>CM031081.1:8786304-9386304 GCA_018257905.1 Gillenia trifoliata | reverse complement strand
GAAAAGTAGAAAGGGGGGAAGAAGTCTAGCGCTAGTTCTTACGGAAACTTCTTTATCTAACTTTAATTTCTTAGGGGTTTCTTTGTCATCAATTTTTGAAAAGTGCTGACGTGGAAATTGTTAAATTTTAGGTTTCTGGTGATTGTACATATTTTGATTGCAAGTGTTCCAATTGGCATGCCTATTATTAGTTAGTTGTGATATTGTGTTTGTTGGTGGTGATGGTGTATCCAACGAGGGAGAAATTTGTGTATGCAGTTCTTTTGGATGCTATTCTGACTCTACATTTACACCTTTGGACACTGTAAAGTTGCTTCAAGATTCTGCTTGTTGCAGTTCCGTAAATGGGCACAGAAGTCAATCTTATTTTCGGACTGGTGATTTTGGCAAACAACTTCCTAGTGGTGACGTGGTGTTCTTGGGTAGAAAAGACCGTACTATGAAGTACAATGGGCAGCGTATTGCTTTAGAGGAAATTGAAGATACATTGAGGGGACATCCAGATGTAAAGGACGCTGCTGTGATTTTTCATAAAGTTCAGGAGGAACCTCTGCGACCTGTTTATGCATATTCTAGCACTTTCCCGTTCGTAAAACAATAATTTGGAGTCAGAGTGCTGTTAGTTTGGATTGGTTGATGAAGGGCGGAGGCAACAACTGCCGAGTTTCTTTTCAGGGAAAAGGGTACAAATGAATTAACAATTTTAGTGTAGAAACTTACAACCTTAATAAAGGTTGTTGTAACATGATACTCCATCAAGCATTATTATACAAGGAGTGATTTGCAATTTCTCAATTTAAAACGCAACACATGGGCAGTTTAGAGTAATAGACTATATAGAATGAAGAACTTACTAACAAGGAGAATGTAATGTACATATTTATTTAAGGTACAAATATTTAAAATGACATAAGCAATTAAATAAATATTTGATACACAAAAATCACATTATAAGATTTTCTCATTGAAGAAATTCTTAAAGAGAAGAAACCCAAGTCCACCTCCTTATGCACTTTGTACTCTAAACAGAATAAAGATAAATCCCAAGTCCAACCTCTTTCAAATGGCAAAAACAATTAAGTTATCTAATTACATAGAGGATGAAACCCAAGTCCACCCTCGTGCAAATGACAAAAGCAATTAAGTCATTTGCTTATACAGAGAAATCACGGTCGAACAAAAAGTAAAAGCCCTTTGAGAAACTCAAGAGCACCAAATAAGAATATGGGCTTGATTCCGAACATTGCATAACCAATTAGATGATGAAGGAGTGAAAAGAGACTGATATTTACCGGTGAAGACAATGACACTGTCGGCAGGAGAAAGTATTCCGGATGATCATGATTCTTCGGCGCCATAATTGTGGCCTGTAGGTCTGCCTGGGTGAGGGGAGTTTGTGATAATAGAAGATAGGGAGCGGCGTACGACTATTTATATTTGGTTCCTCTTGTGGGCTGATGTGGTCTATTTTAGGGGCTCATATATTGGGGACTGGCTATGTAGTTTTGTCGTTTTGGTAAGGCTTCTGGTCTTCCTTTCCGCCGGATCACCAAGAAACATTCAATCAATTAAATCCAAAATAAAAGTAAGATCTAAGTTCAAAATAAAATATCAACGTATTAAAAACAAAAGTGAAAAAAATAATTAGGTTTTGCTTTATTATTTAATAAATTTATTACTAAAGCAACAGAACATATCAGCTGTAATGATTTGAAGACTTCATTTTGGTAATCTATAACATTTCCAATGAAAACATAATATAAAAAATTTAAAATTTGTTTCTTCTATTCAGGAAAAAACGCAGTAAGGCTCATTCAAACATTTCAAAATTTTGGATAATGAAAAATATAATAATCTAAAAATGGAATGAAACAAAAGTGGGTTGCATAATTAAAAATAATCAAAGTACAAAATTAAAAGAAGAAACCGGGTGTGAACGAATGAATGTTGCGACTTGTTCGAGGCCAAAATCAAAACCAAAAATTTGACAGGCACGGAGAATCGCTTGTTATTATCGCCAACCTTCAATGCAATTTGCGCCATTTTTTTAATTAGACGCCCTTGCTCTGCAAATTGGCTTCCACTTCCACAAAAAGCACTTTTCACACGGAAGCACTTATCGCACAAAAATTTAAACAAAACTTTTCGAAAAAAACAAACACACAAAGATATAAAACGAAAGAAAAAACCTTAGGAAATTTAATTGAGAGAAAAACAGCAGAGCGGGGCTGGGCACGGGCCGGGCTGGGCACGGGCCGGGCCGGGTAGAGGATTTTGAGTTTGGGAACCGGACCTAACCCAGCCCGTTTGAAACTGGCCGGTTCGGTACGGGTCCAATTACTTTATTATTCGATTTTTTTTGTTGGGTCTGAGAGTGGGCTGCTTTTTTTTATTACCAACAACACATTTACATTTACAAGATAGCCCCACAGACAATACAAACCAACGAAACCAAGCCCAACAGAAAAATACCTAACAGCCTGCACTGCATCCTCTGCCGCTGCATCCTTCGTCGCTCTTAACCTGCATCCCCAACGGCTCTGATTCAGATGGACCACCAAACTCGAACCAGTAACCTGAAATCAAGCCAAATCGAGCCCCCAAAGTCGAAAAAAAAAGACTTCAACATGTCCAGCCAGATCCTTTACAGCATGATTTTCCAAAGCTAAACTAAAATCAAAACCGAAACCAATTAAATCCAGAAAATTTAGAAATTATATCCCTAAATTCAGTAACCCAGAAATTTCAAAAATCCTAATTCATAAGTCCTAAATTCCTGAACTCAAAAACCCTAATTTAGAAATTACCTTAATTTCAGAGAAGATATAATATTTTGAATCGCAGGATGATGGTGGTGTTTTCGACGGTGGTGATGGGTGGTCACGTTTGGGAGGAGACGATGGCGATGGTGGTGTTCGCAGGAGGACTCGACTCGAGGGGGATAGGGGACTGAGGCTCGAGAGGGACAAGAGTCATTCTGGACTCTGGGAGAGAGAGATCGAGAGGGAGGACTTTGGGAGAGAAAGAAGGAGAGGGAGGACTCTGGAGAGCCTACAAAAAACGAGGAGGAAGACGGAGAAACAAAGGCGTGTAATTGTTTGATGAGCTAACGCTTATTGGAGTCGTATTTATAGGCGCGGAAGGTGAAACCCTAGCCTGCTCAACTCTTTGCGAGGATGGAGGAAATGACGAGTCTGCCCATCGAAATTTTGGGTTTCGGCTGGTGGGCTTTGATATTTGTTTGGGTTTGACCCAAAAAAAAAGAGACATTCGTTTGGGTTTACTCCCACTTTTTGTTTATTTGGGCCTATTGAACAGATCCCTCATATGTTAATACTCAATACAAATCTTGTGGTTATAAAACTTTTAGACCAACTCCAATGGTGGTCTATGGCCAATAACAAATATTGGCCTTTGGCTTTTGACCTTTGGCCAGAAATTGCATTTTCTCTCCAATGGTGTGGCCTAAATTTTAGGGCAAAAAGTTGTTAAATATTGTTTTAGCCTAATATTTTTTTTCCGTTAACTTTAAAAAATATATATATTTGTTTAGATTAACTTAGCTTAATTTTCTGAACATTTTGACCTAAAAATATTAAAATTCCGATAAAGTACGAAAAAATGCAATTTGGCGACAATAATTAAAAACTCCCTAAAAACCAAACAATAATTAAAACTCCCTAAAAATTTGGAAGTGGGTAGAAGAAGAATGAAAATTTGGAAGTAGGTAGAAGAATATTGCTAATTTAGAAGTGGGTATAAAATGATTTAGAAGTGGGTAGAAGAAAAAATGAAATTTGGATGAGGAAAGGGAAGGAAATTGATTTTTTGTGGATGTATAACCAAATGAATGGGTATTTATAGAGTTTTATGGTGAAATTTCTAAACAAATATTTTTTATTAATTATTTTAGCCGTTGGATTTAAATTTGGGGCGTAGGATGATTTTTTTTCACCGTTAGATTTGATCTCATTTGATCAGAGCCGTTGGATTACAAGTAAAAGTAAAAAAAAAAGGTTTGAAATCTGACTGTTGGATGATCCAACGATCGATTAATCTCAGCCGTTGATCTCCAACGGTAACTTTATGGTGGCCGACAAAGCTGGCGTAAGCTTTGCGCCAGCGTGACGTCACCCCACTATCTCATCTGCGCTAGGCGCGTGCGCACGTCCCAGCTCCTTTGCGTGTGTTGCGCGCACGGCTCGCCCACTCTCAAGGTGGGGCCACGTGTTTTGGCCTGGCCAATCCTTTGGCCAATTTGTGTCTTTTTTTTTGTTGGGTTACCTTGGGCCTATTTCTTGCCCACCATTGCAGAACCAAATCCAAAGGCCTATGGCCTAAAAATGTTGGCCTTTGGCCACCATTGGAGATGGCCTTAGGAAATCTTCAATGGTTTAGCTATATTTAGCCATCATTTTAAATATAGCACATTAAGGATATTTTTTTTTTAAATAGTGAAGAGCTATTATTTTTCATGTTCAATGGTAGAGAGGCTATATTTTATTTCTCTTAATATTTGGGTTTTTATCACAAATGGTCTTTTATGTTTTGGCAACTCATTAATTTGGTCCTTCATCTATTGAATCGCTCATCAATTTCGTTCTTCTGTCCAATTTCGTTAAGATATTCTGTTAGTTTGATGACATGGAACATTCATGGGGACCACAAATCTACTAGCATGAGGGCACATGGTGTTGCATTCTCAAATTAAATTGAGGACCTAGAAGTCTATGAGATGAGAACTTGCCAAGCCATTCACTCTCCCTCTTTATCTCATTTGAATTTTCATTTGGGACTGAGCAAGTGGTTCCCGTTTCAGATTGAGAGACTAAGTTTAGGATATGAGAGTTGGATTTTCCGTTGAGAGACAAGATTTGATCATGGGGATTCAAGAAATATATTGGGAGTGGGGGAAAGGGGCTACGAGTGTTGTGATGTAAGGGAGGAAAGAACTGGAGTGCAGAAAGGAGAGGAGGTAGGGGCATATAAGTGGGACTAGATGTGGTGACTATGGGGTGCTCGGAGGTGGCGACTTGTTGGCTGAGGGTGATATTTGGTACTGTCAAAGTGGGAGGGTGTTGGTGGCTCATGGCTGCAATCCACTTCCGGTAAAATAATTTTCTTTATTTAATTCACGTGGCATCATATGATTGGTTTTGTGAGCCCCACCTACATGCTACATTAGCACACTAACATATTTTGTAACTAAATTGGACATGAGAGACGATTTTGATGACTAATGCAAATATATGAATGACCAAACTAATGAGTTTGAATCATAAATAACCAAACTGATGAGTTGGCAAAACATTAAAAAGAATTTGTGATAAAATCCCCTAAATATTTTGTTACTTTTAACATCTTAGGAAATACTATAGTACATTACTTATATATTCAACTACTATGTTTTGTTTAAATTAATTAAACTACTATTTATACCAAATACTTAAAAATTAAGGATAATACCTAAACGTAAAAGAAATTAAATACTTAAAAATTAAAGACAAATACTTAAACATTAAAGAAATGTTTTTATACGATTATATATGTTTTTAACTAGCTTCAACTGCAGTATAGGTAGAAGAAGCTGGTACGGAAAAACTTCTGTATAAGGCTCAAAATGGTGAATTGAGGTAGAGTAGACCGACGATCCTGTAGTCATTTGGTCGGCTATTGAAAGAAAAAGCTTGCATCTGCTCTCCCAATTTTTCAAACAAAAAACTATTTATTACGATTTAAAAAATAATAATAATAACCATTACTATTTTTTTTTAATCTATGCCGTTAGATTATCAGCATGATTTTCATCAAGTGGCTTGTATGATGCATAGTGGTGTTCAGCGCCACATGTGATTCGCACTTCCCCTGGGTTTCGAAAAGCAGATCGTGGGTCCAAGAACAGTTATGGCCTTGGACTTCTAAGTGGGCTACACATAGCCACCCCCAAGCCATTCAGCCCCTAAATTGTTTTGCAAGATTCTCTTTAGCCCGTTCATTGGAGATGGTTTTTGATCAAAAAAGGCTAAAACTAACCCATTAGCCCTCAATTGGAGACAACCTTAGCATCCTCAATGAGGGGCTGTATATGGGGCTGCAAAAGTAGATGAAGGAGCCCCTTTTAGAGTTATGGCGAATCTTTGGGGCTCTAAAAGAGAATCTCTTTCAATGATGGACTATATACCTTCCGAATTTTATATGGGGTAATATATTTATTTATGTAGTAATTTGATTACACTAAAAGGTTATGAGATATGGGCTGAGTCGCACAATGAATTTGCATAATAATTTGGTATCAAATTTGTCATTCACCAGAGTTAAACTTAAGACATCTCATTAAAAGTGAAGAGTGATACATCAAATTTGTGCATCAAATAATGTGGCACATTCAACACCATATAAATTTTATTATAATTATTAATCAAATTTCAACGTACAGATTTTATTGATGTCACATTATTTGGTGCACAAATTTCATGCACAAATGCACTTAGCATTATTATTATTATTATTTTTAATAGAAATGCACCTAGCATTATTTAACAACAAAAAAAGCAATTGGGACTCAATTGCGCCATGAATGCCTTATATAAATGAGTCACTAACTTCTCCCGCCCATACTGTTCCCGACTGTCCGAGTCGCCCATACTATTTCTGTTATATCCCACATCGACCAACGGAGAGGGGGTGATGTGCCTTATAGCCCACCTCAGTGGCACCGAGGCCTTGAGCTCAGCCGGATTCCATCGAACTCAGAGTTAAGCGGTTGGTACAGAGCAATCCCAGATGGGTGACCACATTGAGGAAGTTGCTCGTGAGTTCGAGCTCAAACAGTGGCGTGGCCCAGCGGACAATATCGTGCTACGGCGGTACGTAGGATAATGACCAGAATGGTATCGAGCCGCTCTGTAGTTCGATCTGGATGTCTTGGCGAGGACGCCGGGGATTCCTTAAGGAGTGGGGTGGATTGTTATATCCACGTCGACCAACGGAGAGGGGGATGTGCCTTATATGTACATGCCCACCTCCAATTAGCACGAGGCCTTTTGGGAGCTCACTGGCTTCGGATTCCATCGGAACTCCGAAGTTAAGCGAGTTTGGGCTGGAGCAATCCCAAGATGGGTGACCCACTGGGAAGTTGCTCGTGAGTTCCCAGAAACAAAACCGTGAGGGCGTGGCCCAAAGCGGACAATATCGTGCTACGGCGGAGCCGGTCCGGGATGTGACAATTTCCGCAGGTATTGATTCTGCACTTTGAGGTGCCGACAGGCCGCTAATGATTTCAAAACTGATTGCGTTTCATTAATGATTTCAAGACTTGACTGCGTTTCATTACTTCTTCTCAGTCTTGTGTCTTGCCAACATATCCACCATTATGATGGCTAAATGCTTGACCAAATTGGCATTGTATGGTGTTTCTTTGGTTAGAGGACTTTCGGATTTTATCTGCAATATTCGCCTTCAAGTTAATTTGTACATTTACTAAACTTTTTCTGCATCTATCACAAAAGGTGTCACTTCCAATTGTTTAAATTCAAACTCTCTATGTATTGAGTTTTGTCATTTTGGTAAGGCTTCTGGTCTTCCTTTCGGTCGAATCACCAAGAAATATTCAATCAATTAAATCAAAAATAAAAGTAAGATCTAAGTTCAAAATAAAATATCAACGTATTAAAAACAAAAGTGAAAAAAATCATTAGGTTTTGCTTTATTATTTAACAAATTTATTACTAAAGCAACAGACCATATCAGATTTAATGATTTGAAGACTTGATTTTGGTAGTGTATAACATTTCCAATGAAAAATAATATAAAAAAAAATTTAAAATTTGTTTCTTCTGTTTAGATAAAACCCAGTAAGGCTCATTCAAACATTTCAAAATTTTGGATAATAAAAAATATAATAAACTAAAAAAGGATAGAAACAAAAGTGAGTTGCATAATTAAAAATAATCAACGTAAAAAATTAAAAGAAGAAAGTGGGTGTGAACGAATGAATGTTGCGACTTGTTCGAGGCCAAAATCAAAACCAAAAATTTGATAGGCACGGAGAATCGCTTGTTATTATCGCCAACCTTCAATGCAATTTGTGCCATTTTTTTAATTAGACGCCCTTGCTCTGCAAATTGGCTTCCACTTCTACACAAAGCACTTTTCACACGGAAGCACTTATCGCACAAAAATTTAAACAAAACTTTTCGAAAAAACCAAACACACAAAGACATAAAACGAAAGAAAAACCCTTAGGAAATTTAATTGAGATAAAAACAGCAGAGCCTACGAAAAACGAGGAGGAAGACGGAGAAACAGAGGCGTGTAATTGTTTGATGAGCTAACGTTTATTGGAGTCGTATTTATAAGCGCGGAAGGTGAAACCCTAGCCTGCTCAACTCTTTGCGAGGATGGAGGAAATGACGAGTCTGCTCATTGAAATTTTGAGTTTCGGCTGGTGGGCTTTGACATTTGTTTGGGTTTGACCCAAAAAAAAGGGGACATTCGTTTGGGTTTACTCCCACTTTTTGTTTATTTGGACCTATAGAACGGATCCCTCATGTGTTAATACTCAATACAAATGTTGTGGTTATAAAATTCTTAGGAAATCTCCAATGGTTTAGCTATATTTAGCCACTATTTTTAAATACAGCACATTAAAAATATATATTTAAAAAAAATAGTGTAGAGCTATTATTTTTCATTTTCAATGGTGGAGGGGCTACATTTTATACCTCTCAACATTTGGGTTTTAATCACAAATGATCCTTTTATGTTTTGACAACTCATCAGTTTGATTCTTCATCTATTGAATTGCTCATCAATTTCGTTCTTCCATCCAATTTATTATGTTAGTTTGATGACATGGAACATTCATGGGGACCACACGTCTACTAGCATGAGGGCACATGGTGTTGCATTCTCAAATTAAATTGAGGACCTAGAAGTCTATGTGATGAGAACTTGCCAAGCCATTCACTCTCCCCCTTTAATCTCATTTGAATTTCCCTTTGGGACTGAGGGAGTGGTTCCCGTTTTCAGATTGAGGGACTGAGTTTAGGATAGAAGAGTTGGATTTTCCGTTGAGAGCACAAGGTTTGAACATGGGGATTCAAGGAATATATTGGGAGTGGGGAAAGGGGCTACGAGTGTTGTGATGTAAGGGAAGAAAGCAATACAGTGCAGAGGGGAGAGGAGGTAGGGGCCGCATAAGTGGGAATAGATGTGGTGACTATGGGGTACTCGAAGGTGGCGGCTTGTTGGCTGGGGGTGGTATTTGGTACTGTCAAAGTGGGAGGGTGTTGGTGGCTCATGGCTGCAGTCCACTTCCGGTAAAATAATTTTCTTTATTTAATTCATGTGACATCATATGATTGGTTTTGTGAGATGACATAAAATTTCTAACATGGATGAGAAAATATGTTAGTAGGAGCATGAATATGATTTAACTTCAAGGGACGAGTAAATAATCTAATATTCTCGTGAACAAGCAGTCCTACATTCATTAGAAATTGTGTTTCATAATCTCTGAAATTTTCTACATTATTGTACGTCTCTTTTTGCGGTTTGGCATAAAAACACGAGCAAATTGAAATTTGTCCATGTTGCTCTTTAATAGGATCTAATAGGCAAGACTCTTCTGAATTTCCAAGACTCGCTGGTTTTAATCATAGTCCGTTTATTATGTTGAACATCACTGCTTTGTTCATTGTAGGAAACTGGAGATTTGCTTTGGAAATACAATGTTAAGGATCCGATACCCCAACAAATTTTATTGGTGCGGTGCTTTGTTCCGGAGTTACAAAATTGATTGAATGCTGTGGTTTAACTATTGTGTATAATCCACTTGGCGTCATATTATTAGACCTGTGACAAACTTGTGCGGCGAGGCGTTTTTGCCTCTGGACCCTTCCTGGCCCAAGGCTACTTTCGGTAATTTCCTCGGCCGACGTCGACCTCATCATCGCCAGTAGGACACCGTTCGGGTTCGAATCGGACACGAATTGGTTACCGGAGACCTTGAAACGCCGCGTTTTGTGGTTTTCTATGGAAGCGGTTGAAGAGAGCAGAAATGGAGCAATCGATTGGGCCTGCAAATGTGAGAGTGGTGGGAAAGAGAGGTTGTGGTGTTATTTGATGTACACTTGCGGTTCGACCGGGAAGCCGAAAGGTGTGTGTGGAACGGAGGAAGGCCTTTTGAACCGGTTCCGGTGGATGCAGGAATTGTATCCACTGTTTGGTGACGGGGTTTTGTTGTTCAAGATCGGAATAAGCTTTGTTGATCACCTGCAGGAATTTCTGAGCGCAATACTCACTGGTTGTTCTGAAAAACTGAAGTATGTTATGAAATGCAAAAATGTTAACAAATAAAAAGATCATTTATCATCACACAATTTTCCCTCAATTGTTTTGCAGTAATAATATATTTATTATGTCAATGACTTGTACGATGACAATTAATCTCTTGCATTTGAATTTTGATTATTTTTAAATTCACACTGACTATTTGTTTCCTGAACTCACATTAATTTTTTATTTTAGATCATCTTTAAATTCATAGTAATTTGTTTCCTCAACTAAGATTAATCCCGTTTATAATTCTTGACAGGCGTTTTAAGGGCTGATGAGGTTTCTGATGATGATGATTTCTGTATGATGGGTGGAGATTCTATTGCCGCTGCACATCTTCTGTTTAGGAAAAACCCAGTAAGGCTCATTCAAACATTTCAAAATTTTGGTTAATAAAAAATATAATAAACTAAAAAAGGAAAGAAACAAAAGTGAGTTGCATAATTAAAAATAATCAACGTAAAAAATTAAAAGAAGAAAGTGGGTGTGAACGAATGAATGTTGCGACTTGTTCGAGGCCAAAATCAAAACCAAAAATTTGACAGGCACGGAGAATCGCTTGTTATTATCGCCAACCTTCAATGCAATTTGCGCCATTTTTTTAATTAGACGCCCTTGCTCTGCAAATTGGCTTACACTTCCACAAAAAGCACTTTTCACACGGAAGCACTTATCGGACAAAAATTTAGAAATTAAAACCAA
This sequence comes from Gillenia trifoliata, assembly GCA_018257905.1. NCBI lineage: Eukaryota > Viridiplantae > Streptophyta > Magnoliopsida > Rosales > Rosaceae > Gillenia > Gillenia trifoliata. The sequence continues at coordinate 9,375,264 of CM031081.1, read as the reverse complement.
AACCAATTAAATCCAGAAAATTTAGAAATTATATCCCTAAATTCAGTAACCCAAAAATTTCAAAAATCCTAATTCATAAGTCCTAAATTCCTGAACTCAAAAACCAGATAATTCAAAAACCCTAATTTAGAAATTACCTTAATTTGAGAGAAGATATAATATTTTGAATCGCAGGATGATGGTGGTGTTTTCGACGGTGGTGATGGGTGGTCACGTTTGGGAGGAGACGATGGCGATGGTGGTGTTCGCAGGAGGACTCGACTCGAGTGGGATAGGGGACTGAGAGTCGAGAGGGACAAGAGTCATTCTGACTCTAGGAGAGAGAGATCGAGAGGGAGGACTTTGGGAGAGAAAGATGGAGAGGGAGGACTCTGGGAGTCTTTGCGAAAGTTGTGGTGTCTTATTTATAGGCGCGGAAGGTGAAACCCTAGCCTGCTCAACTCTTTGCGAGGATGGAGGAAATGACGAGTCTGCCTATCGAAATTTTGGATTTCGGCTGGTGGGCTTTGACATTTGTTTGGGTTTGACCCAAAAAAAAAAAAAACATTCGTTTGGGTTTACTCCCACTTTTTGTTTATTTGGGCCTATAGAACGGATCCCTCATATGTTAATACTCAATACAAATTTTGTGATTATAAAACTCTTAGGAAATCTTCAATGGTTTAGCTATATTTAGCCACTATTTTTAAATACAACACATTAAAAAAAAAAATTTAAATTGTGTAGAGCTATTATTGTTCATCTTCAATGGTGGAGGGGCTACATTTTATTCCTTTTAATATTTGGGTTTTTATCACAAATGGTCTTTTATGTTTTGGCAACTCATCAGTTTGGTTCTTCATCTATTGAATCGCTTATCAATTTCGTTCTTCCATCCAATTTCGTTAATATATTCTGTTAGTTTGATGACATGGAACATTCATGGGGACCACACATCTACTAGCATGAGGGCACATGGTGTTGCATTCTCAAATTAAATTGAGGATGTAGAAGTCTATGTGATGAGAACTTGCCAAGCCATTCACTCTCCCCCTTTTATCTCATTTGAATTTTCATTTGGGACTGAGCGAGTGGTTCCCGTTTTCAGATTGAGGGACTGAGTTTAGGATATGGGAGTTGGATTTTCCGTTGAGAGCACAAGGTTTGAACATGGGGATTCAAGGAATATATTGGGAGTGGGGAAAGGGGCTACGAGTGTTGTGATGTAAGGGAGGAAAGCAATGGAATGTGGAAGGGAGAGAAGGTAGGGGGCGCTTAAGTGGGAATAAATGTGGTGACTATGGGGTGCTCGAAGGTGGCGGCTTGTTGGTTGGGGGTGGTATTTGGTACTGTCAAAGTGGGAGGGTGTTGGTGGCTCATGGCTGCAGTCCACTTTTGGTAAAATAATTTTCATTATTTAATTCACGTTACATCATATGATTGATTTTGTGAGCCTTACATACATGCCACATTAGCACACTAACATATTATGCAACGGAACTAGATGTCAGAGACGATTTTGATGACTAAAGCAAATAGATGAAAGACCAAACTAATGAGTTTGAAACATCAATAACCAAACTGATGAGTTGGCAAACCATAAAAAATTATTTGCGATAAAATCCCCTTAATATTTTGTTACTTTTAACATCTTAGGAAATGCTATAGTACATTACTTATATATTCAACTACTATGTTTTGTTTAAATTAATTAAACTACTATTTATATCAAATACTTAAAAATTAAAGATAATACCTAAACGTAAAAGAAATCAAATACTTAAAAATTAAAGAATTTTTTTTTACGATTATATATGTTTTTAACTTTTTTTTCAAACAAAAAACTATTTATTACGATTTAAAAAAAAATAAAATAACCATTACTATTTTTTTTTAAATCTCTGCCGTTAGAGTCTCAGCATGACTTTCATCAAGTGGCTTGTATGATGCATAGTGGTGTTCAGCGCCACATCTGATTCGCGCTTCCCTTGGGTTTCGAAAAGCAAATCGTGGGTCCAAGAACAGTTATGGCCTTGGACTTCCAAGTGGGGCTACACATAGCCACCCCCAAAGCCATTTAGCCCCTAAATTGTTTTGTAAGATTCTCTTTAGTCCATTCATGGGAGATAGTTTTTGATCAAAATAGGCTAAAACTAACCCATTAGCCCTCTATTGGAGGTAACCCTAGCATTGATGAAGGAGCCCCTTTTAGAGTTGTGGGGAATCTTTAGGGCTCTAAAAGAGAATCTCTTTCAATGATGGACTATATACCTTCCAGACTTTATATGAGGTAATATATTTATTTATGTAGTAATTTGATTACATTAAAAGGTTAAGAGATATGGGCTAAGTCGCACAATGAATTTGCATAATAATTTTGTATCAAATTTGTCATTCACCATAGTCAAATCTAAGACATCTCATTAAAAGTGAAGAGTGATACACCAAATTTGTGCACCAAATGATGTGACACATTCAACACCATATACATTTTTATTATAATTATTAATCAAATTTCAATATACAAATTTTATTGATGTCACATTATTTGGTACACAAATTTCGTGCACAAATGCACCTAGCATTATTATTATTATTTTTAATAAATGCACCTAGCATTATTTAACAACAAAAAACGCATTTGGGACACAATTGCGTGTCGCGTAGTGATTGTTACGCCATGAATGCCTTATATAAATGAGTCACCAACTTCTCCCGCCCATACTGTTCCCGACTGTCCGAGTCACACTGAGCTAGCTCGCGCGCTCGACCGCTTTCGCCCTCTGTCAGCCTGCGCGCGGTTCGATTCCGAAATGGAGGAGGAGATGGATGAAACCGAAGCTCTACCTCAGGTCCATCTCCACTACTTTACGTCGCATATTTTTTTTTCTCACTTTCAGTTTGGTTGCCGAGAAAATGGAAAAAAAATAAAATTTAATTGAGTTTTTGTTTGTGGTTCCGTTGATTTTGTACTGAAGAAAACAGAAATCGCTACTCACTGGAAGAAAAATGATGCAATTTGTTCTGTTAGGTTAAATTTGAGTTAAATTGGACTCAAAAGTTTGATTTCCTCCGTTTGGCCGCCCAGAAAATCAAGATATGCAAACTGAATAATTCACCTATTTAAAATTTTTTTGTTTAAATTCGTTACAGTTCTTTAATTTTCATATACGAATAAACTAAGTTGTGGTGACTGGCAGTAGAATTATTCAGCATAAATATATATATATATATATCTGTGTGTGTGAAAGAATATCTGTTATTTCCAATATTTTGTTGTACATTTTCTCTGTGGTAAATGTGCTTACCTATCTTAAGTGAATTTCTGGTCATTCATATTGCAATTTCTGTGTTAATTTTGAGAAATTTGTACTATTGTGGTTTACATAGTAGATTGATCTGTTTCTTTCTTGTTTTTTCTTTTGTTGTTTTGGGATTCAAATGCAGGTGTATATGGCGTGCATTCGACACGGCCAACGGTGAGTCCTTTGTTCTTACCTTACCTAATGTTTGGTATCAATCTGTATATAGTATGTACAAAAGGACTTTTCTATGGCTAATGTTGTTACTCATTGTATATACCACATATTATATTAGTATTTACCTTTTGTTCTTAATCAGACAGTAGAATGCATCTGAAACTGATTACATTACAAATCCTTAATTCCAGAGTTGGGGTTTCTTATTATGATTCCACTATTCGCCAACTTCACGTGATGGAAGTTTGGGAAGATGGCAGCACAGACTTCCCCCTAATTGATTTGGGTATGAGTTTCGTGTCTCTTTGGGCAGCCTATTTCCTGTTCTCTGTGGTTTAGTACTGTACGTTCTGATTCTGATGATTTGATGGGTTTTCTTCGCACTCAAGTTATTTCTTGTGTTCTATTTGTGCTGATACCTTCAATTTTATTTCAATTTCTGTTTAGTGAGCGTAACAAAATGTATCTTATCTGTTTTGTGTGCAGTAAAATATCAAGCCAAGCCACTTATCATTTACACAAGCACTAAAAGTGAAGAATCCTTCTTGTCGGCTTTACAGCGAAGTGGTATGTTGCAGTTAATTGGTAGGTTTTTAATTTCAGCATGGGGACAGTTGTTTACTTTCTAAAGTATTGCAGATGGAATGACTGAGGCTTTTACAGTGAAGCTTGTGAAAAGTTCAATATTTAGCTATGAGCAAGCATGGCACAGGTATAAAAGAATCAGATATACATGCTCCAAGAATTTTGTTAAACATAACTGGAGTTTTTAAATTTGGCCGAGTGTATAAGGCCGAAAACAATTAGTTTCGTGAGTGTGTTTAATATTTTGTTCTCCAAAAATCTTGCATGATTGTGTCTTCTTAAGTATGTTGTTGCAATTTCCTTTACATGGTTTTTCGGTAGCAAAATTCAAAATTTAAAACTTCATACATGTTCAACCTTTGGATGCCAAACCATCTTTGCCATTCCTTTTTACGTAAGTATCAGTCTTCCCATCAAATGATTGATCAGCATTTTTGTTCTCTCATGTCCATGTTTGATCCAACATATTATCATAGGTTGATAAAACTACAATTTTAGGTGTTATTGGTGGTGTCATAAAAAAGTTTATGTGATCAATTTGATAGATTGCAGTCACCCCCTACTCTCTCTCTCTCTTATTATTACTACTATTATTATTTATTTTAATACGGCGCTGTTTTTCATTCTTATTCCCATTGTCACTATTCATCTTCATCATCATCATGTTGTTATTTTTTGTTGCTCAATTTTACAGATTGATATACCTTCGAGTAACAGGAATGGATGATGGATTGAACATCAAGGAGAGAATTTGCTATGTAAGTTAGATAGCTATATATTTATATCTTCTAGCATATAAATCCCTTTGTATTGTGGTGCTATTGGTATTTTTAGCCCCTGGCTATTACAATTAGCTTATTCATGCCTCTTAGGTCATGGATATGCTCTGTGTGTGCGTATGTTGCATTTTTGTCTTGAAACTAGTCTTCTTATGGATATGCTCTGTGTGTTTTGTGTTCTACACATATCTATCTTCCTTTTGTCTTAAAGAACAATGGATGTCTTTATCCTGTTAGGCTGTTAGCGTGAGTCATTAATTGTAAATATTCTATTAGTCCTTGTTATGGTAGGAATAGGATTTGTGTTTTATTCTTTCCTTGTACCCCAAGGCATGTGTGCCTATATATTGTAAACCCTTGTGGATTAATAAAGTTATCGAAGTATTCAGCCATATGTATTTAGTTATCGAAGTTATCGACAATAAATATCTTTCATTGCTTGTCAACTGTAGTTGAGTTCTATGATGGACATGGGAAGTGATGTTCAAGTTCGTACCAGTGGTGGCCTTCTTGCCATATTAGAGAATGAAAGGGTTGTAGATACGCTTGAACAAATGGAAAGTGGGAATGCATCCATTGCAATCGATTCTGTTATAGAAGTTTCACTGTATCTTTTTTGTGTTGTATTCAACGTTTAGATTCCTTTATTTCATTTTACTTTTGTCTGTGGGGGTTGGTTAATTAATTCAGGGATGATACTTGGGGCAAAATGTACTCCTTCACTACCAAAATAGAAATAATTTCCTTAAACTTGATGCAGCAGCTCATGAGGCACTGCAGATATTCCAAATAGATAAGCATCCAAGCCATATGGGCATTGGTAGAGCAAAAGAAGGGTAAATTCTGAATAATTTTCTGGATAGTTTCCCTTGAAAACTATTCTGATATGTTTTAATTGCAGGTTCTCTGTATTTGGCATGATGAATAAGGTTAGTAGATCTTTTAATTTTTTCTCTCTCGATTGGCTAGTACCCACCTTTTATATCGAGCTAATTTATTCATATTTAAATTCAGTGTGTAACGCCAATGGGGAGACGTCTTTTGAGGTAAACTTTCTGAAAGAGAACTGTGTGATGCCACTGCTTTGGATGTTACCTCTAACCCAAAGGCTCTTTAACGAATGTTATTTTTTCTCATACTAGAAGCTGGTTCTTGAGGCCGATACTTGACCTTGAAATTTTGAACAACCGTCTCAATGCCGTATCCTTGCATGTTAAACTACACTAGGACTGCTTAAATATGACTTGTATCAGGTAGCTAAAGAGGATTAATGATAGCTTGAATCATCTTAGTTAAAACTGGTTTGCAAAATGAGATCAGTGCATTAAGAACAAATATTGCCTCTCACAGCATTTGAATCAACATATTTTACAATATAGAATTGACTTCGAATCATTAACATTTAGATAAATAGTCATTGTCAAAGCTATTTTCTTTGACATTTAAGATATCATTCTTTCTTTCTTCCGAAGAATTGATAAATTCTTTACGTGGAACTCTGAAATCTGTAAAGGACATCCCTCACATACTCAAGGTACCATTCATTATAGTTCTTTCTTCTCCTTCTGCTGCATTCTGTATGGTTTTCTTTTCAAAAAATGATTTTTATGGTTTGTAGACTCTGTAGCTACAACTGGAGTCTGGTTATAGCTCTTTCTTCGCACTAAATATCAGTTATCCCTTGTTTTCTCAATTGGTTTATTACTGATTTGTTAAAACTTGCCATACTCATTGTTTCTGTTCTGAAAATCAAGGAATGCTTTGATTATGGTGTCACTTATAGTTTTTAAACACAGTATGTGGCTTTTATGGCAAATATTGACTAGCATAGTGATAATTATATTTTCCTCTTTGTTGTCTTTATACTAGAAATGGTTGTATATCTGGCAATGTCTGTTTTGCAAGTGTTGTCTTTATTTTTTAAGTTGAAGCTTATATTTTGTTTGTTGAAGAAATTCAACTCCCCGAGCTCCATATGTACCAGCAGCGATTGGACAGCTTTTTTAAAGGTATGTTTTTTACTATGTGCTATGTGCCTTTAACTTTTTCTCCTGATTATTAAATGTCTGCTATCCATCAGGCAAAGCAGGTGGTAAGACGCTCTTAGGTTACTGGATGGTGTCCTTTATTGATGTTACTATGATTCGTTTTTACCTCCAGATGTGCTTGTGTTTAAAACTTAGTTATTTAAACATTATTGTCATGTTCACTATGATATACCATACATCTCTTTTCTGATTAGTTTCCTTTTTAGCACCAAGCTCCTTATGAAGAATAAAATGAGTTATGCATTTTTGTTCATGGAACTTTCCATGATTTCAGGTCAACTTCAGCTATCTTATGACTTGGATTTTTTGATCATGTATGGCATCGTAGCCTCCTTGCCCAGTTTTAACAGGGTATTAGGTGACATAGAGAATATCCTTTTTCTGCTTTTACTGGGATTAAGGTTTCAAATCAACATCTAAAGTACATGGTAAACATGCTAAAATTGTGTAAGAAACTAAATTCATGCATGACTTAGAATTAGATTCTCATAATCTTTCGGCATCTTTTTCTGCCTTTGTCAAAACATTTTAGAGATTTTCCTTTTAGTGGAATTCATCTCAATTTAGGGTGCGGGTAAACTGAATGTAGTATGTGTTTTCGCTTGAAGGTGATAACAGTGTTGCACAATTTTCAGCAAAAGCTTTCCTCTTTTGACTAAAAAAATTCTTTATGATTTTCTTGTAGAGTGTTTGTTCACTCTTGCATGTGAACAAGATATTTGAAGTAGGTGTTTCTGAGAGTCTTCAAGAGCATGCAAAGTACTTCAATTTGGACATTGTTGAGAAGGTATGATAATATATCTTTTGTTGCGTATTCTGTTTGTTCTACCTTCTCTTTCTGTTATTCTTATATACTAATTTGTTTCTCGGTCTGTTGTCTGATTTATGCAGGCTGCTTCGTGCATTACAAGTGAGCTGGCTTATGTATATGAATTGGTCAGTTTATGAAGCATCCTTCAATTGTTTTACAGCTGTTATTGCAATATCAAAATGAAATTTAGTAAGTGTGTCCCATAAGAAGAAGAAGAGATTAATCTTTAGTAGAACAAAACCATGTTTAGAAACTCTACAGTCCACACTCATGTGGTAAAACAACTCCAGAGAGAATTTCATTTGATTTTTCCTTAAGTTTCCCTAATAAGATTGAGACTGGTTTCTGATCTTTTTTATTCAGTTCCCAATAAATCGTTTGCATCCTAGGTTGGTGAGAAGGTGTTTCATACCTGGTTTAGCCTTCGGTTGTTGTGGAACTTATTTTCATTTCCTCTTACGCCTGGGATTCTCTGAATGACATCTTTATAATTGGAAAGTGAAGAATCTTTTGCCTTCATTTAGATATGCTTCAAGCCAACATAACAAGTGTTTGCTACTCTTATTGGTTTTAATCTTCAAAATTGTTTCCCTTTAATGCGTTACTATCGTAATATCAACAATTTCTTTTGTAGGTAATTGGTGTTCTAGATGTAAGTAGAAGTAAAGAGAAGGGATATGAGACGATTGTGAAAGATGACTTCTGTGATGAGGTTTGGCATAAGTCCCAAATTCCCATTCTTAATTATCCAATCAGAATAAATATTCACCTTATGCGTCATCTACCCATTGTTATTTTTAGTTTTATTTTTACATTTTGTTTATGAGGTTAGTTTCATGTATCATTTCTGTTAGTTCAATATTGAGATGGTAGAATTTGTGTGCTAAACTTTTATGCCTCTTGATATATCTGTAGTCTGTACTGCTGGCTCTGGCAGAATTTGAGTTATTTGTAGCGTTAACAAATAATTTCCCTATTCTTGTATAGTTAGATGAGCTGAGGCAAATATATGAGGAATTGCCTGAATTTTTAGAACAGGTAACTGTTGTACAATTCTTTTATAGATCTAATTAGAAAGTAGATTGAAGTCTGACTTACCAAATAAGTTTCTTTTGATCGTACAATTGCTTCGCAGGTGTCTCAAATGGAACTTGAAAGACTTCCTCAGCTGTACAAAGACAAGCTTGTTCCTTGTATTGTTTATATACATCAGATAGGTTGGTTTCAATTTTATACCATCTTAAAAGGAATTTGTTGGGTGAAATAAATCTTATTCAGATTCTCCTCAGAAAGAGTGCCTCTGAATTATCAGATAACCAGTACATGATGAAATTTAAATGACCTTATGTTTTAATGTGGTATATCTCTGCACACTTTCTAAATGTCTTTTATTTTACTGTTGATTTTTAGGATACTTGATGTGCATATTCGAAGAAAAACTTGATGAAGCTACCCTGGAGAAAGTTCAAGATTTTGAATTTGCTGTGAGTTGAAATATATTTGAGTAGTCTCTGTAACTAGTATGCATTTGTATGATGTAATATAGCTATCAAACTTAGTTCTCTGATGCAGAAGGAGAAACAAAAAGGTTCTTTTATTATACACCAAAGACACGAGAGTTGGACAATTTGCTGGGAGATATCTATCATAAAATACTAGGTAATGCATGATAGTTTAAACATAAATATTGTGTTATAGCACCCTACTAGGCCCAGTAACTCAAATTTAATAATTTTTAATTAATGAGACATTCAGAATTTTCATTCTGGTTTAAAATTTAATTATCTTTTCTATACAAATGTTTCATTCATCAAATTTATTGATAAAGATATGGAGAGGGCAATCGCTCGAGATTTGGTGTCGCATATACTTCTATTTTCAGAACACCTGCTTAAGGCTGTAAATTTTGCAGCTGAACTTGATTGGTGAGAATCATTTCATTATCAGTGCTATGGCCCTAGCCCGTTCCCTTCCCTCATCTCATTCTTTATAAGTCTCTATGTATTTTTTTTCGTCTTAGTATATTTGTCTTACTAAGCAATACTTTTACCTTCATATGGACATTTAGCTTTTTGTCATTGGCACTGGTTGCTCGTCAAAACAATTATGTAAGGCCGACGTTGACTATGGATTGCTTGATTGATATACAAAACGGAAGGTGAGATGTGTATGGTATATTTGCATTATTTGATTGACAATACTTCTAGAGGTTATTATTTACTTGGGGATGGTAACAAGAGTTTTTCAATTTCCAGACATGTTTTGCAGGAAATGACTGTAGACACATTTGTTCCGAATGATACAAAGATTCAAAATGATGGTAATGGAATTGTACATGTATTTGCCATATTTAATTATGGTTTGGTTCAGTTCAGGAGTATAAAAATTCCCATCTTTGCATACTGAATATGATTTCCAATGCTTCTTTCTTTTCAGGAAGAATTAATATCATCACTGGTCCTAACTATTCAGGGAAAAGCATCTACATAAAGCAAGTCAGTAATTGTTTTCTCTAATCTGTGTGTTTGGTTGGTCTACAAGTCCACAATATTTTCTCTAGATATGAAATTTTGGAACTTCTTTTCAAGCATCTATTGGCTTGCCCATTCTTCTGGTGGTTGTGACTTGTGACAAATAAATGATTATTCAGATAGGTAGGGTTTATGAAGCTAGTGACAATTTATGTAACAAGGACATTCTCTTATTAGGATCTTTGTGCCAAGGCAGAAACATTTGAATGTTTTTGTGCAAATACCATGCTGAATATTGATTTGGTATTAAACTTAAATTTGTTCTATGCTCGCCCTCTTGTTGATTTTTTTGGTCTCTTTCACATAGATGGCCATTAGTTATGCCTCTAATGTAGAAATTCATTGCAAATCAACACACATTGACAAAATTTTCTTTTTCAGGTAGCTTTAATTGTTTTCCTGTCACACATAGGAAGTTTTGTACCAGCAGATTCTGCAACCGTTGGCTTGACTGATAGGTTTAATCTGCATATTACCGACATCTTTCTCACGTTCAGTGTTATGCTTTATGATATTGATCATATGAATAAAAATCGTAGTTTCCATTTCTCTTTACAGAATATTCTGCGCAATGGGAAGCAAGCTTATGAGTGCCGAAAAGTCAACATTTATGATTGATTTGCATCAAGTAGGGATGATGCTAAGGTATACTCAAATAGGCTTCCCTGTGCTAAACTGTAATTATATGATTGCACTCTCGTTTTTAAATTTTAACTGTTTTATTGTGTGTGATAAACCTCAACTTGCCTCTTTTTAGTGATTTAGGCATAATTCTTAGTTCTCTAGTAATAAGATTATCTTATTGGCATGTGTAAGAGTATTTTAAAAAGGCAGAGTACTTGTTTCTGCAAGAGAACAATGGGAAAGTCATTTGGATTTTCGTAGACTACTAACAGATATGAATCCTATGATTGCACTATATTGTTGTATTAAAGAAACATGACTTTTGTTCTAGTGACTTGGACAATTATGTCGAACAGTTATGATATCTTCTAACTATTGGTTGTGTCCTTTCTGGTAATATCCAGGTTCTGTATGGTTGTATGACTCCAAAGTATCTTTTGCATGTCTGAAACACTGTTGCACCATTCACAGTATTAAAATAAGTATTCCATTTGACTTGGATGCATTCATTTGAGAAAATTAACAGGCAGGCTACTTCAAGGTCTCTGTGCCTCGTGGATGAATTTGGTAAAGGTACTCTTACAGAAGGTTAGTTTTCCACACTCCTTTGCAAACAAGAAAAGATTCTTGGTCTGAGTTTAGCAGTTGCAGTATTGCATAATGTTCTCAATTTTGTTTCAGATGGCGTTGGTTTGCTTGGTGGAACCATAAACTACTTGGTTTTATATGATGACCCCCCAAAGGTTTCAGGCTCTTCTCCTCATGCCATGAGAATCGCATTACAAGTATTTATTTCTTCCAATTAAAGGTCATTTTGTATGAGCTTTGCAATATTCTTTTGTAGGTTCTGGTGTGCACTCATCTGACTGAGTTATTCAGTGAGAGTTGTTTACCTAAAGTAAGTAAAGCTTGTAGAGTTACTATACAATACTTCCATACTTGAATTGCGTGAGAATGAAGGGTAATATCTTTTCGTTCTTATTTCAGTCCAAGAATATCAAATTTTACACTATGAGTGTGCTGAGGCCTGACAACTCTACAGATGTTGAGGATATTGTGTTCCTGTATAGGTAAACTATCTTACCTCTCTATACATTGCATTGCTGCAAAGGAAATGTGTCATTCTATCAGGGACGAATGAGATGCCCTTCCGTGTTAGGTTTTATGCCTTTATGTTTGTCTGGAATCCAGACTCTGGATCACAGGGGTCATGCTGAAAATGTGTTCCTTAATCTGTTAGCACATTCAGTCTACATTAAAACTATGTGATCACTAGGCATGTATCTAAATCTGTTAACTTATTTTCTTGTGTGAGATAATTGCGTCACTGGATGGCACTCTAGTTGCTTCAATTACAGGGTCAGTAGGCAATTATAATTCCTGGGTCAAAACAGTTTAACCGCGTCGTAGCTTCAAAATGTCGTATATGGGTTTATGCAGTCATTATTAGCAACCTTTCCGATTCCACCTCATGCATATTTTGATTTCTAATGTTCTCACTGCTGTTGAATGAAATCTTGCTATTCAATATTTGTAATTTCACTTTCATTTCTTGCAGGCTAGTTCCTGGGCATGCACTTCTTAGCTATGGTGAGTACTTGCACATATATATATATATATATATATATAGAGAGAGAGAGAGAGAGAGAGAGAGAGAGGGGAATGCTAAGGTTCTTACCGGTTAGCCTTTAAGTAAAGAACCTTTCTATTTCAACTGCTTAAAAGGTCAAACATGATAAGTGCCTTGTTGAAATAGTAACTGGTAAATGTCTTAGCATCTGTATATATGTATATTAATGCAAGTAAGTTGGGATGCCTACTTGGATGTTATTTGTAATCAATCTCTTTACACCCTGCAGGTCTGCATTGTGCACTACTTGCTGGTACCTTTTCGGAGCTTAAAACTTATGTTCAGAATTTCCAGAAACAGGGGGAAAAGTTTTTTTTTTGAGTTTTCCTTGTGTCCCACACGCACGCACGCATCCATGCGCAAGCACACACATGCATACGTGCTCATGCATATACACACGTGCATTCATGAAATGAGTCTTTGGGTTCACATACATGTATTTCCTTCCCTGGTCTAAAATCTTGAGGAACTGTTGGTGGAGGCTTTAATTTTCCAATAGAACTAATTTGTATCGTTTATATAGGTGTCCCGGAGGAAGTTATTCATAGAGCATCATTTATTTTGGAAGCTCGTGGAAACAATAAACACGCTGAGCGATTGTGCAATGAGAATGTATCAGCTATGGATCAGCAATACCAGGTTTTAATCCCAAACTGAATATGTGATTCAGAAATGAAACATGACATATTTGTGAGTACCATAGAATTTTCCGAGTAACACTGCCCCTGCAAAACCATGAGATGGAATGTAGCAATTCTATGATGCGCCGGACTAACATTTTTGATCATATATTTCTGTTTTAATTGTAGAAGTTTTCTATCTTTACGTTTTGTTTTCCTTAATTTTAATTGCAGAATGTAGCGGACAAGATGCTGGCATTTGATTTTCACAAAGGCGATATAGGCTTGTTCTTTCAGGATTTATTTCCAACTGAGTCCTAAAAAAGCACTGCCGGTAAGTTTTTTCTGATAAGAACATGAATCAGACATACAGTATTTAAACCCGAAAGTTGTTTCTTTATCCATTTTTTTTTCTTTCAAGAAACTGTATGCTTTGCTTGGCAGAGAAATTTCCCAAGACTCTGAATGCAGAAAGATTAACAGTTGTATCTGGCTGGCAATTTACGAGGACTAAAGCATTGTCTCTACAGTCGATGGATGACAACGATACCTTTCCGTGTCCATTCAAGAGACAGGTTGAATCATTGGGCCAGATACTTCTTTTATCATTTTTTCTCCTATGTATATAACTCAAATTGATCGATTTGGATATCATGTGAAGCGGATGATGCTGGAATATAATCGTTTCCTTTGCTTTTTTTGTAATGGTACACATATAAACTCATTCATTCACTCTTTACTGCACATGAACTTAGCCCAAGTATACACTATTAGACATGCTAGTTACACGGTGAATATTTTATCGAGAAAATGGCGTCTTTCCTTTGGAGTCTGTGGCCCGAGCTTTTTATAGAGCAATTAACTCCTTCACAGTCATTGGGGATGAGTATTTTGAAGGGCCATCGAAAAGTTTATCCGCTATGATGCCATGAGTTGCCTGTGTAGGATGGAAAAAATCCCAGAAGACATGGTCCCTTCTGTTGGAGCACAAGGATGCAACTGGCAGGCAAGGACCCTTGGCGTTAAGCTTCCCAATCCCACAGCATGCAGCTTTAACCTCTGTAAATCCTGAAATCGAATACGAAATTTTCAGTTTGTCAGCCAAGTTACTTGAAATTCTTCTTTTAGTTCTTACAAGGGCGGCGAAATGTCTAGCTTTGATATGCATGTATTCAAGTTGACGGTTTGACAACACAACATGCTAGCTAGACTGATTGCCGACCATAGATTGTTTCTGTTTATGAAGAAGGAAAAGAATATATGAGTACCGTAAGAAGCTGCGTTTTGAACAATGTTGGTCAAGACAGTGTAAGTGTCGAAGAGGGTGTAGCTTATGCCCAACGCCGGTTTCAATTGCTGCAACATGGACTTAAGGGCTTCATTGTACATGACAGATAATGAGTTTGCACCATCATTGCACTCTTCTGTACTTGAATCCCTTTGCGACGGACAGCATCCAACCGGCCCAGTCCCGACAACTACAAATTTTCGTGCGCCGAGAGCATGTATTCTCTGCCAAACAACGAAGAAAGAAACACGTTGAGCATTGAAGTGCAACTGACGTTTTACTACGCAAACACGGAGCTAAGCTAATGTGTGCTTGTTACCTGTAACTGTTCCTTTAGATTCGACGCCATCAAATCCGCGTACTGCTGAGAAGTGTATTCATTTTGGAGCTTGGATTTTTTAATGTAGTCGAAGATGTCATTGCTTCCAATCACAATGAAAAACAGAGATTTTGAAAGATGGTCTTTGGCGCCGTCGGATCCCAACTGTAGCCCAATGTTTTGATGCACTTCTGAGTAGTAGTTTACTTGGTATGACAAAGGTATTGACTGACGCTGTGACAACAAGAGTAAAATTGGTAAGGCAATAGTTGTTGGACAAAGTTATTCTATTTGTCCATCACGCGTCAGGTCACGTGACGGGTGTTATATTCAGAAGGAGATAAATTTTCATTGATGCATCAAATTTCTCTTATTTGGGTTATTTTGACATAGTTTCTGATTTTAAAGTAAATTTCAGTGCACACTGTCGCCTAGTATTACTATTTCATTCAAATTATTATAAATCGTGAAATAGTAACACCGCGTAACAGTATTTATGGTTCACACAAATTTCTCTTTGAGATTAGGATGGATGGCCAACATTTTTGCGGACTTCACTTTGAACCATATAAGAAGGTATAGAATAACACCCAACTTTTCTTGTAAAGGATTGACCAATAAAAAAAACCTTTTCTTGTAAAAGCTTTTCACCAACTTTTATAAGTAGGGTTACATGGATCCCACCCAGCTCATGTAAGAAAAAGGAATTGGGTTCTAAAGCATTTTAGTGGAACGGAATATATTACATGTGCTAAAGAAAGAGTGTTAATTTTCTTTTGAAAGAGTATTGAAACCATTCACTTACATATTGTTCATCTGAGCCATTGAAGATTCCAGCTCCTCCGGAGGCGAAGTTAACTCCGTTGACGAAGGACGCTTTTTGCTTGTTGGACTTGGATACAAGTGACAGATATGGCGGCGACGTTGGTAACCCTACTTTCTCGGCTGCCAAACAAAAGACAACAATATTATATATATACTACGTACAATCTTATTCTCTCCACATGCAGAGTGTCACTAGTCATGATTTATTAACTGATATATTAAACCTACCAAGAAAATCTGCAGAATTCTTGCCATTACCAAACCTCCCCGTTGCTACTTTGCCAGGATAATCAACCCCATTGTGAGGAAAATCTGCCTTGACAAGAGAGATTTTTAGGTAATTGTTGTTACCGACATCAGCTAAGGAGTCCCCGAACACGTAAATGGCCGGAACCATCTGAGCTTTCGAAAGTGTGACGATGAAACTAGAAGAGAAGAGAGAGAAGACAACGACGAAGAAAGCCATTGGCAAAACATCAGTGTAATATTTAGCCATGGTTATGAACGAACCGTGTCTAAAAGCTCCCTCAAACTTTGGTATGTGATGCTTTTGTGTGATGGTTCGGAGGAAATGAACAATTGGATGTCCTCTTATAGAGGGAGATAAGTTGATGAGGGTACAAATTTCGTGTATGAAAAGGAGACGTTTTAGCCGTGTGGTGTGGGCTCTAGGCTCTAGCAGTAGCACTCATCTGAAAGCTCTTATTCTGACAGTAATATTGTCATTACATATAAATATTTTATAATTTGTTCTTGAACTCTTGCTTGTCTCTTCCCAAAATATCAATCTTTTGTCATTGGAATTATTTTTTAATACAAGAAGTGTTTTGAATAACTACTTTTTTTTCTTGATTTAATTGTTAGAGTTATCCTGTTATCAATTTCATTAAGGGTTTTTATCACAAATGGTCGTTTATGTTTTATAGATCTATAATTTTCGTCTTTTATGTTTCAATTCAACCAATTTGGTCCTTCATGTTTGCTCCTACATATAAATTTTGTCATGCCGTTCAACTCCGTTAAAAATTCAGTTTGTGCTGATGTGACTCAAATAAATAGATGCTTCATCATTAATATGTTACTTGATACCTACACCGTTGATTTATTTGATGCATTTGAATAACTAAACGAACTCTGATTTGAATTATTTATTGTAAGAACAATCTTCAAATGAGTATTAAGAAATTGAATTGTTCCGATCATGAAATTTCTATTGTGAAAATACGTTATTTGTAAATAAGGAATGAGTTCATCCCCCAAGGAGGAAATGCAAGTATTATCTGCTTTTTTTTAGTCTTGTTCGCTTAATTACTTTGATTTCTCCGTTAATTATCTTCGTTGATTTTGCTAGTTTATCTTTCTTAGTTACATTGCATACATATTGAGTTTTATTAGTTTCGTTGACACTACAAAACAGAATGCTATTAGCAAGGGCCGAATTTGGTCGCAAACACCCATTTCCCGTTGGAAATAAGCTTTTTCGACAGCATCATGCCGTCGCTAGTCGTCGGTAATTGTGTTGTCGTAAATACTTTTTTTCCGACCAACTGTCGGAAATAGTACTATTTCCGATGAGTAAGGGCCGTCAGTATTGCTTATTTGTTTATCGGAATTTGATTTTCAAAATGACCATCTCAATTTTGTTCCGACCCATAACTATGGTCGCAAATATTTAGGAGTTTGTCGGAAATATTGTTCGATCAAAATTTTTTGCTTTTGCGATGACATATTTTCGACCAAAAAATGTTGTCGGAAAATGTTTTTGCAACAACGAAACAGTATTTACGAGGGCACTGCATCGTCGTAATTAGTATTACCGACAACACGTTTTTGTGGGCAATATATAATATTTTCTCGGAAATAAGTGAATAAAAATATTTCCGATGAAAAAGTATTGGTTAAAAATATATATTACCGAGAGGGAAACGCAGTCGAAAAAGGTTATTATTTTATAAAAAAAATATTAATAATATATTCCAATTGTAATATTTATTAGAAATATGTTTCTAATCATGCGCAATTATTTGGTAGCCACATAAGAATAATGATACCATTTTACTGCAATTCATTAAAATGAAGTTATTCATAAATAGAAAAGACAAAATAAACAAAACATCCAAACATTGAATTTAAAAATAGTTATATGGTAACAAAATAAAATTGGTGTTGCACTACACATCTTCGAGGTGAGCATCTGAACAGCTATTAACATTGTCCTGTCCAAAAACATAATGAAAAGATAAGAATTTATCAATTTGAGAATAAAAGTAACAAATATAATATTCAAAAGCGAAAAAAATATTAAACAGGCAAGAAAAGAGAAAATTTCCACACCGTACACAAACACACCCTACACAAATAATCAATGAGAATGCACGTTTTTAAGTCCTAACAGTGAGAAAGTGATTCTGGATATCCAAAATAACACCTAACCTCAACGCAGCTTGATAATGCGACAATGCCTCTTGGAGCATATTTGTTGCAGCAAATACTTGAGCAAGTTTCACATGCAGAGAGTCATCTGCCCAGTCCTTCAGATATCGCTCTAGCAGTGACACAGCATCCCCATTGCGGCCTTCATTAACATGGAGCTCAGCGGTAGCTAATGCATCCCCATTTCGTTGTCAGAAACCTACCTCTCCCATCATAAGCATAATTTCATTCAGCAATCAGTGCATGAATATATTTGCTTATTATCAAGCAAAATCGGTAGACAACACTAAAATATTATTATGATCATAGCAAACAAGCGCATATAGCCTCACATACAATTAGTTCTAACCTTTGCAACTTCAAGTAAGAGGTGTAAATTATTAGGAAAACGTTGTAAAAGATCTGTAAAGAGTTCCAGACCACCTGCAACGCCAAAGTTAAATATAGATTGTAAATGCAAGCAGAATTTCCACTAATAACATAATGAAACTACATCTAGGATCACGAACAGATATGAAATAAAATCAATGAGAACTGTCACAAATATCTGTTTCTAACAACTTTCTACGTCCTTATAGGACATCATCCAATATGAATTCTAGAAGTAATATAGCTAATCTATACACCACCAAGACATTAACCGTAATAATCCCCATTTTTATCCATGCAAAATTCCCCTTTACTTCAATTAGTTGTAGAAATTTTACAAAATGAAGTGTGACGGCATATAGGCCACATACTAAATCAGTAAATAGAAAAGACCTCTAACGCATGCAGTGTTGACGACGAAGCAAGCCTTATCATGACAAAAGACGTATTGAATATGTTCTCAAGTTTCCTCAAACACACAGACAGATAAGAAGAAAATATTCCCATTACCTCTGTAATCATTCAAAGCAATACAACACTGAGCCTCAACGTAGCGCTGCACAGAGAAAAACAAATGTAACAACTTTGTTGGAGTAATCGGGTTTTTCCCCTTTCAACCCTCTTTCCATTATGTACATTATATCCATAGAACTGCTCAGTTGTAACTTGTGAAAGAACAAAATTATGCAAGCTAAATTGCAAAATGCACATGTATTCTTTCTAATGCATGACAAACCAACTACATAGGCTGACTAACAAAAATCTTCATCCTATGTGCTATGACAACTACTCTCTTCTTGCCATATCAGTCTATCCAAACAACCTTACAATAATTGTCATGATGAGTGTCACAGTTCAATGTGGATATGAAGCCATCTACACATATAGCATAAAATAAATAAATATAGACCATATGATAGCTAATGATAAACGACCTCTGCTTTCCCAATTGTTACTTACATGCAGCCAACGACTTGAGTCAAAATGATCAAATGGAACCCTCCCGCTTCTATTTGGAGTCTGAAATTGAGAGTCAAGAAACTAAATTGAAGAAACATTGGGATGGACATCTAATTATAAAGCTTCACTACATATGTAATCAGATAACAATAGCCACATGAGCTATATGTCTCATATGGCCCTTATAACTTCTGTTTTTCTACATACAACATAAGACAAAGACAGCTTCACTGTGAAAAAACTTTACGGGACAAACCTGAAAAAACTTTAATGGACTCGTCGTCAAGAGAACCGACGAGGATAAGCAGCCGCGAGAAGCTGCTGCGGAGGGTAATATCGCCGGCAATCCGAGGGCAAAACTGTCCAATATGCTTGGGAGCCATGGAAGCTCGCGGCGCAGCGGTGCTCACGTCGTGTAACCACGCGTACTGCGTCCAATGCATTCGGAAGTGGAGCAATTTGAGACGAAAATGCCCTCTCTGCAACGCCGACTTCGACTCCTGGTTCTCGCAAATCAGCCTCTCTTCCCGAAGCTTTCACAGAGAGCTTTTGCCTCCTCTAAACAGTAAGGGAAAAAATGTTACTTTTCTAACAGTCAGAAATAAAGGATTAGAAATGTAAATATATTTCAATTACCAGAAAGCCCAGTTTCTGAAACCTTTCGTCGATTCCAGAAATTATGTGGAGAATCTGGGATTTTTGAATCCCATCCCTGTTCTCAACTGATAAATCACACTCAATCCTAGTTCCACAATCAATAAATTTGATAATTGGCACCCTAGCACTCATGTTTCTATTACATTAGAGCTGAAATCCCACATAAATCTAATGATTTAATTAATTTAAAAAAAAAATACGAAGAGAAATGAAATGACCCAGAGATTCATACCTTGACGCAGTGCTTCCTGTCACTCTGGGGCCTCTTGAAGTGGGTCTTACGCTTCTTCACAATTTGCTTCTTCAGCAAAGGGACGGCCATTTTTCCTACCACTCAAAAAACAACAGCAAAATCACGCGTTCAGTAAAGTTAAATTTAGGGGAAAACGCAAATAACCATTGTTGCAGATATTAAAGCAAGAAAAGCTTCAATTTTTGGAAACGGAGGAGGATCAGAGATTAGGGTTTCGAACCTGATTGAGACGAAGAGCAGTATGGTGCTTGGGAGTCGAGGGAGAGGTACAGATAGAACTAGGGTTTTAAGTGAGGGAATATACATGGAAAGCTGTAATCTGCTGCATCGGTACCGCACCGTAAGATTATTATTGTGTTTTGGGCTGGAATAAAAGGTTAGGCCCAATCAATTTATTAGTGGTGGAGTTGGAAAAAATATTTCCTCCTGCATTTGATTGTTTTGTGTAATTTTCAGAATGGTTTTTGGAATATTTCCTCCTCAATGTTTAGATATTAATTTTATTTATAGTGTGTTTGATTTATAGTGTAATTTTCAGAATGGTTTTTGGAAAGGGTATGAATAATATTTTACTGCAAAAATTATTAACTTCCAGTTATGTTAAATTAAATTTTTTTTGTCCTTCTATACAGATCACAAAACTATACCACGACGGTGAAGTTAATAAGGAGATGCTTTCTTTGGCTCGAGGTCCTGAAAGGCGTGCAACTTATTATCCAGGTTATTATACCAGCGGGTTTAGGTTCCATACATTGCAGCGGGATGAAAATAAAAGATCACAGAATAATGGAGTTATGGTTAAGGGGGAGAATCAGACTGATGATGTGCCGTGGTATGGAACCTTACTAGACATTGTTGAGCTCTGTTACATAGAAGGGAATAGAGTTGTATTGTTCAATTGTGATTGGTATGATACAGCTAGAAAAGGAACAGGTTATAAGAGAGACCGTTTGTTCTAGCAACCCAAGCAACCCAAGCTTTTTATGTCAGAGGGATTAAAAATAAGACTTGGAGTTTTGTGGTGGAAACAAATCCCAGGAACGTATATGAGATGGCTAATGATGAGAGTGAGCCGTACCAAGAAGAAGAGACTCATAGCCGACGCATGGATGCCAACCAATATGAGGTTGAAGATAATGAAACTGATTGAAGTAAGGATGCGATTTAACTGAGTTCATATGTATTGTCATTGTGTTATTCTCTTCTTCTTTTTATTATATTTGATTGTGAAATTTGCGCTCATGTGATTGCGATTATTTAAATTTTATTGCTACTTTGAGATACATGTTTTGGAGTTAATGAATAAAAAAAATATTGCATTGCTCCTTAAAAAAAAACTGCATTGCTCCTCAAAAAGAAAAAAGATTGCATTGCTCCCTTAAACATAGTAATTCCAACGATGGCTACAAGCCATCACAAATAGATACCCTTTTGCGAGAGCTATAGATTGCTCTTGGAATTAAATACTCATTTTCAACAACCTCTAATTCCCCTCGTAAATGCACAATTACTTCCGACAGCGAATAATTGCCCTCGGAAATATAAAACTACTACCGACAACCACTTTTTGCCCTCGGAAATAGCCTACCATTTTCGACAGAATGAACTTACTGTCGGAAAAAGAGTAACTACTATCGACGACCGTGAGGTTCGTTGAAAATAAATTTGGCTCCACAGTTCCCGCAAAAAAAAATGATATTTCCGACGAAAAATGAATTTTCTTCCGAGGGCATTTTGTGTGTCGAAAATAGTAAGCAGCTTGTTGACTCAGTTCCGACGGATGTTGATTTTGCGTCGGAAGTAGTACCTTTTCCGACGGTTTTTGAAAGCCCTCGAAAAAGTTTGGTCGGAAATGACTGTTTTTTTTGTAGTGTGAATAAACATCGAATTCCACCTAATTATTCTCGATTACAATTTAGCATCCTTAGAATTAACATTAATCACATCATTTGCTTAACTAACTAGTCTTTTGTTTTATAATTATAGTTTTCCATTTCCCGTTCAAAGCCAGAAAAAGAAGAAAAAAATCATAGAATATGAACACAAAAAAAAGAAAAGAAAAGGGGTATAGAGAAGAAGAAAGAGACATCTGGATTGAAGTGGGTTCCATGCTTGTGTTAAAGTAGGCCAGTGATCTAACATTGGAAATGGGTTGCAGACTTGCAGTGGCCACTTTGGAAAGTCAGTATCCCATTTTTTAATTTTTCAATTTTTTTATTCTCTTATGATGCCCATATAGAGGAGATATTCTCTTGCAACCATTTCACCACATAGCAAGTTTTCATTGGATGCCTTTTGTTTACTTTATAACGTAACAAGCGATGATAGGTAGAAGTAGTGATTATAAAAATGGTTTGTAAGAGGAAATATCATGTCCACGAGGGGAGAGCAATTTACATGAAATGAATTTACCGTTATGTGGCGTTTCGATCTAATAAAATATTGTCATGTGTAGAAAAACTTGCATATAACAATTCATTATTGGACAAAAGACACCACGTGACGGTAAACCTGTTTCATATAAGTCATTCTTCTATAAGGGGAATGCTCTCATCTTTTAGCCTAAAGTAAATATTTTACAATTTTATTTACTCACAGCTGAAACAACAGTAGAAAAATTATAATTGACCTTAAATTTTAAGAGAAATTGATCGGAATGATAAGAAGTTAAATATAAATTGTTGAACGAATCAAAATTGAATATTCATGATATAACGATTAAATTTCAATGACACATTAATCAAATATCAATGTTATACTAAAAAATGATTATTTCAACTATTAAGATTAAAAAAATGATCATTTTAACTGATTTCCTAAACACAAACTAGTATCATCTATTAATTAAGTTGGATATGACACTGCCACTCAGTATTGTCAATTTGTCATGTCCCACAAAACGTAATACACTAATTTTTCTGCTGCCGGAGTCTAATCAACTGATTACTACGTAGATGCACCGTCCCGATCCCACACTCCACCACCACCAAACTTCGTCCCGATCCCACACTCCACGCACCACCAAACTTTGCTTCTTCTTCGTTCCCTATTCTTCCTTGTTTGAACGCTTGTTTGTATTTTTGTGCATTTTCAATTTTATTTGATGACCCAAAACATTTTTTTACATGTTTCTCATATGTGCAATCTTGAATGTTTGTGGTTCTGACTTTTATAATTGATAGAAATATGTCCACCTGAATTATAAAATACAGAATGTTATTATTATTAAAATATATGAATGCATACAGTACGTAATAGAAAACAATAAGTACTTCAAATCAGTAACGAATCCAGAATTTTAATTTCAAGGGTCTTAGTGCGAAAGAAAATAGCACGCATAGAGAGTAAATTTTTGTTGTTGGGCATTTCATCGAGCACTTGATGTGCATTCGTTTTCTGCCAAGCTATGTTGCTCACATGTTGTCAAGTGACCCTAGTGAGTTTTGTCAAGACGCCCTCCTGAATAATGCCGACACATCTTGCTGAAGCTATCAAGATATGCCAAAACATGCATTTCATCAAATATTTGGTGGAAACAAATTAAAGAGTCTCATACCAGACATTCAAAATGTTCTTTAGTTGTTTCTCCGACCTCTGGAGGGTCCTCGGACAACTAGTTTCTATGTGGACCCACATCTGTTTCAAACTAATATTAGTAAGGATACTACTTGCATTTTTATAGAGGAATGCACATATTCCACCATTTACAAATAATGTATCTTAATCGTATAAATTTTATAAACTATTCGAATCGTTTATGCATCAAAATGTATGCAAGTATATTATCCTATTAGTAATAATACTTGAGGAGTAAATTAACACATTCTTTTAGTGGAAATACACACAATAATTTAGGGCTTGTTTGGTAAGTAGTTTTAACTGACTGAAAGCGCTTTTAGAGAAAATGTATTTGGGTTCCAAAAGCACTTGAAGTACTTCTTGCAACAAGCACATGACTGGTGCTTCTTGCAAGAAGCACTTCAAGTGTTTTTCTGGGATTAAATTGCATTTTACTAAGAATTGATTCCAAAAACATTTTTTTTAAAAACGCTTTCAGTCATTTAAAAACATTTGTCAACGAACGCTTATAGTATTGGAGCCAGGTACGTAATCTCTAGTACCAAATAAAATCATCTAAATCATATGTACAAATGATATTACGTTTCTTTTAAGGCCATCAGGATTAGTTTAGTGGTGTGGGTAGTGTAGAATGATAGGTAAGACTAGGTTGAATTCAGTGTTCAAATTCAAAACTCTCCAATCCAATGCAAAAAATACATTGGTGAATACTATCATTTGCATAGAGTAAATCTTACATATCATAAGTGTATACTACACTATCTTACTCTATCTCTCGGATCATGTGACAAAAATATATGGTAGTGTATACTAACACATTCCGACCCAAATATTTACAGGGATACCGGAATCAAGGCATGCTGACCGACACATCGAAAAGGGTGATGTAAGTCATGACATGCAAATGATGTAAGAAGTTAGGTTGAATAAGTTAAAACAAAAGTTTGAAATTGAATAAACTAGGAAAGAGTGTGCAAAGTGAGGTTGAACCCTTATTACAATGCATGCAGTGCTAGAGCATAGTCAGAAGTGCAGTAAAAGAGAATAGTATTCCCATCCAAGAGGATGAATATTCATACACGATAAGGGAATTAACTTCCTACTTTATCGGAAGTAAAAGTCAGCCGGTGCTAATAATCCTCGTCTACCAAGCTCAGTTCCTAAGTCATCGAAGAGCGCAAAACAGAAAACGTGAGTGGGCTGGAAAAAGTAAAAGTTTTCATAAACCTTTTCTGCTTTTCAAAAGTAGTAATCCTTCGCTGTAAAACTCGTATAATTTTACAAAAACAAGTTTGTGACAAAACTAATAAAATAATCGCAAGGCGTTGTGAAAACAATGCTCCAAAGAATACGGGCGCACAATAAATAACTCAGCAGAAGTAAATAAATTTGCTTATCAGTAAAATACAAGCACACGAGTCCATGCAGAAAGTAGCTACATGAATAGGCCGGGTGTTATAATTACGCTCTAGTACTACATACACGTGAAGCTGGGGCTGAGCACATCACAACGAGTACTAGATGTAAAAAAAACTAGAACATGTTGGCACCTACAATGGATCCAAAGTGAGAGTGTTGGTGCAATGTGAACATACACGTAAAGCTGGTCCTGCCGCATACAGTACTTAGGGCCGGTTTGGGGTTTCTGTGCTTTAAAAAAAAACTGCTTATAAAAGCAGCTTTTAAAAGAAACCTCTATGTTGCTTTTAAAAGTTGTTGTTTAAATGTCATAAATTTTAAAATAAACAGTATATTTTATTTTTACCAAACACTTTTTATCTGCTTAACTTTAAAGTGAAGCAGTTTTTAGTGAAAAAAAAAACAATACCAAACGAGGCCTAACACCGTGCATGCATACGTGATAAACAATAATAATAAATGTATGGTCATCCCAACAGTATATCTCAAAACTCATAAATCAAAGTAAGTGCATTTAAGTAAAACCATTTCTATTTTCTAAGAAAACAAGGCATGACATACAAGCATCTTGTAAAACATATTTTAGGAAACACATAATATAATATGTTTTAAAACAAACAAGCTCACTCACTAGTAAGTCGTCGTAGCCGCAGTGTCTAGCCTAGCCTCGATACTCCTTGGGATAGGCCTCACCTATATGAGAAATCACAAAACTACTCATTATACAAGTCAAATCCCAAAATTACTAAGGAAAAGACTTGAAATCCCCTTTGTTTGCTCGTTTCGGGAGCTAAAACTGTTGAAAAAGTGACTCACGCGCTCTCACAGGATGACACGGAGCATCACGTGCCAGTCACGCGCCGGTTACACGTCAGTTACACGCCGTTAACTTTAACGAAAAATGCAAAGCATCTAACAAAAAATATTAACGACGTTACAAAATATTTTGTCGCCGTTAAGGAATATTTTGTTGCCGCTGTTAGACAAAAATAGAATATTTCGTCACCGGACATAATCTTTCGACAGCATTAGAGAATATTATGGGGGAATAAAGGAATATTCAGAGATAGTATACCTCAGAATATTTCGAGTTTAACCGAGTTTGCTGATGTTAGCTTCCGTCTGGCTCTGCAACTTCCGGTCACCGTCTGCCTTAGTCGTTCGCCACCTCCTTTGCAACTTGCCGGAAATTGAAAAATTTCCAAAAAAATTCAAAGGACCATAACTCGGCCATTTCTTAACCAAAATCGACGTATAAGCTAACAAGATGAAGCTTGAGATGGGAGTAATCTATTTTTACCTAAGAGAAGCTCGAAAGATGCCGGAGATGATCTGAAATTGCCTCAAAAGCTCTCGACCGAAAGTGAGAGTTTTGGATTTTGTTGAAACTGAGGTGGATCCTCTCATGCAAGGTCTGAACCTTGTTCTAGGACTCACGAGGAGTTTTTTGGCGAAGAATGCAAGGTTGATAGAGGTTTGAAACGACGAGAATCTCGTATAGAATTCTTGAATCCGTGTCGGAGCTACTGTGCAGACTTTGGGGTTTGGATTTTCAAAAAAAGGGGTTTGGTTTTAGGTTTATGGTGGCGAGTTGAGGAGGATTGTGGTGGTTGTGGTGGTGGTTCGTCGGAAAATAGATGGGTGGCGGTGGTGTGCCGCTGTCTTTTATTGTGTATGTGTGTGTGTGTGTGTGAGTTGCAGTCTCAGGGAGACAAAGAGAAAGTGAGAGTGACAAAGTGAGGAGAGAGAGTTAGCTGAGTTTGAGTTGGGGTGGAATTCTCCTATGGGAAGCACCCGTTTTAAGGAGTAAGAAAACACTAAAATATTTGCATTGGGTTTTGTCCAATTACTCAACTTGGTATTCAAATTATCAGAGTGTGCAAAAACACTTGGGTTTCCATACAAGCACACAGAAAGAACTCAACCCACAGAAAACATAAATTGAAAAATAGTAATTTACCGTTTTGCCCTTGTACTAACTTGTTCATTACAAGTCCGGATGACGTTCCATTTGCGCGCGTTCGTAACGAAGAGTACTAAACAAATGACACAAGAAAATGGACAAAAATATGAAGAGAGCTCAAATATCTTTGTAGGATTCCACTTAGCCCAACAAAGGCATCTTTGTAAATTTACAACTTTGGACAATAAAATACAATAAAATTATGGACGAGATGTAACAGTCTACTCCTCTTATGAAAATTTCGTCCTAGAAATTTCTACATCACTGGAACCTACCAAAGAACAAATAAGGATATTAAGCTCGCATGCGTTTCTCTGTTTCGGGGTATCGGTCAGCATGCCTCGATTCTTGTATCCCCGTAGATATTCGGGTCGGGGTGTGTCATATACAACCTGTGACCACTAATCAAGTATGTTCTCCTATTGATGATATGTTTTCGATGTTACTTTTAGCTAGCCATGGTAAGAGTAACATCACAATTTCTAGCTAGTTCAAAATTCTAAATCCATGAATGGACTCTCAGGTGAGAATGTTGGTGCAGCGTAAAGCTCCTGTAGTAGATGGACTGGCGATTTGGCAGTGGATGTCGAATTGGGTGTGTGTGCCATTAGAGCAATAACACATTGAACAGGTTCATGGTCACGTGGCGTCCCGATCCAATAATACATTGCCATGTGAAGAAAAACTTGCACATGGCAATACATTATTAGATAAGAGACGCCATGTGGTGGTGAACTCATTCCATGTAAGTCCTTCTCCACACAAAATGAGTAAACTGTGGAATGTCGATATTTGGTGTGCCAACGTGTCAAATCACAGTCTTTGTTCTGTTTGGAATGGATTTGCCATTTTCTGGTGTATGAACACGTATCATTTTAGTCTTTCAAATATTTCTGTTAATTATGTCTGTTGTTTTTGTTAGATTTATTTAATCTGATGGTCAAAAATAGAAAAAGGTATGTGGGAAGTTAAAAAGAGTGCGTGAAAATCACAACCCCCACTCCCCCAAAAACAAAACCATCACCACCACAAAATGGTGAGCATTTTTCTTGGAATGGATTTGACCACCACATGGTCATGTAGCGTCATGATCCAATAATATGTCATGTAATGTAAAAAGAAATTTACCTATAACATTGTATTCTAGAACGAAAATATCACAATAACGGCGAACACATTATATATAATTCCTTTACAAAATAAGTAAATTGTGAGAGAGTCGATTGTGCGGCCAATGTCTCAATATCACAATCTTTGTTCCGGTGTGAATGGGTTTACCACTTTCTGGTGTATTTTTAAGCCCATCATCTTTGGTGCGTGGGAACATCGATCTGTGACAGTGAGATATGGATTTACAGCTCGGCAAAATACATTGCAGATGATATTTATTCAAACAAAACAATTATTGTAAATTTGAGGAGGACAATGAATGGTTGATTCCTAATAGGAATAGAAAGTGTCGGAATTCAAAATTTCAAACCCCTCCAGAGTAAAAAACAAATGTATATATTGGACTATAGTCCTGTCGACACGTCGGTCCAACAATTTGGACTCCCCAAGAAGATGAGATGGATAGGGTGACCACTGGTCACTAACCCATTTTTGGACATAGCAGCGATCACTATAATCCCGCTAGAAATCAACATAGTACGTGATGACTTGTAAGGGAAGCATCTAGGGACGCCATGGATGATTGATTCTGCAGGACATATACATGAGTTGTCTTGTGCGTTCCATTTTGTTGATTTTTTGGATGTTGATTTTTACAACTATGTTGTTTGTCAACCGACAGTTTTTTTAGTACAAGCTTATTACATTATGGAGAGTAGGAGGGTTTGAACCACGCAGTGGGTTGGGAAAGACTCTAACCACCATGGACATCCACCACTTGCTTTGCCAATTGACATTTTGTTTATTTCAAAAATATTAAATAGGGTAGGCTGATAGAGAAATTTTTCGGTGTTGCACATGAATGCATCTCGTCTATCATCCTAGGATCGGTCCTGGCATGGAGCAGGTGGATTTCTGGACAGGATCCTCAACTCGAATGGCCTTGAAAAAAATGATGCAAATTATGTAAATAGGTGAACTCATTCTTTTTCTCTAGATGTTCATATAATGTGGACATTTGATAGAATCCAAAGCTTGGCTTGCTGGTTAGGCCTCTTGTTGTTAATATATCTAGTGTTGTGTTTGAATTGATCTCAAACAAGGAAGAGATTTTCTAGGAACATGATATGCACATAAACTCACTCCAAAATCTGTTTACACGCACAAAATATTTTCTTTCTAATGCATATGTGAATTCTCTCTATTCTGTATATATTTTCACGGCAACAAGCTAGCAGATATATAATGTTTCATGTGTAAACCCTAGCATCCAATGTCAAGTTAGATGGGTTTTATTCCAAAGCCTAAAATAAAACTTGAAAAAAAAAAGCCTTAAATAAAGCAAATAAAGACCGGCCATTAACCCACGACTAAAATCTAGGTCATAAAAGGATAGCTAATATAATTATGTAAAATAACTTAATTAGCTTAATTCAAATAATACCCCATTAGTTTCTAGACATCATACGATTGAAATGACACTTCAATCCTGCACACACAGAAAAACATTTTTTATGCTTCTAAACCACCTAGAATGCATGTATGTTTCTAAGTCTAATTTACTGTTATAAACTTGAGACTGTGAGTTGGTTACCGTAGAACAACGATCATCGGTTGAGCTTGATCTTCGATAGCTTGAGTAGAATAAATCCTAACATCTAAGACTCAAATTACACACAAAGGTTTAGGCTAGTGTTGGTCTCAAAATCGGTCTCGGCTAACAAGCCGAGGATTTCGGGATCTCTTGGTCCTTCAAGTTTGTGTTGCGGGCGTGCCAACTCGCAGCCTCCAGCCAAACGAGTAAAGAGAAGTTGATTTGGTTGCGCTTTGTTTTGACTTCTTTCAATGCGATTGTGGACCGGGGAAGGAGCCCGTCTCGGTCGTAAGTTCCCCGTGCCTTGGGTGCAAGGACTTTGATTAAGCGTGAAATGACTAGGGTTTTGTGAAAGTGGAGTGATAGGGATTTTAGTGGTTGATGGGGTGTTGTCTGTGCGAACATGATGAGTGAATGGATGGGTGAAAGTGAATTTGATGATAGATATGGTGAGATGGAATGTATGAGGAGGCGAATCTCATCAATCCAAACAAACTTGTCAAATGGATTGAATTGATAAGTAGTTACGTTACAATACTCCTATTGCGATAAATGTGAGAAAATAAATTGAGATAAAATAAATTGCGAGAAAGTAAATTGCGATAAAATAAAAATTACTTGAAGTGCCCGAAAATAATTTACGCTAGGTGCGAGAAAATAATTTTCCGGAATTGAAAATTCATTTGAAATAGAAAGCTATGTAGGGCTACATTTTGAATACAAAAATAAGATAAGAGCACGCGGGGTGCAGAGAAACTTAAAATATGAGTTTTTTTGTTTGGTCGGAGACCTCTAACAATGAGCTAGGGGCCTAAATTGGTACGCCGTGTAGCGCACCGGATAGTATTAATAATCCGGTCTCGGGTGTTTAGTGCGCTTCGTGCTAAAATAGTCGCTCGACTATTTAAACCGGGCCCACCATTTAGTACCCCTCACACCCGACTAATTATACACCCAAAAACCTCCGTATAATTAGTCGGGTCCATCCCTCTCACTCTCTTGGTCTAGCTTGAAGGAAAATATTTGAATTACAAGTTCAACTTAAGCATGCTATTAACAAATTAAAGGCTCTTAGCTAGCATATTAGTACTCAAAAACAAAACTTTGCTCATGACTTTTGAAGCCTAAATGTTGTGAACCAAAACACAACTCAAAATCACATTAGTAAGTTGTAGCATCTTATACCTTTGTAGAATCTTCTTTGCATTTGCATGAGCAAAGGCTAAATACCCAAGAGGGCATTCAATCTCATCTTGGATGAACACCTTTGCTTGGAGGAGTTGTGGTTGCACCTTGAATCAAATTGAAGGTTACCTACGTACTTCGTCTCCTACGAAGATCAAACATTTCGTAGTTCTTGCATTTGATGAGAATTTTAGTGAGTTTGTATGAAGAACAAATTGTGTTCTTCACACACACCTAGGGCCGGCCAACACAGTATAAATAGTCGATATTAGTCCGATACTGCACCAAACGCCCGACTAATTTAGTTAGTATTGTCCGATGACAGATTATCCTATTCGACTGAAATAGTCAGTCCAGTCCGAGCTGCCAAACGAGGCATGATGATCTTATTTATAGCAGTAGAGAGCACCCATTCTTGATATCTTTCCCTTGATTGCCTCTTGAGCCTTGATTTCTTTTCCGTTACAAATTTCAAAATATATTTCTTTCAATGGCTTCTTTGTCTTCAATTTTTACAATCAATTTCCTCCTTAAATGTCATGGTTGACTTAGGTGATTATAACTCAATTCAAGATGATGATCATGCCATGTAGAAGGTGTCAAATATGGGTCCAAACATCTAGGAAAATGCCAATTACAATCGATATGCGCTAACAAGTAGCTCAATTACTTATAAGTCCTTGCAAGATTTGGTCAATCACTGATTCGGAACTTTGTCCTTCATATTCACAAATACCAATCAAGAAATTCAAACTTTATATTTTATTTGAAAAGAAAAAATCAATGACACAATAAAGACTATATTTTCATTAATTTCTTCCCTTTATTTTCATATATTCATATGACTCTTTAATCTACAATAAAGACTATATTTTCATCAATGACACAATAAAGACTCTCCCGTACCATCAATATTGCAGATGGGTCTCGCCACTAAACCTATTAAAAAATTAAAATTTACAATTAAACTTGGTACTTCCCAAAATTCCAGTCGATAACTCCGTCTCTGGCCGTGAAATTTGGTAACCATGGCTGCCAAATTGCAAAAACTCAATGAAGAACTTATCTAAATCCCAGATCTGAATTATATAACCGGAAAGAAAAATATGAAGTTTGAATATGTAGCCAAAAAAAAAATCTTAAGATCTGAATCTTCCTCTATATTTATGTTTCTCTCTTTCAAAAAAGTTTTGCTACGGATTCTCTCTAATTTATCAACTTTTGCTGGCATGAGAGCCCAAACAGATGTGGAATTAGAGAAGCGGGGCAATTAACAAAATCTCAACTGAATGAGTTATTTCATTTGATATTTTTATATGTTCATAAATTTTATTGTTGTAACTTTAATTTCTATATCTTCTGCACTATATTAGCCATGACCAAATTCATAGAGATAGAAGCAGTACAATTTAATAGACTACTGGGTTCCCATTGGGTTGGGGGAAGACGAAGAAGAGAGAAAATATTAAGTTTAATTGTAATTTTTAATTTTTTTAATGGGTTTAATGGTGGGACCCATATGCAGTATTAATGGTTTTGAAGAGGTATACTGGGTAAAGAGTCTGAGAGCGAGTCCCCGTGCATTTCTCTATTTTATATAGTTACATATTAAATACAGTATTTACTGAGAAAAAACAATACATATGGTCTGCTTTTTATTGTTTGTCTAATACACAGTAATCTTGGGACATGCCTTGATAGTGAATTCCAATATAATTTGCACATGTATTTGTGGTAAATAAACACAAGCACCAACCATTATGTTGGTTAATATTTTTCTGGCTATGCCTAGTAGGATATTTAGCAAATAGACCTTGTCACAATATATTACCAGGGGCACGAATGAAACCAAACTATTTATAAGGTTACATATGACGAAGTTCACAACGTACACATTTACACAGATAGGATATAATTATATATATATATATATATATATATATGGGAGGAGAGTTGAGTTACTCATAAGCACCATAATCTCTTATTATTGAACATCAAGTCAGCAACTAGAAAATAAAGTGAAAAGAAAAAAAGAACTCAAAGTCACCAAATGGCGAATAATGGTGCTCATCATGAAGTTTATTTTGAATTTGAAAATTATTGCTTGTTGTAATGTCATTGGCGACTGCAAGCAAAATGAAGTTCAGTAATTTATGTTAAAATAAACGTTATTTTGCTTGCATTGGCCGATAACATTGACGACAAGCAATGATTTTCAAATTGAAAATAAACTTCATGATGAGCACCATTATTCGCCATTTGGTGACTGCTTCAAGTTCTTTTTTTCTTTTCACTTTATTTTCTGGTTGCAGACTTAAAGTTTAGTAATAAGAGATTATGGTGCTTCTAAGTATCTCAACTCCCCTCCCACATATATATATATATATATATATATATATATATTCAATATGTGTAAATGTGTACGTTGTGAACTTTGTCATACGTAACCTTATAAATAGTTTGTTTTCATTCGTGCCCCTGGTAATATATTGTGACAAACTCTATTTGCTAAATATTCTACTAGGCATACCCAGAAAAATATTAACCTACATAATGGTTGGTGCTTGTGTTTATTTACCACAAATACATGTGCAAATTATAAACTACAAAATTTTCTTCCAACTCAGCCCTCTGGTTTGTTGGAGCAGTCGAATTCTGGACAACATCCTCCTGAATCAAATGGTATTAGTGGTGAGGATTAGATTTCTCTTAGGCTTGGTAGGGTCGAAGAAAATGTTCACAAAATGGTATTAAGGCCTGCTCTAATATAAGTGTATCCTACCATTGTATGTGAGACCCACTTATATTAGAGAGTTAGTTTTATAATAGAAAATCAAACGTAAATATATATAACTAAAAAGTGAATAGAAGAGTGATGAAAGTTGATATATACCTTTGATAAATCATGGATACGATTATTTAGAACTGAATATGGTTGAAGCTCTTCAGAACTATTATCATATCTCACATCATCTTGATCATCAGATGTCTCAAAACTTTGCATCATTTTCTCTACGTAAATCAAAATATAAAGCAATTATAGATCAAGATATGTTTTATTCGTAATCATGTACAAAATAAACCAGTCTTGGGCCCATTTTATAGATGAAGAGGAAAAATCTAGAATAACGTTTTTGAAAATACAATGGGCATATAAATCTGTGTGCGGTATTAAGTTTTGATATGCCTTATCTGGTTTTGTTCCCACATGCATGTTTGGCAATAATCCATCCTTATCTTTATATTAATTACTAGACGTTGAAAGAAAACTTTACAAATTAATCCTTACACGCATTTTCTATGAAGTGATTCAATGTATGAAAGTATAATACAAATTAGAGGCATTTTGATATAGGCACTTGGGTTTTGAATTTCTTAAACTAAACATATATACCTTTTAATTTTTTTATTAAACATTTTTTTTATATAAATCAGCTGCCAATGTATTATAGAAAGCTTTTTGTTAACGCAAATTTTATGATTTACCATTATATAGAATAATTAGGATTTATGAAAAATTAATTAATTTTAAATTATACTTCCGATAAAAAAAAGAGAGCCTTACATATAGAGACAAAAATATATAATATATTTTAGGGAACTCCACTAGTTTTTAAACATTTCAAGAAGAAACAAAAACACAAAACCAACTAAAACTAAATCCAAAAGCATGGAAACAATTTTTTAAAATACCATCCATACCCCTAATATTTCTGTTAGTTAACAGAGCCCAGCCTACACAACTTCAACAAATATATGTAGAATCCGTTTCAAATATATTTAGAATCAGTTTTGTATACTTTTTAATAGAACCAGTTTGTATATTTTCCATAAAACCACATTCATGCCATCCAGCCCGCTCCTCGACTTTTTTTTTTACAAAATCAGTTCCAAATATATGTAGAATTAGTTTTGTATACTTTTTAGTAAAACTAGTTTGTATAGTTTTAGTAGAATTAGTTTATATACTTTCAACAAAATCATATACATGCCATAAGTCCAACCGCTCCTCGACCATTTTTACATAATCAGTTTCAAATATATGTAAAATCAGTTTTGTATTATTTTTAGTAGAACCAATTTGTCTATTAGTAGAATCAATTTGTATAATTTCAACAAAATTACATACATGCTATCAGTCTAACCGCTCCTCGACCATTTTGGCATAATTAGTTTCAAATATATGTAAAATCAGTTTTGTTTACTTTTTAGTATAACCAATTTTTATAGTTTTAGTAGAATTAGTTTGTATAATTTCAACAAAATTACATACATGCTATCGGTCTATCCCATCTTCAACTATTTTTACAGAAACAGTTCCACCTATTTGGAGAATCAATTTTGTATATTTTTTTATACATTTTAGTATAATTAGTTTAGGCTTAGGGTTTCTCATCACATCATTGATCACTCAGTAGGTTGAGATTTAGATTCAGATCAAACATAGCGACCGCCGCTCAGCATTGTTGTCCTGGTATAGCTAGAAAAATGCTCCATTGAGCTGCCAAGCATCCTTCTTGTTTAAGTTTTTTCACGCGGGTTTACTATCAGCAATTCTGAAAAACAAAACTTGTAGTACGTGCCAACTAAAATTGAATTCGACTTTTAAATAACCAAACGCCGATCAATTCATAAGAACGAAAAACTTAAGACGACACTTAATACTGCGTTTCAGATTCTGTTATATGCCCAAAATTAAGCAGTGAAACACAACAAATAAGCCAAATGCATAAATGACTATCAGACTAGCTAATTCCAATTTGATGACCAAGTCTTCGGAAACAACGTCGGATGGAGGAGGTGGTCGGCGTCAGCTCTCACATCCTCGATGACATGGCTTCCTGCCCCAAGTTCG
Source organism: Gillenia trifoliata (assembly GCA_018257905.1). NCBI lineage: Eukaryota > Viridiplantae > Streptophyta > Magnoliopsida > Rosales > Rosaceae > Gillenia > Gillenia trifoliata. The sequence continues at coordinate 9,339,369 of CM031081.1, read as the reverse complement.
GCCTCAACGACTAGGCTTCAACGTCAAAAATAACAAAAGGGGTAGTTTAGTAACTTTGGCTTCAACGAAAATAACATCATATACCACGCGTATTGTTACATCCCGTTCCGGAAAATAATATTATTTTATTCCCGAAGGTGCGAAATGACGATTTTGCCCTTGGTTGACCTTTCGGTTGACTTTTGCGTCATAGTTCGTACGACGCATTCACTTGTATTTTCTTGACGTGCTCGTCGATACGAACGCGTAGACGCGAGCCGTACGTCGTTCGGACTCCGAACGAATATTTTACGGACGTTGATTTTCGACGTTTCCTATGATTTAATTTTGGACAGTTTTGGATTGATTGGACCGGAGCCCAATAGTCTGCAGGCCATGTGGCCTTGTCCCTGGCTGTTGACTCTTGTCCCTCACTCTCTCTCCCGTGCTTCCTCTGCAACACAAAACAACAAGGAGCAAAAGCTCCAAATTGTTAAGGACACCCCGAGCCCAAATCCCATCCTTCCCTACCATACCACAACTCGATTTCTCTGGTGTGCATCACCATCATCATCCTCATCAAACCTGGGTCAAGGTGAGCCCAGAAAACCCGAGCAAACTCCGAACCCAGAATCTGCCTTTTTCCGGCGAGATTTCACCTCGGCCAACCGCCTCGATCCAGGCCTCGATCAGCCTCGTGGTGGTCACCAACCTCTTTCTCGAGGTCCCAAAGACCTTAATATGGGCCTGCAAGCATGAAATCGATCGAGGATCGAAGATCTGGAAATCGGCCTTCTAGACCCGAGGCCTTTTCTCCAAATTCCGGCCAACTCCGACCGAGTTTGGGCCCCAAAGTGGTATAACATTCTTCCCCTTGACTCCAGCTTCATTTTGCCTTTTGAATCGTTGAATTTGGTTGAGAAATGAGTGAGTTACAAGCTTTAGAAGTTTCCCGGTCAATTTTCCAGTTTCCGGCGCCGGCGACCGGAAAAAGACCAGACGACCGGCGCTGACGTCAGCGATGACGTCAGCAAACCGGGTCAGACCGGCCTTGCTGACGTCAGCGAACCGGTTCAGACCGGCGCTGACCGGCTCGGCTGAGCCGCGAGTGAAGCCGCGCGTGAGCGCGCGTGAGACAGCCGTTGGAGCCGCGCGTGGAGCCGCGGCTTGGGGCGTTTGAGCCGCGCGTGAGGGCGCATGGGAGGTCTAAATTTGATTCTGTTTTCACGGGGCGACTCGTGACGACGTGTACTACCTCGGGGTAGTATGCATGATAATTTTTGAGGTGTTTTGGACCTCCAAATTGAGAAAGCAAGGAATAGGTTTAATTAATTCGTTAATTCGTTACCTTTATGAGGTTAATCATTGTACCGGTGATATCTCATATAGGTGAGGCCAAATGGCAGCGTGTGGCGGCGCGTGCGACGGCGCACGGCGGCCCACGGCGGCGGTTTTGGGGTTTCCGACCCCGAGACTCCGTTTTCGGGTTTCCAAACGCCGTTTTCTTCGTATTTCCAATTACTTTATTAATCTTGGGTGTTCCAAAATAGGTTTGGCGACCCTTGGCGCTCGGAGGACGTACGGTTGGACTTCCCGGCTTCGGTATTTGTGAGTGGGCCCTTTCCCTACTATTAAATGTGTTTTATTTTGGGAAATTATATTGTGGTTTTAAAATGGATATTTATATCGTGCTATTGGTAGACCTTGTTATATTACTTTATTACTCGGTTTACTAGTTTCGACTCGGTATTTCGGTAGGCTATGGAAATTGGTGGGCTTGGGCCTACATTTCCATTTGGGAATTATACCATTAAATTGGTGATTTCCGTATTATTTTGTACGCGTATTGCTAGTATCGAACCGGCCCTATTTTAGGGAATTTAGGGAATTAAGTATTTTAATTCCCTACTTGTACCTCTTTGCGATTATGGGTTTTATACCTATCTGACGGCCTTGAGCCGTATTTGGGTGAACCCTGGGATATGGTAATTTTCTATCGTATTTTGGGTTCACCTAGTTTGCCATTAAGTTGGTATTTCTATACCTTGGTACCCATGTGGCGTATCCTTGGTATTTCACGTAGTGTAGTTATACGCTTGGTATTTTGGGGTACGGTACCCGAGAATATCTTATATATATTGATTAGTTTGAGGGCATCCCTTATAGGGAAATTACCCCACCTTATTTTATGTAGAGTTTTCAGTAGTATGTTTTCATACGCTCAACTAGGTTGCTTACACGGTGTTTAGTGTACCGTCCGGGGCCAGGACCAGCTTCACGTGATTGTTCACACGCACCTATACGCTCGCTATGGACCCATAGCAGGTGCCAGCCTGTTCTAAGTCGCCTGGGCGACTCGAACTCGTTGTGATGCGCATATGCGCCAGCTTCACGTGATTGTGTACACGAGCGTACTGTTACTTATACACCCAGCCTGTTCATGACAGAATATATTTGTATGAACTTGTGTGTTTGCTATACCTAAACGAGCGTCTATCTTGTAGTCTTGGATTGTGGGGCCAGGACCACTTTCACGTGATTGTTCACACGCACCGACACGCTCACTATGAATCCATAGTAGGTGCCAGCCTGTTCTAGGTCGTATGGGCGACTCGAACTCGTTGTGATGCGCATATGCGCCAGCTTCACGTGATTGTGTATATGAGCGTTTATCTTATAGTCTTATATTGTGGTGTTATCACCGAATTTCACTGATGCCATGGGGGCATTTATTTGGTTTACGGGTTTTCCGTAGATCCTTATTTTTACGAACCTTCGGGTAAAGTATTTTCTGTCGAACGGTGGCTTTCTGCCCGTTTCGGACGGTAAGTATAATTCCGTACTTACCTCATTTTTCTACCTACTATTATAGTATGTTTTCAAGAACGGTTTTCCAACCAACTACTTGATTTTGACGGCGAGGGGTTACTATTTTCAGAAAACAAAGGTTTTTACAAAAAATGACTATTATTGGCCCACTCACCCTTTTGTTTTTGCGCCCCTCCAGGTTTATTGGCTGGAGCTGTCTACGTTCGAGGCGGTGGTATGACGAAGGTTTAAATTTCTTGGTATTGTAAATACTCTGTATTCTATACCTTGTACGACTGTATACTTGTATTTGGTTAAATTCTTCCGCCCGTACACTTGTGTACACTTGAATCCTAATTTATTCAAATATTCTTATTTCTTCAAATTGGCTTTCGTCACCCTACGTGGTGTCGGCCAGCACACCCGATCTTTGGTGTCCACGTGTACATCCGGGTCGGGATGTGTCACGTATAATTTTGTATCTCCTTGAATTAAATTGAAAAATTCTTTCAATTTAAAATTAAAAGCTAAAACTATACCTTGTGTCTAATTTTCTTTAAAAAAAAAGACTTATCTACCAATTAACTAAATTTTTTCCCTTATCTATGAAAAAACAGAATTATCTACAATAATCAGTATTATCTACAACATAAAAATATTTTTAAATTACTGAAAATGATGAAATATTCATTTTATATAGTTTTTATAATTGGGTAAGTTTTCATTTGATTGTTGGTACGTTTTCATTCGGTGTCAGTACATTTTTTTGCGGCGTTAGTACGTTTTCATTTACTTTAGGTACGTTTCCATTTGTGTGGGTATGTTTCAATTTGGGAAAAAAAAAATTAAGATAATTACATTTTGCACCCTCAAGTTTGGGTGAAATTACAATATCATATATCATCTTTAAAACATTGCAATGTCATACACAAACTTGTATTTTAGTTGCAATTTCATATATCTATTAGTCAAACTGTCAATTTGACCGTCAAATGATGGTGTGACAACTGCAGATCCCACTATTTTGCTGATATGGCTGTCACAAATATACCATATAGGAAAAAAAATTAAAAAATATAATTCTTCTACGAATGTTAATTTAGGAAAAAAAAACTTTTTAATTCTAATTTTCTTTTTGCTTGTAGTTGTCATATCATGATTTAACAGTCAAATTGACGGATTGACTAACGGATGTATGAAATTGCAACTAAAACACAAGTTGGTGTATGACATTGCAATATTTTAAAAATGATGTATAGAGTTACAATTGAACCCAAACTTGAGGGTGTAAAATATAATTTACCTAAAAGTTAAACTTAAAATTTAGTTAAAATTATTTAAAATATATTAAATGCTGACATATAAAGCTTAAATTAGTTTCTTAATCAAATTTGAGAAAAGCATAAATGTTTAATCTACAAAATGTAGAATGAGGCATCTAATTATTCCAATATTGAAACTGTTGTTGACCATAGGGTTAACTGTTACGCTGGCAGTTCACCTCACTTTTCATATGTTTCCTTTCACGCCAAACACACCCCCACACACATGCAAAGTAATTTTGGGAATCTAAACCAAGGGCCGGTTTGATATTCAAAATGGAATCTAACTTCTTAGACTTAAAAACACTTTTTGAGTCTTAAGCCTTGAATTCTTATTTGGTACAACTATTTTCAAAAACTGAACTAGGGCTGTGATTTTTGTACCGAAATATTGAAATCGAACTGAAAAAACTCGAACCAAATATCGAAGCTCCCGAAACCGAAAACTCCCGAACGGTTTCGGTAACCAATACTGAAAAAATACCGAAATTTAAGTACAGAGATCGGGATGGTGTTACCATATATTCGGTAATATCGAACCGAACCGAATCGAAAGTATATATATATATATATATATTATATGTTAATTATATATATATATATATAAATCCTATTAATATTAGTCCTATTAATATATTATATGACCGACTTCGAACCAGTTCTACTTCTTCTCTCTGCTTTCTCTGTCACCTAGCCACCGCACCACCAACAGATGACTCGTTACACAACCACAACCACCACGAGGTCCACGACTCGATCTCGATCTATGTCGCACACCCACCACCACCATGACTCAATCTTTCTTCTTTCTTCACAATTCACACCTCAGTCAGCCACCACCACCACCCATCCCTTCCTTCCACCACCTTCACACTGACTCCGTCACCTAGCCATCACCCCCACAGGTCCACGACTTCTCTCTGGTCCTCACATATTGGAATCACTGGATTGGTAAGTCTCTATTGTCTACAAATGTCAAATCCTAAAATTTCAAATTAGGTTAGAGTTTTAATTCAATTTGTCAAATTGGGGATTAATTTTCGATTTAAGGTTTTAATTTTGAAGAAATTAGTAGGGCATGCTGTAATGTTTGTTTCGTTCTCTGAGTTTTCTTCTTGCCCATGTTGTAATGTTTGTTTCGTTTGCAACTTGCTGTTGTAAAAATGGGTTTGGTCCAATACCAAAGTGACCCCGAGCTGAAAAATTATTTTCGGTAGTACCAAAAATCGGTATCTCGAATCAATTGGCTCGCTATCAATATACAAAATTCTCAAACTGAAAAAATCGGTTCGGTAATTGGATCCCTTGTTTCGGTTCAGTTCCCGAACCGAAACCAGCCCTAAACTGAACTCAAGATTAACTTAAAAAATAGGCTATTTCTTGAAGAGGTATTAGTCGATTTCTCCTTGAACTTGTAATGGACGGCTAATTTCTTTACTGAACTTTAATTTTAGCTAATTATCCCTAAACTTTTATAATTAGCCAATTTTCACATTCCCTTTAAATTTACGAATTTTTCATCCAATATTTCGTCAAAATTTGGTCACATGAGCAACAACAGAAGGTAAAAATGTGATTTTACCCCACATTCGTTTTCATCTCCACAAAGAGAAGTAGGAGCATCTGATTCAAATCAAGAACCGATTACTCCAAATTAATCAAATCAAAAACCTAAAAACACTTCAATTAAGTTCATCAATTCTTTATCAAGTTCAAATGGTATGCACGTCATCAATCGGATAAAAAACCGATCGACATAACCAGTCAGTGATAAAGTTACTTTCAGAAATCGATTAGATCCAGTAAACGAAGTGCTCGTTTGGGGTTAATTTTTTGTGACAACCTCTGCTTTTTTAAAAAGTGTTTTACTGTTGAGATGTTTGGTGAATGTGTGGTGGAAAAGCAACTAGAATGCTGCTTTCCCAGCTTTTGCGCAACGCAAACCAAAAGAGGCAGATGAACAGTAGTTGTTTAATGAAATTTTCAAATGACAATAATAACCTCACGGTTTAATAAAATGACAACCAATATCCTCTCCTCTCTCCCCATTTCCTTGGCCATCAAGGATCGGACCTTCAATAAACTGGAGAATCTCTTGAATTCTGTTTGAAATTTAGGGTTTCAGTTAGCATGGGAACACAAAGAGATGAAGGTTTACATAAGGGATTACAGAAATTAGAAAATGAAATCTAATTTGTGGGTGAAAGAGACCGCAGACGATGAATTGTCAAGGTCTCGACGGTGAGGTCTGAGTTTTGGAGATTGGACTTAGACGAGGGGTGGGTTTTGATAGAATTGAGAGGAAAATAGAAAAGAAAGAGAGAAAAATTGAGGGACGGAGATAAGGAGGTGAGGGTGAACGGCGACAACTAATGCGTTTGCTGGTGGTGGTGGGGTAATTTGCGATCTTTCTGGATTTATTATTTTTAATTTTTAAATCTTTTTTGGTTGATCTTTTCATTTTCATTTTTGATTTGGTGGGTAAATCCTAAAGTTAAAGACCAATCAATCGCAGCCCATAAAACCAAATAGTTGATTCAAATAATGTCATTTTTAGTCCTTATACACATCTCACAACACTTTTACACAAAATTCACCAAAAATTAAAAAATTGCTGATTATACTCATAACAGATTTAAAATTTAGTTTATCAAACGCCAAACTGTTTTTTTTTCACAGCTGATTTCTTGCACAACACTTCAAAAAGTGATTTTTCTCACAACATAGCAATGTCAAACTAAGTCGAAGTAAATCTACAACTTAAACAGCGGAATAAACACCCAGGAATGTAAAGGAGTCGAACTGTAGGCAAAGTGGCGGCCTCAGCCCAAACGTCGTCGTCTTAGCCGAGGATAGCGGCGTCGGTGAGGCAGTTGTCGTCAATATCGCGCATCAAGCGGTTGTCGACGTACTGCTGCCCCAACATCGTTTTGGGATTCTTATTGATCTTCTTTGTTATGGTGTAGAATGCTTTTGCTGGATAACAAGGTGAGGGTATAATTACATTTTTATCCTCTGTTGTTGATGTGATCAGATATTGACAGAATATTGGACGAAAAATTTGTATATCTAACGGCAAGAGGAAAATTAGATAATTTATACAAATTTGGAAAGAGTAATTGTCTAAAATTAAAGTTTATGAAGAAAATTGGCCGTTCATTACAAGTTCAGAAGTAAATTGGCTAAAACTCTTTCTTGAAAGCACCAAAAATGAGTTTTTAGAGTTTTTTAACTCAACCAAGGCTCTCCTTTCTCCAAATCCTTCTCACTGTCTTTTTCTTCTCTTTCCTCGCCATCTTTTTTCTTCTCTCTGCTCTCTCTTGCCCAATTTCCGCCTCTCTTCTCGTTAGTATCAAGTTCAGCCTCCACAACGCCGTTCCTCCGAACAATCCCTTCGACTCATAGGTCGACGTCGCCTTGATTTTGACACAACGCCACCGTCACCGTTGACCCATGCTCCACTTACGCCGCTATGGCTTAGAAGAATGGGTTTAATTCGGTTCCATCTCCAATGCCATGGAGTTCGTGCTCAAGCTAGTTTGAGTTTAACCAAAAAATATATTTTCAAGAATTTAAACAAACAAGTTTTTAAAGTTTTGAGATTTAAAACAAAAACTATTCTTAAGAGATGTTCTTGAAAAATGATTTTAAGAACAATCAAAGTAGACTTGTAAACGGATCAGATTCGGACCGGATCATCTTCGATCCATATTCGGATCCATTTGTAATTAGATTATCGGATCCGATACCTATTCGGATCATCGAATTTGACTTGTAGATTCATATCCGATAAGAATTAAATTTAGATCGGATCGGATCAGATCCGATAAGAAAAAAGGTATAAATGTATTTCGAACGCATAAAAACTTAAATTACACAAAAATAAAATATTTTCAAAATAATCTATGTTTAAATAATAGGTCATATTAAATCGGATCGGATTAGCCTTGATCCATATCCGGATATCCATTAAAATCAGAATGTTGGATTTGGATTCGGATTCGGTCCGGATCAAAATCTGATCCATTGACGGGTCTAGATCAAAGCCTCAATTCATATCCTATTAATTACATTGAATTTGGATTGGATTCGAATCAAAATCTGATCCATTGACAAGTCTAGATCAAAGTTTTTGGGTAAAATACCAAACCGGCCCTAAACTAGTTACTAATAATGTAATTGAAAGATAAAAATTGTTCTTCCATGTCACTGGTCGTATATCTTGCATGTGTGCATGCATCTCTATTTCATTAGTACCCTAGAGATACATATAATCACATACTTGTATTACAAGTTACGACTGGTGATAAGCAAGGAATTACTTCGCGTTCGTAAGTGCGACGCATACATTTCAACCAGATTAATTAATTAATTAATTAAATGGAAACTAGCTTTCTCACGTTGATTGGGAAGGTGTATTGTAAAGGACCAGAAAGAATATAATCCACAAAGATGCGATGTGCTGCCTCAGTCGGATGAGTTCGATCCCAGAAGAGATGGTTGCTTCTGTTGGTGCAATACGTTGCAATTGGCAGGCATGGAGCATCCGCATTAAGCTTCCCAAGCCCACAGCAAGCAGCTTTAACCTCAGCAAATCCTGAATAAATTAATATAATTATTGATTAAGGCATCATTAAGAAGATAATTTTATTTTCGAACTGTTAATTTGGATCATTAATCATGCGGATTCTTATTTGACTCAATACGTCAACTTGTCCGGCAAGAAAATGTTATCCGATCGATCGAATTTAATAGCGTGCACAAGAAGGAAAATATTGTATGGCATTACCGTAAGCTGTTGGATTCTGAATGAAGTTATGCATGACGCTGTAACCATCAAAGTAGGAGTAGCTGATGCCCTTGAGCTCCGATTTCAAGTTCTTCAACATCGATATAAGAACCTGATTGTACTTAGCTGACACTTGATTTACGTCTGCTTGGCATTCTTGATCGGCTCTCTCATTTCTTTCCGATGGGGTGCACCCGATAAGCGCAGTCCCAACGATTACAAATTTACGAGCGCCATAATCATATAGCCGCTGCGAAAAGAGAATTAATTTGTAGAAGCTTAATTAAGAAACATGTGATATATATGCTATCATGCATTGATAAGTGAATGAAATATTGTGTTAATTACCTTCACTTGTTGTTTAAGTGTGAGAACCATGGAGTTAACATACTGCTGAGGTGTGCTCGTATTATTGGTGGAGGTGTCAAAGTAGGAATAGATGTCATTGCTTCCAATGACAATGGTGAAGAGAGATTTTGATAGATGGTTCTGTGCTTTGAAGGTTCCTATTTGTTGCACAAGGTCTTTCTTCACTGACATATAATAGTCTACTTGTTCTCCCAAAGATATTGATTGGGGCTGATCAGACAAAGAAAATTAATAATTAAATTGATTAATGTATGTATGTATACATACAAATATATATATATATATATATATATATATATTTAAGTGACAAATTAATCCATTGGGTTGTTAATGGGTAACTATTAAGACCCATTTAGTTTGATCATCATAATAAGGTGTATTACACCATCATCACCGCCACCAATCCCACCACCATATTATGGTGAAATCAAACTAAACGGCTCTTAATGATTACCCATTAACAACTCAATAAGTTGATCCACCTATATATATACAGATAGAGAGAGAGAGAGAGCTGTGTGTTTTGACTTACATATTGTTGATCTGTGTCTTTGAAGATTTTAGCAGCTCCAGATGCAAAGTTAACACCATTTAGGAACTTGGTATAACTCTTATTCAATTTTGAGGCCATAGATAGATATGGTGGTATGGTAGGTAAGCCCATTTTCTCAGCTGCCCAAAATTCAAAATTAAAAAATGTTTTCATAAAGTGTTCTTAAAACACGTAATACAAATGTAATGCATTAAAACAAAAAAAAAATATTGTGACACACGTGTTTTATTTATGAATACAATATTATAGTTTCCAAAATTGTTTATATGTAAGTAGAAAATGACTAATTCCTGGTACTTTTTTAAAAGAAAGGGGTAACAAATAAACATGCACTCTCAATTAAGTTTGAACCAACTTCTGCACCTTATCAACCAATTACTAATTGCTTCTACAACTAAGAATGTGAGGGGAACATTTATTCTCTAACTGGCAACTGCCACTTTGAAGGGCCTTCTGAGCTTTCGGATGCCAATATTTCATTATTCAGTAGCCTGGTCTTAAGAGTGATCTGCTCAATCAGGAAACCCAGGAACTGTCATAAAATATATTATTGAATTGGCATTTGGGGGTTCCATTTCATTGAGAGTCTGATGGTTACAAAATGTACTTGCGGCAGTGAATTTTGGCACAAAAGAGTCGTATCATTAACCAAAGATCCAACAGTTAAAACATTTGGAATATGAAATACGACAGAGCACACTAGAAATCTTTGTTTCCAATTATTGAATAGCATTGCCTAAACTTCCTATGGATTCGTAAGTCTCAAACTCCAATACTTTTTTTCGATTTCTTTCCTTGAAAAAGGAGTTGCATTGCCTACATACGTAGAAATTCCGGACAACTAACAACGAAGTACATAACTAAACTACATATAAATTCTCTTGAGAAACGATTTAGAATGTTACGTTGTTAGACTGTGAATTTGAACTATTACCAATTAATAGTCGAGAGTTAAACTGACAGTCTGATTAAGTTGCATGCTAAATGTCTAACAACTATAACCAAAACTCTTGCAATTTGGCAAGGAAATGAAAACGCAACTAATTAAAAATGGCTAATAATTATACAAAATTTAAGATAGAGAGACCTGGTAACAAGCCGTAACAAATTAAGATTACAACTTACCGAGAAGATCTGCAGCATTCTTGCCGTTACAAAATCTGCCGGTAGGTTGTTTGGTCGGAAAGTCGAGGCCATTGTGAGGAAAGTTTGCTTTGGCAAAAGAAAACTGGAGGTAATTGTTGTTGCCCACATCTACCAACGAGTCCCCGAAAACATACATGGCCGGAACCACACGAGCCTCCGTGACGGTGAATCCCATAAGGTTGGAGGGAGAGAAGAGAAAGGAGATGATCAGACTCATGAGAAGGAAAAGTTTGGAGGCCATGGTTGTAACTGCTGCTCTCACACTCACTCACACAGCCCTCCCCCACTACATTGCACTAGTAAATATATGATGTGTAGGGAGGTGAGGGGTTTGGTTCATACATAAATTGCATCAGTAAATGAGGTCTACATGATTGTGTATGAAATTAAAGTCTATATATAATTGATTTTGATTGACTGGTCATCCGAGTTCCACTAAGATACAAAAACTTCATAATAGAATAACAATTTATATAAAACGAATTCATCATTAATATAGCGTTCGGTATATGATAATACATCTTATAAGGTGCTTTGCCTGAAGTTAGGTGGGATTTTAAAGCCTCTTCGAACCATACTCTAGCTATTCATCAAATGAAATGGAATCCCATATTCCCCATTTGGGATGCTGGCTATAAATGTAGTTTGCTTTTAGTTGATATGAACCTGCAAAAAGATTTAGCATTTATCGACCTCTTTTTTTCTTTTTCCCTTTTTAAATTTGTATATTCTTAATTACACAAACACATTTTACAAATATTTTCATTGCACGTATCCTGTTTTCTCTTTTCCTACTATACCCTCATTACATTATTGCCCTAGCAAAAGACATTAACCTATTGCTGTACATCTTTTCCCAAAACGTCTAAAGGGCGATACAGGAAAAGGGTGTGCTACATTGTCGAGCCCATCCTCCAAGGTTGGTATTGATAAAGCAAGAACATTGTTAAATTTCATAGGGTGTCAAACCTATATTTATCCAAGATATATCTTTAGGGTTTAGAACCAATAATATAGAACATTTTTTATTTAATAGTCCAAATTACTTAGTAGTACGAGAAATGAACGGTCATGATTGAATTAAAAAAATACTATTTTTACTTACTTGTTAATCTAATGAATATAAAGCCGGACTACCCAGTAGTTCGAACTATTAAAAAGTTACCCAATATAGAATAAAAAACTGTCCATGTTGAGCAGTTTTCAGTAGTGCAACATTTGTATGTTTGGAAGTTTTTTTAGAAGTCTTTTAGACGTCCAAAAATACTTCTCATAACGTTTGAAAGAATGTTTATAAGTTACAAAGCAGTTAGGTTGTGGTGCTTTTTTAGAGAAACGCCACTTCAAGAAGCATTTTCAAATTTCAAGTGCTTTTCTTCAATTTTTAAATAAAAGTTAATTTCAACATTCTTCTAACAAAAGTGCTTCCATTGAAAGCACTATTGTCAAAATCGCTTATGAAGTCATGAGTATATGTGCTTCCAAAAAAAAGCATTTACAGACAAGCTAATGTAGTGAAGACATGTCTAGATTAGATATGTGGTGTAAATTTTTTATTTATAAAAGAGAGTAATCACTAAAATAAATAAAGCATAATGAAAACAAGTTTCATCTCATTGAAGAGAATGCATCATCAAAGAACGTTGTTTCATATAAGTCTATCTCTTACCATCAAAAATATATATTATTATCTATACAAATCAGTCACGCAATAAGTGGTGTAAATCCAATACACCCAGATCATGACTCAGCAGATTTTCTCATCCCCGAATGTGACTACGATCGATGCGTCCTCAGAAATTCCCATCCTAAATGTAAATGGTGATGGAACTGATTTGTGACACTTGATCTTCTACCTACAGCTCACTTCAATCAGGCTTATGTGTGGTTCGATCTCATTTAATGATTAATTGATATATTATTAATTAGCAATAATCAACGATTAATCCATGCATTGCCATCTGGATACTTAAATAAACAAGATTTTGGGTTTGTTGTCCTCTCGTACGTCCTCGTTATATATATATATATCAAACGCCTGACATTATAATAGTAGATACATATTATATGTATATGTGTGTATAAGTGTATTGGTGCATACTAACTCCCAAGGTTGCTGCTATTTTATATTCAATTTGTCTTTGTCGACCAATCATTTAAATTCTTTGATGTTTGAAAATTCAATGGCATGCTACATCAAGATCAAATAATTTAAAGCTTATCAACTTTGAGATGGTTGCCCAAAAATTGGGAAATAAATATGAAGAGGACATGCGCAATGCAAGCATCCAGACCCACACACACTAGTTGTTGTGTGATTTTTATATTTTATTTTTATTTTTATATATTTTCGAAAGGGAGCTGATATTTGTACCCCCTTACTACTATTTGTACTCCCCTTTCATTATGCAATTCAATTCTTAAATGAGGAGTACAAATAGTAGTTTGATAAGAAAAGGGGGTACAAATATCATTTCCCTTTCGAAATCTCTATGTAAATTCCAATTTTCATACAATTTTATTAGAAATTATCGGACGAAACCTTTAAGCACGGAATAAAAAATTCCATTCCAAATTTTACCCTTAAACCCTATACATTGATGCCTAATTAGCCACATCCAAGCAATCACAAAATTCAATATGGCGGATGCATTCAAATTTTCAATTGTGATTTCATTTGGAACACTCACTCTTGAAACCTGTTTGGAGATGTTTTTAAAAATAAAATATTTTTTTATCATCAAAAGCACTTTTGATTATATTTAATAGAAAAAAGTTAAAAGTGTTTTTGTGTTTCAAAAAAACACTTTAAATTCTTTTTCAAAATGCCAATATTTGCATTTTTTTATTAAAAATTTCGTAATGCTTCTAGTAGAAGCTTTGTTACTTAAAGTGATTTTGAGCAGCAGTGCTTTTTAAAGAAGCATATTAAAGATGTACTTCTTAAACCATTTGCAATGGTTGGATTAAAACTCAAATTTTAAGCTTTAACACCCCCCCCCCCCAAAAAAAAAAAAACTTCTCCGATCATTGAGATAAAAAAAAGTTTGGAGATAAAACTTAGTTTTGGGCCAGCTTCCGCCCAAACAACGAGCCAAGGATAGTGGCGGGCCCCATTGATGCGTGTGAACGCTCCCAAAAAATGACCAAGCACGCGCTCCACACGCTCGCACGTGACAAAGCTGCAGCGGTTGGGAGTTTGGGACCCACCACTGAGAGTTTTGGCGACCACCCAAACTGAGCCCAACAACTGCTTTTTTATCGTACAGTTATCATCATTGGATTGTTGGCTGATCCAACAATCTAGATTCAAATTTTTTTTTTAAATCAAATTTATATATACATTAAATCCAATGACTGCGATCAAATAAGAGCAAATCTAACTGTAAAAAAACATCTAACGGCCAAAATCCAACGACTAAAACATATGTATGAACTTGTGTTTAAGAATGGGGTAGGTTGTGTGGTTTTCCATATTCTTTCATGTGGTGCATGTGTGTAAAAATGAGATAAGTTTAGTGATTTTTTATTATTTATCAAAATTTAAATATTTTTAGGTTAAAATGTTCATAAAAATATAGAATAATCTACATAATTTTTTTTTTTAAGTTATCAAAAAATATTTTTTTAATAATCTCGGACTAAATTTAAGCCAGAACCATTAGAAAATAAAAACAATTTAAGAGTTAGGGCTTAAAATTTTCTAGACTAAATTTTTAGGTTGTTTCAATTGTTTCCCTAGGTTCTATACTACAAGGCTTTTGATCAAGTTCATTGACTGCAACTTCAGGGAACAACCTGATGAATAGGTAGAGGATGGAAATCAGCTACAAAATGGATGAATTTTCAAATGATAACAACCCTCTTTTTATTCAGCGAAACATGCGGCAGAGATGGACGAAACGATTGATCTTACCACCGTATTTACACTACATGCCTAACTCTGCCTGAGATAAGTACCCCTTAAACACTTTCATTTATCTTCAGATACGTACTGCCTAACTTTGTCTACGACTAACACGAACAGTTTCTGGAAGGTATCAGGTGCCTTGAGTTCTCACCGGATAGCATTCACAAAGGCCAACAACGACGCTACATCCCTCTTCTCTGATGGATACTTGACGGGCTTTGACGAGTGTTTGGGGAAGAAGAGTATTGTTGGGAAGCTCCCCAACTTCAGTTCTCGCTGTGCATATTCCTTCTGTTCCCCATCAGCCCTGAACTTACCCACCTTCACACCTGTTCCTGACAGATTATCTGCTAATTCAACATACGATCCTTCCATTGCCTGCAAAATATCCGGACAAAGACCAGTTAGAAACAATCAAACTCACCACATTTTCTGCATTACAAGGTATACACGGCAACTAAATACGAATAGTATTCACCTGGCAGAACCGGCACCATGGTGCATAAAGAACAACAAGCCAAGGTTCACTTCGGTTTTCCAGTCTAGCCAGGTTCTCTATCCCAGCCCTGCTCAAGGAAACCAAGTTCTTGCTGCTAAAGATGTCTGGGACATTGGCACTCCCATTTGTTGTCGAGATCCCATTTCCATTGCCGTTGAGGTGTAGGGCCTCTTTTTGTTTGATATTCCCATTATGGAGGCCACACTCCTTTGCCTTGGCATCCTCCCACCACCATCTTCCCTCCCTTTCATGCTGCCCTGGCAGCACCGGCCTTGTGCATGGCTCGCACCCAATTGAAATGTAACCTTGCGAGTGCAAGGGATTGACAGGAACGTTCATGACTTGGAGGAAGTTCCATACGACATGGCCTTCCACATTGGCAACAGGATTCCATTTTACCAAGCTTCCAATTCCACCATCAATTCCTTCAAACGATGGGTCCACCTGGACAACCGGAATTTCAGCTCTTGTTCCAGGAGACTGGTCTTTTCTCTGCCCAGTGATCCAGGCACGGAGACCCTTAAGGGCTCGCCTTAAAGGCCTAACCTTCCTTACCCTGCAGCACTCCTGGTGGCCGTCTTCATAGAATGAGAACAGTCCTTTGCCTCGCACAAGTGCTTGAACTTCAACAGCATCAGGGAACATGTATTCGATGTGAATGCCATAGTGCTTCTCAACAGTGTCAAAAAACTGGTATGTCTCTGGGTTAAGCCTCCCAGTATCCAGGCTGAATACCCTGAAGGGCCGACCTGTTAGCTTTGCATACTCGATCAAGGCAACGTCCTCAGCTCCACTGACAAATGAACATTAACTAAATTTAAGTCTTCATCGTAAATGACTATAAACTCTGGTAAACCTGTATAAATTGAAACATTTTACTTGAGGGAATAGGTTCTATAAAACACTGTGTAGAATAGTATTACAAATAACAAGCCCATCTAGCTCAGTTGGTGGATTCGAGCCCCACAGTGGGCGCACTTCAGTTTTTAGTAATTTAATTTATTTACCAAAAACAAGAAATTAGTACTACAAAAGGTGAATTTACCTGAAAGCAATGGCAATGTCATTCCCAAATTTGTCAAGAGCCTTCTCCATGATTTGAAGTGGGGAAGCGTTTTCCAACTCTTTCGCCAGATTTTCGTAATCTTCTCCTACTATGTTGTTGTCAACCTCTACAAGAATACCAACAATCAATTTACACAACAATTCCTTCCCGTCCTCGCTCGACGAAAAAGATTAATTTCAAGCTTCTCACAATGACATAACTGTTACCAGCTAGCACATTATACCTGGAGATGCCACTTTTGCAGCAAGCGGAACAACTGCTTTGCTCCTTTTTGATTCTGCGGAAAGGGGTTTTGCCAATGATGGTCTCCGGGAAGCGGCCCCAGCCGTCGATGCAAACGAGAATTGATCCGACGGATTCACAGACAATGTCCATTGGGCTAATGGGATTGAAATAATAAAACATAAAATGCATCAGATCCCATTCAAATTCAATTAAACAAATTACAGAACAGAAAACTATACAAAACCCACAAAATTTAAGCTCAATTTCTAAGAATTCAATCCCAGATAATCAAAATTTAAATAAATAATTAAACAAATTTATCATTTGGATATTAACATTTCACATTGCATGATCATGAGCACCAACTCAACTCAAATTTCATAACCAACAAGTGAAGTCGATGAGATCAGAGTCAGCTCAGTGAGGCAAATGATAACGAACCACATGCATTGCAAACAATAAAAATAAATAAATAATTACAAAAAATTCAACAAAAAATTTAAAAAAAAAAATTAAAAGACGGAGAGAGGGTTAGAGATTACCTTTGGACTCGTGAGAAGAGAGCGAAGCGCGAAGCAAAGATTGGGTGGAAGTAGGCGGAGCTACGAAAGCCATCAGAGAAAACTGAATGCTTAGAGAGAGAGAGTCTGTGTAATGTGTTGGCGTGGAGAGCACAGGGAAAAGCGTTAAAATGGGGTAAGGGAAACAGTTGACGAATGTCGCGGTTCATTGAACCTGGACGCGATTTCGTTCATGAAGTTTCTACTTTTTATTTCAAGAATAATGCTAAAAATAAATTTTTTTTTTTAAACAAAAGTAAACCAGATGTGGTTACTATGACGGCCCAAGCCCAGACCTACAAAGGTTATACTACGAAGTCCATGGGCCTATAATTAGCAAGGCTCAAAACATCAGCAGTAATTAGACCGATAAGGTGCATGTTATGCAAATCTTTTGTGAACAAATTTGCCGCTATGATTTTGCTACAAGTATTAAGGTTAGTGATATTCTTCTTTATTTGTAAGTAGGAGATTGTGTGATTTAGCTAAATTCTTCAATTCGTTAATGTAAAATATTCTTTTATATAAAAATTCAATTATGACTAACGCTGGGGATGGTAATGGGGCAAGTCAGGTCAAGGGATGTCAATACCATAACCGCCCCGCTGATTATTAGAGAGCTCCATCAGATATGTGGAAAACCATTAAGGTTTATTGAAATGTTTTTCCTTGTGAGAGTAATAAAAAAATTTCTAGTTACATGGATATTGTATTTAAACAAAATAAAACAAATTTGAACGATAAGAAAAAGAAAAAGAAAAATTGTAAATTATAAAATCATGTCATATATGTTTAATATTTTACAATCATAAATAGGTATACGGGACGATTTTGGGACGTAGAGTTCTATTACCATATCCGCCCCATTGGGATTAAAAAGTGTGAATCTTCATAGTTATCCACACCCATGAGTATTTTTGACATCCCAAACTGAAGCTGGCGTACTTTATTTTTAGATTCTTTTAATGAAAATAATTTCGCAATAAATGTATTAAAATGATAATGGGTGAAAATGAGTTCAAATCTTCTGCACCCAAAGTTCTATGTGGCCTCTCTGTGACATATCTCATTTGTTGACACCTGTCTTTTTACATTCCACCACTTAACCACAACTTAACGGTGTTAAGTTTTAATAATTAAAAAAAAAATCAGATAAATAGAAAGGACAACCAACCCCCTTCTCTCTCCCTCACAGCCTCCGCTTGTGCGCCAAGCCCCCTTGCATGACCACGAGACCCCCTCTGCGCACCCCTTCTTTCTCTCCCTCATCTCCATCTCCATGAAGCTTCAAGCCTCTGCCCAATAGTCCTGATTCTTTCTTTTTTAAAAAGAAATTAAGAAATTACAATGAATTTTGGGGATTCTTTCCAACATCCTCTGTCCAATATCCTTTGCACATAGCTTCAAGCCTCTGCTACTCTTCTTGCTGCAGTTCTTACAAAATCTATCTGCTACTCTTCCTGCTACAATCCCTCCATCTAATTCTAAAGATTGGGAAGAATTACAGAATTCAAAAGCTTCATAATTTCAAAATCCCAAACATAAACACAAAAATTAAACTCAATAAACCCCAAAACAAACTCAAAACTTCAAATCAAATCAGAGAGAAAGAGGGATGAAGATAAGGGGATCAGGATTTGGTGAGTTCTAGTCGGGGAGGGCTCGATGGGTTCACAGTGTCGGGGTAGCATGTCGGAGTGGGGCAAAGGTGGTGCTCAGCGAAGGAGGGGATGGTTGGTGTCGTCGGTCAGCGGGTTTGGTAGTATCGGGGATCTGGAAGGAGACGGCGAGATTCTCAGTAAGGAGGATGAGAGGGATGGTTGTGGGGGTGCTAGGTGGTGGTTGGCGTTGAGTGGGAGTGGGCGGGGACGGTTGAGCTTCTGGGTTTCACGTTTCATTTCTGTTTTTAATTTTTTTTAATCTTTTCAAGAGAGTTAACAGTGGTTAGAAGTGGAGTTAGTTGGACAAGTGTCAAACTCTGAGATAGGCCACAAAGAGGCCGCAGATGGTTTTCGATGCAGAAGATTTGAATTTGGTCAAAATAGTTGTAAAAAATTAATTATCCCATAAACATTGGGTCAAACTTCAATGGTACGTATCATTCAATGGTTTACGAATGATACGCACTATTGAATGGTTTAAGATTTATTTGGGGCCCACCGCAAGTTAATCTGGACCATTCAATGGGCATACCATTAAATGATACGTACCACTAAAGATTTTTCCATAGACATTCGTTGGTCAATGAATCTCGGTCTTGTATTATTTCTCTTCCTAAAGTTGAAAAAGGTAATATAACTCTAAATTTCCTATCATTTTGATAAAGCAAAAACAAAATCAAAACAACCACAGTCGACCAAAAACAGATGCATGAGGATATGGTAAACATCAAGAGCTTGTTTGGTGGGCTGGTTAAGATTGGTTATGATAAATTAAAATGGACTTGAGTCTAGTCCGTTGTTTGTTGTGTCAAAAATGAAAATTGGACAGGATGAGATAGGATGGGTTATGAATCCACAATAGAGTGGGTTATCTAACACATTCTCACACATGGGTTACAAATCTCATTGCGAGAAGCATCAGCAAGGTCGTTCATCTTCATCGCCTCTCTCTCTCTCTCTCCAATGATCCTCCCTGCATTCATTAGCACACAACAACCTACTTCACCATGACTATAATCTTGGCCTTCATCGCAATCTCCATGACGTTGCACTCTCAATCCATGACGAAACCTCCCAATCCAACATAGTAGATTGTCAATAGGTAGCTTCGATGTCGTGGATCTCGTCTTTTTCTCCAAATCTCGTCGTGAGTAGCCCCGATGTCGTGGGGTCATTGGAGTGGTATCGTGGGTCTACTGCGAGCAACGCCGGTGTCGTGGGTCGCTCATTTTGGTGAGTGGGTGGGTCTTCGTAGACGGGTCGTAGGTCGCGAGCAGCGTGGATGGGTGGTTGTCGATGAGTGGGTGTGTGGGTCAATTGATTTTCAGTCCAATCCTAAACCAATTGTAGTCAACACCAAACAGTAGACGATAGCCTAACTTATCCAATCCGATCCTAGCCTAACCTGTCCGAAATATCAAATCTTATCATATCCGGTCCACCAAACGTGCCAAATGTACCGTGATGGCAATTGACCAGTGCAAGTTGCCCTTTTGCACTTGAGATTGAATCACCTCTCTGTAAATAAAAGTATTTATAATGTCACATCATAAAAAATTTAAAAAAGAAAAGATGTGGAGAGGCTCTCATTTACTTATGAGTCTAATTTAGAATTTAGGTACAGACGTTAAGAGTATGGTGCATTCATCAAATCCTTGGGCACATATATATCCCTATTGTTCAGTACCACTCAATTAAAATTGCAAAGTTATATGTTCAAAATAAAATTTTCAAAATAATCAAGTTTGGGTTGGTAGAGCCTCTCTAATAAAAGATGCAAAATGTCTTGAAATTGGCACTTTACATTTTTGGTTGGTCGGTAAACACTCTAATAGCAGGATGTAAAATATCCATACTCACCATAAAATGTAAATTTACATATTTTGGAGGTGGACTCTACCAATTAAAGAAAGAACAATAAATAGAATCCCAAATTTACATCTCTCCTATTGGAGTAGAACTAACATTTACACTTCCTAAAAATGTAAAATGAGATGTAAAAGTGCTTTTACATCTCATTTTACATTTTTGGGAGGTAGATGTAAAAGTGTTTTTACATCTCAAATTTGCATCTCTCCATTGGAGATGCTCTTAGAAATGTATCCTAAAAGCAATTATAAGATGAATTTTATGGACATTTCAGATATCAAACTTATTTAATTTAATTAAAGAACAAAGATAATTGATTATAGTTGTCTCGTTAAAAACTTAAAAGTTATACTCTTAAGCAATAAGTCCAATGAATATGTAATAGAGAGAATGTAATCTAAAGAAGTTAAATTCATGAAAACTTTCTCTTTGATGCTCATTTCCTAAATGTTCATAATTGTAGGATTACCATCCACAAATGTCACATGTCATGTCTTTTATAAGAAGTGCATGGTCTCGAGTCATTGGGGTGAAAGATATCAAGACAAGTGTGTAGTTGTTTTATATAAGTAAGGGTCCTTATGAGTGCTACTCGCGTTACAAAATAATATCCTTGCTTCAATATTGTAACCTATGGATTAAAAACTAATAGAAGAGTCATAATACTAACCTGAGATGAATTCAAATGATGTCGATCAATCCTTTGAATACAGGTTAGTACAATTTGTTTAATTATATGAACACTATAGCTTAACGAAAAGATTATCTTGCACTCCTCTCTGTGTATTTATTCTTTTGTGCTGTTATACAAAATGAGTGCATAAATAGAGAATTACCAGTCATAAAATAGGGAAAAGGAAAAAATGGATGGGTTTCACAATTAATAGATAGATTTCATCTCTATCATACTCATATCATGTAGAATTACCTAAAATGTTGTGGAAGGCGATACAGACTTGCCACTCAAACACCAATTCTGTTATTAGACAATGCTATACTTAGTCTTTTCATATATGAATAGGTCGGCCAACCCAAAGAAAAACATTGTCTTTTTTCTTTAAGAGTTGCTAGCTATTATGACTTCAAAAAATTCATCATGCGCCCCTTTTTAGTGTAAAAAGTAAAAAGGAAAAAGAATGTAGGATTACTTTTTTAGGAGTGCCAAGAAAAAGGACAATATTTTTACAGAGAATAATTTTTTTTTTCTTTTGATGACAGTATTGAATACTTCATAGTCGAGAAAATTCAAACAGAGAATTAATTAGGAAAAACGTATACCTAATCAGAGACAAATGTATGCCCTCCTTTTCCCCTTTATGGAAAATCAATTGTTCCAAAGTAAATGAACCTCAAAATCTCATATATAACACATGTGAATGTGATCAATCTATTGACAAAAAAAAATTGTGGTCCATCTAGTGACATATGTATGCCTAGCCAAGTCAAACCATGGACGAAAGAACTTCTCAACTTTATATAAAAGTCCAAAATTTGACTAAAATCATGAAAATACATAGCCATGAGAGAGGATTATTATATGCAATATGGTCTCCCCATTTTTCAGTCGAAGAAAAGTCAGAAAAGAACCCAAATAGTTATAAATAGGCGACAAGAACATAATATATACAAGGTTTGTAAGTTTGGAAGTTTGGAACTATCAAACTCTTACATTAATTCTAACCTTTTCCTCAGCGTCCAAAAAAATATATATACAGAGATGTTGATCATGTACGAGCAGTTGGTCAGTGGTATTCTTTTGTTCCTCTCTTTGGTAAGCTCTCTGAAAGTGGTTATAACGTAGCTAACATGTATCTTTGTTGTACAATGTCAGGAATCTCAGGATAATCTTTTAGATTTTTTCAAGTTTTTGTAACTAAGCAACTTAATTATCCAGATTATTCATATTCGTCTTCTAATTAGAATCGTTAATCTTGTGGCGTACTTTTGGTCGAATAGGCTTGACGAATATCGATATTATTAGTTGTTCAAAATTCTATTTTTCCTCATATTCTAGAAAAATACTGATATCTACAATATTCACTAATTAAATTATTTGAGGTATTGACTTGCTGTGTACAT
Organism: Gillenia trifoliata; assembly: GCA_018257905.1. Lineage (NCBI taxonomy): Eukaryota > Viridiplantae > Streptophyta > Magnoliopsida > Rosales > Rosaceae > Gillenia > Gillenia trifoliata. The sequence goes on along the minus strand of CM031081.1, from coordinate 9,316,534 downwards.
GTTTATATATAATTTACGGTTCAGTTTGTAGTTAATTATATCACATAATTTGATTAATGAACATTGATGATCAGATGGGATCAAGTATGGCAGCTCGGGAAGTACCCCATGACCATGTATTAGAATGGGTGCAGAAAGATAGTCATCGTTTTCTGCGTGCCAATATCAGAGTTGGTGATCTTGATCGCACCATTAAGTATGTATTTAATTTGGCAAAGTATTCTTGCATGCATGCATGCAAATTTGTTTTAGGTTAGGCTTGTTTAATATATATATATATATATATAATTGTTGATTAATTCATTTTTTTTTCTCATAATGTTAATTGTCAGGTTTTACACTGAATTTTTTGGAATGAAAGTATTGAGTAGAAAAGATTTCCCAGGAGGAAAATATTCAAATGCAATCGTTGGGTTTGGACCTGAAGAATCTCAGTTTGTGATAGGGCTCATATACCATCGTATGTTAATTTTTTCACTCCAAAACTTTGTCTAAATTGCTCAATATATATATATATATATATATATATATATACACAGTTGGTCATTTGATCTTTTGGTAAGGAAGCAATTGAACTCTCTTGAGCAACATTAACCCAAAAAGAAACCCTAATATTTTATGCATGTAATTAAGTACTAGCAAATATTAGTGTGTACTCATAAATCTTAATTCACAGACAATGCATCGGACAAGCTAGACATTGGAACAGCCTTTAGTCATTTTGGAATTGCAACCCAAGATGTATGTATCATGTTGTTCATTAAACTTTCGCTTAATAATAATTAAGTTTGAAACTTTGAGGAGTACAAACCGTTTGGGTAACATTTTCGTTTCTGTGTTTTGTGAATTAATCAACCTCCAGATTTATAACACGGTTGAAAAAGTTCGAGCCAGCGGTGGTGTGATCACTCGTGAACCCGCCCCGCTCGTAGAAGGGGAGGGTACTGTTTACGCCTTCATGAACGATCCCGACGGCTACAGTTTCGAGCTCCTCCAGAGGCCGCCAACTCCAGAACCACTTTCTCATATATGTCTTCATGTTCTTGATTTAGATCGCTCTATTGAGTTCTACAACAAGGTTGATTTGCGTACTCTCTCATATTCCCCTTTATTTGATGTTAGCTATGATCATCAGAATGCTTGCTTACACAATTGCATTTTTTGCTGAAACGCCATGCAGTCCTTGGGCATGAACCTACTAGAAACGTTTGACGCCCCTCAAGAACGGGTAAATATATATATTAATTATTTTACCTTGTAGTTCATTTTTATACTTTCTTTTATACGAGTGGGATTTGGACTTAAGCTACATAACATGTTAACCATAAATTGATACGAGTCAGCTATAAATTGGTATCAAACTCGTCACCAAGGGAATTGAACTTAAGTCTCACTTACAGGTTGAGACAAAAACCACAAAAATTTAGTACTAGTGACGGAATTTATTTTTATACTTTATAATCTAACGAAACAAATGTTATATTAATTATTTTGTGTGGTGCAGTATACCGTAGGTATGGTGGGATATGGATCCAATCTTACTCAAACAGTTGTTATCGAGTTGAAATACAATTATAATGTGACGGCATACAGTAGAGGAAACGGTTATGCACAGGTGAGCTACATACATATAATATATATATATATATATATATATATATATATATTTTTCATTCGTTCAAAACACAATGAAAGAAATTGCAAACCACGTTGACTTTGATCCATGAGTGGCGATTTATATATTTTGATAATTGTATTTCAAGGTTGCTTGCCCAAAAAGTCTATTGACTTGTCCACAAAGTACAAAAGTTGCAAATCTGTTGACTTTGTTTCAACGAAGTGTCTATTGACTTTCTTGTTTTCTTGCTGCTTCCAAGGAATCTGGATTTCTTGCTTTATGGCTTGAAGCAAAATCTTGAAATCGTCTTCAATAATAATGTGATTGAATCTCAATCGAAGTGCTCTAAGTTGGAGCTTGATTTAGGATAAGTTATTCCGTCTGAAAACTGTATCACGTCAACTTTACGGGACTGGCTACAGTGCTCACAAGCATTAGATACTCACACCGATCTCACCATTCTTCCCCTCCTCTCTCCTCCCTTCTTTTAACGGTGAAATCGGTGTGAGCATCCAATACTTGCGAGCACCATAGCCTAAACCCCCAGAGAACAAAAATCACACTTGCCTCACCCCCTGGTTTTCTTGCCCACCAAACCCCCTAGTCCCACCTTCCTCTCTCTCTCCTGATGACTGAAGAGCCATCATGCCGAATGAGATTAAATCCTATTATATTCTCTCTTTTTTTTCCCCTTCGTGTCTAGGGTTTTGTTGACCAACTCCATTTAAAAATTAATCCTTGGTCATTGATTTCTATGTTCTAATTTTATTTTTTGTTCAAAAATTGTATTTGAAGGTTGCTATTGGCACTGATGACGTGTACAAGAGCGCAGCAGCTGTAAAATTGGTTACCAGGGAACTTGGAGGGAGAATAATAAGACCACCAGGTCCAATCCCAAAAATCAACACCAAATTCACTGCATTCCTTGATACGGACGGCTTTCAAACGGTAAAACCCCCTTTCTCTTTCCTGAGTTTTCTTTCATGCTTTCGCGTTGTTACATTGGAAAGTCTCGAAACCTGGACATATCCTGGTCCTAACTCATTGCGTCACTCTTTCACACCGCTTGAGTTAACCCGCAAAGGCGACATGAACCTCCCTTCGTCGCATAACTCAAAGATATGCTCTTTTTTTATGGGCGCAAGCTTACAGAAACATTCTTTGTCGTTAACCCTGTAGGTGTTGGTGGACAATGAAGACTACCTGAAAAGAATTGAAGGAAGAACGATGAAGCAAAATCCGTAGCGTTTGGTATTTTGATAATGTATTTGTTGATTTTTGTAGTCTGCTCATGTATTTGTAGTTTTTTTTTTTGTCTGCTCGTGTATTTCTCGTTGAATAAAGAAAGCGCTGATTCGAATATGTATTTGTTCTACGTATGTCCCCTTACTCGATTTAAAAAAAAATTCTTTTAATAAGAACGTGTACATCCCTTTCTGAGTTTCACCAACTTCATAACCTCTGTTGTATACAAAGACTTCGCTTTTCTTTTTCTTGCATCACAAGAATTTCATATATTTGGAATCGTTGAAAATTGGTAAATACGTCGGTCAATGCTCAACTAGTAACTATCTATCCAAGAAAATAACCAGTAACAATACCAACTACAAGATCGTATTAACTTTCTCCGATCATTTTTCTCTGCGTCCTCGTTAGGTTTTCTTTTCTTAATTTAAGTTAAAAGATGCTTGTTCATTTTGCCTATACTGTAACTGAGCAAACTTGAATTTCTGTTTGTACCTTGTAAGTTTTCCTTCAAATCTCCTTCAACAGCTTTTTGAAGCCATCTTCAGTGCGTTCATCGCAAGGTATGATCTTCAATTCAGAACAGAGTGCCAAAACTTCATAAGGATCCATGTGCTTGAAAATCTCCGGGTCTCGATCATAATCCTGATGGCGTGAAATTTAAATTACAGAAAGAAGAAAAATGAAATGGAGTAGTCAGCAGTTATGATTAAACAATCCATATTTTCAACACCTTGCCGCCCTACATCAATTGAAAGGGAAGACATGCGTCCCACAATTCTGACCAATATACATAAAATTATCGTATAATTAAGGAAACGACTAAGCAAGAAAAATATTTTAAGAAAATGTTGAAAAAGAAAAGAATGATGTGCTTATGCCACCTGCCAGTATTAATGGTTATTTTACCTTTTCTGTGACTATAACAACTGGCTTGGAACCAAATGCATCCACCAGCTCTCTTAGTTTCTTCCTGATCATCTCAATATCCTAGATCCGCAACAAAAAGACGAAGGTCATCACGTTAGCGTCCAAATCAACATTTAACCAACCCTGCAGGCTATATTCTGTTTTACTGTAGCATTACATGCCGTCTACATGTGTCTGACCAGATGATTGAAATTAGATTATATTGACGAGACTGGATGGTAATGACAAAGAATAACATATTTTACATTTTTTGGAGGGACAAAGGCAGCACGGACTCTAAAAGGCCCACAACATATTTACATTTTACTTATGCAGTAAGCATAAGATTGAGTGCACCGGACTATAATCTCATGTCAAAGAAGAAGCACAGGACAATAATCTCATGTCAAAGAAGAAGCGGAAGATTGAGTGAACCTTGGCCTGAAATATGTGATGGTCACTGAATTCAAGTCGATCAACATAGAATGCTCCTATCTGCAGCAAGTTATCCACATTAGAGATACAATCACAGAAAAGAGAAACAAGCCAAATAGTATAATTTGTACCCACAGAATTGGTGGCGGGTTTAAAAAAGACCTTTATGAAGCTTCTCGGAATCTCCTCCAAGAAGGAAATTTGAAACTTAATTGACCAGCAGCAGAACACACAAAAATGTGTTTATATATATGTAGGAGAGGTGGGCAAGAGTATAATACCTTCTCCATTCCCTTCACAAATGCATCTGCAGAACCAATGGCAGAAACGCATAATACAATGCTGTTAGACAAAGCTGTCAGAGGTTTTCTGGAGTTGACATTTCCCACGTCGAAGAAATAGCAGGGATCCATTTTAGTGAAGAAAACTGGAACAGATTTATTAACTTCTCTTAGCATTAAGTCTATATCTTTGAGCTTTTGTTCGGAAACCTGTGAGATTTGCAAGCATAAACTTGTAAATTAATGAGTTTCCCTGGCTAACATACACAAAGTTACCGATGGCCAAGACAATATAATCTTTAAACCACTTTTCTAACCTAGAAATAAAAGGTCAGTTTATATACCAAATCTGCATGATGGAGCACAACAGCATCTGCCCGTCTAAGTGCATTCAAAGGTTCCCTTAACGGTCCACGTGGGATTAAGTGACAGTTGCCCCATAGTGTTAGTCCGTTGATCATTAGAATCTCCAGATTACGCTGCAGGCTCCAGTGCTGTCTTCCAAATTTTTATAACATAAAGCAAGAGCATAGCACCTCAATGAGCATAAGACAACTATAAGCAAAAGTAACTAAAAGTAGCAACTAGGAGTGGGATTACAGATTCATGGATCCAAAACACGGATATAAAAAAATTAAAAAGAGTGGCAGAGCACAAGGAGCTCTACACGTTAAAATATCTCAACGATATGTTAAACACTTGAAGTTTGATTTAAGCCAGTTTGGCATGTCCCTCAAACTTCTCTATCAACAACCAAAAAAGCACACTTTCCCTTGCCATCCGGCACATCCCACATTAAAGATTCAGATAAAATATGCATCCAAAGTCCTTAAATGGAGGGAAACGGACAAAAGACAATAGAGATAAAATTTATAACTATACCTGCATTCCATCATCGAGAACTACAGCACCAATTTTTTCTGAATTAGGATGACTCCCCACTTCCTGTCCCAGGTCAAGTCCATCAGCGTATTTACTTGTAGAGTAGGGATCAACATAACCATATCTTTCAAAGAAACAAGCAGCGAGAGCTGCCCGATTTGCACCCACACCTATCTTCACAGGCCTTCCAAGCAAATGCCTACGGAGCATTTTGGCCTCATCCCCACCAGCATAACCCTACCATAGGCGTTTCATCAAAATCTCGGGTCAGCCTACAGAAATATCACTTGAAAATTCATTGACACTTTAAATAACACCTAAAAATTGATAGACACAAAAACTAAAATAAAGCACCCTAGTGAGAATGAGAGGAGAAATTCCTGAATCAGCTAAAAACCGCGCAATGAACTCCACCATCGGAGTTTTCCCGTTGCCTCCCCATGTCAAATTCCCAACACTGATCACTGGCACCGGCAACCTTCAAATCAGTAACTCCCTTTTAGTAATTAACCAAATATATAATCATATCAAGCAAGAGCCCTGCATTGATTCCATCTAAATTCTACGGTGTTTGATTTCGGAGAAATTCGCGGGATGAAAATTCAAAACAAACAGAAATTCAAACTTAACGGACCGTTTGGTTGCAACAGATGCCCTAAGGGAAATGAATGATTAGGGTTCAACCAGATAATTTAATTATTTGAGCTTCTAAACAATACCAACAGACAAACACTTGACGGACCGTTTGGTTGCTCAGAAACTGTGAGAAAATGTAGCACAATTGGAGCATACACTTTTTTAATGCGATAGAAATTGATATTGTTTTTCAATTTTTGGCAGCAGAAATCCAAGTCCGAAGCTTGTCTTGTTTTATTTTCCTAGCAGCCAAACAAGAGAAAACGAAGCGGAGATAGGAGGTGAGGTGTTATTACCGGTGCTTTCTGAAGAGGCCGGAGTGGTAGAGGGAGCGGCGGAGAGAAAGGGCGAGCCTGTAGAGAGAGGAGGCGAAGGAGAGGACAGGGATAAGAGAGCGTTGAAGATGAGTGAGCTTAGCGTGGTCCTGAGTGTAGGCGATCTCGCTCACCGCTTTCCGCAATTTCTCCATTGGACTCGGGAAAGAGGGAGGCCGTGGTTCAGTTCAATTCACTGGTGTTCCATTCTTTTATACGAATAAATTTATTTATTTATTTATGTTTTGTAAACCCTTTTATTAAGAGCGGTTATTTGTACACTCAAGTTTCGTCTCTGGACATTTTTATTTATCTAGACACATAATTTACTATCACACATCTCTTTAGACATCTAAAATAACTTACTAAACTTCCAAGAATGCTCTTCTTTTACTTTTCTTTGAACATTAATTTTCCTTGTATTAATTATGAAGGTTTTCTCTTCAATTTGGGCAATTTCCGCTGATGGTTCTACATGTGACACACATCCTGATCCTGACACGCTAGGTGTCGGGAAGTGCTGGTCGACACGTGTTAAGTGACGAAAGTCAATTATACAAATGATTGAAAAAAGTGAATAAATTTAGATTTGGAAGCGGAAGTAAAGAGTGCGCTGATAGGTAAAACTCATTATTATAGGTGTATAACAATCAGAGCATAGCAAAAAGTGCAGAGAATATAAATACTCGCACTTTGTGAGGATCTTCGTGAGAATGAATATAAGGGATATAAAAGCTTCATTCACCTATTTACGATAAAAAAAAAAAAACCCTGCAAAGCCTTCAAATGAAAAAGATCCCAACAGATCCCAACTTGGAATTTCCTATAAGAGAATGGGCACACAGTGTGTCGTATTAGACAAATCAAAGACTCCTCCTACTCTACATTTGAGATAGAAGTCAAGCTCACTTCATCACTTGCATAAAGTATATCCATGTGGATTTTAATGACAACTAAGCTACGAGTAAAAGCAGCACGGAGTTCTTTTCAATTAGAGTCTAATTTGCAATATATGTATAGTTTAAAACACATGGTGGTGGATGGTTTTGCTAGACCTTTCATCTAGTCTACGAAATCTGTCTTTCTATTTCCCTCCCCCATCTTGTTTTCGAGGATAAACGGAAGCAGATTTTATTAGATGTTAAAAAGGCATACAATCTTCAAAAAATGTGTTCTAGATTATATTCAAAAGCTCTTCAAACCAATAAAAATTAAAATCTAAAAATAAAGCCAACTTGACCAATCTATGCTCCACTATGTTGGCGGACCGACCGACATGACTAACACAAGATTCAGCGAAACCCCACAAGCCCACTCGAATGTCTTCAGCCAACAAATCAAGAGATGATGAGTAGCTACCATGACTATAATCCACCAAGTTAACGAGTTGGATAACATCACGCTCAAGAATGATTTGGGGCCATTGTTTCTCCAAAGCCAGTTGAACACCGTCTCGCCCTGACCCATTTTGTTGTTTATGGTGTGTTAGATGATTTCAGTGGGTTATTTAGGCCTTGAGTTGTCATTGTTGACTCTTGAGCTTGTTTTATTTTTTTGGGTTTAATCCCTTGATACACTAAAAAAAAGCACTCAGTTTAGTCACCACCAATAACTACGAGTAACTCTACTCAGAACTCAAATGAATGTCACATAATTTTCTATAATTTTTTTCATTAACTATAGATAATATATGCCATTGTTTCCTAAAAATACACTTGTTAATAGGCGCTGTAAATTGGCTCGAAATAGTTCGAGCTTGCATATGATTTAGCCCGTGTTTGGCTCGTTGAAACTCAGTTCGTGAAAGAACCGAGTCCTAGTTCAGCTCGATTAAGAAACAAGCCAAGCTTAAACATTAGTATGTTTGGCTTGTAAAGCTTGTGACCAGCTCGAACTTTTTCATGAAACAGCTTGAGCTCTGCTCGGTCATTCAAGCTCGACACCTAATAGTATTTATATAACAATATATGTACTGAACTCTTGTCTAATACATATTTGGAGCCCCAAGTCCAACTAATTTAATTAACAAAATAAAAGAATAAACTAAAAATGATATTTTTATTCATTTTTTTAACCATATAAAAGGATTAGTTAGTAGGTTTTTTCTATTGATAGAAATAGTAAAATAGGAGTTAAAGTTGCTGTAAAAAAAACCCTAACGCATATTGCCAAAGTCTTATTTGCCGAATTGGTGATTGTTCTTCGTGCTATATCTACTTAAAAACTTTTTAAGCTTGGCTTGACAAATTTAGTTTGATTGTTTTCAAGACATTACGTCCTAATCTTTTGGTTCGAAAGACTCTACAGGTGCCATAGTCTAGCCTCCCACTTGGTTCCAACATAAAAAGAAAAAGAAATTTTCTTTCATGTTTTCTACCTTAAAGCAGTGTGTTTGAAAATTATGTATTGCATTGTTTATATTTCATATATTTTACTTTTACATGCATGCTTAAGTTGCAAACTTTTTGCAACCGAACCATCTTAATATAAGAAATAGCTCGAAACAGTTTGAGTTCGGTATTGGGCTCAAAATTTTTAAGCTCACTCGAGCTCAGCTCGTATAAGAAGCAAGCTAAGACTAGCTCGAGCTCGAAAAAAATTAAACAAGCCAAGCTTGAGCACAATAATATTCTATTCGATTCGTCTGGTTTGTAACCCTATTTGTTAATAACTAATAAGTGTGAAATAGTAAACTCTCTTTTTGGTAACCTAATTAAAATTTAACCCTTTTGGCCATTAAAAGTTGAAATTTTTTGTTAGATGACTCAATATTACCATCGCCGGACCAATCCAATGACTAAACTTTGTGCCTTTAGAATTCGAGCCTCGAGTGTTAATATGTAAATCACCAAATTATTTGTTGTTCACTAAGTGATTAGTCTATTTTTATATTATTTTTTTTATAGAGCAATAACATTAATGAGTTAAATAGTTTGTTGTCAGAGAGAAGAGAAATCAATGGAAATCTAACTCGCACCATAATGCATAAGCATGATTATATAAATTTTAATTAAAACTCATCGAACGATAATTAACAGGTTGTAAGGGCATCTCCAATGAAAATATGCAAATTTGAGATGTAAAAATTATATTTACATCTCATTTTATATTTTCAGAAAATGTATATTTTAGTTCTACTCTAATGAGAGAGATGCAAATTTAGGATTCCATTTATTTTTCTTTTTAACTAACGAGGTCTACCTCTAAAAGATATAAAAAAAATATGTAAATTTGCATTTTTATTTACATCTTCCGCCCAAAAATAGTGTTTTACATCTCTTCCCCCGAAAAGTTCTTTGGCCAATAATAAAAAAAAAATCCATTTCCAGACATTTTGCATGTTTCATTGAATATGCAGTGAAGTTCTGCGTTTTTGTGGGCTTCATGGATTCCACTTTGAGGCTATCATCTGTTTCCTTGCCTTTCTAATGATCACCATAGTGGTCAACAATTGAACAAAGCACGCTTTGAATTTCTTAACAAAAACAAAATAAAAAACATATCCAACAACTTATGAGGGCCCATAGCAGAAATTAGCTTCTTAATTTTTCAATTATGTGGGACCATGTTATATGTGTGGATACTACTAACCGGTTGAATTTGAGCCGCTGAAATATTTTTGCTCACTACCCTCAAGTGATGGTGATACTCATCACTTTGTTTATTATTGTTAGTTGAGTATAAATTTTGAAATTTATACTTATTTAATAATAATAAATAAGGTGGTGAATAAAAATGCACCCAACCTACACCAACTAATTTGTTAGGATTTGCTTCGGAAGCTTTCAGCTCCGAATCCCCACTACATAATAACCTCAACACCCTCTGATCAATCATAGCAGATATATAACTTGTTATAAGCTTACATCGCATCCGTTAATCAAATCAAGTGTAAGAGTGAAACTGTAAAAGGAAAAATAGATGGAAATGACTAATGAAAATTTTTTAATGCTACGCATTATCAATTATTACGAGATGATAAACAGTTAAAATTAATTTATATTTAATCTAATGATTAATATTAATTAAAAAAAATATTTAATAATACGAAATATTAGGACAATATCCATAAATCCACTCCCAACTTACAAGAAGAGCGGGAAAAGCAATTTTCAGTCGGCGTTTTAGTTCAAGGACAAAATGGACATTGAGTTACGGCAAGGTTTCTTTTTCCACGTGGCTCATATTTAAGTTTTCTTTTTCTATAGACATTGTATTCCTTCCAATTACGGGGTCCCAAATAATGCTCTGATTTTTTATCTAATAGTGTTGGTGGACCAAGATTTTTTTTATAAATAGATATTAGTGTTGTGAATTTACACTAAGTCATACAGTTATACAATCATACAATTACATTTAGATATTGAACTCGTTATAAATAAAATTTGAATTTGAGCTCTCTCATAAACAAAGAGAATTACCACAAAACAAAGAAAAATGAATACTAAAATTATATTAAATAACAGCCACTAAAGCCACCAGTATAAGACGAATCAATAAAGCAAAGTGAACCAATAAGTAAAAGAGAAGCTTAATTTAGAGAGTGATTCAAAGCTCCTTATTAATTACATTCTGCATAGTTTGTCTAATTACTTGGAGAATTAATACACTTATTTAGGATCTTTTGTATTTAGAAACCTTTGAATTTATTAGTTTAGACTTTTAGTTAATTTTGGCGGGAGGTTAATTTTGTAACTAATACTTAGTCAATTATGTTCACTTTATCATTTCTGATGTAATTTGAATCTGTATCTCACCCTCTTGTTTGACAAGCGTTATATGATGCTTATGTTACCTTTCATAGATCGGTTTTTTAAAATTAAAAAAGAGAAAAGTTTTATTGAATAAGCAATGAGTAATACAGTTGGCCGGTATTACATATTTGCCATTTCATAAACTTAAAGGTAATTATTTTCTTTTGTTAAGCAAACTCAAAGGTAAATTCGTCTTCCAAAATATATCACGCAATTCATGTTCATTAACGTATTAGATTTAATTTTCTATAATTAAGGGACTGGCTACAGTGCTCGCAAGCATTGAATGCTCACACCAATCTCACCCTCCTTTCCCCCCTCTCTCCTCCCTCCTCCCTCCTTTTAATGATGAGATCAGTGTGAGCATTCAATGCTTGCGAGCACTGTAGCCTACTCCTTATAATTAATAATCACAGCCTTCTTTTAATTTCTTAAAATGTACATCTATTTTTTGTCTTTACGTTTAAATTCTCCTTTGATAAGTTCGCGGGGCGTGGAAGCACGCGCCAAGGACAAAAGGAAAAGTGACAATTGATAAAAGCATCGCGGGCAGCACGCAAACCCAATCCGGGCAGCGGGCAGCGACAAACGCCGTCTTCCTCAGCCACTGACGCCGTTTGGCCAAACACTAGCCAAAAAAAAAAATCATTGATTTATTGACCTACCCGCACCCGAAGCTGAGCTTCGGAGTCAGGCTCGGACCTCACATTTCGAAAAGGCCAAGCCACTGGCATCGAAAATAATGCAACCAAAAGATAGAGAGAGAAACAGAGCGGATTTCTAGAGAGAGAGAGAGAGAGAGAGACAGGGTGATAGATTGAGGGTTTAAGAGAGAGAGAGGGAGAGTAAGAGAGAGAAAAAGCGGGGATGGGTCAGATCGTGAGGAGGAAGAAGAAGGGGAGACCATCGAAGGCAGATCTGGCTCGCCGGTCCGGCGAGCTGCCGGCGAAGCCGACGAAGAAAGAGTCTGACGTCCGGCGGAGCCTGCGGCGGAGAAATGTGAAGTACAACATCGACTACGACGACTACTTGGACGAGGAAGACGAGGAAGACGAAGAAGAAGACGAGAGGAGGAGGGAGAAGAAGGTGAAGCTGGTGATGAAGCTCGACCAGGGCGGAAGTGGCTCGGGGCGTGACTCCCACGCGCAGGAGTCTGGCGGCGAGGAGGATGAGGACGGCGAGAATGAGAGGAAGCAGCTGAAGAGGCGCCGGATTAACGGCGGCGGTGATTCCGATAAAGATGAAGACGGAAATGATGACGAAGACGACGGCGATGATGATTGTGAGGTATGTGATTGTTGATAGGGTTTTAGCATCAATGCACGGATCTGATGATGAAGAAGAAGGAGAGCTCTTTTCAAATGGAGAGAGGGAGATTGCGAGTGCGCGCGTCCAGCTCAGAATAGTGTTCTGATTGGTCCAGACTTCTATATTGCTCACACTCTCCCTTTCCCTCTCCCCCTTTCTCTCTCTAGCTTCTCTCTCACTCTTACACACACACACACACTCTCTCTCTCTCTCTCTCTCTGTTGATAATAACGGTTGGAGTCAACTGTCAAAAACCAACACAGAATCTGATCTCTCTCTACCAACCTCTCTCTCTCACTCACTCTCTTTCTCTCTCTAGATACGCATTGTCTGCTGTGCCTTATCTGTCTCTGTCTCTCTGTCACATTAAACCGCAGTCTTTCTTGCTTTGACATTTTTTTCATTGGACTGTTTATTTATTTCTCGCGGGTTTTCATGGAGCCTATGGATTTTGACAGGAACGGGGTCGAAAAGCTGACTCGAAGCGGCCTGATTCCCCTCCAGGTTTGTTTTTGGTTCATTGCATTTCGATTTTTCGGGTTTCTGGGTGAATTGGATTTATGGGTTTTGGTTGTTTTTTTGTTCTGAGTTTCTGAAAGAGAATTTGATATGGGGTTGTTTGAATTGTTCTTGAATTTGTTTCAGGAACGCCGTCTGATCCTCATGCCGCGATTCCATTGCCGGATAAGAAAACGTTGGAGTTGATTCTTGACAAGCTTCAAAAGTATGGATTTGCCCTCTGTTGTTACATGTTGCTAATTTCAAAGCTAAAAGCTTCGTTTTCTGACGCTCACATCTCATTGTGGCAGGAAAGACACTTACGGTGTATATGCAGAACCAGTTGATCCTGAAGAGGTGCGGTTAATTTTTCGCCATGAAATGGTTCTATGTTCGTTCAGAGCTTTTCGCTATTTCGGGGGTTAGAGTTTGATAAGGTGTTTTACTGTTTCAGCTTCCTGATTATCATGAGGTCATCGAGCGTCCAATGGACTTTGCTACGGTGAGAAAACAGTTGGCCAATGGATCGTACTCTACACTGGAACAATTTGAGGTGGGTGCTCATATGTTACTAACCAGTAATCACGTACTCTTATTAATCTTCTGGGGATTAAATAGGCTTTGTTGTAGAAGCCCTGCGTGAATTTTCTCAATATCCGACAACATTATAGGATCTTCTTAAAGTCAAGGGTGGGGGCTGAGGGCACAGACTAATTTTTCCTTTTCTCCAACTTTTTCCTCCCTTTTAGTTTTTTGTTACGGTGAACATCTCTTTATGAACTATTGTGGTGTTCGTTAATTAGTTCAGGGAATTTGGGTGGCAATGTGAAAGAGGGAGTACTGAACAAGTAATGTGGATACATGTTGAAAACAAGTTGGGCAAACTGTGTTGTGTGTCTGTTGGAAGGAGGGCGAGAGGGATGGAGGATATTGAAAGAGTATCTCGGGCATTTTGGCTCGCATATTTTGGGTGAGGAGTCTCTGGAATTGACTCTTTGTGGTATTTATAATACTACGTGTACCACATCCTTTTATGCAAGTGGAATTGTCAGAGTTAGATTGTTAATTTAAAGCTCCTAAGTTTTCAGTTCATACGAGATAAGTTATGCTCTGTCTGCGTGGTCAGTACAATAGATCTTTTACTTAGAGAAGATAAGGGCTCAGGATGCGGATTCACTGCAAAGTATTAGTGATGAAACTTCAGAATTGACTGGGGAAGTGGGGTCAGACTAGTGTTGATTGGGAATAAATTTTGTCTATGATTTCACTGTATCTTAATCTAGATTGCATTTTGCCTGCTATTTTCTTGGATGTGCAATTGAGGATGGAAATGTTGATATCCTTTTTTCTTTCTCCATTCAACATAGCTAGGAGGGGATGCTCTAAAACATCTCACATTTAGCTCTCTTAGGGTTTAGAGCCAAATGTGATAGCTGCTATGTGATAGCTGATGTTTGCTTCAATATGTGTTCGAACTCGATGAAAAATTAGGATCACACCATCTCTTTTTCTTCCCCGTTGTGGATTTCAGGCACATCATGCTTTTGCTTTATGTTGATCATTAGATCCATTCTATTTGGGTGATGCTAGAGGTACAAAGAGTTGTACAAAATCTTTCTTACAAACTAAGATGGTACTCTCGTGGAAGGATTTCATCTATGAAGATATTCTTGCTATATTCTTGCTAAAAGGGGGCGAGGGAGAGAAAAGTGCATAAATTCACCTTTGCAATTGACTATTCTTGTTATTTAGTATTTTTTTTACTCTACTCTGTCTCTCTCTAGAAACACACCCATTTTCTCTCTAAAATAAATAATTAAATAATCTTCTTACTCTAATTCCCTTCCATGAAATTATGTTAAAAGAGGAAAGAAGTGTCTTGTTGGTAATATGTTCCTCTTGGTTTCAGGGTGATATCTTTTTAATATGTTCAAACGCAATGGAATACAATTCATCAGATACGATATACTATAAACAGGTAATTAGCTTTTACTATCTTATTATTCAAGTCTTCTTCTTGTTCATCTTTTGTGTTTCTTACCACTGTGTTATGATATTTTTGAAAGGCATGTTCAATACAAGAGCTGGCAAAGAGAAAATTTGATAGGTTGCGAAGTGACTATGAACGCTCGGAAAAGGAGCTCAAATTAGTGCAGAAAACAAAGTCCAATTCCTTGGTCAAGAAACAGACAAAGAAGCCTTTGCCCAGAACATTACAGGAACCCATTGGCTCTGATTTCTCCTCAGGTGCCACTCTGGCCACTGCTGTAGATGTCCAGAACACTTCCCTTCCAACACAAGGTAGTGGTTGTGAGAGACCTAGCAACATTGATGCACCTGTAGAGGGTAATTCCTCTTTGAATGAAGCTAATGTGGAGAAGGCAGAAGATATGTCATCAGGTGCACTGAACTGTTTGATTTCCTTCCTTTTGATAATGTAGAGTGACGATTTGATTAGCAAAGTTGGTTTCTTTCCCCTCTCCTTTGATAAACACACATTATCTTAGCTCAAAGAGGATCTGAAGTAACTTGTTCATCATAATGTTGTAACATAGGAGAGGATTCGCCTCTAATTGTTTTATTCTTGTACTTTTTCTAGGGAAGGGTCTCCTATCGAAAGTTGGGAGGAAGCCATCTGTAGTTGATGAGAACCGCCGTGCAACCTACAACATATCCACTCAGCCAGTGGTCAGATCAGAATCAGTATTTGCTACCTTTGATGGTGAAATCAAGCAATTTGTTGCAGTATGTAACAAGGAATCTAGTCTTCTCATTTAATCTTTTATTTCCCCACTAGTTGGCTTTTGTACTAACTTATTTTAATAATATTTATCAATATCGAATCAGGTTGGGCTTCATGCAGAATATTCATACGCTAGGAGCCTTGCTCGTTTTTCTGGAAGTCTTGGATCCGTTGCTTGGAAAGTTGCGTCAAAGAGGATTGAACAAGCGCTACCTGATGGTTGTAAATTTGGCCGTGGTTGGGTTGGAGAATATGAGCCACTTCCAACCCCTGTATTACTGGTCGAAAATAGTACTCAAAATCAAGCTGCTTTGGTTTCAAAGTTTTATTCATGCCCGGAATTGAGAAAGGATGACAGAACTCGTAGGACTTCAGTTCCTGCTAAGGAGCACCCTGTTACTAGGCCTGTTACAGAAGAGAGACAGCACTCTGTTAGTGTGCCTACTTCAGGAGGGAGACCATCTTTTCTTGGTTCTACTAGGGGGCATTACTCAGAAGGGAAACCAACTGTGATCCGTCCTGTTGGAGCAAAACCTAATTCCACAGTTAATCCACAGAAAAACCGGCAATCCCGGTTTATGGAGCCCGAGAAAAAGGTTCAAAAGGAAGTTGAGTTGAACTCCATACCGTCAGTTAATCCAAAGAAAAACCTGCAATCCCAGTATATGGAGCCTGAGAAAAGGATTCAAAAGGAAGTTGAGTTGAACTCCATACCCACAGTTCATCCACAGAAAAACCTGCAGTCCCGGTTTATCGAGCCTGAGAAGAAGGTTCAAAAGGAAGTTGAGTTGAACTCCATACCCTCAGTTCATCCACAGAAAAACCTGCAATCCCGGTTTATTGAGCCTGAGAAGAAGATTCAAAAGGAAGTTGAATTGAACTCTAGACCCTCAGTTAATCCACAGAAAAACCTGCAGTCCCGGTTTATCGAGCCTGAGAAGAAGGTTCAAAAGGGAGTTGAGTTGAACTCTATACCCTCCTCAGTTAATCAAAATAATGCCAATCTTGTTGCAGAAAAGCAATCATCGAGAAAATCAGAGGCGGAAGCTGCCAGGCCCAGAGATACAGTATCGAGGAACATGAATCTTCCACAACCTGTACCTTTTAAGATGCCAGATTCTAATGGAATTGTTACCCGAGGGTTGCCTAATGGGAAAAATGTGAGTGCTTGTCTGGACAATCGGATGATTAGTCCATCTGATAGTGCTCATAGTCAAGTGGATAGAACAGCTGCTTTCTTTCCTCATGGACAGGTGCAGGGTCTTAGTGATCCAGTACAGTTAATGAAAAAATTGGCGGAAAATAATCAAAAGCAACAGAAATCGTCAGGTGAATCATCAATGGATACTCAACCTGTTGGGTCATCGGTTCCATCAATAAGAAGAGATGATTCAGGCAATGCTGCGGCAGCTGCTGCCCGGGCTTGGATGTCTATAGGTGCTGGAGCATTTAATCAGCCTACGGAGGATCTCACTAAACCCAAAAGTCAGATATCTGCAGATTCATTATACAACCCAGCTCGGGACTTTCACTCACAAATTTCACGAGTTCGGGGGGAGTTTCCAATGCAATTTCAGAATCAGAACAGTTTTTCATTTCCAACCTTTTTACAACAACCTGTTCGTATGGCGAATGAAGCACATTTTCAAGGCCGACCTACAGTTTTTCCTCAGTTGGCAGCAGCTGACTTATCTAGATTCCAGGCGCAGTCACCTTGGCGGGGTCTCAGTCCAAATGCTCAGCCAAGACCAAGACAGAAACAGGAAGGCCTTCCTCCGGACTTGAATATCGGTTTCCAGTCCCCAGGGTCGCCGGTGAAACAGTCCTCTAGTCTTCTGGTCGACTCTCAGCAGCCAGACCTGGCGTTGCAACTCTGAGTCTAGATGTGTATTCAGAGGAATTAAAGAAAGAGTACAAAGATGAGATGTTTCTGGCTTGTGTCTCAGGGATTCACCTTACGTCTCTGGTGCCGTAGGTGCATCCAGTGTGAGAATGCCTACAATCTCGTTATGACAGAGTGATTCTGGAGGTGATGTTCATCCATTTTTGACTTCGACTAGGAGTTGTCGGATTGTCTCTGGTTAGATTAGCTTGCTCGACCTGATATGATCTGCTCAGAACTTAAGAGGCTATAGGTTTAACAGAACTTCATGTTTTGGCCCAGATAAGGATTACGGACTTGTAGGCGCAGATTTTCGTGCCGTAAAATTCGGCAGAAGGAGGATGATTCATTTGAAGATTTACATCAAATCGCTTAGGAGGTGTTAGAATGATATAAAATGCATAAATCTGGTTGAGGCCTTGTACATTGTTACAGGTTGATGGGAAGAGTTTACTCATGTTATGTATGTAATTGCTGCACTGAGAGAATTCCACTTTATACTACTTCTGGTACTCTTATATTGTACACGTGGAGGACTATTGTCTCTAAAACTCAATGTTTCTGCTTTTTTTGTTCACGCCCAAATTATGATCTCTCTCCACAACTAGCAAATTAATGAAGTTTTTTTTTCTTCTAATTATGCTCTTGCATGAAATGACAATAAGTGACACTTATGTCTTCAAACCCAAAATTATGAGCGATTCTTTCAACCGGTAAGGGACACTATGTGACAACTATTTCATCAGTAGTGCCACTGAGACAATATATTGGTTTCAAGAGAGTTTCTCTCCTTAAGTACACCTTCATCCTCTCTTTCAATCGGTGAGTGACATTATGTGACAACTATTTCATCAATGGTGCCATTGAGACAATATATCGGTTTCAAAAGAGTTTCTTTCCTTAAGTACACCCTCATCCTCTTCCTCGGTACACACCATATGTCAATTAATGCAAAATTTGGAAGAATGGAAGACCAAGAGGTCATTTGGGGAGCTCTAAATGAGGTATGTCACTGTCAACGATTTTTTCGCACGTATAAAAATTCATGGTTTGCATTTTGGAAGACGTTCGGCAACTCCCTAATGAACATCAAGAGCTAATTTCTATTGAACGGCAAGAACATTCGGCAGACGAGGGCCAAACATTTTGTTACGTGATGGATCCTCAACATTTGGGACAATTCTAAAATTTTGTTTAGATAGAAAGAAATTCTTGAATAAGAATAGATAAAAATCAAGTGTGAATAGTAGCTCCATATACCTTTCTCTATCTGCAGTTTCTTTTGAATTTTTCTGGCACGAGGCTTATTGCTTAAGCTATCTTATGAACACAATTATTTATCGTTTGACCAACACATATATTGACATATTGACGTGGACAAAAAGATGCAGAGACAAAATATAGTGCATCAATATTCTCATGCCGACATGGCAGACATTTTAGTCCATCATCATTGTTTTAGCACATATAAAACTTGGAAAAATCGGCTAAAATGATTATTTTTCGAACACTAATTGTTAAAATGATCAGTTTTTAAGTACATCGTCGATATTTGATTAATGTGGCATCAATTTTTTTATTGGTATGTCGTTGATATTTCATCAATATGTCGTCAATATTTAATTTTGATCAATTTAACAATTGAGATTTGACCCAACGAAAAAGTAATAGATAAAGAGATCACAAATTGTCACTTTTTAATAATTCTGGAATACCAGAGATATTGAGAGAAACTCTCGTTTTCTGAATTATATTGAATGAAAGACAACTGAAAATACAACCCTAAAGTTGTTTATATTCTTAAGAAAACCCTAAGAAAAAGGAAATAAAACGAAAAATTACAAAAGTTTTGAAAATACCCTTAAAACTGAATTAAAAGCTGCTTTTAACTCTTCAAACGTTGCTAAAACGCCAAAATCCATCTTGTCACAGCAAAGCAGTGAGTTGTACTTGTCTCGTCGTTCTCTCTTTGAAATGGTATTGTGAGCCCAAATCGAACACCGAAAATCTAAAAAACACTATTCACTGAAACTTGCCGTTTGAATAATCTTTTCCAACCCCTAGTCAAGATTTAATTCTGATTATTTTAAGCACTTTTTCTAAAATTTGTCACATTTTGAATGAATGAAAATTCTTTATAATAAACATGCTGAGAATTTTGGAGTACTAGGAGTCGAGGGCTGTTCATACACATTCACATAAACACAGTCTGACATTTCATTTTCTGCTGCCTGACCTTGAATCTACACCATCAATCATGCATAATGCATAAGCATGGAGTAAATTGTACCAGAAATTTGAAATAGGCAAATTATAGACATGTGTTAAAAGATTTTGAAGTCCATAATTTATTGATGATTTTTAGCAATTTAATCATCCGAAGGAGTTCGAGCATTGCTCAAGAGGGTCTAATGAGAAGCCAGAAACAGAAAAATTGGAAAATTAGATTCATATAGTTCAATTTTTTTTCAATAGTACGGAAAATGAGCGTTAGGGTAAAATTGAAACATATAGATTCATACAGTTTGCTTACAAATTAAAGAGAAGCCAAAAGCAACTATCAGTACTTGAGCTGATTCTGCTGGTTTAAACAAACGACACAACAAGTTATCCAGGACTACTGCATGCACTTGTATATGAACGGAAGTGAATTTTACCACAAACCCTTTTGCCATTAGAGGCTCTCTGTACTTGTACGTACGTAAATACAATTCCATGCTCATTAGCTTGTGTTGTTGTGCCTAAAAACTTTTGGACCTTCTGAACGAAAGGCGGGCGAACGAAATCCTCATGCTCGGTTTTCGCTTGTTCTTCATCGATCTGTTGTTTCTGAGAACACAAACATCGCCATCACATATGTAACGTTTGTTTCGGTGAGAGGCTTCTGAAAAGCAGCTGAAGATGTTTGGGAGAAAATGCAAAGCCATTGAATATACAGATGAGACTCTAAAATTTAACACTTAAACAACACAGACTGCTAAAATTTTCCCTTTATTTTCTGAATGAATACACAGACAGCCTTATATACATAAGAAGATTAGCTGTTAGTGCACATATTACATGTGCTAATTAATATAATTAGGTTTGGAAAATAAGTAATAATATAATTAGGTCAATGTTGGGCGGCTCTTTATTTAATTTTGGCAATACCACACGTCACACGGTTTATTGCCATCCTCAAAATTCATTCAAATTATTTGCACCGAACGTGTTGGTCTCTTCTCTCAATTCTCTCAAGTATATATGGTATTGTCCATGAGTTGACTGAGCCACACAAGGCAGTGTTTGACTCCAAATATTGTGTCACACACCGTGATGAGCCATACACTTGTACAAATAAGAGGAATAATTATTGAACTCGTCATTCACGAAATTCAAATTTAAAATCTTTCACAAGAATATCACACCGTAATACTAAGTGATTTTGAGTGTTTGTAATGAGTTTTGTTTGAATACTGCTTTCCAAAAACAGAAACTTCTAAATTTTATTCCAAAATATTAAGACATGTGATTTTTGCGTCATATGTATTATATATTTTATATGATATCACATGAATTAAACAATCTCAATTTTCTGTATTATGTTTCTAGTATCCAGAAAATGAACATTTTTCTATTGTCTCTCTTGGTTTTTTGTAATGTTTATTTATATTTAACATTACACAAACTTTATCCTTCTTTTCTTGGGTGTGCAGAAAGTGAAAAAGTTGAGGCCAGCTCTATGATCAATGATCATGAAACAAATGAACCACTAAACATTCATTTACTTTAATCACTGTTGGTACCTTTTGAGTTTTGAGGAGCCTCTATGTTTCGAGGGAGTAATTTTATTCATGATTTAGTAAATATAAAAGGGAGACATAAGGCCTGACCTCGACTACAATCATCAATCACGAGATCGTCCTGAATAAAATCAATGAATTTTGTTCATGAACCACTAAATTTCTTTTTATTGCAACAAAATTAGTACTAAATCCTCCATTATGAGTGGATTTTATACATCATATATATCTATGATGATGGACATTTTTCATAGGGAAAAACTTAGTAGTCACTCATGTATTTATCACTTACTTTAGATTTGTCCGCGAGACTTTTTAATTTGATTTTGAGTCACCCTAACCTTTTTCCATTCGTCAAATTTGTTAATTATACCTTTTCCTCTCTTTTTCCATTCGTCAAATTTGTTAATTATACCTTTTCCTCTAAATGAAGGTTATTTTTGTCTTAAGAAATATGCAAAAGTACTTATTATTTGTATTCTAAAATAAAAAACTCATTTTTTGAAAATTAATCAAAAGTACTCAATATGGACATATATGATGTTGAAACGATGTCTATATAGTGTCGCTATTGAGTATTTTTGACTAATTTTCAAAAAAGTAAGTGTTTTTTATTTAAAAAGTCAAATAGTGAGTACTTTTGCCTATTTTCTTTTTGTTTTTTCAAGTGTCATCTCTATAATGAGAAATTCAAGAGTCAGACAACCGGACCACCTAATCCATACCGCTCAGACACAAAAAAAAACACCATGCCCCACCCTAAACCCCACTCTTTGCCCATCTCATTGCCATCTCCTCTATGACCCAAAGCCCTCCTTCCATGAATCTTTCCCACCAAATTATCCCACAACCCATTTCTCCATCAAATATCCCCAAGCTTTTCAAAAATTCAACAACCTCATTGATGATGTGTAATGAAGGACATTTTTGATTCATCATATTGTATTGTAATTAATTATCTTTTTGTTGCAGTTCCTATTTAATTAGGAATGTGATTGTGTAAATTATAATAAATATTGTTTAAGAATTATGTGAGATCTAGAAGATCTTTTCTTGTACAACTTATATTATTTAGAGAGTAAGTTTCTCTCTCTTATTAGTATTACTCGGGTGCATGAACCAATGCTCTTGACTAACTAAACTGCAAGCCACATGCCATTTGTAATTTTAAGTTGAAAGCATCAATTTTTTTTAGAGTATCAGCATACTCGGCTTGTCGAGTATCACATCATAGTCAAGTTTTATACCCACAAACCCTTTCAAAAGAGGGTACAAATTATGAGTCTTATCATTATTGTGAAATTGGTATCATTGTGTTCAGATTCTCAAAAAGCCCTTCTACTTTGATTGGAAAACCCTTCTCATCTAAATTGTTCTAGGCTCGTTTGTTTTTAAAATGACTGAAAGTACTTTTGATAAAAGTGTTTTTAAAATTAATTCTTAGTAAAAATGTAAGTGAATACTGAAAAAACATTTGAAATACTTCCTGCAAGAAGCACATAAGTACTGCCAGAGGCAGGAAACATTTAAAGTGTTTTTAGAATTTAAAAATAATTTCACCAAAAATGCTTCAAATTTGTGATTTTTTGTTTAATTGGGTTTTAATTGACAAGAAAGAGAGATCTTTGATCTCTGACGTGGGTTTTCATTTGTGCTCTCCAAAAACTCAGAAAGTATGGTGTTGAATCATAGTTTCGATTTCTTTTCTTTCTCTGTAATTTTTCTTCAGTGAAATCTTATTGATGTCTGAATTTTTCTTTGTTTTGATTCAGATAGTACCCACACTTCTCGACATCTATCATAAATTTTCATCCATCACATTCTGGTCTTCCCTATAGTAATATGTGACAACCATTTCAGCGTGTTCTTTACTTTTTTTTTTTAATTTTAGATAATATTTGAATGAGTTGTTTTATTCACACCTCACATATTATTGAATACACCCTACATGCTGAATACACTACACATTTAGTTTTTCAATTAAAAGTTATATTTTCCCATACTACCCTCACACCCCACACTCTCTACATACACCTAATATCAACATCGCCTAGTTGTTGCTGCTGCCCTTAGGCCATCTCTAATAGTAAGGGTTAAAGTCTAAATTTTTAGCCTAGAAATAGTTTTTCTCCTCCAATGGTTTTGGGTTAAAATTTTAGCCCGAGATTAATAAAGAATGATTTTAGCCTTTTTTTTCCGGTAACTGTTTTAAAATAAAATTTATGTAGATTATCCTAATTTATTTTTGTGAACATTTTAACCTAAAAATAATTTAATTCCGATAAATAATGAAAATCACTAAAATTGTATGAGGAAAGTGAATTTTGTGTGGATGATTGAACAAATACATAGGTATTTATAGACTTTTTTGGTGAATTTTGATTTAAATAATTTTTAAAAATTGTTTTAGCCGTTGGATTTAATTTTGGGCCATTAGATATGTTTTTTTACCGTTAGATTTGATCACATTCGATCTTAGCCGTTGGATTTAATGTATTTATAAATTAAATTTTTTTTAAAAAAATTGCATCTGGACAGTTGGATCAACCAACGGCCCAAAGATCCTCGCTGTCCGTCTCAAATAATCGTTGGAATTGGATTTGGTTGGTGGCTGACAAGGCTGCAGACGTGGGGGACCCACGCTGACTGGCCTTAGATAGGATCAATGGTATAAGATTCCATTTGTGACTGTTATTTGACATAAATGTTTTTAAATAATTATGATGAAAATGAGTTTGCTGGTGTTTCTTATTTGAGGGCACAATAATTTAGCTAATGACTGACCAATGATGATTCTGCTAAAGTTGCAATGAATTATGGGAGAAAAAAAAATGCAGTAATTGGACATTTGTTAGCCCCTAATGTTGTAGGAAAGAATTGCAGTAAAACCATAGACGATAAACATTCAATTGAAAACACATAGAAAATAATTTGGGATGTATTTAAAATATAATTTTATGGGAATTAAATAATCATTTATATCAAGTTATATGTATTATTTAATATTAAATTTTTATGTGAGGGGTATTCACCAATATGTAGGGCACTAATAAAAAAACCTATTTAAATTTAGGAGTTAGGATTATCACTTCCCTAAAATGTATCACTTGTAGCGACTGTGCTACAACAACAAAATTTTCCTACAAATAGAAAAATACCTCAACTACTGCAATCCAGCAAAATGAAGACATTAGTGTGCAAAACATCAACAAATTGAAATACTATTAACTCTCGCAGAGCTGGGCTTACTGGCTTAGTAAAGATGATTAGAGCAGTGGTGCTCTCCTCTTTATACTCGAGTTCGAATATTTATTCTTGTAATTTAAATGAATTTAGTATAGTGAGGTGACAACAAGTTATAAAATGTTTGTAAATGTCTTATCGTATGTCAAGGGAAAAAAAAACTGATATTAACTCTTTATTTTTTTGTAAATATTCTTTCTATAGCATCTCTAATGGAGAGATGCAAATCTGAGATGTAAAAACAATATTTATATTTTTAAGAGATGTAAGTATGAGTGCTACTCTTATGGGAGATATGTAAATTTGGAATCTCATTTATTTTTTTCTCTTTGACTAGTAGAGACCACCTCCTAAAGATAAGAAAAGATGCAAATATACATTTTTATTTATATTTTTTGGCGAGGATGGATACTTTATATTCCACTATGAGAGAGCTTTCTGGCCAAGAAAAAAATATATAAAATGCTTATTTCAAGGCATTTATGCTCTAATAAAGATGTCCTTATTGTAAGAAAAAAGTACATTCATTATACTTAGGGCTACCTCAATATGCAAGTTGTAACCATGAATAGGTATTTCTTGGTTTCTTTGATTAGTATTCTCTTACTTATAACATTTCACCTCACGAACGACAACATTGATCTCAATTGTTTCTCTTTTCTTGTCTAGGCTCAAGGCAAAAACAAAGAGACAATGGAGGACTATGGTAGTGAACCGATCGCTTACTACTCATCACTCCTTGATGAAGACCATGATACCCTTCCTCTCTCGTTGTTATTGTTCTTTGCTTAGACCATGTGCAATGGTGAGGATAAAGCTTAAGATTTAAGCTTTAAAACCCTCCAAAGTATTTCCAATGGTTGGAGTAGTTTAAGCCATGGGGAAAATTTACCCCAAAAATGTTCTGGGCCAGATTCTGCCCAAAGTTTAAGCCAGAATAAAAAAGGTGGGCCCCGTTTGTGCTTAGACGCGCCAAGAAAGAAAACCAATCGCAGAAGCAGACGCGCTGCCCTACATTCCACACGGCCAAATTTGACATGTGGAACCCAGCTGAGTCAGCTTGGTCGGCCACCATTTTCGAGCCCAACGGCTCTTTGGCGATCGAACGACTGGCATGATTTGACCGTTGGTTGATCCAACGGTCACGATTCAAAAATTTTTTTAAAACCAAATTTTAAATACATTAAATCCAACGGCTGAGATCGATTTTGAGCAAATCTAACGGTAAAAAAAAAAGATCTGACGGCCCAAAATTAAATCTAACTGCTAAAACAATTTTAAAAAATTATTTAAATCAAAATTCACCCGAAAACTCTATAAATACCTATGTATTTGTTCAAAACATCCGAACACAATTCATTTTCCTCATACAATTCTTCCATTTTTTCTTTCTACCCACGTCCAAAACTATTTCTTCCCATTTCCAAAATTTTCAAGATGCCAAAAGATCATGTTAGAGGACCTAATTGGTCAAATGATGAAGATGCTGCTTTGTGCTTGGCATGAATTTCTATTAGCGAAGATGGTGCCGTTGGCACAAACAAAAAACAATCGGAATTGTGGGGTAAAATCCTTGAGAAGTTCAATTCCAACTCCAACACCAACCGAACCTACGAAGGTATTTACGATCGGTGGAAGGCTATCAACAAAGCGTGCACCTTGTGGAAGGGAAGCTTAGAAAGAGCCGTGGTTGGTGCCGCTAGTGGAAGGAGTCAAGAAGAAACGGTGAGTGCATGTCTCCCTCATAGTTTATTTTTTCATGTACACAATCTTATTTTGCAAGTAATTGATCTTTATGTATTATTTCCATAGACCGAGAAAGCAATAGTGATTTACAAGACAAGGTCTCAACCCAAAAACTCCACTTTTAGGTTGTTTCATGCTTGGGACATCCTCAAGGATTGTCCGAGGTGGCGAACCAATGCTGATGAACAATGGGAAAAATTAGTTGGTCATGAAGGCTCAAGCATTAATGTTGGCGATGATGTTGACGAATCGGTGACCCCATCTTCTATGCCAAGACCACTGGGACGAGATAAGCAAAAGGAAGCAAAGAAAAAAGGGAAGATGCAAGATCCGATTGGTGCCAAGCTTTGTTCCGGAGTTGAAAAAATGATTGAAGGCCGAGGGGAGACCAAGGAAGAAATGGTTCGAATGCGCTTACTCATGGAGAAGCAAATGGAAAAGGAAGACGCAAGAGACCGTTTAGAGCAAGAAAGGTTCGATTTTGATGTAATGAGGAAGGACCCCAACAAATACACTCCAAAGAGGAAGAAGTTCTTCCATGAAAAGCAAGCGGAAATTATAAGAAGGAATGCCGCAAGGAATGTCTTTGAGGATGATGCCCCATCTAATGTCTATATCCTAAGTCCACCACCAAGTCAAGGACCAAATCAACCAAATCCCTAATGAATATTATTAGTATTAGTAATTGTTATAATTTTTATATAGTGTTTTAATTATCATTTATTAATCTTTACTCAGTGTTTTAATTATCGTTTGTATTAGTAATTGTTGTAAGATTGAGGCATATTATGTAGAACTATTTCAAGTTTTAAGTTTCAAATTTTAATTCTTTATCTTTATAAAAAAAGTAAACATATTTAATATGAAAGAGTAACACACAAACACACTTAATTTTATTACAAGGAAAGACCAACACACTAGATCACTTAATTTTATTACAAGGAAAGACCAACACACTAACTAGCTCACTTCATTTTATTACATCAACACACTCCAATGGAAATCATGCCCGTGCTCCTTCTCGGTGCCATATATGCTCAACCAAATATTTTCAAAGTGTGTCATGGCCTTGTGGAGCTTGAACCCTATTAAGACATCTCATGTACTCACTAAGTGTTACCCTATCCTGTCGGGTCTCGTATGTGGTTGCATATAGATATTCAATGTCTCTTGCTAATGCTCTCGCAGATGTTGGTTGTTTGTCATCCACATCTTCGTCAGAATCTTCTTCAATTTCTTTATACTTATAACAATCATATTGTACAAGATTATGCACGTCATCATGATTGAATGTAGGTCTTCCATGTTCCACATTCGTGCATGCCCTCTAACAATGGCCCATCGAGCTTGTAGGATCCCGAAGGCTCTCTCCACATCTTTTCTATATGACTCTTGTTTCTGTGAAAACAATTTCTTCTTTGCACTATCGGGATGAGAATAACTTTTCACAGATGTAGACCAACTAGGATAAATACCATCAGTTAAGTAGTAACCTAGATCATGCACATTACCATTTATCTTGTACCTCTATTCAGGTGCCCATCTATTGACGACATCATCGAACAGAGAAGAAGACTAAAGAACATTGATATCGTTGTTTGCTCTAGAAGCGCCGAAGAATGCATGACAAATCCAAGTGTCGTAAGACGCCACAGCCTCAAGAACAATGGTTGGCTTGTTATGACGACCCTTAAATTGGCCATCCCAAGCGGTAGGACAATTCTTCCACTCCCAATGCATACAATCTAGACTTCCTATCATGCCAGGGAAGCCTCTTTTGTCTGCCTTACGTAGAAGCCTCTTCAAGTCCTCACGATTTGGCTTTCGGAGGTATGTCTGCCCATATATGGCTTCAATTGCCTTACAAAATCGCTTGAGGTTCTTAAGAGCAGTGCTAGCCGCAAGTCGACAATATTCATCAGTTGAGTCCGCATAGCACCCATTGGCTAGCATCCGAAATGCAGATGTTAGCTTTTGATGAGGTGATAGACCATGTTGGCCTGTGGCATCTGTCATTCTTGCAAAGTAGTTGTCGTGGTCGACAACTGTGTTCAAGATGCTTTCAAAAAGCTCTCTCCTCATTCGGTACCGCCTCCGAAAATCATGAGCACTAAATCTCGAGTTGACGATGAAATAGTCATTTATCATCTGGTCATGACGATCTTCTCTTTCCCGCTCCTTGTATTGACGTTTTAGGACCGAACCATGGCGGCTAGATTCGGTTTGATGCGCATACTGCATAATTGCGTTTCCAAGTTCGGCTTCATCGTTGTTTAATTCTTTGTTCGATGAAACAAGTGCTTGGTATTGTGCCATCTGCATTGCCAAGCTTCGCCTTCGCCTTTCACCCATTGATGAAAGATGAATGATTTTGAAGAAAAGAAAACAACAATATGAAAAATGGATGATTGAAGAATATGGTGTTTGAGTTTCTTCCTATATATGCTTATATAGAGGAAGATGATGGTGGTAGATGGATGTGTTTCATATTGTTAGAAAGGGTTTTCATATGTGTTCCATGACTTTCACGTTGTTTCACGTTGTTTCATGGATTCCATGTGTTTCATGACTTTCATGATATCCATGTGTTCCATGACACCCAAGACTTCCATGTGTTCCATGTTGTTCCATGACATTCATGTGTTCCATGACTTTCATATTTCATGTGTACAAAGGGTTTTCCATGTTGTTCCATGAATTCCATGACTTTCATATTTCATATATGTACAAAGGGTTTTCCATGTTGTTCCATGGATTCCATGACTTTCATGGGGTAGGTTATGTGATTTTTCATTAACTATCATAATTTAAATATTTTTAGGTTAAAATGTTCATAAAAATAAATTAGGATAATCTACATAAATTTTATTTTTTAAAAAGTTACAAAAAAAAAAGACTAAAATTATTATTTAATAATCTCGGGATAAAATTTTAAGCTAGAACCATTGGAGGAGAAAAAATGTTTCTGGGTTAAGGCTTAAAATTTTCTGGGCTAAAATTTTAAGCTTTATCCTGAACCATTGCACATGGTCTTATTGGGCTGCTTCAAAGTTTTTTTATTGGATCAAATGTTTTTTTTTCTTATCGATATCTGAATTTATAACTAAAATTTGAGAGACGAGTTATAGTTTGAGAAAGTTTAATTACATTAACACATAGTAACAAAATTCATATATAGAGAACTAATTTATTTATTTTTTAGGCTCCACAAGAAAGGCTGGTATGCACCAAGATTTTATATCTCAATTTTTATAGAAATATTGACAATCCAATTATGTATATATACTGACTACTATTTCGATATCGCTAACCGTCGACTAAAATGATGGAAATGTGGGCATAAAATTTGAAAATTTTAGTGTAACTCTAAGAAATTTTAAAACCAAATAATTCATTAGCAGTTTTAATATTCTTTTTTTGGAAGTTCCCAACTTTATTAGTAGTGTCACATCCCAGACCGGCTCCGCCATAGCACGATATTGTCCGCTTTGGGCCACGCTCTCACGATTTTGTTTCTGGGAACTCACGAGCAATTTCCCAGTGGGTCACGCATCATGGGATTGCTCTAGCCCAAACTCGCTTAACTTTGGAGTTCTGATGGAATCCGAAGCCAGTGAGCTCCCAAAAGGCCTCGTGTTAATTGGAGGTGGGCATGTACATATAAGGCACATCACCCCTTCTCCGTTGGTCGATGTGGAATGTCACAATCCACCCCACTTAAGGGGAACCCGACGTCCTTGCCGGCACATCCGTACCGAACGGCAGAGTGGCTCTGATACCTTTCTGTCACATCCTGGACCGGCTTCGCAGTAGCACGATATTGTCCACTTTGTGCCACGCCCTCACGGTTTTGTTTCTGGGAACTCACGAGCAATTTCCCAGTGGGTCACCCATCATGGGATTGCTCTAGCCCAAACTCGCTGAACTTTAGAGTTCTGATGGAATCCGAAGCCAGTGAGCTCCCAAAAGGTCTCGTGCTAATTGGAGGTGGGCATGTACATATAAGGCACATCACCCCCTCTCCGTTGGTCGATGTGGGATGTCACAAGTAGTGGCTAAATCCTTTGTATAATTTTGACTATGTTACAATTAATACTGATATAATGTGATTGTGTAAATCCTAAGTAGAGATAAGTTAAGAATCCTTCGGATCTAGAAGATCTTTCCTATTGTACTTTGTATTACTTGGAAAGCAAGTTTCTCTCTCCCTCTTATTACTATAATAAAGGCACCTGGGCATGAGGAATATCATAGACATAATTCCTTAAGCTCTTATCTCGTTCTCTCTCTTTGCCGCACCCTCTCTTCTTCTCTCTCTAAATTTCAAGTCACAACACGTTATCATCATGCTCTTGACGCTGTGTTAAATAGAATTATACTTAAGGTTTGACAATCTTCAATTAGGGGAGTATTGCTTTCATATTTTCTTATTATGATTAACTTGTTCTTTTATTGAATTGATCTACTTCCAATTGATTCAATTTGCTCTCTTTTTTTCCAATGTCTATGTTGGACGTGATGCACGCATTAAAGATGGAATTCCAAAATTGAAGGCGATTGTCTACAAACCCATTCACAATAATCATCAGCAATCCGAGTACCTTCTAAAACACGATTTAAATTTTGACATTTTTTCAGCCTTAATTGCATGAAATCTTCACCATGATGCATGAACCAAATTCTATGCTTTTAAAAGAATTATAATCTTCTACTTATTATTGTGTTCGTATTTATTTTATATATATTGTGGCGAATTGAACTTGCGAGAAAAAAAAAGGAAAAAACCATAAAATCGCATTCAAACTGCGGCTAGAAGCAACAACGCATCTAAGCCGCTAAGCCAGTGGAGCCAGCAGCTCCTCGCCCCATCACCCGATGTCGTTGATGTTGTCTTCCTCCTTGCCCCGTCTGCAGTCTGCACCTCAATGGAATTGAGGACCACCACACCTGCAACCATGAACTATCATTGATCCTCAGTGACTGACGGACAATGGCAACGTCTGTAGTCATCTGCCATACCTATATCATCGAAACCATGTCGACGGAAAGCGAGATTTCAGTTCGAAAATCTTTGCTGGATTTTCTTTAAACAACCACCGTGTCTCTCTCTCTCTCTCTCCTATGTTGGAATAATCTTGACCACAACCACCTTGACAATTCTCGAGGGTTAGTCTGCAATTCACAATGAGTGTGAACCACCCTACCCTACTTGCGTTGGCAACCATATGACTTAATGGTGAGATTTTTCCTTGTTGGGTTAGGGTTTTGTTCACCCATGGTCGACCCCAAGATTTACTCTCGGTCTCACTCTCACCGCCGTCACTCACGACAACGTGATGACCTTGGTGAATGAGTTCTAACTGACTGGAGCGTCATCTCCCTACGATAGTTTTAGGATTCTGTCGAACCCATCTGCCGGGCTATTGGTCTCACAACCTAGAATCAGGTTGAATTGGTTTTTGGGCCTACGATTTGGGCCTGGGTTTTAGTCCATGTTTAGCATCCCATTTTGGGCTTGGGCTTACTGCCCATTTTTATCCCTTACTGGCCAGCAAACAAAAAACACACTTTTTGGGCCTGTATCTCACTTCCAAGGCAACCTCAGTTTTTGTTTGAGCCGTGACATAGATCCTAGCCCCGAAGACTACTCACACATGAGTCCTGAAGCTACCCACATTCACTGTATCTGTTTTCAATTACTTTATATATTGTTCTATATATTGCATTTGTTTTCAGATACCCATGAATCTAAAGTTCATAAATTCGAATCCAAAGTTTTGAAAAAGTGCCATAGAAACCTGAAGTTTCATAAAACAAAGCAACCATGAAAACCTAAAGTTTTTTCATGCTTTAATTAAACCAAACATGTCTATAGAACTTGACTGTTCTAAATCTTGGTGCTAATGGACATTTCTTTTCCATAAGCACTAACCACGCCATTGTTCCCTCAAATTAGTGAATTGTCGAACCGTAACAAGTTCAATTTCACTGATTTGGAAGTTTCTGGTAGAAACAACTTAATGTGGGTACAAGACATGAAGCTTCATCTAATTGCAAAGAGCTTAAGAGCTACCATTGAAGTTGCAATTTCGGCTGGTGAAGCTAAGAAAGCAACCACCATGATCTTCATCTGAAGACATATGCATAACGTAATGCACCTGAAATACTTCGCTGAGGAGGACCCTCGCACTTTTTAGCTTGTTCTAGCTGACCGCTTAGATCACCAAAAATTGATCTTCTTGCCAGAAGCAAGATACGACTAGCAGCACTTTCACTTTCAAGACTTTATGTTTGCCGAATCCGATGACTCTTCAAACTTTGAGGGGGGAGTTGACTGAACAGAATCTCCTGAAGAGAACCTACTTAACTTTTCATGCCTTGAATATTGTCTTGCAGAACAATATAGATCTCAGAACTTCACTAAGTTCTCAGATTTAGTTCTGTCTTGTTGATTGGTACAAAGAATAATTAACTTTTGCTGACAAATCCTTAAGCTCACCCCATTGGCTTGAACGCCATTCCATTGCTTGAAGCCAATGCGAATGCTTCTCGAGGCTTAAACTACAGTAATAGGCATGAGCATCGTAGCAGGGGCTCCAACTCCAAGCTCGCGAACCTTGGGAGACAAAATTGAGGCCCATCCAAGGATGGTAATTATGCCTGAAGTATGACACTATATCTCCAAGGCCTCCAACTTCAAGAATTAGGGCAACACCTACGCATATCAAGATCTTGTAGACCTTGAGATGTGCTTCCGTTGTGATGCAATTGACCATTGGTCCCGCTGTTGCCTTGCATCACCTAAAGTTGTTGCAGAATATCATTCATGTCGTAAGCATCGAGAGTCACACTTTGCTAAAAAAAAAAAGAAAAAGTGATCCTGAAGACACCACTTTGGAGATTTATAACTTCCAAGAGACCTTAGGTGCAACTTAGAATTATTAGACATATGTTGGCCGAAATTTCCCCATAGTGGCCAAAATGTTACCCCCATTTGGTTTAATTTTTGAACAACTTTCCTATGCCTTCGGATTAATTGTTGGTGTTTATTTTAATATAATGGATATTTTTTGACATATTCTCGAATATGAGATAATTGACTAAAGAAAATACATGTGACCCAATTCAATTAATTCATGATTAGGTATATTTTGTGGGAAGTTAGTTATCTGGTTCCACGTTCTAATCCATACCTAATCACCCCTATGACAACCCTTTCAGGCCAATCTAACCTAACTGTGAGGGCATGGTATTGCCCATATAATGTTGTTCAATGGTACTAATTTATACCATCAGAGAAGCCTTATACTCACCACGTTCTGGAAGAACGCTTTTGAGCTTTAAGAATATTCGAGAAAACTATTACCACGATGAAACCACTGTAGAAAATGGAGTAGACTTCCTTTGCATAACTTCTTACAAATATGACCAGAAGCGTATTTTAGAGAAGACGAAACGCCTCCTGAATAGTTTGTATATAATGCCCTTCACTTTGTCGAGGCACACCATGTGGCTGGCCCTATCTATGGGCTTGCATTGGAAACTTTGTTGTGGCACAATCGCTTGGGACATCCAGGTCGATCAATTATGCGTCCTTTGCGCCTTATTGTTACAATTAATATTGACACAGTGTGATTGTGACACAATGTGATTCAGATCTGCAGCTAGGGGTGATGAAATTTTATCATCCTAGCTTGTACATTTCTTTTCTTAATTTTCTTTATTAGGAACAAGAAGATCGGTATGAAAACTATTAGATTAGAATCCTTGGATGACAAGGATTAACTTGATTATTGTAATAATGTTTTCAATTGTAATTATGTTATGGCTCTTTTCATGTAAGGGTGTTGTCTAAACCCTATATATATTGTAACCTTTACACATAATAAAAGCAAAGAGTCATTATTCTAGGTTTCCTGTGCGTCAAAAACAAAAGAAAAAAAAACAAAAGAATGTTTTTTCTTCCATCCATCCTTTCCTCTTTGTCGTTCTTCTCTAGGGTTTCTAGTCTCCCATGGTGTCCTCTTCCTCTTCTTTTTTCGGTCCTCAAACCTCTCACTTCGTCAAACTCACTGAACAAAATTACTTGCGGGCTTCATTAGATGAAACCCTATCTAGTCGGCCATGATCTTTGAAAGTTTATTGATGGTTCTCACCCCGTTCCTCTTGTTATTATTCCCAACCTTAAGCACAAATGCAAATAAAGTGACAAAGACAGTGACAAAATTCCCGAAGTTCTCAATCATGATTATGCAACATGGGTTCACAACCGATTGGTTGTTAGTTGTATTACTAATGCCATCTCTAAGCCTCTACTCGTTCTCACCATCGAGTATGACACTATTAAGGATGTATAGGATTGTCTTCAACAACACTTTACGCAATCCTCCGTGGCTAGCGAAGCCTCTCTTTGTTTTCAACTTCTTGATCTCTCTAATAGGCAGTCAGATAGTTGATCAATATATTAATCATGTCACATCTTTTGCCGACAAGCTTGCTTCCATCAATCAACCTATACCTGACAAAGATCTTGTTTTTACCACTCTCCATGGTCTTGGCCTAAAATATAGTATGTTCACTATTGCCCTAATTAATGGCACTTTTCCCTCTTGTACAGAGTTACGCTCCAAGATTCTCACGTTTGAGCAACAAAATAAGAAGATTGATTTCAGTGTCAATTCAAACCATACTCTTATTGCAATTCAGCCACCCGCTTCACTTCCATCTCCTTCTCGCTTTAATGGAGGTGGTCCTCCTAGGGTTTGTTGGTGCGTAATTTGCTTAGCTGCCAGACCTTAATTACTACTTTGACACCGGTGCCACTCATCACATGACGGGCCAACCTAATGCTTTTCTTGCACCACATCCCTACAATGGGCCATCTAATGTGTCTTTGGGTAATGGTGATACTATGAATATTACCCACATCGGTATTGTCCCTCTCACTCTTGGTCCTATTAAATTTCACCTTCGCAATGTCTTTCTTAATCCTGCCCTTTCGTAAAAATTTACTTTCCATTGCTAGCTTTACTCAACAAAATCTTGTCTTTCTTGTGTTTGGTCCTAATTTTTATCAAATCTATGACTTACGTACCAATTTTCTTCTTTTTTAGGGCCCTTTTAAGGATGGGTTTATCGTTGTCCACCTGACATCAACGTCTTGGTCATCCGTCGTCTCCTGTTATGTCTCACATCTGTCCTAGTTTAGATTTTAAAGTTTCAGTTGATAAAATCTTTTTGTACGGGTTGTACTGTTAGCAAGTCCACCAAATTACCTTTCTTTAATAAAGATGTTCGTGGTTCTTTTTTATTTTCAATAATTCATTATGATGTTTGGATGTCTCCAATTACTTCTGTGAGTGGCTTTCGTTACTGTGTTTTGTTTATGGATGATTTTTCCCATTACTCATAGATTTAGCCCATTACTCATGATTTATCCCATGATTTTTGCTATGATCCACAATATTCTTCGTGGTAGTATACATGTTTTACAAATTGATAATGAGACTGAATATGTGAATCAATCTTTCTTCACCTTCTGTCACAAAAATGGTATTAAACAAAGATATTCATGCTTTCACACACCATAATAAAATGGGCTTGCTGAACGCAAACATTGTCATATTTCCCAACTCATTCAATCCTTCATTTTACCGCCGGCCTCCCACACAATTTATAAGTTGAGGTCGCTCTTACTGTGGTTCATCTTATCAGCCTTCTTCCTACTCCTATTCTTTCATGGCTTACACCCTGCTAAACCCTCTTCGGCCATCCTCCTTTGTATTCCCATCTTCGTATCTTTGGTTGTCTATGTTTTCCCCATTTCGAACCTTATGTGTCTCATAAGTTAGAAAGTTGGTCCAAATCGTGTGTCTTTGTAAGTTATAGTCTTCACCATAAAGGTTATAAGTGTCTAGATCCTTCTACTGGTCGTGTTTATATGTCGCGTCATGTTTTTTTTAACGAATCCTCTTTTCCATATAATAAGTTACAGGTACATCGTGCTACAGAGTATGTTGAGTTACTCATTCAACAAGTTGTTCAATCAAATTGTTGTATAGATCCCTTCTGCCAACCCTATCATTTGGCCAACACATCGCCAGTTCAACCCCTTGATCATGTTATGGTCTCGAGGGTCTATGAATCCCCAGTCCGTGCCCAGCCCATGGTTGCAACTCCACAGCTCGTGCCCAATCCAGGCCATTTCTCTGCCTTCTCACTGCTTCTGGCCCAATCTGCTGCTCATGTTCCAGGTCAGCCTACCAACGCTGACCCGTTTCCTGCTCTGCCCGCTCCTGAATTTGCCATCCTTGACCCGTTTGCTGCACCTGCCAGCTCAGATCACTTTGACCCGCTTCCTCCTCTCCAGTCAGCCAATCAGCATGTGCCAGCCCACCTGCATATGCCACTGTTTCCAGTCCGCCTACCAGCTCGCATGTTGCTTCACTTCTTCTCACCTCTACACATCTTATGGTCACTCATCTTCGTGATAACATCACCAAAACCTAAGACTTGCATTGATGGCACTGTGAAGTATCCTCTTCCACATGCTCTTCTTGCTTCTCTTAAAACTAATGAACCAACTTGTTTTTCTCAAGCATCTAAGCATCCCGAATGGCGATTGGCCATGAACAAGGAAATTAATGCACTTATTC
The DNA here is from genome assembly GCA_018257905.1 of Gillenia trifoliata. NCBI lineage: Eukaryota > Viridiplantae > Streptophyta > Magnoliopsida > Rosales > Rosaceae > Gillenia > Gillenia trifoliata. The sequence continues at coordinate 9,279,603 of CM031081.1, read as the reverse complement.
GAAATTAGACTTGGTCTCTTGTTCCTCCTCATCCCTCTCAAAATCCAGTTGGTTGCAAATGGGTCTTTCGCATCAAACGCAATTTTGATGGCTCCATTGAACGTTATAAATCCCGTCTTGTAGCAAAATGATTTCATCAGCGACTTGACATAGACTACACTGAGACATTCAACCCTATTGTCAAGCCAGCAATTATTTGCATTGTTTACACTCTTGCAGTATCCTGTAACTAGCATCTTCATCAACTTGATGTGAAGAATGCATTTCTTCATGGTTTTCTTCAGGAAGCAGTGTATATGGTAAAGCCTCATGGCTTTGTTGATCCTGCTCGTCCTGATCGTGTCTGTTACATGCATAAGTCTCTTTATGGTCTCAAACAGGCTCCTCGAGCATGGTTTCATCGGATCATTTTTTTTCTTGTTCTTATTGGGGTTCACATAGAGTATTGCCGATTCTTCTCTTTTTATTTTTCATCGTCAGCCTCACGCTATCTATTTGCTTCTATATGTGGATTATATTGTGGTTATAGGCAATTCTCTTGCTCTAATTGATCAGTTTGTTGCATCACTTGGGGTGCAATTTGACATTAAAGACTTAGGTCCTCTGAGTTATTTTATGGGCTTGCAAGTTTCTTGTGTCTTTGCTGGTCTCCGTATTAATCAGCTGCAATATGCTCATGATCTTCTCAAAAAGTTTGACATCATAGCTTGTAAACCAGCCAGCACACCCAAGGTGGCCCTCACGGCCAATGATGGTTCTCTGCTTGCATCTCCCACTGCCTACTGTGAGCTTATTGGTTCCTTGTAATATCTTACTCTCACTTGGCCGGATATATCCTTTGTCGTTAATACTGTTGCCCAATATATGAGTGCATCCCGTACTTCTCACATGATTGCTGCTAAGCGTATCCTCCGCTATGTTAAATGAACGCTTGATTTTGGGCTTCAGTTGCGTCCTCAGTCTACCATTGATGCTTTGTGTTCCTACTCTAACTCTAATTAGGCGGGTTGTCTTGATACTCGGCGTTCCACTACTGGTATCTTATTTATTTGGGCTCTAATATTCTCTTATGGTGCTCCAAGAAACAGCCCACAATCACTCGTTCAAGCACAGAATCCGAGTATCGTGCTCTCTCTCACTCGTGTGCCAAGACCGTCTGGATTTATTCTCTTCTCGGTGAGCTTGGTGTTTGCCTCTCCTCTGCAGTGCTACTTCATTGCGACAACCTTAGTGCACTTTATCTTGCTTCTAATCATGTTCATCATGCACACACACACACACGTCATATCGAGCTTGATTACCATTTTGTTCGTGAAAAAGTAGCCGCTAGGAGTCACCGTGTCTGTTATATTTCCACTACTGACCAACCAGCTGACATTCTCACCAAAGCTCTCCATCAACCTCAGCATGGTATCCTTTGCTCCAAATTTGTCCGATCAGGATCGTCCAGTTTGCGAGGGGGTGTAGATTAGTATCTTTGGATGACAAGGATTAGCTTGATTATCGTAATTATGTTAGGATTCTTTCCATGTAGGTGTTGTCTAACCCCTACATATATTGTATCCTTTACACATAAAAAAAATCAAGGAGTTATTATTCTACAAAAACCCATATGTACTGAGAAATAATCGGATAACATGGTAAAAATAGTTTCACTTGGGTAATGCTAGGGAGACCAAAATTTTTAAACAAAATTTGTAAATCAAATGATATGGCAATTGAAGATTGATATTTTTTTTTAAAGTCATTAAATCATGAAGTTTTACTTTATTGTTACATCATTTGGTTTACAAATTTTGTTTCTTGCATACTCCAGAGTACGAAAGACTCCAGATTTTTTAACAGTTATATTTTTATTTTAAAATATAAAAATTAAAATTCAACAATTAAAAAAATTTAGAATACGGAATACTTCGAAACATCCAATAATTTTTGCCCCAACATTACTCGTTTTGCTTTCGCAGCATTGTGGCAGGCGTACCATCTCTTTCACTTCCCCCTTGTTTATAAGAGCACGCATCGCTCCGCGTACAGACCGCGGGCGACTTGGGCGCCAATGGCAGCCAAGACTTTAAGCCCCACTCTCCCAACCAATTTTAAAACAACTCAAAAATCATCATTAAAGCTCTGGCCTGGCGGCATCCATACGGCGCCGTCTTAGCTAACTCCCTCCCCTTGCCCATTCCGAATGACATGGCAACTGCCACTTTACCCACTTCTTTACCAACTTCCCCCAAAAATAACCAAACCCCATCTGTATTTACCCTTTTTACCACAGTAATCAACTAACACACCAGCTAGGATTTTTGAGGAAATAATAAAAAAGACTTGGAAACTAATTGGGCAAAAAGATCAGCAGCCGCTTAAAAAAATATGATACAGCTTGGACTCTGACTAGCACACCCTCAATACTCTCTGCCCACCCAAATCACACATTCATATATTTTCAGGTTTGCCACTTCCTCCCCAACCACCACATTCAACAGAAACCCATCTCTGATTTTTTGATTTTTTTGGTTCTAAGTTTTTGGTCCCTTCGCCCACCACCACCCACCGCCGCCTCCTTCGCCTCTCCGCCCCTCTCTTTCTCCTCTCATACTACAGCCCCAGAATCCCAAAAGGATTAAAAGGTGGCAGTAAATACCATTAAATTACCCATTAGAAAGGAGGAGAGAGGGGTCTCTGTGATACCCAATACCGCTATATATCCACCCAAACAATCTGAAAAAAAATAAAATAAAATACCCAAAAAGAAAGGCAAAATTATTAATGTAATATATGAACAGAGAGAGGGGCCCACAAAAAAGTGTATAATTTTTCTGATCTTTTCTGTCTCGGTGTGTGATATTGACTTTGCTGGGCCAACCAGAATCTCTGTGGTGGGTTTGTTGATCGTGATTTGATAATGACACCCAACAGCAACGACAGCATCAATATCAATGGCGGTTCAGTGCTACAGAGCGAGGGAAGGCCACTGCCGGATTCCGGCGGCGGCGGAGGAGGAGGAGGTGGGTACGTGGTGGAGGGCAGCAAGGGTCTGAAGAAAGGGCCGTGGACGGCCGCGGAGGACCAGATTTTGATGGAGTACGTGAGGAAGCACGGCGAGGGAAATTGGAACTCGGTGCAGAGGAACTCCGGCCTCAACCGATGCGGCAAGAGCTGCCGGCTCCGGTGGGCCAACCATCTCCGCCCCAATTTGAAGAAAGGCGCCTTCTCTCCCGACGAGGAAAGGCTCATTCTTGAGCTCCACGCCAAGTACGGCAACAAATGGGCTCGCATGGCTTCTCAGGTACCCACAAATTACATAATGCTTTTGGGAAAGCAGCTTTTTTTTCTTATCTTTTCGCCTAAATTCATTTCTGGGTTTTTGATTTTTGGTGCTGCAAATAAAATCCCATATTTTTGTTTTTTCAGAAAAAAAAAAGAAACAAAATGCTGGAATTTGGCTGCTTCTTCCTTCCTCTTCTTTTCAAAAGCGGCTTTTTTCTGCCATAGCTTTCTGTTATGAAACAAACATTCAATTAATTTTGCGTTTTTTTTCAATTTTGCTTTTGGTTTTTAGTTACCTGGACGAACAGACAACGAGATAAAGAACTACTGGAACACAAGAGTGAAGAGGAGGCAGCGCCAAGGATTACCATTATACCCCCATGACATCAAGCAATCCCAGCAATCCCATTCCCATTCCCATTCCCAACCCAGTTCTCTAACTATACCCAACGGAGTACTAACCCCACCCACCACCACCACCCAAAACTTCCTCCAACCCAACACCAATAATTCCCCATCCCCAACTTTTTGCTTCCAAATCCAAAGCCCTACACAAACCCACCACCACCACCACAACATCCCTCCGCTCTCCCCAACTCCGCCGTCTCTCTCTCCTCTCTCCTCCCCTCACCAACCCAAACCCACTTCTCTCACTTCCCTCCCCCTATTTGACCCCACCGCCACCGCCTCCACCTCTTCCTTCTCCTCCTCCACCCCCTCCTTCACCTTCCACCGCCCCTCCCCCATCCTCGGAGCCCCGCTACGCTACAAACGTTACCGCGACTCCGTCGGATATTCCCCTCCGATCTCCCCGACCCCGCCACGAAACACTTCGATTCTACGAACTAGTTCGATGCCCGACATTGCCTCCTTTCAGTTGACAGCTGCTGGCACCAGCTCGATGCCCGACATGTCGTCCTTTCAGTTCCCGAGGACTTTCAACAACCCTTTCCTGCCAATGCAGCGGACACAGTTCGAGTACTCCGACGGTTTGTTGTCGCCTTCCGGCTCAGTTTATTCAGTCAAGCCGGAGCTCCCTTCAAACCAAGTTTCCCAAACACACTCCGAAATTACCATTGATGCCAAGGTAAGCTCGGCAGTGGCGGCGGCGGCGGCGGCAGCCGCGGATGAGAATCACAGCGGTAATGGGCTGCTGGACGACTTGTTACAAGAGGCTGAGGCATTAGCTTGTGGCGGCGTCAGCGGTAGTGGTGGAAACACTAATTCACGGATTAGAGGAAATGGGATGTTGGGTTCGTTTGATGAGAAGCAAGTGTTGGATGGTTATGGCCGGTGGCTGCAGTCTACAACCTCCATGGATAGCTCATTATTAGGTGAATTATATTTTTAATTTTAATTTAGTTTTTATTAATTAATTTCTGTTGCTTTTAAATGCCTCTGTTTCATTGTGTGCATGCAATTCAATTTGTCAGACAAATTCAAGCTGTGATTTTTTAACTCCCAATTTTTCTGCTTTTTTATTTTTTTTTAATTCCAGTTAAATTAAATAAAAATTAAAGGAACCCTTAAATTACACTGCTTCGGATTATTATTATTATTATTATTATGGTTTAGATGGTGCAGATTAATTGACCCTGCCTCTAGATTATTCTGAACTTCTTTATCTTTTTAGTTTTTGTGCCTATGAGAGTTCGAAGCGAGGAAGTTTGAGTTTACAACCCGTCTCGTGCTCATCATTTTACTACCTATTTGCCCAACTTAGCTAAAGGCTGTTCTCTTTCTCCCTCTCTCTCTCTGCTAGGATAGGAGCCGTTTTCTCCTTCACCACTTGTTTGTTAAGTAATCTGCTTATCATAAATAATTGACATTTATTGATTTCTCTCTCTATATATATACATGCAGAAGCAAAACCAATCCATGATGATCACCTGAATTCAATGCCTGAAGACTTATCAAAGCTGTTCAGCTTCATCCCTTCAACCGAGCCGGTCTCCGATTGGTATAGCGACAGCGGAGAACTCTCCAACGGTCACTCTTCCGGCGTGACAGATACCAGTTTGGATTTTGACATGCAGCATATGGCCTCATTGTTCCCTGTTACTGCCACAGGAGAGCATGGGAGAACCTCTAGCTCATGGGACAACTTGCCTGGGATTTGCTGAGGATTGTTCCATATATATATCCTACAAAATAGTATATATATAATTATTATAGAGTGTGAAATAAAAGCATTGGTGGCTTAATTAAGAGAGATTGTATTTTTTTTAAAAATTAATTTTCCTTGATGGTGTTTGTTTTCATCATGGTTGTCATTGTTCAGACTTACCAGACCTGGTATTGTAATATTAATTTATATCTTTCTTTTTTTTTCCTGATTAATAATGGATCCTACATTATTAATTAGGGATGTGACAAGTTAAAGGATAGATTAAGGGATTGTATTTAAACCAAACTAGGATGCTAATATGCTTTAATCAATAGGGTTTTACCAAATTAGAAGTTAGCTTCTAAGTCTAACTAAGCTTTGGCCGACTGGTGAGGGAGAACCTCGAAAGCTATTCCGATTTGATGATCTCATCAAGATGTAATGCAACCCATTATTACTAGTTTTGATAGTGATTTAGTACGCAAAATCTTGATCTTCCGTGTGACGGGTTATGAAGTGATTAAATTTCTATGTGCAATATATAATTGAAGTTCTTTTGGCTTTGGAATGCATGTTATGTTCGTTGTCGCTTGTCATGCTTGTTATAGCCACAGATCCTTGTCGCTGGTTATGTTCCTTCACACTAACTATTAAAATATGATAGTTAGTAGATTGGCTAATTTGGCCTTATTTTTCGCATTGGAGTTCTTTTGGCTTGAAGACCCATCAGACTTCCTCTTTGAAGTTTGCACATTTGTGATGTTGTAGAATGTGGAGCGGATGTCACTGTGAATCCAAACCAAAGTGTTATCTGCGGCGAGTGGAAAAACATTGTCGTCTTCAAGAAGCACATCCGTTGTAGTAAGTTTAAATTAATTAATTAATTTCCTATTTTTTGTTTGTTTTTTATTATTAATTTTTTTTAATCAGAACATGTTATTAGTATTCAACTGTTCAAACAACTTCAATAATTACCTGCAATTTTGTAGTTTTAGTGGTAGAGCATTCATCTCCGTACCCACGGGTTCATTCTTACCTTCTTAAAGGTTAAAGAAAAATAGGGTGCTTTGGTCACTTTTGTGTGCTCTAATGAATGCATAGGTGATGAAATTTTGAGATTTGAGCTCCTGGTGTAACTGCTGTTCTTGTGTTGTATTGAGTTGTGCTAGCGAGACGCGTGTACGACTATTCTTTAATGCATTGTGAAATTCATTTTCATCAACGACTGACAGTCACTTACAATCACCCTGGTATATTTTTGTGACTCTAGCGTTTGTCTTGATTTAAGTAATTGACACATAATTTTTTATTATTGCAGTTGTGGAGTATGTGGCACGCTGACGGAGGAAATTGGGAATGAATGTTCATGCAATAAACATATAATTATGTAAAATATGAGTCATGTGTTGTTGTATGGAGTCGGGATTAATTAACAATTAGTATTTATACTAAACAGTGTTAGTAACTTGGTAGGACAGAGCGACCAGTTTACTGCTTGGTCATTAAACTAATTCTATATGTACTCTGTTTTTTTCATTCCTTCTTTTCTTTCTTAGTTGAATATTAAATTCATATCTGGTTTATTTTTATTTGTTTCTTGATGGCGCGTTTGGACGAGGGAATGTGCTACAAAAATTAGATAAGAGGACATAAAATTGACTATATGCAAAACATTTTATCGTTTGTTTTAGTGTCTTTGTAATACATTTTGTAGTGTTCCTCTAATGCGTTTTCAACTATTTGAGTCTAAAGTTTCTTGGTACTTTAACGTCTCTCTTCCAAACTAGCGGTAGAGTAAATTAGAGACGAAGCAGAGTGAGGACATGGCATCCAGCGATGTTTGATGCAACTCTGTGTGCTCTAAAGAATGAGCAGTTATGGCATGCTAACTAATCTTGAATGAAAATGGAAGACAGGATTAAGTGTGATTCAAGCACTTTAAGAACATATTGAACATCCAGCGGTAAAGGGCTTGTAGCTCAAGCGGTTAACAGCAGTCAAAACATTGAGCTTGTAGTTGAGCGGTTAAGAGCATTCAACGCCTGTGTTTGATTAACCATGCCATCACTTGTTTTGGTTTCGAATACAAAATTCAACAGACAAGCCATCATGCCATCAAAACACAAAAGAAAAATATGAAATAATTATAATTAACTCACTGAACTCATAGAAGGATTAAGCATATAATATTTTCCAGAATGAAGTCGTAGATCCAACAACAGTTAAAAGTAGTTATTATACGAAAAGCAACCTCAAATTTGGCGCTGCTTCGAGCTGCAGTATGCAGTAGCAGAAGTTGAAATCCAAGAAGAATATACATATTTCATGCTTCTTTAAAAAGTCTTATTCACATAATGTCTGATTGACTTCATCAGAATTAACCAAATGTGTTTTCACCGCTGTAGGTCATGTAGAGGAAACCATCTTCGTCTTTGTTTTCCTCGTAGATGGCAGACATCATGGCAGCTGTAATACCACAAACCCAAATATGCGTTCAGGAATAGGGACCGACATGGTATTTATAGTATACATGAAGCATTTTTGGGGTATTATTCTCACCAGTGGGTGGTAAAATGTTCTTCACAAATATAAATATGGCCTTCTCGGCACTGAGCTTAATCCTCTTCCGGACCACATAAACAAACTGCCCAACAGTCAGATCAGCAGGAACCAGATACCTGTTTCCATCATTGATCATTACAAGAAACCAATTAGATGAGATGATGAACTATACAAAGAATGTTTTACAGATAGTGAAAGAATAAAAATCAAGTTAATAATATTTCCGCTTCAATCAAGCGCTACTTCATCTTAATTCCTACTGCTAGTATCATGATAAGAACTCATTTTCCCATTAAATACTTTAACTGTATGGTATAACTCGGGGAAAAAAAATATTGTCAAGCTCCCAGGCGAGAATCTATGATGGCAAGAAATGGAACATATTTAAAATCACCAATGCCTAACTTGTCTGTGGTCTACAGGAATCTCACACAGAATTAAAGAAAATCTCGGCTACCCACAAAAAAAAAAATTATAACTTCTCAGTTTGGTCACATCAGTAACTGAAGATAACCCAACTGTAAATACATATACTCAACACATATAAGTGCACAAACGTGTATTCTTATGACATAATGAACTAACAAAAGTATGTCTACACAGTCATAAGTGTTAAAAGACGGAAAGCAAGGCACACAACAGATACACTTATGTACTTCAAAATGACAACCTTCTAAACGTTGCAGAATGCTAGTAAGCACACCACACGTAAGCAAAGAAGTATGTGCAAGTGTGCATGTGTGCAAGTGTGCATGTGTGCATGTGTGCGTGTCTCTTTCTCTCATTTAACACATTCTTCAAATTGAAAACCTTTTGGAAAATTGCATAACGCAATCAAGCAAGCCTCACGGAGTAATTCAACAAAACAGGAAGAAACACAATTAAGAACAGACAAGGTATAAAGAGAATATGAAATATAAACGGATACTAACTTTTTCTTGTCAATGTCTGGTATGTCACTTCTTTCAGCCTTCTCCACAATAACCTATACAAACACAATTAAAGAAGAATACAAAAACACATAATTAAAGACCAATCACATATGACAAAAGCACATGAAAAAGAATCTTAAAAGTGTTATTACAAGGCACTGCAGATCAAGTCCAGAGCTAAATGAGTTTTACATGGAGAACTTATGACCCTTGATGAAGCCCCTTCAAAGAGGCACAACTCAAACACAAAAGCATGAGCTATTTTTGCAACACTCAAGGCTAAACAGCTTTTTTGGATCTAATTTTTTTATTAATTAACATTTTAAAAAGTTAAACTTGATAATTTTCGAGAAAGAAGTTAAATTTGATAATCACATTGTGTTTAGGCTCTACAAGGCCTTAGCTTCTAACTGCCTTCAGCATTGATAACACTGGCTCTCGATGAACTAGAAATGATACTCAATATTCATACCGGAATTCTGTCAGGATACTTCTCCCTGATCCGAGCAGCTTCTGCCTGCCTCCTTTCTGGTACCAAAATTAAGATAAAAAGAAAACATAATGATCAAATGTATAACTTGCAGGACTCAACAGACTAGAAGATATAAGAAACAGTTTGATGCTCTCCTTCCATGACCACTCACATCCAAAGATAAATAGCTAAGCAAGCGACGCCCTGAGTTGTTAGTTACTTTGATATGCTTACATTTTCGTTCCCTAGACTCCAATTACTATTCATTTTCACCTGCTCAAAGTTGTTTGCTTAATTCTCATGCAAGACTACTTTACAACTAATTTAATAAATTAATGACAAAAGAACGTCACACAAGTATAATTACAATCAAAACAGAAAGGCCTAGATCAATTCAACCACAACCAAAAGTAATGAACATATGTTGGGAGAGAAAACTATCATCTCAATTTAAAACACCAATAACCCAGATCATATAACTCACAATTATACACAGGAAGGACAAGAATTGGGGAAATTAACATAATTTCACATAAAACCCGAATCAAAGAAAAAATTTTAAACCTAATTCAATCAAAAATAAAAATTTTCAATTTTTGGTTCCACTCTTAGGGAAATTGCAAGATACACATCGATCAACAAAATTCAGGGTCAGTAAAGATCAATCACAATCACATCAGTACACGTAACATAAATACTTGTGTGCGTGTGTGTGGAGAGAGAGAGAGAGAACCGAGTGGGTGTTCGAGCTTGAAGGAGCTTTTGGCCATGGAGGATTAGCTTTGACTATTTCTGTATCACTTCTGAGTTCCGATCATCCACAGAAAAAAAAAACCAAATTAGGGTTTCTGATCGAAAACGAGGGTAATAAAAAAAATCACAAGAAAAAAGCCCCTTTCTTTTATAAAAGCTTCTTACCAGAAGATCTGAGGGATAAGAAAGGAACACACTTTGGGAAGGAATCGGAGAGAGAGAGAGAGAGAGAAGAGAAAAAGAGAGGAGAGAGAAACGTTGTGAATTGGGAAAGTGAGATGATAAAGACTCTCAATGGAGTCAGACTGTGACTAGACAACTACTTTTTACTAGTTATCAGGAAGGATAATACTTGAGTACTCACTAGTGAGTACCATATATACTCACTTTCTGATTTGGCCCAATTAAAAGATGACACGTGTTTCTTATTTTTAAAAGCCCAAGAAAAATTAAATAGCATATGTTTTATTTTTTAAAACAATAAAATATGTGTTAAAATATCATTGGGGCAAATTATTAAAGTGAGTATATAGGGTACTCACTAGTGAGTACCTAAGTATTGTCCGAAAACCAAATTTCTTCACTTTTTCACTTTTACCAATAGATAATACTTGGGAACTCACTAGTGAGTACCCTATATACTCACTTTAATAATTTGGCCCAATGATATTTTAACACATATTTTATTGTTTTAAAAAATAAAACATATGCTATTTAATTTTTCTTGGGCTTTTAAAAATAAGGAACACATGTCATCTTTTGATTGGGCCAAATCAGAAAATGAGTATATAGGGTACTCACTAGTGAGTACCCAAGTATTATCCTTTACCAATTCATCTTCTTCTTACCTGTGCGCCGACAACGTCATGAGGCCCAAGAGAAAAATGGTTCACTTCTATTTGAACTGGGCTGGACTGTGGTATCCTTTATGACCGTGCTCCATCGTGGCCCAGGTTTCATTGTACCAAAATTAGAGACTTGATTGTGGACTTAAGTAAGGATTGTTCTCTTTTAAGTAGGTTATCCTTTTCTTTTTTTTTTTTTAAACTTATTATTACGGTCTAGTGCTATTCCTCTTCGCTTGTAAAACAGTTATTTTGTCCCTCACTAACAATACCCGCAACCAATTCTACCTTTTTACCCTTCTGTTTAACCCTTAGTGAGGAACAAAATAACTTGTTTACCCTCCGAAGTTTCTCACATGGACAACACGTGACAAGGATGGACGGAAAGAAAAATAAAAAATCTAATAATAGGGGAAATTAGACAAATTATAAAAATTCAAGGGAGTATTTGGCTAAAATAAAAATTAGACGAAAAATTGGCAATAGCTTACAAGTTCATGGGGCAAATTGAAGATACCTCTTCAACTAATGTATACCCATGCAACCCCTTTTGTGTTTATAACACCCAAGAGCTTGATCTCTATAGTCTTCTGATAGAACAATATTCTATTTTAAGAGGTGAGAAATTTGGGTTTATTGGAAATAAAAAAAATCATTAAACAAGTAAAAAGAAGTGATACTTGAGGATGTTTTTGGATTTAAAAGGGTGATGAGAAAAATTGTAATTTATGAAATTGGACTGTACACGTGGCTTGTGGAGTGCAGACTATTAGACATTCAGAGAGAGATAGGTCATTGGTCCACTCCTAACTACATTGATATTGTCGCAACTTAACCATTTATTATTAGGTGTTGAGTTTTATCACAAAATACTTCGGTGTTATTAAGGATGGAACTATACATTTATATATTTTATTTTATTTTCTTATCTCTTCTCCATAAACATAGTAATTCTTGATAATAAGCATCGCCAAGAGGCTAGCCAAAACCAAAAGGTTAACTAGCTAAACTAACATTGTGAATAATAGCTAGTTAGATATAGATAAGTCAAAGAATTCAACCCCTTATTTAGGTTAAGGGGTGAAGAATTTTGACTAAACTACACAATGAGCCAATAAAATTTATCCAAAATTAAATATTAACTTCATTCATTGTTTGCACTCTCTCTCATAAAATTTATCCAAAATTAAATGACACATCCCGACCCGGATGTACACGTGGACACCCAAAAGTCGGGTGTGTTGGCCGACACCACGTAGGGTGACGAAAGCCAATTTGAAAGAAATAAGAATTAATTTGAACAATCGAATACCAAAGTGTACACAAATGTACGGGCGGAAAGAATTTATACAATAATAGTCGTACAAAGTACGGAATACAAAGAATTTACAATTACAAAGAATTTAAACACTTGTCATACCACCGCCTCGAACGTCGACAGCTCCAACCACTAAACCTGGAGGGGCGCAAAACAGAAGGGTGAGTGGGCCATAAATAGTCATTTTTGTGAAAACCTTTCCTTTTTGAAAATAGTAACCCCTCGCCGTCAAAATCAAGTAATTGGTCGGAAAACCATTACAGAAAACGTACTAATATAGTAGGTAGAAAATCAAGGTAAGTACGGAAGTATACTTACCGTCCGAAACAGGCAGAAAGCCACTGTTCGGCATAAAAATACTTTACCCGAAGATTCGAAAAATAAGAATATACGGGAAACCCGGAATTCAGCTAAAAGTCTCCATGGTATCAGTGAAAATCAGTGATAAAATCACAATACAAAACTATAAGATAAACGCTCATTTAGGTATGGCAAACACACGAGTTCATACAGATGTACTCTGTCATGAACAGGCTGGGTGTATAAATAACGGTATGCTCATGTACTACAATCACGTGAAGCTGGCGCTTATGCGCATCACAACGAGTTCGAGTCACCAAGGCGACCTAGAACAGGCTGGCACCTGCTATGGATCCATAGCGAGCGTATCGGTGCGTGTGAACAATCACGTGATGCTGGTCCTGGCCTCGGACAGTACAACTAACACCGTGTAAGCATTCCAAGTTGAGCGTGCGAAAACATACCACGGAGTAATTTTGAATAAAACAAGCAAGGTAATTTCCCTTTTGGGATAACCCTCAATATGGTCGATATATAAGGTATTCTCGGGTGCCGTACCCCGAAATACCAAGCGTATAACTATAATACGTGAAATACCAAGAATACGCCACTTGGGTATCAAGGTATAGAAATACCAACTTAATGGTAAACTAGGTGAACCCAAAATACGGTAGAAAATTACCATTTCCAAGGTTCACCCAAATACGGCCCAAGGCCCGTCAAACGGGTATAAAAACCCAAGCGCACAAGTAGGGAATCAAATAATTAATTCCCTAAAATCCCCCCTAAAATAGGGCCGGTTCGATACTAGCAAAACGCGTATAAAATAATACGGAAACCACCAATTTAATGGTAAAATTCCCAAATGGAAATATAGGCAAAAGCCTACTAATTTCCAAGGCCCAACAAATATACCAAGTCGATCTAGTAGACCAAGTAAATACTACGAAGTACGAGGTCTACCAAAAATACGAGAATGAATAACCAATTAAAATCATTTAAAAGTGTAGGCATAGTCAAACATAATTTCCCAACTTAAAACACATTTAAATAATATAGGGAAAGGGCCCACTCACAAGAACCTTGCAGGGAAGTCCAAACGTACGTCCTCCGAATGCCACGGGTCGCCAAAACCTAATTTAAAACACCCAGGATTAATAAAGTATTCGAAAATACGAAGAAAACGGCGTTCGGAAACCCGAAAACGGAGTTTCAGGGTCGGAAACCCCAAAACCGCCGCTGTGCGCCGCCACACGCTGCCATTTGGCCTCACGCGCCGCCACGCGCGGCTGTGAGGTCACACGCGCCGCCACGCGCGGCTGGAAGGTTTCCACGCGCCACACGCGCCGGTACTGTACAATTATAGTTAACGGAATATTCTAACGGCGTTAGAATATTACGTTAACGCCGTTAAAGTTAACGGACGGAATATTCCTCGGAATATTCCAGTCCAACCCAGTCTGAACCGGTTTGCTGACGTCAGCAGGACCGGTCTGACCAGTTTTTCCGGTCGCCGGCGCCGGAATCTGGAAAATTTTGGCCGAATTTTCTGGGAAATTTCAGAGCTTCATAACTCATTCATTTCAAGGCCAAATTGGACGATTCAAGTACCAAAATGAAGCTAGAAGTGAGGAGAATAATATTTTACCATTTTGGGGGCCAAAAACTGGCCAGAAGTGGCCTGAAAATTGAAGGGAAGCCACGGTGCAAAACCGGCCAAACTTGATCTCCTCGATTCTCGGCCAAACGTAGCCATCCAAGGCTTGAGCAAGGTTCCTGGGACTTCCAGGAACACAATGGTGATTTGTTTGATGAGTTTTGGGCTCGATTTCATCGAGAAAAGGCTGAGGTGAAAATTCGAAGTTCGTCGGGAAAAATTTCCAGAAATTGGGTTCTTTGGTTTCTGGGTTTGCAGTGGTCCAGGGTCATGAATTTGGGGTCGACGAGGATGAAGAAAAATTCAGTGGTCTCCCATGGCCATAGGATGGCTCAGAGAGGAGGGAGAATGGCCTCGGGTGCCATTAGCATTTTTGGAGCTTTTGGTTCTTTGTTGTTTTGTGTTGCAGAGAAGAGGAAGAGGAAGGAGGAGACATGGGTCAAAGGCCCAGACAAAATCCCAGAAAATCTGGGATAGGCCACATGGCCTGCAGGTAAGTGGGCCCCAGCCCCAACAATCCAAAACTGCCCAAAATTAAAATACGGGAAACGTCGAAAACCAACGCCCATAACATATTCGTTTCGGAGTCCGAACGACGTCCCGCTCGCGTCTACGCGTTCGTAGCGACGAGCACGTCAAGAAAATACAATTGGAAACGTCGTACGAGTTACGACGCAAAAGTCAACCGAAAAGTCAACCAAGGGCAAAATCGTCATTTCACACTTCCGGGAATAAAATAGTATTATTTTTCGGAACGGGATGTAACATTAAGTATTAACTTCATTCATTGTTTGCACTCTCTCTCATTTTGGCATACCCTCTCGTGTTGAAAAATATTGAGAGTTGGTTAGAATAATTAGTGTTATTGAATATGCTAGGCTAGTTTGGTATTGATGTGCTTTTAAAAAAAATTGTTTTTGTTGTATGATGTAAATAATCAATTGTGACATAAAACAGTTACGTGTTTGGTAAATATTAAAAAAAAAAACTGTTGTGAGTATAAAAAACAGTGTATAGTGTTTGGTAAATTTTTATGTGAAAGTGCTTCTATTGTGTATAATTACTAAAAAGGACATATCACTACAATTTGTACTTATTAAATTTATGGGAGATTATCAAAATTTTAATAACTTTATAAATTAAATCTAAAGAAATAAATAAAATTTAAAACAAATTATGGTATTTATCTTCGAGTTCCAACCCCACAAACTCCTCCACGAGCCTGCAAATTTCCTCACGCTTTTGATTCTTCACGGTTCCATCACACCAAACCCTCTATCTCTCTTCCAAACTCTTATTTTGAAAAAGAAATTTCCAATTAAAGAGAAGAAAAATAATTGGGTTTTGGGTATGGACCGTATGGTTGCATCAGGGGGAAGGGGATTGAGTGAGATGGGGAGGTCATGGTAAGTGGGAGGAGATTGGGTCAAAAGGGTAGGTCGAGGGTCGAAAAGGGGTTGGAATCGAATAATATAGGAGTTTTGATGTGGCAGGAGGTGGATGCTTGAGCTGGGAATGAAGTTTCAAGTTGGCATCGGAAGAGTGGGCATTGCGTTTGGGGCGACGCTGCGACGAGTTGGGAGGGAGAGAACCAGTGAGATGGGACACGACCGCAGCAAGGAAAAGGCCGACGTGAGAGCTGAGATAGAAGATTTTTTGTCGTCTGTTTTATCTAAGCGTGATGGAGAGAAAAATGGAGGGTAGGATAGGCATTTAAAAATTTTCATTAAACATTACTGTTCACCCGTGTTTTTAGAAAGAAAAAAAAAAGCCGGTTTTTGAAAGCAGCAAATAGCTGCTTCCTCTTTTCAGGTATTTCTCACCGTGATTTTGGAAATAAGCGCTTTTTGGCTCAATTACCAAACACAATTTTGAGCCTAACTTTTTTTCTCCCCTGCTTTTATAAAAGTTTAAGCAGTACCAAACTGGTACTAAGTTATATTGACTAGTAAAAATAAATGTTGAAGTCAAGTTACTATTAAGGCCTTCCATAGTGAGCTGGAAAATTGAGTTTGATATTAATAATATACGAATCAATCTTTTGCAGTAGGCCGAAAAATCTTAATACTATGAGAATGATTCTTATTTTTTAGTTCAATATATTGAACTCATGAGTATAATACTTATACAATAAATGATAAGAGAGAGAAAAGAAATAACCAATCATAAAAAAGAGAAAAAGAAAAAGTAGACATATCCCGCATTTAATATATAAAACTCATTCTTATTAAACTCACACCACTATAACAATAGTTTACTACAAACTAAACTCACGATGCATGATTTTTATATATAGGTATCAGACTCACTTTAACCACTGTTAAAGACCTAAAATTGACAAGAAAGGTAATCAAGTTCTCTTTTAACATGAAATGCATATTTTGGGTCTTGCAGACTGCCAAGTGATAAAACAAAACCAAAGACGGTTGCCCTAGTTTGGGCACTGGCTTCCTTTCCTTCAAGTTCGTGGACATAAGTGCTTTTGTTTTGGGTGTGGTAGGTTGGGCACTAGTGCGATTAAGTGCTTTACATTTTAAAATCCCTTTACTTTTAAATAAAAAAGATGATTTCTGTTAGAAACATAGCTTAAACTTTTATTTTAATCTGAAAATATGAGATCCGACCTACTTTAAAACAAGAAGAGTATATAAAATAATGATTTAAACAAATATTAATCTGATAAAAAGAAGAAGAAGAAGAAAAATACTACCATAAACTATCAAAGCTTCAATTCCTAGCTTGTTAAAGTTATGTTTGACTGAAATTTTCAAAGGATTGAGGCGAAGTTAATAAAAAATAAACTATAAAATGTTAAATAAAGAGGTTTAAAAATACTCTTTATGAGTATTACAAAGTCATGCGAGAGGGATTTGTGAATTCCTACTTAGGAAGAGTCATTTACAAATTCATCTCACATGCATTTGTAATGCTTGAGGAATTTCTAATCCCCTCTATCTAGTTTTTTATGGTTTATTCCTTACTAACTTGGCCTTAATCCTCTAGGACTTGGAAATCCCTTATCGAACATACCCTAACAAAAGTATTTAGCTCCTTACATGTAAGGAGTGATTCCTCATTTTTACCACACAAAAAAAAAAGATTCATTCTTCCTTACATGACGACGTGACATCATCTCATCATACAAGCATTATAATCCAAGTCATTCATTCTCTTTATCATCATTTAAAAATCATCTCTAGAAAAATTTATATAACTTGAAGGCCGATTAGTCATCCATATGCATCGAACAAATCGACAGTTATGGTAACAAATAATATCACATGATCAGTCATCAACTTGTTTGATTCACAAGAATGACTAAATGATCACAAAATCAAATGAAATTTTCCTGAGAAATGCTGAAGTAGAACATACAACAATTAGCATTTCACAAAACATAATCTTCAAGTGTTTTTTTCACAATTCAATTATCATATATATATATGTGTTTAATTTCAAGCCGAATCATTTGTATACCACAAGAGACCTCTAGAAATTAATTAACAGAAACCACTTAAAGAAAACTCATCTAATGAGTCGAATCTAAGTCCTCTCATCTTCCACCTCCTTATCAGAAACAGAAGGTGGCTCAAACATGCTAAACACCCTATAAGCTGAGATCACAGCCAAGACAAGGAAGCAGCAAAGAGCCAGGGCATGGAGAACCAATGCCACCTTCATCCTGCTGCAGAACTTCCCATAAGAAGTGCAGGCTTCACTCCATGAGACTGTCCTGTCCCCTTTGTAAGCCAAAGACAATATCTCCATCACTGCTGCCCCAGATGTCACCATTAGATAAGCCACAATCTGCACCCGAAAATTGAAACAAGAAAGAAAATAAATGACAGAAAATGAGCGATGACACATTTTTATGTATCAAATTTGAGACGTGTGAGCTGTTATTAGCATTCTAAAATAAAAACTGTGTGATTATACATCTATCAAATTTAGGACTATTGTGTGTGCTTAATTAGTGAGTTAGAATATTATACTAATGCCTTCAACACAAATCAAGACAACAAAAAGAAAATGGGTAATTACATATTTATCAAAGATGTCGAGAACCTTTGAAGACAAAACAGAAGTACTAAAAGAAAAATAAGAGCTTTTATGAGAGGGCATCTATTTTTCTTTTCCACAAACTTTCAAGGGAAATAAGGGAAAAATCTTTAGTGGTACGTACCATTCAATGGTACGGCCACTGAATGATCCAGATTAATTTGCAGTGGGCCCTAAATGAATCTTAAACTATTCAACACTACGTACCATTGAAGTTTGACCCGGAAATAAGCACTACTAAAACTTTTAAATATACAACAACTAAACTGTGATTACTGTTTTAATTTGACGTTTGCAACCGGTTTTATGTGTGCATGCTTTTCAATTGTCAAACACACACCTCCTATTTTTTGTCTAAAAGCCAAAAGGAAAGGAAAAGAAATTGAATGGGGCCAAAAGGAAAAAGAAAATGAACCTGGTCAGAGACAAAGAAAAGCCAAGCTTTAGTCACAAAGCATGTGATCCATGAAGACAAAGCTGCAAGAAAAGCATACACACCAGAAATGGTGCTGATGCAAACCATGTACCTGCAGAAACAAAGACACTTCAAACATGAATCGATAGCTTAAAAAACATAAACATCAACGCAACAAGCTTACAGCTCAGTTGTTTAAGAACATTCACTCCTGCACCCGAAGTCCTGAATTTGAAACCCCCCTCCCTCCCCCAATTTCAGTATCGCTTGTATCAAAAAACAGAAACAGTAATTATCCAAGTAAATGAATGGAGTTGTTACTTGAGGCCCGTGAAATTGGAGAACTTTAGGTTGCCATAGCTGGGGTTGTCTTGGTGGTTTGTGACAGTGAGCCAAATGGTTGCAATGCTGAGAGGAATCACAGAAATCCTGAGGGAGGAGTCTATGAGCTTCAGGACACTGAGGTAATTAGGACCATTGTCATCTGAGTTTCCTCTCATCTTTGCAGGTAATGCAAGAGCAGCAACATGAACCCCAACGGCTCTTATTATATGAGAGAGAGAGAGAGAGATGAAAATGTTGGTAAGACTCTAAAATGGCAATGTGGTAATAAATACAAAACATTTGAGGGAAGAAGTTAGAACCATTACTTTCTTTTTCCTTTTGTTTTGGAAAAATCATCAATGTGGATGGATTTATTGTTCATATTATTTTATTTTGTCTCTCTATGTAAATAAATAAAGATGATTGAGAGACAAAATTGAAACTTTAGTCCTTAAATTAAAAATTTGTGAATATTCTCATAATGTGAACCAATGATTTTTCTGGATAACATTGTTAGAACTTTCATCTAAAATAAATAATTTTAAAAAAGCAAATGAGAGACCAAAGTTTTAACACAGTTACTCAAAACGACTATTACTTCATATTATGACAAATTCATAAACCAATACATACAAAAAAATTTTATTCAAAAACCAAAACTCCAATTGAAAGTTTTTTGAAACTAATTAATACTCCAATTTTTCCGTTTGGATGGTGTCTTTGTGAGTGGGGAGAGGAAAGATAGTGGGGTTTTGCTTTTTCAGTGAACCATGTCATGATGTTATGATTGATTATCTGGAACAGATGGCATGACGGATCAAAAAGTAGATTTGGCTGTGCTTGTTTAGAAAATGTTAACCCTAATTATAAGTGGACAGCAGAACAATTTTGATCATCATCTTTCCTGATAATGGAGTATTATTATCTTATTATTGTGATAAGAGAGATAGACACAAATCGTTGTTATCGACACTTCAACAACTACAAATCCATCCTAAACATGACCTCATCATGACATGTTTGATCTTTAAAATCTTCTCTCTATTTCTTCTCCTTTTTCTATTAACTTTCTTTGTAATGGAAAATATGATTTCCCCAAAGAAGCATCCAGATCGCTCCATGAGCCAAAACACTAAGAAAGTCAAGAATGACTTGTATGAAAGGGTTTATTGTCAGTATAGCGTCCTAAGTCATTAATACACAATAATAGTGAACCCGTATCAAGTAAGTCTCTCTTCTGACAATAACAACTTATTCGACTTCTCCCATCAATTTGGTTGAGCCGTTTATTACTTAAATGCCTTTGTTTGGTCACTTAATTCATTTAGTTCACCTACTCAAATTCATTAGTCTGGGGGAGGTAGATGGGATATAATTGCATATGAACGAGTCAACCGAGTCAACTAGTCAGTGGTCAGGGATGCCACATTGAAGCTGCATCACCACGGAAAGAGATAAAAAAAAAAAGGACTCCCATGAAACGGGTTTACCGCCAAGTGGCGTTCTTTGTCCAATAATGCATTGCTATATGCAAGTTTTTTCTCCACATAACAATATTTTATTGAATCGAAACACCACGTGGCGGTGAACCAATTTCATGTAAATTGTTACCCAAAAACATTTCTTCTAACATGAAAAAAGGTACAAAAAAATCCAACCGGCACTTATTCTGGAGCTTCATTAACCATAGAAGACTTACAATACAAATGGCCCCGGAAGCACTCAAAGAATGATGATTTTTAACTACAATCTCTCGCCTCTTTCAAGTTTCGCTATTGGGTATCTCGCTCCTCATCTAAAATGGAGCAGAATCCCGGAAATAGGACAGCAACTGTCCCCGAAGGGTGCTAACTCATCTCGCTATGCATCTCATTTTACATATCGTCGTGTTACAAAACATTTCTCTGTGTGGATTTTTATGATACAAGCTCACGCCATTTACATGTTCCTCCGGAGTTTGGAAGAACGTTTTGTCAATTAGAAAGCTGCATTCCACAAAGCATTCTCACCTTCTCCACAGCGCCTGTGGACCTCCTTGATCCTCTCGGAGGACTTGCAAATACCACTGCAACTCCAATCGAATGAAGCAACACAGACGTTGCCTGCCTGAGCCTTCCACTCACAATCTGTAACAATTAACACCATTAAACTTGTAACCATACGCTATGTCATGATAATATTTATTCCTATCTTGAATCACCATTAACCTTTCTTCTAATTTTGTTTCTTTGTAATTCTAGACATGAAAACTTATCATGCATGAATGCGCAAACCCGCACAAAACACCCTGACCTTGAAGTCTTACACATAAGTCATAGAGAATGTATATCATAAATGTAAGTGAACTCTCATGGTAAGAAAGGCTCGATCAATCGGAGGATCCGAGCCAAGATCTCATGATGTCTTAGATGAGCTGCTAGTCACCATCATCAGGTGTGTAGTGCAAAGGGTATCAGCTAAACAATAAGTGTGGCAATTAAGGGGCTGTAATCAACCCAGTAAACAATTCTAAATGCTCTGAAAGTTAAAGTTGATCTGACATTTTAATGAAAAATAAAATGACTGATAACTCCCTGTGGAGCCTACACGGCCACACCTTGTATAACATGTAAGCCAATGGTTCATGCCATGACCACCAAACTATGCCCTTTCCAGTGTGCTACATAGTTAAAAATGTGTAACCTAAATAAATAATTTCAACTTGTTTGCTATAGGTGTCAAAAATTAAACACGACCGTGTGAAGCAAAGAATGTCTTGGTCATCTATTGAAACACAATGTTGGAGCTGTGGAACATGTAACCGCCTATGTCCCAAAACTATGGCCATAGGAGTCTCATTAAGACCGAGCGAGTTAAAAAGAAATGGGACAAAACAGATGGATATGAGATTACCAGGAGGTGTTCCACAACATAATCTACGGTCATCAATCTGCTCCACATCCAATCCAATGAACCATGACCCCAAAGAAACATCCTCATTTGCATACTTGTGTAGCACATGCCTAGATGATTAGAATAACATTAGAAAGAAGTAAAGGGTAAACATACTTTGACCAGAAAGACTTCCACTACATACAATACGGAAACATACTGGTTGATTGATATGTAAGTGGCTAAGTCTTTTGAGACAGCATAGAGCTGTCCTGTGGCATGGCGGAAATACTTGTTCCCTTCCTCGCCAAATTTCCAATACTCAGGCTCATGATACCTTACTCCCCTGTTAATAAACAAGTAAGGTAAGGGAAAGAATGCCAAAAATGTCTAGCTAGAAGAAATAATTCAAGAGTGTGCACTCACTTTTGAGCAAGGACTGGACCAGATTTCATGCATCCAATATACACCCTGGGCTTCGAACGATGTCTAGCTAAAGTTGCTCCAAGTGTTCCTGGAATTATATGATGAATGAACTCAACACTAACCAAAAATGGAGGAAAATAACAACAAAAGGTATCACGCACTAGCTGAACCAAGATCAGCAAAAGGTATTCAGATGTGTTCCGGAAAAGCCAATTTACAGTTTTTGAACATTGAAAAGACATATTTTGAACAGAGAAGCCTGATGATTATATACCTATATTTACATGTACATCATCGTCAACTTTGACATAGAAATCTGCATCCCATGAAGCAACAGCCGTGGCAAAAAATATTTTCGTCTTCGCTGACAATTCAAGATAGCCCTCAACATGCTCCTGCTTTCATCAAATTTATGAAGACAATCGATTAGCTTTTTCTCAGCCAACACATTACGAAGATCTCTCATATGTTTATATATGTGTTCCTCTGTCAGATAAAAACATTAACTGAACTAGCTGAAAAAGATAAAGGCTTTACCAGCCGCATAATGTCACCATGTTTGTTCTCCTCTGCTTCAATAGCTCTATCAAGGATACCACCTGATGTAGCACTAGCAATGGATGAAAGAAAACAAATCAGGCTTTGCTTAGGTTTTTATTTGTTTATTTTTTTTAGGAGGAAAATATTTCAAACTTGAGGTGATAAAGACACCAAACAAACGGGGAACAAAAGAGTATTGAACCCTATCACAATAATTTCCAAAATGTTTCTAATAAAATGTGCTCCAAGTAGATTGTTTATTCCATGATAAAGATCCCAATAGGATAGAATCAAATTCCACGATCTTCTAGTGAAAGACTGACACCTTCATGAAATCTATAGAAGTGAAAACCTAAACAAGAAATCAAAAGTAAAACCAATAGATTTTAACTCAAATGCCCACCTGTGACCTATTACGAAGCGAACTACAATGCCCTTTTCTTCCTCAAGCTTCTTTCTTTTATCGGCTATATAGTAAAGACAAAGTAGAAAGGAAATGTCAGAGGCATGCACATATAATTAGAAAATATAAAGAAAGCAGGTTATTGATAAAAAAACCTTGAGGCATCCAAGTAGCACGAACTGAATCCCTGCGCTTTCGACTGCTAAAAGCAGTATTTATTCCTACGACCATCAAATATTTTCTTTTCTTTCTTGTCTCGGCAATTTTTAAATTTTCTGCAATTGGTGAACCACTAAGTATAGATTCCTGTGCAGCCCTTGCAGCAGCTAATTCCATTTCCAAATTTGAAATTTTTTTATCCAGCGTGCTGCAATTTTTACGAGTCATAAGACATAAATTGAGTCAACTTCAACACAATGAGTTAAGCTCCAGCATGGCTTACTGTACAGCGTGATGAGTCTTTGAAACTTCCCCATAAACATCCTTTGGTTCATGTTCTACATCCTTCTAAACAAAAAACAACAGTAAATATGAATAAACGAATAAAGAAAAGGTAAAGACACAGCTGTTTAGATAAATGTACTTACAATTGTTGGATCACAACCAGAAACTAACTTCAGTGTTTCATCGTCAACCCTTGTTGTTCTCGATACGTCTTTAATTTCAGGCACTGACCACATTCTGTTGGCAGAATTCATTTATATTTAATTAGTATACCACATGTCCTGAATTAAAAAAACTATAGCATAGAACACGCTACTTTCGCTTCTGATAAAGTTCAAGTAATAACATGTTTTGATGGGACTTTATGTCATTTTTGCAGAAAAAAAATCGCATATAGTAATCAGAATGTGAAGAGTAAGAAGATAAACGATGTTAAATGATGTTATCAGAAACTAATGTCCTAATCCGGAAATCATGCAGGAGTCGCCCCATCAGCACGTTTTCCGGCAATGAGAAGCAAAGGGAGAGAAAGAAAAGGACTAGGGAAGGAGGGCGGGCGGCGCAGAAGACGGTGTGATCGTAGTTTATGAAGAAGGAACAACAGATTAATCTCTTGAACTAAAAAATTAAGACAAAACCTGATTACTAGAATGATGTCTGAATTGAATCTTTGGATCTATTATAAGAAATTCAGATCCATCCCAATCTCATAATTGTAAAGGACAACACAAACTTACCAATTCTGCGAAAAAAAAGGGAACTCAACCAGAAAATAATTAGTAACACTAATTAAATTTTAAACTAGTCTTCCATCATCATTAATCTCCACTTTAAGATACTAACAAACAATTAACAATGACACCAATGATGCATTAATTACAAAAACCCAGAAAACCGTTCAAAAATCCATCATCACTCATCAAATATTCTTCAAGAACTACTGGCAGACATCATTTCAAAAACCCACCAAAACCCACATCCAGATTACTAAAATAATCCAAAATCCCAAATCTCTGAGCAAATTTAAGGGAAAACAAAAGCTACCCACTTCACCAAATCAATCATTTTTTTTCTGGGATTTAAGAAAAATCGAAGCTTTAAATATGTGGAAATTCAAATTATTTACCTATCAGAGAAGAGCATCCCAGCACAAAAGCAGCCAATGCAAAACAAAAGGGTCCATTTCCGAGACACAAAAGCACTCTTTGAAGCTGCTGCTTCTCCTCCTCCTCCTCTGCTCTTCCAAGACATTCTTCTCTCTAATCCGACCAATCAAGCTACACCAGAGCAACACTCATTTACCAATGCCAAGTCAATGGAGTCAACGCACTCGTTGACCCAGAATTCAGATCCAGAAACCCACGTTCCTTTAAAAAGCGAACACCCAAGTGGCTCCTCCGAGTGCTCGAAACCACGGAGGTTCTGGTTTTGTCGGTGGGTTTCTGGGTGTTGTGTTTGTATATTGCAGTTATAGAGAAGGTGGAGGTGCGTGGAGGTGAGAGCAAGGACCCAACAACCGTGGTGTTGAAACTTGGCTTCAAATACTGACGTGAAATTACGTAACTGACCTTGACACACTTTTTTTATTCAATTTCTGTCCCAAATTGTACGTTTAGTTTTCCATACTTTCGATACGACTTCTGAACTACCCTATGGATTTGTCAAGCATTTCTGCCTTCCATGCGAGTCTTGAGTAATTTTTTGGCCTAAAATATAAGGTCTATGAGGCATAAACTATGTGCAGGAAGAGTAAAATAGTGTAAATTACATGTAAACAATATAAGTTTGTCAATAACAAGGAAAACTTACATAAAATTAGTTAGAAATGATTGTATTTATTTTCGGGAGAAAGGGGGAAGAAATTTAGTATTTACAGCTCTGTTGATACCTCTGAATTTTCCCTTCGATTTTGTTAGCGTTTTGGTAGGAAAGGTGGTAGTAGAGTTGCTAGAGGCACTCTACTCTTAGTTCTCGTGATAAATCAATTAGGAGGAAAACTTGCATAACAAGTTATGTGATGGGAGATGTAGAGAAAAAAGTTTATCTATCTGTGATAGATAAGTTTTGTTTGTCAATGAAACACAGAAAGTAACTTGTAATGAAGTTGCTCGTTGTAAGTCACATTACATACACCCACACTAATAAGTTTTTCTCGTCATGTTAAATTGTCAAAAATTCTATTGTACTCCAAAGTATAAGATACTTCTCCCTAACTATTGCTCTTTGTCTAAACCATAGAACTGGCATCCACAAGATTTACATACACCTCTTGACATCCACAAGAACATTGCCTAAACCTTAACAAAACATATAAAAGAAAAGTTATGCACAAGTACGTAGCAATGGAACAAAATTTGAATGGGTTAAAACTTAAAGCTGTGTCGTAAATTGTAATGTCATTCATTGAGGACTTTGGATTTTGTTTGGACGGATGATACAAAAGAACTTCACGCGACCATGCACATCGAAGATTTATCTTTTCTTCTCTTTTGTTTTATTTTTATTTTATTTTTTGGTGGACCAGATCAAAATTTACATGCAAAATTAAGTTGAGAAATGCTATTTATTTGCTGTACTTTCTAAACCAAGTTCGTAATTCAAAATTAATAGAATATTTTGCATTGCAAGTGAAGAAATGAAAATGTTTGTTGAACCAGATTGTCATATCACATGTCAGCACAAGGTGCAGAATTAATTAATTCATTCTAGAGAATCAATTGGGTGGACTTTTCCCCTCTAATTAAATTGATTTATCTTCTATACGAGAAATTATCTCATATCATTGAGAGCAAGTTCACCGGTTGTCAAAAAACAAAGGCAAAGCCTACAAATTTTCCTTTCAAGCCCAAAAACCATCTCCATCGGTCTAAAATTTGAAGGGCAAGTGGTAGGCCAACTCACGCCCTACCCAATGACTGATCAACTGTTGCCCTACCTCACGCCAACGAGCAAGGCAAGGTTGACGTCAGTCATGATTTTTATTTTTTTTATGTTTGGTGCATGCAACACACGCGCGAAAGGGAGAGTGAGGCCGACATCTTATGATGTCGTGGGGCTAGCTCCGCTGGTAGTCCAACTAGAAATTGTTCTCATGTGGATTACACGTGGCGTGTTGTCCTTGCCCTTGCCCTTGCTCAACTAGTAAAGTTGGAGAAAGGCCAATATTGTTTTAGAATAACAATCACTTGTCATTTCCCTCCTCTAACGAGTAAAAATACTCTAACTAACACGTGACAATTGTCTATTAGATAAAAGTACACTTTTCAAACACGTGACAAACGATTATCGAATAATGACAATGTTGAGACCAAAATTTGGTTTCAGAAGAAAATTTCTCCTTAAGAAATCCAACTGCCCTTACACACCAGAAGGGGGCATGTGCACGTGGAGCACGTGTAAAGAACATGATGACTCAAATAATAGAGTTTACAGATCAACAACAGACCCCAACAAATGAATCGTCAATACTTGCAACTATAAGGGCCCTTTGTGTAGGGTTATAACCTTTTCTGTATAGGGTCATAATCATTAATCAGAACCTAGAACCTTTGTTTATATTCATAAATCACAAGTCCTAATCCTGGATGTCTCTAAAGACAAAGACAAGTTAGAGGCTGAGGAAAATCGCAAGTCGCACACAGTTATAGAAAGCTACATTCTATTTGTACATTCCTTATTTGCCCTTTCCCATTCTTCTCATTTGCTAATTGCAATGTTATATGATATGTAAAACCATTCAATATTGAAGTCATTTTGAGGATTATCTCTGTAAAAAATCAGCCAAATTGAAAATCATGCAGCCAATTGACTAATGTACGTAGTAATAATTTTTGAAGAAACATATGTATGGAGTTGTAAGGTAGAACTTGCGAGTTAGGTAATCATAACTTTATTCTCGCCATTATCATTGGAGTTGAAACTCTCTCAGAATTTGTGAGCCGAGGCCACAAAATATATGGGGTCTAAGTAGAAATTAAGTAATGAGTTTACATGCCAATGATATAGGTCAACGAGAATGGCTAAAAACTTGGGAGTTGAGTATGGAAGATCTGAGCGTACTTGATGTTAGAAATCGCTCCATCTCGTCCTCGAGACTATTGATGAGTGTATGTCACACGCTAATTAGTAAGTAAATATGTAATCACTGTCGCTACCATCGTAAAACAAGTCATTTGTACGAGGGCAAGAAATTGCTTATTAGTGTGCGATTACATATCTACTTGCTAATTGGTGTGTGTGATTAATATCTACTTGCTAATTAGTGTGTCTGATTAATCCATTTTGTGTTTAGATCGACAAGTCATATGTCACAACCATTCATTTCATATGATCCCTCTTTTGGAGCATATACAAAATTACAAATACAACTCACCCATGTTTTAAGTAGTGTATGACCACAAATTCTTGGGTGTTCTGGAGTACCGAGTGCTCCGGATATTTTAACCGTCAGATCTTAATTTTTATATTTTTAAACAAAGATCTAACAATTAAAATACCCAAAGTACTCAAAAAAGTCCCGTGTTCAAAAGGAGCCCACACAAAACTCAGTTTAGGTGATATGAAAACAAAAGGAGCCCACACAAAACTCAGTGACAAATTAGGCAGAGTATGCCATGTATTAAGAGGTCGTTTGATAACCATTTTGTTTTTAGTTTTTAATTTTCACTTTTTTTGAAAATTGAAAACTGAAAACTAAAAAGTAAAAACTCAAGTAAGTAGTTTTTCAATTTTCAAAAAAATAAAAACTGAAAACGAAATAGTTATCAAACGACCCCTAAGTAAATTGAATATCTAAAGTCTCAAGCAACACATACTTGTGAGGCCTCCCCTCTCAGTCTTTGAGCCCATGAGCGGTGGTTGCCACCTGACAACCACCGTGCCGACGTTGTGCCTGGCCATGTGTGAGCTCGTAGGTGGCCGCCCCACCGTTGCCAAGTACCAAGCCATGTGGCTGCAGCTGCTGCCTTACACGTTAAGCATGATACATTCATAGTTTCATTCATGAGCAACTTCCGTTAACTGATGGGCCAAGCCCAGCCCCAGAACCAGGCCATGAGCCCACATTTCTAACTAACCCGCTAAGTCAATGGATCCGGCCCAAAACAATTGGGGAGGAAAATTTGAAAGGAAAATAAAGAAATAGTTTTTCTATTTAAACGTCACAACTTATCTAAGTTCACCCCATTATTTAAGTTTAATATTTTTAAAAAATTTTAATTGTGTGAAAAGACAAAATAAGACATATTACTTAAATTTAAGATTTATATGTATATCCACACCCCACAAACCTTAATTGTTCATCTTCTTCTCCAACAAAAAACTGGTCTTATATATGATGCTAAACCATCGACCCTTTATGCATCTTGTGATTATATTTTTTTATCCCAAATGGGGATGGGACAAATTTGGATATATGATTAGACTCGAGAGAGACATAATTAAACTAAATGGCCCAAGTTTTGTGTTTTCCAGCAGTTCTTTCTTTTTCGTCGTCAGTGGTTAACACCGACTGTGAGCATGTAGCCATCAACGGCAGTCTGCTCAACTGCCATAGCCGATTAGCCCATCAACACGATAAAGACTCCAAATGCAGGAGAGGGTACTAATTGTGAGATTGTGAACACGAATCAAAATTTACATACCCAAAGTAAATATTAACTAAGTGATCGACATGGTAAATGTTGAATTGTTTGCTTGTAGTGCTGAATCAAATTAATTGCAAGTTAAAGATTAATTAGGGTTTCTAGGTGTGGTGCGATGATGTTTTAAGGGCAATTTAGTAACAAAAGTAGAGTGCTTAGAAAAAGTTAAAATTTAAAACTTTAATGGTGGGTTTAAATAGAAAAACTTTAAAGAAATAGAGAAGATTGTGGGAATGATACAAATCATTTTTAAATGGAGTTGGAGGAAATGAGATGGAAACAATGGAAGTGATGAAGGAGCCGAGAAGTTTGGAAATTTCTGTGGTGCTTCGTACCACCACACGCTACGTGCAATCAACGGTCTAAATTGAATCATTTTTTCAAAAACTTAATATAAATAAAACTGAAAGGAATCGCTATCGTATGTGGTACCGTAGAGCATGTGGTGCTACGTAGCACCACAGCCAGACTCGAGAAGTTTGGCGGCAAACTTCTGAGGCAAGTTCTAGTTTACTTCATGTCGTAAACCTTTGATGTCGATTTTTACATATAAAAAAAGGCAAGATCGTTTATCCTGCTGATTCATAGTTATCTGTTGATGTGAATCTTACAGTAAATTTGTAGCAGATACATGTGCATATATATTGGCAAAGCCGCAACAGGGACAATGAGATAGACTTCCAATAAACTTTTGTGAATATGCAATCCGACCACAACGTTTTTTATATTTTCTTTTCTTTTTAAACGGAAGTGGTCAAGTTGTTTGACGTATGCAAGATCCATTTCATAACAAGATGAGGCACACACGTCATATTTTGATTTCATAAGAATGTTAATCATGTTTTTATAGTATCAAATTTCTGATTTCGCCTTTTTACACGTGCATGGACGATTGTGTTTAGAAAGACTCTATAAGTAAATATTCTAACTGAGAAAATGAGGTTTATTTTTCTATCTTAGATCGTATGTCGACAGACCAATGCTGTAAAGTGTAGGCAAAAGTAATAGATTGAAAAGGATTGAAAGGGGAAGATCGCACTAAGCACTAGAGCCATGTGCAAATGCACAATTTTTTGTCACTGAGTGACTATAATAGCGCACTTAGCTACCATATATGGCTGCTAAAGTTTGTTTTTATGTAATGTCCTAGTAAATATTATATATATTGTTCTCCAAGTGACTTGTAAAGCTTTATTTATTTGTTCATTTTTATCTCAAATTTGTTCAAAATGTTGTAATTACTAATTAGTGATTATCTAGTAATGCAATTGTGTAAACTTAAAATAGGAATTCCAATAAGATTTGAAGATCAAATTCTTAAAGGCTTGTATTACTTGTAAAGCAAACAAAGCCCATCATGACTAGTATAAATAAATGCACAAGGTCAGAGGTTAAATATAGACTTGTATTATACTTAGAGATCATTATTCTCACAAACACATGAGCTATTTTCTCTCTCTCCCGTCCCTCTCTCTCACCCACTCTCAAATATTAATTTTACAACACAAACACTCTCAAATATTAGTTTTACAAGACAAAATAGTTATTCTTATTTCAATCTAGGTGGATTATTATCTCTATTCTAGATATCTGTAGTGGTGTTATTTAAACTAAAATAAGTAATCTCAATGACTATTGTTCTCAATTATAAAATAAGAAATTCAAAAAGTTTATTTACGACAACATTTCTTAAAATTAAACTGAAGTCTCATTAAATCTGACACAGCCCGTACCGGAGAATAATATTATTTTATTCCCGCAGGTGGAAAATGACGATTTTGCCCTTGGTTGACATTTCGGTTGACTTTTGCGTCGTAACTCGTACGACACTTCCACTCGTATTTTTGTGATGTGCTCGTCGCTACGAACTCGTAGACGCGAGCGGGATGTCATTCGGAATTCGGATGAACGTTCTACGGACGTTAATCCTGTTGTGTTGGTGATTTGGGCCTTGGGCCCAGTAATTTCTGTGGGCCCAGCCCACTGAGTCTCTGTCACTCTTGTTCCCTCACTCTCTGTATTCTGTCTCTCTCCCTCACACTCGACCTAACACTCTCCCTGCAAACACAGACTGCAAATCTGCTCAAGACACCCAGGTTCCATCCCTCACCATCCTCGACCTCACTTCAGCCCAGCCTTGTGCTGGTGTGCTCCATCAACATCTCCCTCAGCAACCCCAGTTTCAAGAAACCCAGAAACACCAAACTTCGAAACCTAGGAACCCAAAATCCCCAGAAATTTCCCGATGGGTTTTCTCGGTGAATTCGACCTCAACGGTCCTCATCCTGGTCACCATTCAACTCATCAAGGTCCCTGCAACCATGCTCGAGCCTTGCATGGCCGAGAATCGTGAATCTGGAGACTGGCTCACATGGAACCGGAGAGCTTTTCTTGAATTCAGACCACCTCAGGCCAGAATCTGGCCTCCAAATTGGTAAATCCTAAATGTACTCAACTCCAGCTTCAATTTGACATAAAGTTTGTGAAAAATGGTGAAGAATTGGAAGTTTTGCAATTTTCCAGTTTCCGGCGACGGCGACGGCGGGCGGCACGGCGGCGCCGGTGACCGAAAAATTGTTGATGACGACCGGCGCTGACGTCAGCAAACCGGGTCAGACCGGTCCTGTTGATGTCAGCAAACCGGTTCAACCCGGTCGGACCGGAATATTCCGAGGAATATTCCGTCCGTTAATTTTAACGTCGTTAACGGAATATTCTAACGCCGTTAGAATATTCCGTTAACTCTAACGGCGTGTGTCACCGGCGACTGGCCGGCGCGTGCGGCGTGTGGCCGCACGTGGTGGACTTCCACCGGCGCGTGTGACCTTACAGCCGCGCGT
Source organism: Gillenia trifoliata (assembly GCA_018257905.1). Lineage (NCBI taxonomy): Eukaryota > Viridiplantae > Streptophyta > Magnoliopsida > Rosales > Rosaceae > Gillenia > Gillenia trifoliata. Next base: position 9,247,423 of record CM031081.1, on the reverse strand, counting down.
GGGGGCGCGTGGGGGCACGTGAGGGCGCGTGTGACCTCACAGCGGCGCGTGAGGCCAAACGGCAGCGTGTGGCGGCGCGTGCGACGGCGCACGGCGGCGGTTTTGGGGTTTCCGACCCCGAAACTCCGTTTTCAGGTTTCCGAACGCCGTTTTCTTCGTAATTTCGAGTACTTTACTAATTTGTGGGTTTTAAAAATAGGTTTGGCGACTCGTGGACTCCGGAGAGCGTATTTTCGGATTACTTCGGCTTCTGTATTTGTGAGTAGGCCCCTTCCTTACTTAAATTAAATGTTTTACATGTTTTAGACATTAAATTGGGTTTTTGCCTATACTTTTAAATTTATTATTATACTTTGTTAGCAAACCTTCATTTATGCCTACACTTTTACTATGAATTACAGTTAGTATTCTTCTTGTATGTTGGTAGACCTTGTAATTCATGGTAATTACTTGGTTTACTAGATCGTATCAGTATTTCGATAGGCTATGGAAATTAATGGGCCTTGGCCTATATTTCCATTTGGGAATTATACCATTAAGTTGGTAATTTCCGCATTATGTTTGTACGCGTATTGCTTGTACCGAACCAGCCCTATTTTAGGGGGTTTTAGGGAATTACTTGATTTTGTGCCTATTTGTGATTATGGGTTTTATACTTATCTGATGGCCTTGGGCCGTATTCGGGTGAACCTTGGGAACGGTAATTTTTCTACCGTATTTTGGGTTCACCTAGTTTACCATTAAGTTGGTATTTCTATACCTTGGTACCCATGTGGCGTATTCTTGGTATTTCACGTATTGTAGTTATACGCTTGGTATTCCGGGTACGGCACTTGAGAATACTTTATTTATTGATTGTTTAAAGGTTATCCCAAAAAGGGAAATTACCTCACTTTGTTTTATTTAAAGATACTCCGTGGCATGTTTTTGCACGCTCAACCTGGGAGGCTTACACGGTGTTGATTGTACTGTCCCGGGCCAGGACCAGCATTCACGCGATTGTTCACATGCACCGATACGCTTACTATGGATCCATAGTAGGTGCCAGCCTGTTCTAGGTCGCATGGGCGACTCGAACTCGTGTGATGCGCTTATGCGCCAGCTTCACGTGATCGTAGTACATGAGCGTACCTTTATTTACACACCCAGCCTGTTCATGACAGAATATATCTGTATGAACTCGTGTGTCTGCCCTGCCTAAACGAGCGTTTATCTAGTAGTTGGATTGTGGCTTATCTCTGATTTTCACTGATGCCACTGATACTTCTATTTGATTTACGGGTTTTCCGTATAACTTTATTTTACGAACTTTTTGATAAAGTATTTTCATGCCGAACGGTGGCTTTCTGCCCGTTTCGGACGGTAAGTATATTTCCGTACTTACCTTGACTTTCTACCTACTATTATAGTACGTTTTCAAGAACAGTTTTATGAAACTTAGTACTTGTTTTACGGCGAGGGGTTAGTATTTTCTAAAGGAAAGGTTTTCACAAAAATAACTATCTATGGCCCACTCATCCTTCTGTTTTGCGCCCCTCCAGAATTAGCGGCTTGGAGTCGTTGACGTCGAGACCCGGTGGTATGAAGATGTTTAGAATTCCCTTTAATTGTAAATTTTCAGTATTTCGTATTCGTACGATAACTGTTAGTTATTTGTTATTTCTCTATTCCGTGCAAATGTTGTATATCCTACTCATTAATTTATTCAAATATCCCCTATTTCTTCATTTTGGCTTTCGTCACCCTACGTGGTGTCGGCCAGCACATCCGACTTTTGGGTGTCCACGTGTACATCCGGGTCGAGATGTGTCAAAATCTATTAAAACTTAAAATTTAGTTAATTTTCTAAAATTCAACTCGTCTCACTTTGCCTCTTATTGTCAAAATTCTTTAACAAATCTGTTAAAATTGTTTGGTGGCACTAAGAGAACTTTTTGTTAATGAGATGTGTGTCACGTGTCTTCAAAAAAAGGTTGCTAGCTAGAGTTTGATTTTTCTTATTTTGAAATGAGAATTTTAAATTAAAAATTCTTGTTTTGACTAATTTTGAGCTATATGGCACTTAAGTGACACACATCTTAATAACAATGGGTCTCAGTTATGCTACCTAAACAATTTTGACGGACTTATTAATTGATTTTGCAAATAGAGACAAAGTGAGACACAAGTTGAGTTTAATGGGGTTAAATAGAAAAAATTTAAGTTTAGGGAGACTCAAGTTAAGTTTTAAGGGGTGTAGATGTAACTAAGCCACTTCAAAATATCAAGAGTAGCGACGAAAAGTAAGTCAATTGTTGAATTCTGATAATCAAGAAAGAACAATGTTAAGATAAGTTGTACAACTGACAAATATAAACATCCATAATCAACTATTATTCATGTGTACGACTGATCCTAACATTTTTCAACTAAAGCACCCTTGAGCTGATCATGATTCACTGCAGCAAAATTTGCCATATTAGCATAAAATGAAGAATTGACCAAAAATAAAAAAAAGTATAGAATGAAGAAAAACAATATATTTAGATCAATAAAGTGCGACGGCGCTTCTTGCTAAATAAAGTAAGAATTAAGAAGTGACCAGTTGGCATGCTTATAAGGGTGGGGATGTTAAATTTAGTAAACAAAACATAACACTTGGTCATAGGCCAAAGGCCAAAAGAGGTATAATGGTTAAACAGTTAAAAAGCATGATTAAGATTTAAGAGCAAGACATTAAGAAAGTTCATTGAAACTTGTTTTCTAGCTTAGCCAGTCAGAGATTGCACCATTTTTATTCATTTTTTATTTCAAGAAGTAAAAAGAAAATAAAAAATTAGATTAAATTAAATAATTAATACCATTTGGTCACAGGTCTCTTTCAATTCTGACATCTATCTGTGTGGCGAGGTCCTTCTTCTTCCATATGCTTTAGGAGCCAAAAACAATATTGGATGTATTCAGGCGGAGGCGGAGGCATTATAAGAATAACAACTTATATAAAATGAGTTCACTGTAACGTAGTGTTTTAATTTAATAATATATTATCATGTGAAGAAAAACTTGTACTTTTACAATGTATTATTGAATACGGAAAGTCACGTGACAGTAAACTCGTTCCATATAAGTCATTCTCTATTGTAAGGTCAGCATAGGACTAGGCCTACCCTCACTCTTTCAGCCTTTCTAAATAATTTAGTATTATACTTTTCTTTTTTTTTTTGGTAAACTTAGTATTATACTTTTCTAGAAAAAATCTTGGGTGGTACGTATCATTCAATGATACTGCTATTGAATGATTTCAAATTAATTTATTGTGGACCCTAAATAAATTTTAAATCATTTAACAGACGTATCATTGAAGTTTGACCCACTTTTTTTAGCTTACACAAAATTCTTAAATTTTATTCACCAGTAATTAAAACAAGAGGTCTTTTCTTTTTTTTTTTTTCAATTCCAACAACACTTGTCCTAAAATTAAATTTAACATCATATTTTAGGGTGAAACTTTAGTGGTACGAACCATTGAATTGTTCAAAATTTATTTGGGGCCCATCATTAATCTGGGACCATTCAATGGTCCATACCATGCATATTTTTCCCTTATTTTATAAACAAATCAATAACTCTTAACATTAAAATCTAAAGTCTGGTTTAGTTTTATAAAAAATTATTATTTCACATTGTCCAGCTGAAGAATAATAAACTTTGAGCTTTTCCTCCTCCCCTTCTTGAAATTTCATATATCTTGTCCTCCAAATTCCCAACCCACATCAATATTAAGGTTTGTAAATTCTCTTTGTTCTCTTTAACTATTTACTAAATTTTTAAAATTTCATATGTTTTGTTCTCCAAATTCCCAAATTCATTCTTCTCATTTTTTTGTTCGAAAATATTCCCAATTCATTATATATTGATTTTGAGTGATACTAGAGATACTATCTACTTGAAACATATTTTGAGATCACATGATGTGACAATTAATGTTTGGAGTACTTCTTTAAATCATTAAATAATGAATTCAATTACCAACCTCCACATCATGTGGTCTCCAAAATATGATCTAAAAACATAGTCTCTCTAACATTTTTCATTGAATTAATATTAGAAGATTAATTTCTCTTAATCTTCTTTAGTTTTTTATTAATTACTCTCTATATTGACTTGATTTTGGAAGGTTAATTTCAACATTAAAAAAAGCATTTAGTGCCTTAAAAAAATTTAATTAGCTCACAACTCCAAGCATGTATTACTCTCTTGTAAATACTATCTATTTATTTTATTTTATCTTTTAACATTTATGTGAAGCCCCTCCTCACGTAAAATTCTGACTCTGCCACTATATTCAAGATAAAAGATAACTTGTTTTAGAGAGATTATAGAATGGATTTACTGTGCTGAGACAGCACAGTAATTCTTTTAGTTATCACTAATCAGAGGATTAACGTATACCAATGGTGTCATGCAATCATGGAGTATGAGAATTCTCTTTGGTGTGGCCAATGTACATGGAATTTTCTAATATGTCCTTGCCACCAAACCTCATTACTTAATTAAAGATAATTATGGGGCCAACCGAGGAAAATGATTTATAATTTGAGCCAATTTTTGGCTTCATTCACAAACGCACAAGGTAATGAGAAACTAAAAGGTTTACAAGATAATGTTAGCAGCAATAAATAGTAGAGTGTTGCCACTTCATAATTTTTGTTGTGGATAATATTAAACATGTGTTAAATGTGATTGTGTAATTCTAGGTAGATATGGATTGAGATATTCTGAAATTCTAAATATTACATTCTTATTACAACTGTACTTGTTTCACTATAAATAAAGGCACTTAGCATGAGGAATTTACACCACAATTTCTCAAGCCCTTCTCTATTTCTCTCTCTCTCTTCTTGCCGCACCCCCCTTCAGAAAATAGGCCACAACACGTTATCAGCACGCTCCTAACGCTGCGCTACGGAATTTGAAGGATTTTTTTTGCAAACAAATTGTTCAACCATCATCATCATCAATCCAGGTACTTCTAAAACACGGTCTCGATTGTCGATATTTTTTCAGACCTGATTGCATGAACCTTCACCATGATGCATGAACCAAATTTTCTGCATTTAACGAATTATTGATCTTGTTACATCCCGTCCCTAACTTTATTGTATTTTATTCTTTGACGGTGTAAATTGACGAAAATGCCCTTGGAGGCTTATTGAGTCCTACGTAGACAATTATTTTCTATCGACTTATTTCTGTACTTTTAACGTACTTTTCTTCTTATATACTTCGTTACGAACCCGTAGACGCGAACTGGACATTTTTCGGACTCGTAACAGACAAGTTACGAATAAGGGCAATTTGATAATTTACCAAATTGCGGTATTTTTCTGAAACAGTGGATTGAAATTGTGGGCTGTCTTCCCGTGGTTTCATCTGAAACCAAGGTGCTCTGCACCTCTGTATTGTCTTCAGACCTTGATGCATGCTTGTCGGCATGCAGGGAGTCCTCATGCAAGTTGTGACTTGCTTTTGGTGTTTTAAAAACCACACAACCTGTGTGAATCTCTTCACACACCAAACCTCTATTGTCTCACCTCCACCCTGACTCTGCCTTCCTCCCCGTGACCACACACTCACACAAACCTGCATGCAACTTTGCAAAAACCAAACACACCCAAATCTCTCTAGCCACCCCGTGAGGGCACCACCCTCAACCTCTCGGCCTTCCTTCGTTCAACCATCACCCCTATGCATCACCATCTTCATTCTCGAGCAAACCCAGTCCCTCGAAACCCAGAAAAATTGCAGAAAATCAAATTTTTCCGGCGAGACCTTTCTCGGCCAAACGCCTCCATCCAGGCCTCGATTCAACCCCAAACCTACACCAAATGACTGCTGGGAACTTTGGTGACTGAACCCAGGCCTTGCAAGCCAGTTTCAAGTCGAGATCGACAAACTCAAATTTTGGCCAAAGCTTTCGAGGCAAATTCAAGCCATCTCCGGCCACTGTTTGGGTCCCTTGTAGGTAAATTCGAACTCTACTCTTCACTAGCTTCAATTTGACACCAATTTCGTGAACAATGGTTGAGTTTTGAAGAAGTTTGAAAATTTCCAAATTTTCGGCGACATTTTCCAGATTCCGGCGCCGGTGAGCGGAGCACGGCGGTCGGGAGTTGCAGCGGTCACAGGAGGAGTGACGTCAGTGGACCCGGTCTGACGTCAGCAACCCGGTCTGTGACGTCAGCAGATTCGGTCCAACCGGTCGAACCGGTTGAATATTCCAAAGGTATATTCTGTTTAAACCTTAACGCCGTCAAGGAATATTCCCTAACGGTGACGAAATATTCTGTAACGCCGTTAGAGAATATTTCATCAGTTAAACAGAATATTCCGTTAAAGTTAACGGCACGCCGTTAACTTTAACGGCGACTGCACAGTAGGCGCGCGTGTGAGAGCGTGGGCACGCGTGCGAGCGCGTGAGTGTGAGCGCGCGTGTGGGCGCGTGTGGGTGCGTGACGGTGCATGGGCGCACGTGACGGCGCATGGGCGCGCGTGACGGCGCGTGCTGCCTTGTGGCGGCGCGTGGAGCCCCGTGGCGGTGCGTGGAGCCCCGTGGCGGCGCGTGGCAGTGCGTGAACCACTTTTCCAACGATTTCAAGTCCCTAAACGAGCAAACAAAGGGGATTTCGAGTCTTTTCCTTACTTTAAATTGGAATAGACTTGTTTAATGATTAGTTTAGTAACTTCCCATATAGGTGAGACCTATCCCGAGGAGCTACGAGCTCAAGCGAGGTACGGAGGCTAAGATCCGACTACTTATCAGTGAGTGGGCCTTTTCTTTACTCCAAATACTATATATATATGTATATATATATATATATATATATATGTTTTAAATGTGTTTTCCATGACTACGTATATCATGCCATGTTTTTTGAATGGACATATGTTTTATGTGAGATCTTGTGATTTATTAATCATACTTATTTGGTTTATTAAATAAATTATGGCATGTCTATATGTTTTGATAAACTATTACTTATCACGCATATTGCACGGTGTTAGCACTGTCCGGGTCAGGACCAGCTTCACGTGTATGTTCACACGCACCGACACGCTCACTTTGGATCCATCGCAGGTGCTAGCCTGTTCTAGGTCGTCTTGGCGACTAGACTTGTTGTGACGCGCTTAGCGCCAGCTTCACGTGCATGTAGTGCTAGAGCGTAATTTATTAAACACCCAGCCTGTCATGTAGCTACTTTCTGCATGACTTGTGTGCATTGTTTATGCGATAAGTAATGTGATGTTTTTACTGCTGTTGATATTTTTTTACCCGTATCCTTGTGGGCGTAGGCCCGTTTATTTCGTTATTACCAGTATTATTAGTAAACTTATATTTTCAGTATACTATGGGTTTTACAGCGAGGGGTTATTCCAAACTTTTGAAAAGGTTTTACAAAACTGTACTTGGCCCACTCACCCTTGTTTTTCGCCCCTCCAAGACATAGATCTTAGTTAGCTGACGAGACCGCGTGGCTGCTGCTGATATTACCGTATTTACCCTCAATGGAAGTATGTTAATTTCTTTTCAGTTGTGTTCTATATCCATCCTACGGGATGGGAATAATCTTTAACTACTGCACCTAACTCTAATATTTGTGTATTCATGGGTCTTAACCCGCACCATACACTTCCGCTCTGTATTTCTATTAATTTTAGCATAACTATGATTTAAATTCCTTCATTATTTCTTTATCAATTTCTTATGACTTCGTCACTCCTCCGGAGTGATGGTCAGCACGCCTCGATATCTGGTGTCCACCTGGATATTCGGGTTGGGGTGTGTCAGATCTTCTGCAAATATTGTGTCCGCATCTACATTTAATATCTTTGTCATATATTAAGTGAATTGATGATCGTGTGAACGAAGGAAAAATTAAGGTTTTTTCTGATTTTTTTTGCTCTTTTGCAAAAAAAAACAAAAATTCTTTTTCTAAAAAAAACAAAAATTATTTTGCTGAAATTTTTTTTTCCGTTTTTTGAAAAAAAAAAAACAGAAAAATACCCTACAGCCGAGCCGGAGCCGATCTGCAGTCGAGCCGCGACTTCAGATGAGCCGACCCCATGACCAAAAACGACGCCGTTTTTGCGCGTCCTCTTCCCCGACCTAGCCCCGCCGTCTGGATCGGCTTGCAACCAATCCACAGCCACCATCATCGGCTTCTGGGTTTCCCAGAAATCCCCGACGACCTGTAGTAGTCCCTGGTGACTTTCCCGACCCAAAATCTCGTCGTTCCCGACGGATTTTCACAAAGATTCCAATTGAATCTCGTCGGGTTTTCTCAAACCCTCACTGTTTGATGAGTAATCAACGTCGAGAACTCGGATTCTCCGTCGCCCATGGTTTCCCGACTGAAACTGAGGCTCACCAGCCTCTGGTCCTCCTTCGTTTCCCGGCGACATTGCCTGAAACCACCACCAGGACACCCAGGCCGTTTGGGCCTTTCCTGGTTCTTACCTCGGCCTGCTCCAACCCACAGCCCCTGTTGGGCTTAGGGCTTTCAGCCCAATCTTTCTCCCAGCCCTTGTTGGGATTAGGGCTTACAGCCCACCTTCACACCCCAGCTCCTGCTGGGCTTTGGGCCTGTAGCCCACATCTTCGTTGGCTTGCAGTACAGCCCCTTGCTGGTTGGGTCTGCAACTCCAACCCCGGCCCACTAAAATTAATTGGGCCATATTTTTCACACCCCGTAGGCCCTGTAGACCTACATTCATCTACCTATTCACGATATATATGTTAAATTTTTATTTTTTGTTCTATATATATTATGTTTGCTTGCAAGTATACATGAACTTAAAGTTCATAAATTCGAACCTAAAGTTTCGAATAAGTGCCATGAAACCTAAAGTTTCCTTAAAAATTAAATACCCATGAAACTCGTAGTTTTCATGAAAATTTAAACCAAAACATGTCTAATAGAACCTGAATGTTCTACTCCAAGTCTATGAACAATTTTTCATATTACTGACCATAATCTTGTTCCCTTCATTACAGCGACATGTCGAACTTGAACAAACTCGACTTTACCGCTCTGGAGGTCTCTGGAATGAACTACCTCAAATGGATACAAGATGTGAAGCTCCACCTCACTGCAAAGAGCCTTAGGGCTACAATTGAAGTAGAAATGGATAACTCAGTTGGTGAAGCTGACAAAGCAACCGTCATGATCTTCATCCGAAGACATATGCACGACGCACTGCAGACCGAATACCTTGCTGAAGAGGATCTAAGAGCTTTATGGCTTGCTCTGGAAGAGCGCTTTGACCATCAAAGAGATATTTTCTTGCCTGAAGCAAGACACGACTGGCAGCATTTACGCTTCTAAGACTTTAAGTCTGTGAATGAGTACAACTCTAAAGTTTGTTGAATCCGATCACTTCTCAAGTCTTGCAAAGAAGACTTGACTGAACAGGATCTCCTGGAGAAGACCTATTTAACTTTCCATGCCACCAATATTGTCCTGCAACAATAATATAGGGAACATAAATTCACCAAATTCTCGGATTTGATCTCTGTCTTACTACTTGCTGAAAAGCAAAACTAGTTGTTGATGAAAAATCATCACGCTAGACCTAATGGCTCGACCGCTATGCCTGAAGCACACTCTAGCGCGAATCAAGGCCAAAACCGACGCCAGAAGCATGGTGGGAAAGGCAAGGGTTCCAACCTTAAGCCACAAGCTCAAGGTCGACAAAGCCAAGGGAGGAAATAATGCCCCGAAGCACACTAATTTAGCTTCCAAAGCCTTAAACTTCAAGACTAAGAGCAAAGCGGTGAACCTGTGTTATCGATCTGGTTCTCAAAACCATTGGTCCCGCACTTGCCGAGCTTTAGCTAACGCTGTTGCTAAGCACCATTCAAGTCGTAAAGCCATAGAGACTAATCTTGCTCATGTGGAGAATCCCGAAGATACTACACTGGAGATTTCTTATTTTCAAGAAGCATTTACACCGATGGAAAATTAGATTTTTAGACAAGTGGCCGAACCCACCCCCCCCCCCCCCCCCCCTTTATTGGTTTAAGTTTTGAACAATTTTTCCTTTTTGTTTGGATGATTGTTTGGTATTTGGTTTAAAGTTTGGATATTATTTTATGAAAATTATTTCTCGAATAAATTAATTGAATGAATGATCTTTTTATTCCCTTATACAAGTGACCAATTCAATTAACTTATTTCTAGGTATGTCTTGTGGGGAAGTTAGTTGTCTGGCAGATAGTGCAATCATGCACACAATTTTGCGTGAACGCATCTATTTTACTAACTTCATACCTAAAATATCACCTCTGACAACCCTTTCAGGCTCATCCAACCTGATTGAGGGGTATGGTACTGCCCATCTAATGTTGTCCAATGGTACGAAATTAACCATTAAAGATGCACTTTATTCTCCTCGTCTCGAAAGAACGTTGTTGAGTTTTAAAGATATTCGAGATAATAATTACCACACTAAACTTCTGAAGAAAATGGAGTTGAATTCCTTTGTATCACTTCCTATGAATATGGCCAAAAGAGTATTCATGAGAAGATGGAGCGCCTTCCAAATGACTTGTATATTACAACCATTCGCTCCGCTGAAGCCCACCATGTGGCCGACCCTAGTAATGGCCTTGCAATGGAAAATTTGCTTTAGCATGACCGTTTGAGACACCCTGCACGAATTATGATGCGTTGTATCCTCAGTACTTCACACGGGCATCCCTTTACTCGCAGTAAGGACTTCGTTCTTTGCACTTTTTCATGCCAAGCGTGCTCCCTGGGTAAGCTACTTATTCACCCATCGACGCACAAGATCCAAATGGATCCTCCCAATTTTCTTCAGAGGATTCAGGGGGACATTTGTGGACCTATTCAACTATCTTGTAGACCATTTAGATACTTTATGGTATTGGTTGATGCTTCCACACATTGGTCACACGTGTGCCTTTTGTCCACTCGAAATGCTGCATTCTCCAAACTTCTAGCTCAAATTATTAAGCTAAGGGCTCACCACCTTGATTATCCAATTAAGTCAATTCGACTGGATAATGCTGGAGAATTTACATCGAAAATTTTCGATGACTATTGCATGTTTGTTGGGATTGATGTTGAACATCATGCACCCCATGTTCACACCCAAAACGGCCTAGCAGAAGCGTTTATTAAGCGTTTTCAAGTAATCGCTCGGACTTTGGTAATGTGAACCAAACTTCCGATATCTATTTGGGGCCATACAATACTTTACGCAGCAATGTTGGTCCGCCCGAGACCCGTCCTAACCCAACCTTATTATGCGCTACAGTTGGTAACTAGATACGAGCCCGACATCTCACATTTGCACATTTTTGGTTATGTGGTCTATGTGCCAATTACGCTGCCCTTACGTACCACAATGGGTCCTCAGCGAAGATTGGGAATCTATGTTGGTTATGATTCTCCTTCGATCATTCGTTACTTAGAACCTTTGACCGGCAATCTCTTTACCGCTCGCTTTGCGGATTGTCACATTAATGAGACAGTCTTCCCGTCGTTAGAGGGAGATAAGAACATAGTTGTTCCTGAAGAACGCCGCAAATTGTCGTGGTCTAACCCCACTATGTCTCATTTAGATCCCCGCACTACTTAGTCTGAAACTAAAGTGCAAAGAATCTTAGATCTACAGAGCGTTGCTCAAAGCATACCGGATGCTTTTACTGATCTAGCGAAAGTGACGAAATCACATATACCAGCTGCAAACGTGCCTGCAAAGATAGATGTACCAAACGTACATCGAACCATCGCCCCTGAAAGACGAAACGCCCCTGAAGGACGTGTGGCAGCACCTGTTGTGTGGCCCGGTACAGTGGCGGCTAGCCAATCATCTGCTCCTACCATGAAGTGTGGCAGACCTGTTGGTTCAAAGGATTCACTGTTGGAAATGTGCCCTAAAACCAATCATATGATGATACTTTACGGACATTTCAAATGTTAAACTAATTTAGTTTAATATAAAGGGCAATGATTATTGTTTAAAGTAGTCTCATATAAATGTTATATGCTTAAACAATAAGTCCAAGGAATATGTGCTTATGAGAATGTAATCTAAACAAGTTAGGTTCATGAGACCATTCTCGTTCATAGACATATCCTAAACGTTCCTGATCATAGGATTGCCAATTGGGCATTGACAGTCCGTTAAGATCAGTACATGTTATATCTTCTCTCAGGGAGAGTGACTAGTCTCGAGTCATTGGTGTAAGTGACACCAAGATAAGCATGTAGGTGCTCAATATAGAATGAGTCCACTGAACACGATCAACGATGAGTTTTCATGATCAATTCACATGAGAACTCATAGTTGGGATAATGCAAATTAGTCCTTTGACCTGAGGCATCACAGTTGTCTTGTGGTGAGGTCCTTGATCTTTGATTATGTCAAAGTCACCCCATCTGAGGGTGCCCACGGCATAGTTGGGGTTAAGCTACTTAGCCATGGAGGCAAGTGAATGCGCAACAAGGGATCTCTAACCTTCAAACCGTTTGAGGGAGAATACTCTATGATATGATTAAGAATCTCTGGCCAGAGTATGAATAAGATTTAGGAAGTCGTTCCAAATCATATTCAAGGTAATCATATAAGTAAATGAATCACATTGGATAGTAGACATGAATAAACTATCATCTCAAACAATGTGGTCGAGAGTATTGTGTTAGAGAATGACCGTATTGCATTGCAATCCTAACTGAATAGGTTCTCCACCTCTTCTGATTAGCTTGGGTAGCCATGACATACTGCTAGGTGTCACTCATGGTTTGTGGATGCCCTATAAGTGTATAATCACTTAAGGGAGAATTGAAAGTATGTTTCAATTCAGAATTGATTTGAAAGAGTTCTAATCCTCCACTACCTCGCTAAAAGGAACCTAATGGATCGTACACCGAGTAAGGTAGAGTTTGATGAAACAATGGAGATGAGTAAGAATAATTAAATGGTTTAATTATTTATGGCAAGGATTAATTAATATGTTAATTAATCAAACGAATAAGTTCGTTATAGACCTCGGGTTAGTTTTGGGCCTCAATGCCCAATGGGCTTCGAACGTCAAGCCCATTGACTTAAGTTGTATGACAACTTAATGACTAATAATACATTAGGGCCCAAAAGCCCAATGAACCCAACATGGCCGACCATTTGATGCAATGTAGTGAACTTGCTTTAATTGCAAGTTTGCCACTACATTGTGAAAAGGTTATAAAGGAAACTTTATAACATTTCATAAATAGTGGTTTTCTTTTGGGAGAATGGTTGAGCATGAAAATGCTCTCTTCTCTCAAAGAGGCCGGCTCCCTAGAGGAGAATAGCTAGCAATCTCTCTTCCTCTAGGGCACTCATCTTCTCATCAAGGCTCTCCTTGGTGTGGAGACTTAGAGGTTCCCTACTTTGGGAACTTGGAGAAATCTATTCCACTATCCTCATCCAAGCAAGGAATGAAGGCCCTCTCTATGGGTGATTAGCCTTTGCTTATGCAAAGAGGAATCAACAAAGGTATAAGATTTCACTACTCAAATTGTGCTTGAGTTTTGTAATGGTTCACCATATCTACTAGGCTTAGAATTTCTTGGGTAAAGTTTTTGATTTGAGTGCATACAAGCATGATCCGCCAATTAATTTTTAATTGCATGCTAATGATGTTGCTCAAATGAACTTGGTTTTACGAAAATTTCCCTTCATTCACAACCCCGGAAGAGGAACCCCACGACACTAACTAGTGAGCCTAGTTCGAATCCTACCATCGCCAACTCATCCTTTCCAACGCATGAGGTTATTCTAGATTACGGTAGTGTCCTTGAAAAGACCAATCCGCCTCCCTAGAATCATGAGATTTCAATCCATTATGCTAGCTTGGATGTACTTTGGAATAGGAATAAGATGATAGTCGACAATGCATTTGCATATGCAGTAGCTACTGATATCATGCTGAGCGATGATATTGAACCACGTTCCGTTGATGAATGTCGACGTAGAACCGATTGGTCAAACTAGAAACAAGCAATTCAGGCCGAACTTGATTCACTTGCGAAACATAAAGTGTTTGGGCATGTAGTTCCTACACCTCCACATGTGAAGCCCGTTGGCTACAAGTGGGTTTTCGTAAGGAATCGTAATGAGAAGAATGAAATAGTGCGATACAAAGCACGCCTTGTGGCGCAAGGTTTCTCTCAACGCCCTGTGATTGATTACGAGGAGACTTATTCCCCCGTAATGGACGTCATAACGTTCCGCTACCTTATCATTTTGGTAGTTTCTAAAAAATTGAATATGCAGCTTATGGACGTGGTAACCGCGTATCTATATGGGGATCTTGATACGAAAATATACATGAAAGTTTCTGAAGGACTTACATTGATTGGATCAAATAGTTCTAGACCACGGAACACCCTCTCAATTAGATTGAGGCGTTCACTCTACGGATTAAAGCAATCCGGACTGATGTGGTATAACCGCCTGAGTGAGCATTTGATTAGTCAGTGATATGTGAATAATGAATTATTCCCATGCGTGTTTATTAAGAAGTCACATTCCAGATTTGCAATAGTTACAGTTTATGTCGATGACATGAATCTCATTGGAACTCCCGAAGAGCTTGAGAAAACTGCATCGCACCTGAAGTTGGAATTTGAGATGAAAGATCTTGGGAAAACTCGATATTGCCTAGGCCTGGAGCTTGATCATTGTTCGAATGGTATTCTAGTCCACCAATCGAACTACACCCAGAAGGTGTTACGTTATTTTAATAAGGATAAAGTGAAACCTTCGAGTACTCCTATGGTCGTCTGAACGCTAGATGCAAAGCGAGACCCTTTCCGTCTTAAAGACGATGAGGAAGAGCTTTTGGAGCCTAAAGTTCCATATCTGAGTGCAATTGGCACTTTATTGTACTTAGCTCAGTGCACTAGACCGGACATCTCTTTCTCTGTTAATCTTCTTGCAAGATATAACAATGCGCCCACATGCAGACACTGGAATGGTGTTAAAGACATCCTTCGTTACCTTAAGGGTACTACGGATTTAGGTTTATTCTATCCCTATGCATCTCAGAATAGATCACACCCCCTTGGTTTTCGGAATGATGCTTGCCTTGTTGGTTATGTTGACGCAGGTTACTTATCTGATCTGCACAAAGCATGTTCTCAAACGGGTTATGTCTTTACCGTTGGAGACACCGCAATATCTTGGAGGTCAACCAAACAGACCTTAGTTGCCACCTCTTCGAACCATGCTGAGATTCTCGCCCTCCACAAAGCTACTCGTGAGTGTTTTTAGCTGAGAGCTGTTGTTGAGCATATTCGAAGCAACTGCGGACTTTCTTCCGTCGTTGATGTCCCAACAACGATATTTGAAGATAATGTCACATGTATTGACCAGATCAAGAAATGATATATCAAAGGAGACAACACCAAGCATATTGCGCCGAAATTCTTCTTTTCACATCAGCAACAAGAGCATCAGAAGATTGAAGTCAAGCAAATCTGTTCCCAAGACAACCTTGCCTACCTCTTCACCAAGGCACTGCCGAAGTCTACTTTTCAGAAACTTGTTAAAGGAATTGGTATGCGTAAATTGTCTGATTTGCAACATTGTTAGTTTTTCATTCGGAATTTTGTCAAACTCAGGGGGAGTATCCTGAAGAATACTCGCTTGACCTTAATGTACTCTTTTTCCCTACGATCAGGATCATTTTTTCCCATTGGGTTTTTGTTGTCTGACTAAGTTTTAATGAGGCACCCATACTGGGCTGGTCATATCCTTGTGTGCATCCTACTGACATCCGGCAGATGTTTAGTATTGACATTGCATTAACTCACTTTTCTCCTTAGACTATGAGTTTTTGTCTCGCCTTGGGTTTTACCATAGTCAGGTTTTGTGAGAGTTTTTATTCTTTTTATATGCAAGTTCCGTACATGAGATTAGCATGTTCTCTATTGTGCCTATGAGACGACTTCATCAACTATCTCTACATCATCTTAAAGATCTGATGCAATAACTACTTGAGTATTTGCACACTCAAAGGAGAGTGTTCTGGATAATATTAAACATGTGTTAAATGTAATTGTGTAAATCCTAGGTAGATATAAATTGAGATATTCTGAAATCCTAAAGATTACATTTCTATTATAACTGTACTTGTTTCACTATAAATAAAGGGACTTAGCATGAGAAATTTACACTACAATTTTTCAAGCCCTTCTCTATTTCTCTCTCTCTCCTCTTGCTGCCCTCTTCAGAAAATAGGCCACAACACTTTTATTTTTTTCATCCACTTTTTAATAAAAAATTTAATGTCAAATTTAACCTTATATAAAAAGATTTTTAAAACCCTGTTAAAAATTAATCTTCTTATATTATTTGTAGGGTCAAATTTCAATAGTATGTATTTTGAATGGTTTAAGATTTATTTATGACTCACTGCAAATTAATCTATGACCATTCAATAGTCATACCATTAAATAGTACGTACATTCCAAGATTAAAAATGAGCTGCCCAGCAACCTCCCCATTTTCTGTCTTCATCCCTCACCCCTTTCTAAATCTTTCGTCCACCCCACCCACCCCAAATTTTATCTCTTCTTTTCTCCCTATTTTTCAACCCTTACTTTTGAATTGCAATTAGGGAACAATTATGGATATGCATCTTAAATCTAGATTTGGTAAAGGGAGAAAGAAAGAGATAGAGAGATAGGAACAGAGAAAGAAGAAGAAAAAGAAAGGAAGGTAACTTTCCCGGCAGCAAAGAGAAAAGGAGACGTCGCCGTCATGTGTGGTGCCTGGTTGTGGTTGCTTTCGACTGGGTTGGGCGGTTGTGGCTGTTTGATTTTCCTAAAATCTCCAAGATTCAATCATTCTTTATATTTGTTGTATTTATAGTTTTAGGGATATTTTAGGAATATAAGTGGGTGGGAAGAGATTGTTTGGTTTTTTATATTTTTTATGATGGGTGAGAATATAACGTGGGTGGAAAAATAAGACTATAGGATGGACATAGTAACACTATAACAGTATGACATAATAATACTAATTGGTTACGAACTCACTATTTATGAAATTCAAATCTAAAATATTTCACTTACCAGTGAAGATGAATATTACTAGACCAACGTATTAAGTGACTATTATTTTTCATCTTTTTAACTATACAGATTTCATGATTTTGTGGTAAATGGAAGAAACTCTTTGAGTAGTCCAATTTTACTCAAAGAAAATTACTGGTGAATTGGTTATACCGCGTAGCAATATTTTAGTGTGACACTATAAATGATATTGGACCACAATTTATATTGTCATATTAGAATAATTTTTTTGTTTGTTTGGTCCGCTGGAGATTTTATTACAAGTCGAAATGAACGTCGTACAAAAACCAAGCAGATGCAGACAAACAATCACCCCAATAAATGAGGGAGGAAGGATACAAACAGAACGCCACTTAAGCATACATCGGATGAGTAAATGTCATATTAGGATAGTCAAAACTTGTGGAAAATGTGAATTATGTGCAATTAAGAGGAAAGGGGAGATGAATTTCGTGGCAATTGTACAAACTAAAATTGGTTTCCTTGCTTGCACCCTAAAAAAACATGAACTACATATGACACAAAAAACCCATCACAAAAACCATATCACAAAAACCATATACAAGTACATGAAAATTATAACAAGACCGTCGCCATGATTGCATTGGATGACAGAAGAGGGCCTACAATATCACAATGACTCGAGGAAACCAGTTTTTGTCAAGATAGCATTCCTCACTTTGCTAAGATCCCTCCCCTTGAGGGTCCTCCCTGCACCTTCAAATACAGAAAAGGAAGAAATCTGACTCCTTGCAAGCCTCCTAGCAATAAACTCATGAGGGGGTACCTTTGAATCATACTCCTCCTCCTCCACCTCATAATCATCACTGCTATCTCCGCCACCATCATCCCCGCCTTCATCACTGTCGTCATCGCGCTCATATTTCCGCCAAGAAACATTCTTGGAGGCCTTGTTTGGTTTCTGACCGTACGCCTCGGACCAATCGGGAATGTTGACAGGTGCTGATTGCTGCACAATTTTGGCTTCATGGTTGGTAGTGTTGCTGCTGCTGCAGCTGCTGCCACTTCCGTGGTTGTGGCTGCTGGGTTTCGGAATCATTCTTGCGGCAGTTGGGAGGTGCCTTGCAACAGAAACATTGGAATTTTTGGGTCCAGCAGCCATGTTTTTACTATAAGTATTGTTTCTATCTTTTAGAACCTCCCAAACATCTTCTTCCTCAAAGTCTCCATCTCTCAAGGCCCTCCAAACTCCACTCCCCTGCCTTACTAGGCCATACCTATTCTCCATTGCTGACTATTCCCGGCCTACCTATCCAAAGAAATTGAAATAACAAAAAAATGAATACAAGTTGGAGACACAGAGAGATTCTTTTTTATTTATTCAAGCGATATTTGAATTTAATCTAAACTACATAAAGGGGGATTCGAACTTGGGTTCAGAAACCGACTCTTAAAGATTACTTAAGAGGGTTTGGGTGCAAAAACCCAAAAGCAAAACCCTTTAAAAAGGTGTCTCAGTTGAGGGAAATAAAGAATCTACCTTTCTGTGATTGAGAAGCACCAGGAACCACAACTTTCCCAAGATTCCAATCAAAGGGGTATCTCTGCAACATGGGGAGGCAAACATCAAGTTAAAGAGAGTTTCTGCAGATGATGATTTTCTGTTCTTTTCCCAGAAAATTGAAGGCACAAGGAAAAAGAAAATGGTTTTTAAAAGAATCTTACCTGAGGGATGACTGAAAGAGTTCCACTAGGAAGGGGTAGATTTTATGGAGAAGGGAAGCAGCAGCCACAGGTGCATAAGGGCAGTGAAAAGTGGCATGAATAAGACAGACCTCCCTTTTGTTGATCTCCCAGTTGATGGTTTTCCATGAATTTACTTTTGGTTCCCAACAGGCTTTGACTTTGAATTCAAGAACAAAGGTAACTAAAAAAAACCAGTAAAAAAAAATAGAAACCCAGAAAGCAGAAGATATTCCTTGGTAAATTTATTTGGGTAGTAGGGATCTTCCCAGGTGATGCTATTTATTTATTATTTGGAGAAAAAGAAGCAAACAGCTAATGAGTGGCAAGCAATGAGGATGCTGAATTGATTTGATTACTCAAATTAGTAGTGGGATGCTTTTCTTTCAACCCCCACTTGGATTTTTTGAGTTATCGTTTCATTTTTTATAGATATTATAACAATAATACAGCAATATTCTAATGCACAATTAAATTTTAATTAAGTTTCTTTGCCTTCTGTTGCTTTGCTTCCTCAGATTTGATTCCTCAATTTTCTTTAGGGCAGCAGATATGCACATGTTAAATTTGGAAACTGTTTTACTTCCCAATTATTAGATTCTGTAATCATATATTTATATGCAATGAATCAGGGCCAAATGCTGTGAAAATTGTTGTAACCAAATATTTATATAAATACGGAAGTTAGGAAAATGGTTTTCGAAGAAGAAAAAATTGAAAGTGTGAAAATTGTTAGCTCGAAATAAAAAAGGTCAAAAATGGTAGTCTGGTATTATAATGAATGGAAAGACTAAAAGTAAAAAAGTAAACATAAAATCAAAGCAAAAGAGAAAAAAAGAACTGCCCATCAGCTGTAAAAAATTAACAAAGCGTCCAAATCAAACATATTTTAAAATGGACATTTGGGACTTTTGGAGAAGTTTTGAGCCGTCGAGGACATTTTAAGAAGGACAGAGAAAACAAAAGTGATGCATGCATGTGTAAATTGTAATGAAGAAATGATGAGGAGAATGAAGACAAAAAAATAAAAATTGGTATGGATTGAAAGGGAAATGGAAATTTGGAATGTCCTGTTGTAAACAGCAATGTGAGTCCCCACGTACAATGTCGGGGAGCCGTCATTCATCGTATTTGGGCGTACCAAGTTACACATGTCAAAGAACAATTACCACCATTTGCACTTAAGCAGGATTACTTAAAAAACAAGCACAAGAATCTTAGGAAAAGCGTCCTTAAATTTATATTAATAAGAAATATCAGATTCAAGTTGTTGAATCTTATTACTAATGTGGTGCAATGCATATGCATTAGATGGGGTCTCTTAAAGACAAATTAAATTAATGATAAATTTTTTAGGCCTATACAAGTCCACCACCAACATCATCGATATTGTTTTAACTTAACCACCTATCTTTAGTTGTTAGGTTTTATCACAAAAAACATTGGTGATATTAAGAGTGAAAACTCTCATATATTAATTGTGTTTTAATTTGTCACATGCTCGATATGGAATCCTATTCTCCAACAGTTGACATAGTAAACTTATGCCGTGTTTGCTAACTTGGAACAGGAGAAGCCATGAATCGGAGAAGCCATAAATATGGAAGAGAAAAAATGACCAAGGGATCAATTACGCCCCTCCTAATCAAATCTAGTTCTCAACTTTTTCAGATATTGAATTACTGATTGTATTGTGGGATTCACATACTTTTTGATTCTGTACGTGTTGATCGACACATAGGAAATTAAGAATGAGAATAATTCCAAGACTCATTCCGAGTAAGTAAACATTCAATTCATGCAACCTTATTCTAGGCCATTTTCTTCTGTTGTAATTTATGGATTTTGTCCTGAGTTTATACGTTTATGTCTCACTAATGGCTATTATATATCCTAGTCCATCGGATTGTATTCATATTAGGGGGTCCAACTTCAGTGGTACGTACCATTCAATAGTACGTACTGTTAAATGGTTAAGATTCATTTGGGGCCCACTGCAAATTAATCTGAACCATTAAATAATCGTACCATTGAATGGTACGTACCACTCAAGATTTTTTCCATATTAGGAGGGGAAGATCTTTATTTTTGACAAGGTCGTACATCATATAAATTATATCATTCCCCCAAATCTAGTTCTCGACTTTTGCAGTGCATATAAACTATTTTCTCTTCTTGTTTTTTCCCCTAGGAAATGGGAAATTACTTTCCAAATGATAAGTTTCTGATTGAGTTATTTCCCAAGCAAGCCTAAATTTCTTTCGAACTTTCCCCATCAGCGTCTCGAAACAATCTTTCTAACTACGATTATGCAAACATGGAAAGAAACTGAAACATCTATGAACTAACCAGAACTCATTAGCACAAGATTTCAAGCATCAATCATGTAATTTTTGCTAGTTGATATCATCTGCAACTCCACAATGCTAATCAACGGACACAATAAAATGATCCAGTTTGGTCAGAAGATGAAAATATCGGATTCACGTAGGAAGCTTCCAATCCCGACAACAATCACATCAACTATAATTCCAAATCACCTGCACAATACTGTTAGGATAGAACAAGAATGAGATATCTTTCTCCATGTTATTAATCTAGTTGTCAATGTGAGAGCTCAGACTATCATTACAATTAAGAAACTCTCTAGCTATTTTGATGCTTTTCGTCTAGAAAATTGTCTAATAAATTCAATCACAAAACTTTCATCATGAACAATATGGCACAAAAATGAACAAACAACAAGGAGAGGAAGATCCCGAGATTACTCAAACTCCTTTAGTGCCTCGGCTCCAGCAACAATCTCCAATATCTCCCCTGTAATCTTTGCCTGCCGCTGCCGATTGTAAACATTTGAAAGAGTCTTCGTCAAGTCAACTGCATTGTCGGTGGCATTGCTCATAGCATTCATTCTCGCCGCGAGCTCACTTGCTGTTGATTCCTGCAATGCCCTCAAAATCTGACTGTTCAGGTAGAGAGGCATCATGGCATCAAGAATCTGAACAGGGTCTTGTTCAAATTCCATAACCGGCGAAAGCCCTTCCCTCTTTAGCTTCACACTCTCCCTCTCCACACTCAGTTTGCCTTTCTTAGTCGTCAGCCTAAAGAACTCATCCTCCATTGCATCAACACTATTCCCATTCACATCAACAACGTCTCCCTTCGGCGACAATGGAAGCAATGTATGAATAACCGGTTCAGATTTCACCAACGACACGAATTTAGTGTACACAAGCTCAACTTTATCGACCTCTTCGCTAACAAACAGCGAAAAAACGTCATCAGCAATGACCTGAGCCTCTTTAGTTGTTGCAAACAACCCACCTTCAATAAACCTATCAACACGAATCTCACGCCTACGCATGAAATACGAGTTACCCTTTTTGCCAACACTGATCAGAGTGATATCCAACCCAAGCTTCTTCAATTCCGCGATTCGGGCCTCGGTCTTTTTGACCACATAGTTGTTGAAGCCGCCGCAGAGGCCTCGGTCGGCGGTGATGACAACAATGGCAACTTTCTTGACGGGTCTAAGATTTGTGAGCGGGACATCAATGTCTTCGCACTGAAGCCGCTCATTGATGTCGTACAGGACCTCCACAAGCGTCTCAGCAAAGGGTCGGCCATTGATGACTGCTTCCTGGGCCCTTCGAACCCTGGCCACCGCCACGAGCTTCATGGCTTCGGTGATTTTCTGGGTATTTTTTATGGAATCGATTCGGACTCGGAGCTCACGCAGACCGCAGCGGATTGCTGGGGTTCGTGAAGATTGAGAACGGAGAGGTTGGGGTGAGATTTGGGGCAAAAGGGGTTTAGGGTTTTGGAGAAATGTGTTGGAAAATGGGGGTTTTGCAGAGACCCACATGATTGAATTGGACATAGCCATTGGGTTCTGGTTCTGGTTCTGGTTTTGCAGAGATTGAACAAATTCAAATCTCTGCAAAAACCTATGGATTGAAGCTTTATGAAAGCATCAAAATTGAAAATTTCTTTGGGGAATTGGTGTTGAAAATAGAACAACAATCAATGATAATTTTATTTATGCTAATAATTAAATACAACGAACAATTGCATTATATAAACAATACGAAATAAATTTAAGAAAAATGAAGATCGAGGCTTGCGTACCACAATGTCCTTGAAACAGAATTTCGTCCCTACTCTGTGCTTGTAGTTCGTTGGACGTCTGCTTCACCAGGATTCAACGATCTAAGTCAAAATTTCAGCACCGAAAAATTGACTTCTGGCGAAAATAGAATGTGGTTATCTCAGTTGGATGGTTTTGGTTTGCAGGAGATTTGAATACGAATTTTTGGATGCATAAATGCCATGCAAATGGATGAATATATAGAGTATGGATACCTGTTCGCAACAGGTATGAGAATGAGATGTGACTGTTGAGAGGTATCTGTTGGAAATGATGCTTTGCTCTCTGGTGCTTCTTCTTCAACCCAGACTTCATCTGAAAAGATGAGTATGTTGGAAGAATAAAATATTAAATCCGAAATTTAAAAAATAATAATTAATTACCAAGGCCCATCTTTTGACAATTAATTAATATTAATTATTAATTAATTTTCACATCCCCAAAGCCCAAACCTAAGGTTGAGCCCAATTTTCCTCTCCATGGTTCCATTACTCCAATCACTTTGTAAGAGGTACAAAGCCTTATAAAGAGTAGGAACTTTTTAGTGGTGACCAATGTGGGACAAAGTTTGAAATGGTATTACTACTCAAACATCTCCAACAATTGGATCTTTCCAACGACATTTTTGTTGGTGGAAATTTACTCCTGAGATTTGTGGACTCAGGAGTCAATTTGATTGGGGTTGGCTTGAGATGGACTGTGGGGCTGAGCATATGTTTTGGATTCTCCGGCGAGACTTAAACCCCAATACTATGGAGCACTATCTAACTCTTTGATTCCGGACGAGAACAGAAAGAATTAACGGAAAGTTGACTTGACATCAGTTTAACCGTTTACCCTGACCAAGAAGTTGGGTTTAAATTTGGAGAAATCACATAATAATGGCAGAAGTCCTCCAAAATTAAACCAACTTAAGCAAAAATATTTTTGAGTAGAGAGACATCGGTTAAATAGTTAGTTGTTAGGGTAGAGAAATTGTTGGAAATCAAACTTGTAATAGAGTATAATTGTTTTTCGTCATTGCGGTAAGCGTTATCTGCAACTTAAACAAAAATATTTAGAAGCTTTTTTAATTGAGAATCAGAAAAATAAATAAATAAATTCACCAAACTGTTTTAAAATTAACTATTAGCGCTATTTTGAAGGAAAAACCTTGCAGCTCTCTCTCTCTCTCATTCCCTTGCCAAACCCTAACCAAAATCCATAGTCGTCGGCCTCTTGCTTCGCTTGGGGCTGGCAACAGTCTCTCTTCTCCTTTTTCTAGCCTTACTCATTCTTTTTCTCATGGATTGCATCATATCTATTTTCATTTTAGTATTTCCGTCAATAAGTGCCATTTTGGTCACTGGCGGATCTAAAGGGGGTCAAGGTGGGTTAGTTGACCCCTTGGATCCCCAAAAGATGCCCAGTGAGAGCATGTATGACCCTTTGGATTTATGGGCAGTAGGCATGACGTGCACACAAACTAGGCTCAGCAGTAGCTGCGCAACGCGCATGGAGTTCCTTTTTTTTTTTTTTTTAAATGGCTAGCCAAAATGACGTCGTTTGGGAGCCAAGTTAAAAAAAAATAAAATAAAAAAGCCAACAAAGGCATCGTTGCTCCGTGGGGGTCAAAGGGAAAACAAACGCGAACTTCTCTATGTTGTGCGAGTGCGACTCCTCCCTGACCGCTGACTACCTTTAACTTCAAATTTCAATGCTTGGGTGTGTTCCGTTGTTCATTTGCTTCAATTTCTGGTAATTAAATTTGAAACCTTCTCTTTAACATTATAATTTTAGGAATTTTTGTTTATGGATTCATGCATACGTTGGAAATGCCTAAGATATTAATGGGATGAAATGGAAGTCAATGCATAAGTTGTTTAGGGATTTTTGTTTATGGAAATCAATGCCCATAATTTTTGTTTATTTTTGTGTTCCATTGAATTTGTATAATTTTATTGGTTCTCACGTGTGTGTTAATTGATATTTTTACCTTGAATTATGAATGAATGCATTATCATTTAACTTTTCATTTTTATTTCCATTTAATTTTTTTTCAATGTTTAAATCTTGACCCCTCAGGGTAAAAATTATGGATCCGCCACCTGGTTTTGGTGAGGTTATTTGAGTTTATCCTAATAAATATTTTAATTTTATGTTGGTGTGTTATTGGCTCCTCCTGTGTCTACTTTATTGTAATTGGTATCTTTGTTGATGGTGTTGAGCACAAAATTCATATTGGTATGGTCCGTATGGACACTGGTTGATGCTGCTTGTTGTCAAAGAGTATCATCCTGTTCATTATATTGATTTTGTGCAAAGAATTTCTCAAATGCCAAATAAAGAAGTGTCCGACCTTTTCATTAGGAATGAAGTTCTTTAGCTTTGAAGTGTGCATGATTTCAACACTTAGATGCATTTTTTTGCTTATTATGAGGCATGTCTCGCCCTCAAATAAGAAGAAAGTTAAGGTTACACCATAAAACCAATTGACAATATGAGAAGTAGCCCAATTACTTATAAGCACATGCAATGTCCTTTATTTCCCCGATGTGAAATTAATACTCTCAACAAAATACACTAGTACAGCGACAACTAGTTTGACCAAGTTGGCCTATTATGTTTTGTTAAAGTATCTTTGGATCGAGGACCTCTTGGATGTTATCGCGAGTGTTCTCCTTGATATTTGTATCAATTCTTAATTTTATAATAAAATCAATATCATTTCGTTTCAAAACTATTAGTGCTTTAGATTATTAAAAACACTTTGTCAATGTTTGGCAAAAAAGTTAAAAATACTTACCTGCTATGTGATTCTTTCAAAGCACTTGCATTTTTATTGAAAATTAAATTTTTTTTTTATAGAAGTGCCTTTATTAAAAGCACTTTTAAGTATAAATAGTTTTTTTGAAAAACATTCCAAACGAGTCTTGAAATGGAAAGAACATACTGAATACATTAAATCTAGGGAGTTGAGTCTCACACACCCTTTTTAATCTCTCAACTCAACAATTCTTTTTATTTATAGTCATCGAATTCAATATATCACAAAAACAACTTACAAAATTTAATATAAGTTGTATGAAGAAAAAAAGAGCGTGTTTATCGTTACGTGTAAAACAATTGCTTGATGTTGTGACCCAAGCCCAACTTGTGTCCCGACTCCTAACCCGGCCATACATTTCAAAATCGGGTTGAACCGTACCTGCTGCAACCCAAACACCAACAACCACCCACCGCGACAAGGAGGCTTCAGTGGTGTTATTTTGACCGCCGACGAGTCCTGGCTCTGGAGGGACTAATTAGTGACTCCAGGACGATGCTGTAGCACAACATCAAACTAAAAATCCAGAATTTCTTTCTTCTGCAAACGACGACCCCCGTAGAAACACAAAGCAAACATTGGATTGCAATTCTTGGACGTTGAACACGATGCCGGTAATGTTTTAGTGAACCCCTTTTGAAATTTGATTGGATTTGGGGCAGAGAAATGTCGAAGCTGTTTCAGAAGGTTGCTGGGTTCTTCACCAGTCGGACTATGGTGGGAATGGACAAAGCTGGCAACCGTTACTTCGCCAGAAAGGAGGAGGTTGATGGCATCAGTAAGTCTCTCTCTTTCTCTCTACTGTTTGTTTCTTTCGTTTATGCTGCACATTTGACTCATGGGTTTTGCTCAGTTTGCGTTTTTATGATTGAATCTCTTGAATTTGCCAATTGGGTTGTCATTACTGTGCTTCAAAATTTGCTACATGGGGTTTAAAGGAATTGCATTGATTTTTTGAGGTGTGAAATGTACTCTAATATGATTTAATGATTGCATTTCCTAACTTGGCAATTGCGTTGTTACGATATGTTGTTTTGGATTCAGATAAACACATTAGAAAAGGATTGTTAAATTTAGGAACTAAAGTTAGAGAAGTGGAATTTACCTCCCCTAGTGAGTTGCCAGGACCAATGAAAGATTTAATATCAGCCATTACCTCTTTCCCACCGTCTGCCAAAGTTAGCGTAAAGAAAAGAGCAGGGTAACCATCTGCGTCCGGTCTTTTGTCATTTTTCATTGAAAAATTGTGCTATTAATTTCTGGTTCTATTACTTTGGTTGCTGGCAGAGGTCTTGTTCTCTCTAAGATTGATACTGCAAGTCTGCAACGCAGTGTACGATATTCTTAATTCTGTTTAATTCATAAAATGGAAGCCATCATAGCTAATATCTCCTGTTAACTGTTTATAGTTTCCTAAAGCATGTGTTCTGATTAGTTGAGCTGAGTATTTCTTCTCTGTGAAAATGAAATACTAAAATTTTGCATTGAGTTGTTTGTCGAGGGTGAGACAATCGATTACAACGTGGTATAGCATGAAGAATATGAAGCTGTATTTGTAGCTTGTGCGGGAGTATTATTCTGTGGTCAATTCACTTAAGTACTAGCACGATTAATGCTCTTTTTGTCCCATTCTCTTTGACGCACCAGT
This sequence comes from Gillenia trifoliata, assembly GCA_018257905.1. NCBI lineage: Eukaryota > Viridiplantae > Streptophyta > Magnoliopsida > Rosales > Rosaceae > Gillenia > Gillenia trifoliata. The sequence continues at coordinate 9,219,992 of CM031081.1, read as the reverse complement.
GAAAGAGAAAAGATGGGTGGCATTCAAGGGCGAGGACGATCCGACCTCAATTCCAGGTAATTTCTTTGGACCTAATACAGCTTTTGTTCAGTTTCAAATCCTTGGTTCACTTGCTTCAGAAGTATTTACCTTTTGGTTATCAGACTAACAAAAAGGGTACTCCATTTTTGGCTGTTGAAATATGGCATAGCTACCTATCCATATATACACTTTTGGTATACACTCTCATTTGGAATGCATTGTTTCTATGGCCTTAATTTTTCCTCTTTCTTCTTTATGTTCACTCTTTGATCATTCAGTTGAGTGGATATGTTGGCTCAACGGGCAGAGGAAAAGGGCTCCAACACCAGAGGTAATCTTGACATCTGTTTCTCTTTAATTCCTTGGTGTAATAAGGAAGAGAAGTTTGTTAGGATTTTGTTGGTAAAAAATCTAGAATATTTTTATGTTACCGTTTATTTTGAATCACCATTGACTCGTCTTCCTAGATGGTCATGCTATCATGGGCGCCTTTTTTGCATAGTGATATTTAATTCTTGTCTAAGAGACATTTTGTTATTGTCATTTCGTTTCTGCTGTTTGACAATCTTTTCTATTCCTTCAGGAACTGGCAGAATTGGAAGCAAGACGTGAACATGTCCGGCAGAATGTTGCTTGTATGTGTCATTTCTACCATTAGTTTCTGGTTGCTTCTGCTACTTTCTGACACTGTTTGAACGATTGAGTTGTAGGATTACTAAGAAGTTTTTATTACAATATCAATACTGAATCTGTGACTTCTGTAGGAATTTCAATCAAAATGTAGGATAAGTGAATCGAGGCATGCAATAGTTGCATATTATGGTAGTATGTCTTTGCCATAGATTTCTGAGATACGAGAAGAGATGAGAATGAGAGAGAGACATCAACACGTCCAAAGATAGTGGCTAGTAGTACAAGATTAGCCCTCACCTGCATTATAATAGGCCTCTTCGTGGTAAATACTTGAATGCTGCCAATAGTGGCAAAAAAGAAGTTATCTTACTTTCATTTCTTATGTGTCATTTTTAACCAGTAAGCTGGTAACTATTTTGTTTTAATCTTAGTCAAGAGATTACTCTTAATGGACTGTTCTCTATATCTTTGAAACGTTTATGCAGATCCAAATTGGGATCCGACATAAACAATTTGATAAGTTGATTTAATTTAGCTTTAAGTGCTTTCTGGATTTTATTCAATGAATCCCGTTGTTAATGCATTTCTTTAAGGACAAAAAATTTTTCTGAAAAGTCCCTCCAACTCCCTCACCAAGTTTTTCTCCTTGCCATGACATCTTTAAAGCTTCAGTGGGAAATTGGTGTAACTAACTTCTAAGTTGGATTTGCTATACTTACGGTTTTCTGTTTGATACAGAGACTTTAAGAAACATATATTTATTTATTTGTTTTTTTATTTCTCAAAGTTCTAAAGAAAGAAGAAGAGGAAAGGAAAGCAAGAGAAGGCAGTACGCGGAAAGTAATCAACACTGGTCAGCTTCTTACTGGAACCTTTATGATATCTGTACCCTTTTGCTCATACAATTATTCATAATTATGAGCTATGTTTATAGATAAAGTTGGAGGTCCAGATTTGAAAAGTTTCATTCGGCAATTTCCTGGGTCTTCAGAAGGTAACTTGTCTTTTGTACCCTACCAACCATCACATACATGTTGTTTAGGATGAGGATTTTTATTGTAAAGCTTTCTTTTAGATTGCAAAATCATTCAGTTTTTATCCTGCATAACCACTTGTCACATTAATTACTATTCTGTCAAGGCAGATTATGCCAGATTAAATGGAATTTTCCACAGAAAGGTTTTGTAAAATGAGGAGTTTCATTTAAAGGCTATCTTTAAGATTGCAGAATCTTTGTTCCTAATTGAACCTGGGGAGCATTAAAATTTGTTGCCTTAATTATTGTTTTTTCAAGGTAGAATATGCCAAATTAATTTGTTTTCTGACATTTTTCTTCCTTGTTTCTTCACAAAGGTGGTGTAAATCAGGAAGAATCTGTTGCCACAGGAGGAGTGAGGTAGGTCTGCTAACATGCGTGCCACACACACAAAAGGATTATGAATGATGAAGTTAAATTACAAGCACTACTAATGAGATTATAACATTCATGTACTTGCTTTGTCACCCATATTTCATATTTCTTTATGGCCATGTCATGTCTTTATGTTTACGTTGTTGTGTTGTTAATATGTCACAGGAACTCCAAAGAGAAAGAGGCAAAGAAAGCAAAAGAAGTTCCGGAGTATGTTTCATATTCCTCATCTGCATGTTTGTGCAAGCATCACTACTTACATCTTGAAATCATAAACAATATGATAATGACGAGAATTTGTGAATCCCCTTCTTATGAAATCCACAAAAACAAAGAGACCCAAAATTTATAAGTTTAAAGTGACGTATATTATGATGAATTTCATTTTCCCCAATTTTCCCCTAAAAATTGCCTGCTGGACTGATGATTGTACATGTTGAACTTTTTTTCCAGGTCTACAGAGCCAACTGGGTCCGGTCAAACATTCAGGCCGGGGACATGGCAGCCACCAACATGAAGTTGAAGTGATAATGCAATAATGCATAATTAAGGGTCCGACTACGCTAACCCTTGCGTCCAAGCATATTGCACTGATTTGTTCTGGCGGTGCCAAAGAGTATAGCTGAGTTGTTAGAATGTTAGTGAAGCTCTGTATGGTTGTAGCCTTGTCGGGAGCTTCTTTTGTGGCACAATGCAGTGCATTTGATTTTTGTTTTCCCTCAGAGATCCAAAGAAAAGAAAAACAAGCACAATACATCCTTCATTTATAGTATTTTGACTAGTGAATACAGAGCTGTACACCAAATTTTTGTTATATTTATGTACATCGAAGTCGCCATGACTTGCGTACGAATTTTGATGTGTGATCAAGGTCTTAAGAGGAAATAAATTTAAGGTTGTATGTCATATAAATTTCAAGTGCCTGCAGTCATGGGTTGTATCTGCACCATGGTCTGCATGGTATTTTCATGCATTCTCATTTTTGTGATTGGAAACGAAATTCCAGAAGTGTGGGTTATCTGAATATATGAAATTTGAAAATCTAGTTTTGACATTCTTTAGAATATATACAATGGGGAGCTTGACAAGAAAAGAAAATATAGATAACTAGTGAATTACTAATACCACCTCATAGTGTAGATAATTATAAATAAACTCTCGATTTGTAGATTGTGTAAGCATGAAGGGCTTAATTGTGAATAGCCGAAGAAAATAAATTATTAAGATTTTTGGAGGAAATTAAACAAACATTTAGCGGTTGGGCGGAATACAAGAGTGGTTGCCATGAAGGAATGTGAGCATTGCTGGGGGCGGCATACGCTATCTGCAATGAGCCAGTAGTTGTCATGGATGAATAGAGAGTTCTTGTCATGGATGAATAGAGAGTTCTTAAACCATGTGTAGAGTAGCCAATCTAGCCTACGTCAAGACTAAATCTGGTCCAAAATGACTATTTTCGGATTCTAAGAGAAGGGGGGGGAGAGCTCAGGCTATTTGGTGTCCAGGCTCAAATCTACTTAATTCTAGCCAAACCACTAGTCCAAGTCTGATGACGTTCGCATCCGAGGACCAGTAGAATCCACCACTTTAATTTTAGCCCAAGCCTGATGACGTTCGCATCCGAGGACCAGTAGAATCCACCACAAAATTCTACTGGTTCGTAATCACACCAATTATTCCAAATTAAAATTACAAAATTTTCGTAGAGATGTGAGCATCAAGTATGGGAGAAGCTTCACGCACATTAGCACTAAAAATGATTCTTTTTTATCTTTTCTTACATTTATTTTTTTCGAACCCTTCTTTGTTCTTTTTCTTGATTTAAATTCACTCAATATCGACCTTCGTTTTAAGACAAAAATTGAGAATTCTCCAATCAAAATATTTTATATCCGTATTTTTATCCATATTTCTTTGCTCTAGTTTTTGTTGTTTTTGATGTTGAAACGGTTTTTCTTTATCCATGGGCACTGCTTATGGACCCGAACCTGGGTGATCTATCCATGACCAGCTTTTTTGATTACCTTCCTCGCGTATGTATAAGACCGAATCCATTCGATTTCTAAAAAAGATTACTAATCCTTAACTTTTCGAGGAATCCTTCATCAGTGGTTGTGAATGACTGATTTTTCTTTCAGAATACGGTTAACCAACATGTTAACTAATCGATTACGATAAATTGGATCGGATTGATTTATTTCGTACCTTTCGCTCAATGATAAAATGGGTCAGATTCTACAGGATCAAACCTATGGGACTTAAGGAATGATGGAAGGGAATAAAAAAAGAAATAAAAAAAGAAAGGAAAAAATAATTAAAAAAATGAAGTAAATAAAAATGAAGTAGAAGAGCCCAGATTCCAAATGAATGAAAACGTGACTGAATTGGTCCTAGTTACTCTTCGGAACGGAGTAAAGGGAATCGCAGGAGTCTTATTCCCTTTCTATCTCATTGACTTGAAAAATCCCTTATTAATCATTTGCTCATTGACTTGGAAACAGCAAATGAGTCTATTCCTAAACAGAGGAGTTTGTCGCTAGGTGTTGGTCTATCTTTGATTTATGTTCATAGTATGATAATAGTATCTTATATATCCTTTTCGATGGTTTCATTAAATTAACTAGATGCTCTTTTTAGGAATATCAATTGTTTGATCAATTGAAAATTCAATTCGATGGAAAAGACGAGATTAACTGAGTACCGCGATCAACTCTTGAGCGACAAACTAAGGGGAGTAAGACAAGACGGCATTGGTTGGATCTAAGTTGGGGAAGGTGGTTTAGAGAGACCCCTTAGAGAGAATTCACGAGGGCTTTATGCTCGGGGTAGGTCGACCTATCTGTTTTCTTAACTCAACTTGGATTCATCGTGCTGGAAATAGGACGGGAGTGGTGACCCTATCAGCCTTTTCCACTCGATAGCTATACTGACACGACGGTGGCTCCATACCTTGAGAGGGAGACAAGAGGAATCGCAGGAGACTTTTAAAGTTTTTTTTCGGCTCCATTGTCCCTCAGGGGAGGTGAACCAGAGGAGAAGGCAGCCCTCGTTACGAACGGAAGCTGGACAGCTCAGTCAGATGTGGGTAGTGGAATACGAAGAAAGTATTACACTACTAGAACTCCAATGAAGTTGTTTAAACAGCAAATAAGGGCTTTAAAACGAGAGTTAACAGGGGTATAATCTATCATATTACAAGAGTGTTTAAATGAATCCCTTTGGGCTAACATTTCGTGTATCTGTCTTTATGTAGGGGATTAGCCTTCGGAGTCTTATTTAGAGTGTCTTGGAGTTATTATCCTTCGGTTGTGTAATTGGTCAAGTGAGTAATAGTAAGGATTAGGTTATTTCGGTAAATACATTCAACCAACTCCAATCCTTTTACCCATTAACATCTTAGAAGTCAAGAAAGATATTTTGAATGGAGTTGATCGCGGTACGCAGTTAATCTCTTGAACGTTCACGGTGGTAACACCTTCATAGGGAGTAAGGTTCATTGGTCACCTACGATAAATTTCCCTTGCTTGAAAAATCCCCTGAAAGAGAGTGAGGTCCTTGACGAGGGCGGACGGTACTTCAATAAAGAAAGACAAGCGGTATCGCAAAAGCGATTCTCAAGAGTCTTCTGTTGTTACGATAAATTTGCTTGAAAAATCCCCTGAAAGAGAGTGAGGCTCCCCTTGACAGGAGTCGAAGAGTAAGACAAACTAAGGGGAGTAAGACAAGACGGCATTGGTTGGATCTAAGTTGGGGAAGGTGGTTTAGAGAGACCCCTTAGAGAGAATTCACGAGGGCTTTATGCTCGGGGTAGGTCGACCTATCTGTTTTCTTAACTCAACTTGGATTCATCGTGCTGGAAATAGGACGGGAGTGGTGACCCTATCAGCCTTTTCCACTCGATAGCTATACTGACACGACGGTGGCTCCATACCCTGAGAGGGAGACAAGAGGAATCGCAGGAGACTTTTAAAGTTCTCCAAGTTTTTGGAATGCTCCAAATTCCACTTGAGCATCTAAATCTGGATCAATATAGCAAAATTATAGATAGGGAACTATACTAGCGACCTACCTAATTAAGAGTATAATATTGTTATAGAATGTGATTCTTCTTTCTTTTTTTTTTCTTTTACAACCGACACAGTCCTCTGTTCTTGGAGCAGAAGCAATTTGCTGAGCTTTACACCCGTCCCAAGTTCTTCTTCATATAGATAGATATAGGATCTATGGAGCAATTACTTAGAAGTACATTTATTTTCAATATCAAATATGAAATAAAAGACTTAAATTTTATGTTCAATATTCAGTCATTTAAATGGATTTATAACAGAGTAATCTATACTCTATCACTTCAACAATTTTCAAGATGGTTCATTTATATGAACGTCTTCGGCTCACCCCCAACTCCAACATCAACCACACTATAGCCATAAAAATAATTTCTCTCCCAGCCAAGTACTATTTAGCAATTTGTTGTACCCGAAATTCAACGAAAATCCATAGTCACGTATATAAATATATATATATATATATATATATATTTATGATGTTGCACTGTGATATTGGGCTAGAATTTAATCCATCACTTATTCATTAAATCGACAAGATTGTTGTTTTGGAAACGTGAGTCGACTAAACTAAACTACAAAGAGCATTGGAATGTGTCATTGTCTAGGAAGTATGATATTGTGATATTTGTTTAGCTTAAGAAAATAAAGAAAATTATTCCATTGAGTTGTTACTAAGTTACTAATTAACCAACTGGACATTTTTTGTTTTTTGTTGGAAGGATGTATTTCTTTCGAATGTCGGAAGAGGTTTCAGCTCAAGGCTCAAGCTGCGTTCTCATTTCAATGCGGATGGGGTTTGCCACCCAAGAAGGAGTCTTTCTTACATACCCCAGAATACGGGGTACTCTAGGGTACTTAGGTCTCTTTTTTAGTTTGAGGGCTGCTATGCCCACCTCTACATTATATTTTCCACCCACTGTTATTCCTAAAATGTCCCTCATACATTAATAAAACTATTTTTCATTAAAAAGACAAAAATTGAAAATCAAAACCACACCACCCGACCCAATTCGACGGCAACCCCCTTCATACCGCCAGCCAACTTTTTCTCTCTGGAAATTCGGAGGAAGAGAAGACCTTGACGTGACCCATTTCGATGAAGACTAGGAGGAGGAGCGACATCTTCGGTCGAATCGGTCGTTGTTCTTCAACCGACAATGATGATTTGGGTTGAAGTTGAAGTTGAGTTGAGTTTGTTTATTTGTGGGTTCGATTGAGATGGAGAAATGAAAAGATTAGGTGGATGATGGTTCCCAAGCTGGTGGAGGATGGTTGCCGTCGGATTGGATTGGGTAGGTGGCTCGTGGCTGTTTGGAGTTGGTTGCTGGGCTCTTCGTTTTTCTTCTTATTGTTTAATTTTTTTCTTGTTTTTTCTTCTAATTTTAACAAAGTAGCAACTAGACTTGAGAGCTAGTGTGTTGATTAGATCCTCAAAACGCCATTTTTTTTCACAGCTTCTACTTGCTCCTCAAATATCTCTTTGCTTTTTTGGGGACTTCTCCTCCAGATCAAAGATAACAATGTTTTTTTTTTTTTTTTTTTTTTTAAATTCGAAACAAAATGTTGAATTTATGTTCTTTTGGCTATAAAAAAATATATAAGGATTAATTTCATTAGGGCTTCAAAAGTTATTTTACAAAAGGTCAAATATGTCATTAAAATTTTTATTAAAAAGTGGGTGGGGAAATAGGGTTGTGGGGTGGGTATAACACCACTCTTTAGTTTATAAGGTATTTTTCACTTTACTGCCCTCAAGTATTGTCAAATTTGCACTTTGCTACACTTACTTTTTTTTGTCTCACTTTCAGTTTCTTGATACTTTTATACATCCGTTAGTTTATCCGTCAAGTTTTTCGTTAACGGATGACGTTGCAGAACTTTGGCCTACTAAAAAAAATATAAATTATTAAAAAACTAAAGAAAACAATAAATAATAAAACAATAAAGAATAAAATAAACTCTCCTCCTCCTCCAAACAACCAATTCCACGGGTCACCAAATTTAAATCAAATACAACAAATTCAAAGAAACTGAAATATTCAAAGTTAAAAAGGAGTTTGGTGCGGAGGGGGCTTAAAGTGGAAGGGGTATGGTGGATGTGCAGTGGAGTCGAAGAGAGAGGGAGAAGAGAAAAAAGAGATTTTTTCTTTTTATTTATTTATTTTTTATTAATTAATTTTTAATGTTTATTGTCCATGTGGCACAAATTTATTGGGCCACAGATCTGCCACGTCATCAGTTAACAGAGCACTTGATGGATAGACTAACGGAAGAATAAAAGTGTCAGAAAAATCAAACTTTAGGTATGAAAGTGAGATGAAAAGAAATAAGGGTAGCAAAGTGCGAATTTCACAATACTTGAGGGTAGTAAAGTGAGAATTACCCCTAATTTTTAATATGGTTGAGACTAGGGGTGCAACTCGGGCGGGTTGGGCCGATTAGATGGTCAACCTAACCTTAACCCAATCTTTACGATTCGGGTTTGGGTTGGGTTCGGGTTCATGCGGGTTTAGTCAAGTTAAGTTGTAATTGGACTCGGGTTTATTTGGGTTGGGTTCGGGTTCGCCCAACTTTATCGAGTTCAATTTTATAACACCTTATTTTGCATGATTTTTTAAAATTTGAACCAAACAACGTCAATATTAGTTAAAATTCCATTTACACATCACCACCCACACAAAAGTTAAAGCAGACCAACTTGGAGACTATTTTCAATGTTTCAACCATGCAAAGTTGAAATTAAATTACCAAACGTATATCAAAGTTTCAACCAAAAGAAATGTAAAAGTAACATTATCATTCATTATCCACATGAAAACTAACAATAAACTTCAAGTATAGTCATTCCAAAACTTAAACATAACTTATATAATATGAAGTAAGATGGGTAATATGTGCATGAGCAAATTCGGGCTCAAAATCGGGTTGGATTTGGATTGACATGGGTGGCAAGGCACCAATCCAACCCAACCCAACCTAATAAATGATCGGGTTGAGGTTGGGTTGAGTTTGGGAGATTTTTTTCTTCATTCTAACCTATCCAATCGGGTTTGAAATCGGGTTGGGCATGGGTGGATTTAAATTGACCCAACCCAAGTTGCACCCCTAGTTGAGACTCTCCTTTCTCTCTCTCTGTTTCGTATAATTGATGTATATATCAAGAGATTTTTCCAAATACCAGGTTTTCAAAAGGATACTCCATATGTCATAATATATACAAGAGGAGAAAATAATATATTTTTTCATGTCTCTTCACTTTTATTATGACATGTGGAGTATACAGTTGAAAACCAATCACTTTGAAAAATTTATCATATATATCAATGTGGCTTTATGAAATTTCAAGTGGAATTATTGTTTCATTTTAGATTTCAAATTGTTGGCTGGTATATTGTTGTTAAGTTATAATTGTATTGGCTTAGCAGCTTATAATTTTTTAAAATATGTTGTAACTGGGATGTAACTGATGTAGAAAGAAATAAAAGTGTTTTCTGTTGTGGACTATTTTATGAAGGAGGGTGCGGCAAGAAAGAGAGAGAAAATAGAGAAAGGCTTGAGGAATTATGGTGTATTGTAGTACATATTCCTCATGCCAAAGTGTTTTTATTTATAATGAAACAAGTACAGTTGTAATATGAATGTAATCTTTAGGATAATAGAATATCCCAATCCATATCCACCCAGGATTTACACAATCACATTTAACACATGTTTATATTATCTACAACATTTTCTGAATTTTAAACAGTTTAGAAAGGGTTATAAAAAGTTAAAAACAAAGGCGATTACGCCAAAATTTTTTAGAGAAACTTTAACTTCTAGAAATTCGCCAAAAAGTTTAGCCCACCCCATTTCTAAATCTTGGATCTGTCGTTATCCTCGTCGATGACGATGGGTTTCAAGTCCGATGAGATTGGCGACTTATGAGATCGATCGATTTCGAAGTTGGAGGAAGCGGAAGATCCAGGGACGGTCGGTGGTGGGTGTGACTAGATCGAAATTTGAGGACAGAAATGGTGGGATGGTAGGGTGGTTTAGTAGTTTATTGTTGTGTTTTTTATGCAATTTTCTTTTTTCTCTCGTAGAGTCATACCTAATATATTTCTCGTTGAATGAAAAGTTAGTGCCGAATGTCAATTGTGTTGGCATGCATGATGAGTCCAAATTAATGTTACCCCGCTATATGAATTTTTCATACTAAAACCATGGTCTTAACATATTTGTGATTGGAAAACCAAATTTTAATCTACGCATTTGATTGAAAATTATATTTTGTATACTATGGAGTGTTCGACAATACAGGAAGATAAATAAATTATTAAGATTTTGGAGGAAATTAAACAAATGTACAAAGAACGATTTAGGGTGAAAGAAGGGATACTCAAGCAATTTAACGGTTGACAGGTCAATTCTGATGATGATAGGAGTAACAAGCTTTCAAAAGCTCGTCATACCTTCCAACATCGAAATTCTCGAGTTGCACGAGGCTTAGCCTGAAATCGGCTCTGGTAAAATCCAAAAGAGGATTTCATTGAGGTCCTGAGGAAGAAGGCATATCCCACCATCAAGTACATGGACATAATGTATGTACAAAAAAATCAGTTCCATGAAGACCCACGAGAGCTCCCAGAATGTAAGACTCATGAAACTGGGTGTTTGAAAAACCAGATAGCAAGACTGCACCAGAGCTCTTTTCGAACAAGGGACTCCGCCTTTAGGTTTATCTCAAACTTGTGCCTCTCCATGTCTTCCAATTCCCCTATTTTGTGGTCATTGGAGTTAGCTGCTGCTCATGGAATGGGAATTAGTGGATCGGTTTGGCTTTGGCTATCTGCATTTGCAGTAACCAAGCAGTTTGAAACATTTGAATAAAGCATGCTCAGCATAACATTAATTAGTTCTTACCAGCTATACAAAAAAATGGTCTTTTGATTTAGGCCCAATCAACATAATAATTTTTTGATTTAACCCAACATTTATATGGTTTCAATTTAAACTTAATTTGTGCATTCATTTTTTAGTTGTATGCCTATTTTGACCTTGATACTAAATATAGAACTAAATTGAAAATTTCTAATTTACAATTATTTACCTATGATAATGATATCTACAACACTTTTGAAATAATATATAATACAATTCTATATATATGAAAAATATTTAATTAACATCTTCATTTACCTATAAAAGAGATACGAAACAATTATATGTATGAAAAATATTACTATCTACCTTTAATAAAGATACCAAAACAATTATATACCTAAGGCAAAGATATATAAGCATTTGCCAAATTTTAAGATATGTAGAAGCAAAGGGAATATATATTGCCTGTAGTTAAGGTTATCACCATGCAAATTTTAATACAAATTATTTCTCCATATAAGGTAGAATAAAAAGAACAAAAAGAAAAAAAAAGAGTTGAAAAAGATGAAGAACTTAGCATGAAAGTGGCAATAAGCAAAAAGCAATAAATTTATCAAAGGTTGGCCTAAAATTTTGTGTTTCTATCCATTTTTAAATATAGGGGCAGATTGGTAATGAAAAATAAAAGCATTTATTTGTATCACACAAAAAAGGAAAGTTATACTAGGTGATATAGAAATCAAAGAGTTTAAATTAAAAATGAAGCTTTCCCTAAAATACGCTAAAAAATTTGGGCTAAAATCAACTTTTCTATAAAAAAAAAATGTGGACACAAAATTGCTCGAAATATAATCAAAATTGACACAAAATTTAGGGTTTGTCCTTAATAATAATGTTGTGCAAACTACATGATGTTTAATTGTAAAATTTAAACTTACATATACTTAATTGAAACGTTATTCAAACGTACAAAATTGAAAATGTATTACATCTCCCTAGTTGAAACATTGTTCAAACATACGAAACTGAAAATGTAGTTTGTTATCCTACTTTTTAAAGTATGTTGTCCTCTTCTTTTCTCACTTTATTTCGTGAACTAAGTTGAAGGAGGTATTAGTTTTGCTAATGTGACAGAGACTCTTTGGTCTTTTCAACTCATGTACACATTTGGAATATCTAAAACATCAAAAATCAACCTAACATAAAAAATAAAAATCCAAAACCCCTGTCGAAATTACCCCAAATTTCCTACTTGGCAACCCTAAATGGCTCAGTTTTTATATTCACAATTTCTTTAACAAATCCATACTTTCACTGTTGGAAACACCAAAAAGTTAAGCCACGTCAACAAAACTAGCGTTTTTCTCAACCCATTTGACAAAACGAGGTAAAGTGAACCACAAAAGAAAGCTCTCATAAAGCAAAGTGAGACATAATAGAGTGTAAAGGGTAAATTGACATTTTATGTAGAGTACAACATGCATAGCTAAAAATAAGCAGCTAAGGATCACACACACTTGTCACTTAGTACTACTATGTAATGATATTTTTTCTACTTGTAAGTGAAGTTTTAGGTTCCAATGTCGTAGATGACGAGTTCGACACTAATTTATTCTTCTTATCACTTAATAAAAATAGAAATTAACTTGGCTCCTCAATGGATGAGGAGGAGTTCATTTTTAAGATGCTTTGTTACCAATTCACGAAACTTTGCGCTTATGATCGAAATTGTTCATATAAATCACTTTGTAATGATCATCTATGCATAAAATCAATAAAATATGGGATCATTTAGTTATCGAACTGTAGAAAAACAAATAGTCAAATATGGTAAAAGTCTTACAAACTGTCAATCTATTTGCTACAGTTGATTGACTAAACGACTTTATTTTAAATTGATTTTTTGCAGAGATGATTTTTATAAAGTAATTTATAATATGAACGGCTCCAATCATAAGCACGAAATTTTGTAAATCAGTCACATGATATCTTGAGAAGGAACTCCTCCTTAATCTTAAAGAACCAAACTTTTCTCATACAAATATATCGTTTGTATAAAAAAAATCACACAAATTCTATCATTTCCCTTGGTAATGGCAATTTTCGTGCGAATTCCTCCAGTGGTCTTCTACAAAAGAAAAATGTCTGAAAAAAAAGAAGAGGAAAATAAAGGGACATGAAGCTGTGTAGCAATGAGACACATCATCAATGACATGCATTTCTAAGGATGAGACACATCAATCACACCACTGTCTTGGCTCGAACGGGAAGATTTATGTTCTTCACCACCGCCAAATGCCAACGGTCACCGTCCCAACAGGATATATACGATCGTGCACTCGTATTAGTTAGACACAATTATATAGCCACATGTACATAGCCACGTCAGCATCTTCTTCTCGAGCACTCAGTTTCTCTCTGTCTAGAATACTGTTACTACAGGGGCCTTCTTCTAGCATAAGCTCGTCCTCGGTTTCGTTTATCAATTACATCATAAGCATCTGCAGCGCTGCTTCATGGCCACCATCGCCGGTACGTATAAACTATAATACATCTACACAGACTCCTTGATTAGCTAGTTTGTTTTCTTTATTAAAAGCGATATCATTAGTCTATCTTACCCTTAGGGAAAGAGGAAAGAGGAGGGTTTAAACTCTAGACGCAATAGTTGAAAATGTGTGCTCTATCTACTGGAACAATTCACCACTTTCGATTCCTTAACTATCGATTCCTTAACTAGTTTAAAGCAAATGTTATGGTGATTTTCTTTTATATACATCACGTCTAGTTTGCTTTTTAGGCTGTCCTAATTGTTTAATGACCTTTCTTCCGAGTATTGAATTTTTTTTATTTTTTTTTTTGGTTTAATAAATTTTCCTCATGTATTCTCTGATGATGGTTTGTTTGGCTGCTGAGAAAATGTAGTATGTAACGATATAACATAGTCTAAAATGCTTAAATTCGCTAATACATTTGGGATGTTGGACCCAAAGTAACCATTCAAAAGTGTGTCCTTTGTTCGTTATAGGGGATTAGAGTTAAACTGGTACATAATTTGCTTTTTTTTAAAGACTTTAGAGTAAGCATTTCACATCAAGGAGGATGGGAACTTGCATGTGCGTTTATAAGTAGTTGAGTTACTCTTCACATGATTAATCTGTTTTACTGTGGGATCTCAACTTCCTTCAGATTTGCATAGTATTTTATTTCCTTCTTTTAATACCATTACTATTGTACTCGATGCCATTACATTGTGGTTTGGATTCTAATGTTTCTTTTTTTGCTTTGAGCCTCTTCAGCTTCTGAACATGCTTTTAAGGGAATACTAACCAGTCTTCCAAAGCCTGGAGGTGGGGAGTTTGGAAAATTCTACAGTCTACCTGCTCTCAATGATCCACGAATTGGTACGAAGTTATTCTGTGTTTTCGACTAATGAAACATGTTTTTTTCAAGCATGTTTCAGTTTCCATTGATGCTATTTGGAGTAAATGATTTATCGCCAAAAATATTCTCTTGACTGATGGAATAATTTTTGCCTTTTTTGTGTGACAGAGGCTTCCGTATTCGATAAAGATACTTTTGGAATCTGCAATTCGTAATTGTGACAACTTTCAAGTTACCAAGGATGATGTTGAGAAAATAGTGATTGGGAGAATACATCACCAAAGCAAGTCGAAATTCCATTTAAGCCTACTCGCGTTCTCCTCCAGGTTCGGAGCTGTTTTCAGCAGTCAATATGATTTAGTTTTTGGAAAGTCTTCTACTTTCATAAGGCATTATGTTTGTTGCGCAGGACTTTACTGGAGTACCAGCCGTGATTGACCTTGCATGTATCTGGGATGCCTTGAAGAAGCTTGGAAGGGATCCTAACAAGATAAATCCATTGGTTTGTAATTTCTCTCGGTCATGCACTTCACAAACTTCTTGAGTTCAATATCGATAAATAGTTAAAATTAAGAAAGGAAATGCAGTGTACTACATTATCTTTTTGGTTGCCTTTTGAGGTTACAATTTGTGATTTTGAAATTTTTTAGTGGTTAGTTTCATGGGGTTTGACATAACATCTTCATCAGGTTCCGGTAGATCTTGTCATTGATCATTCGGTCCAGGTTGATGTAGCAAGAACTGAAAATGCACGAAAGGAAAATATGGAACTTGAGTTTCAGAGGAATAAAGAGAGATTTGCTTTCCTCAAATGGGGAGCATCTGCTTTTCATAACATGCTCGTTGTACCTCCCGGTTGTGGAATTGTCCATCAGGTAAAGAAATTGGTTGTATGAATAATCTGTCATTTCCCTCGCTCTCTAGCTGCTATTGTTAATCTTTTAGCTCTTAGGTTTGGGTGTCGAGGTGCGACTATTAGGCATTTCTAGTTGCCAAGTGTAAACTTCTGACAAAATTTACACCTTATGGATTGTATTCCATGCCAATTTTCACTTTATTTCATTTTGCAGGTTAATCTGGAATTCCTTGGAAGGGTTGTTTTTAACTCCGATGGCATTCTATACCCTGATAGTGTTTTGGTACTGATTCCCACACAACCATGATTGATGGATTAGGAGTTGCTGGGTGGGTGGGTGGGGGGGGGGGGGGCGCGGTGGGATTGAAGCTGAGGCAGCAATGCTTCGTCAGGTAAAAGTTTGCTAATCTAGTAGCCGTAGATATGTGCGTTTTCGTAGATATATATGTGTCTAATCTAGCAGTCTATCTAAAGGGTAGTGACTATTGTATCTAAAAGTGAAGAGCGTTGGTGTCGCATTCTTATAAATGCATTCACCTTCACTTTTCAGTTGGAATGTTGAAATTAAAAGTTAAAGTACTCTTTTAGCTATGCGTTTCATGCTGTATTTTCAAATTTTCCAGCCCATAAGCATGGCGTTGCCTGGTGTTGTTGGGTTCAAGCTTACTGGGAAACCGCGCGACGGTGTCACTGCTACCGGCTTGGTTTTAACTATCACACAAATGTTGAAGAAACATGGTTTTAACTATTTTCAGATTATTAACAACTGCTGTCATTTCTGCTGCTCTATAGACTTTTATGTCGTGTATAGAAGCTGTTTACTGATCAATTTCCTCTTCCTGGTCCTGTTAGTTCATGTTAGAGGTGCTTAATTAACTCTAAATCCTTTCTAATCCCTTCAGGTTGACATTGATTTTGATAAAGAGCCAGTTGGAATAGGGAATGACGGGAAGAGTGTATACTTCAAGAATATATGGCCTAGTAATGAAGAAATTGCACAGGTGGATCGATTTATTTCTTCGATTTCATATCACTGATACAGATTTTCGAACAATGATCGGAACCCGTTGAAATGTTGATGTAATGTGCATTTGCAGGTTGTTCAATCTAGTGTCTTGCCTGACATGTTCAAGAGCACGTATAAGGGCATTACGAAGGGCAATCCTTTGTGGAACCAGCTCGCAGTCCCTTCTTCGACTCTTTATTCTTGGGATGCGAACTCGACCTACATTCATGAGCCCCCATACTTCAAGGACATGAGGAAGGACCCGCCAGGTCCTCACAGCGTAAAGGATGCCTATTGTTTGCTCAACCTCGGTGACAGTATAACAACATACCATATTTCTCCATGTGGGAACATCCACAAGGACAGCCCTGCTGCAAAGTACCTCCTAAAGGTTGGGGTGGAACGAAAAGATTTCAATTCCTATGGGAGTCGCCGGGGCAATGATGAGGTAATGACAAGGGGGACCTTTGCCAATATCCGCATCGTCAACAAACTTTTGAATGGTGAAGTCGGTCCAAAGACAATCCACATTCCAACAGGGGAGAAACTTCATGTATACGACGCAGCAATGGTGAGGACCTCGATGTTTTGCATCTCTACATCTCAATTTTCTTATTGCTGAGTACTGAGACAGCCATTCATTTGCAGAAGTACAAGGCTGCTGAACAGGACACCATTGTCCTGGCTGGGGCAGATTATGGAAGTGGCAGCGCTCGAGATTGGGCTGCCAAGGGTCCAATGCTACAGGTGAGTTTTTCTTCCGTCCTCTCCCTCGCTACCTCACCCTGCGAATACTTTAATCCTTACAAAGCCTTCTTCTGCATCAGGGAGTGAAAGCAGTCATTGCAAAAAGCTTTGAAAGAATTCATCGTAGTAATCTGGCAGGCAGGAATGGGAATCATTCCGCTTTCTTTCAAGCCGGGTGAGGATGCAGACACGCTTGGACTAACCGGTCATGAGCGCTACACAATAGACCTTCCTCGTAACATTAGTGAGATAAAGCATGGCCAGGATGTGAAGGTCACAACTGACAATGGGAAATCGTTTACATGCACACTCCGCTTCGACACAAAGGTACTTCACATGCTTCTATGAATCCAATTCAACGGATATAGAACACCCGTGATTATTGTTGTTGAACGCGGAGGGCGGACCTTAAGGTTCACTTGGTCTTCGTTTCTACTGCATTTAAAGTTTGATATCACCGGTTGTGCAGGTTGCGTTAGCATATTTCGATCATGCCGGCATTCTTCCATACGTCATTCGAAACCTGATTAAATAGAACAGGCTTCTGAGCTTTCGGATCTGCAGCCTCTGTCGCCGATGAACTCGTCTCAGTTGAACTTTGGGTTTTTCTTTTTTCCTGTTCAATTAGTTTTATACAAGTTTAGAGTCCTTTCGGAGTTCTTTTACTTTGATCAAAATCGCACGCCTTAAAAAGTACACCACCAGCAGATGGCACTTTACTGCAGTGGCAGAAATACGCACCCTAGTGCGGGTTCAATCCTCACCGATCCCCCTCCCCTCCTCCTTGACCGACAATATCGTTTGTCAAAAAAATAAAAGTGCACCAATTCAATAAACGCTTGCCTTGTGGTGACTTGGTTACGAGAGATCTTGGTAAAGCATAGAAAATTTGGTGATGAAACACACACACAAGAACGATACTTTTGACGTAAAACAAGTCCCAAATAATAAACAAATAAAAATATAAAGCTCCTGTGTTTCACATTCATTATCTGTCTAGCTCCAGGTTGTTCAACATCAAATTCTGATCGACCTCAAAACTTCTAAACCTTAAAAAAAATGCAGACTCTTTCGGTTCAGAACTTCCGGGAAACGCTTATACGAACAAACCTAGATGTATCCGGTGAATTGTATCTGTACTTGAGAGTTCCACAGTTCTATCTGGAAAGCAGACCCCTCCCCCATGTATGATAACGGAAGACGTGTTCCATTCTTCAGACTAGGTGAGGAAGACCAATACAAAGAGGATGATGAACAGGACGAGTAAAAATAGTATCATCATAAACTGGCCCTTTATACCCGCCTTCTTCATCACGGTAGCCACCTTTTTCTGCAAAATCAGAAAAACGAAAGATCGTTTCATCTCTTCTGGGATCAGTTAACTGTATATTTGAGTCGATTAGCAAGCTGAAGAAAATAAAAGCTAAACTCATTCCAGTGGACGGAATCTGTTGGTAGGACAATCTATCAAGTCAACACAAACTCACCTGAACAAAATCAAGACGATTTGATGTACTGTCCAATTCCGTGCCCAACTCATCCACAATCCTCTCCTGAAGCACCAAAAGACTTAGAATTTAGTAAATGAAAGTGGCAAGAACGAGTCCAAGTGCAGGGCAGAAAGAGCTCATTTGCAAGTAATAGATACAGGTTCAAGAAAATGCATCAAAATGCTCATCTGTTTTCCCTTGCTCCCTTTCCATCATATTATTCACAGTTCAGATGCAGTAATCACAATACCGGGATGTACAGTGATATACAAAATTCTTACCTGTGCGAGGAGCTCTTCATGAATAGTAAGTCCAACACCTCCAATTCTCTCCACACTTGCACTAAGTTCGTCCAACTCCTCATCCTGTTGCCTACAAGCATCAATTGACAACATAAGATCAAAAGAAACAGAGTTATACAGACAACTGGCCAAAGGATTCGGGAAAGAAAAAAACTATGCCTGTAGTAAGAGAGCATTTTTCGCAACCCAATGAAAGGGAGAGAGAGGAACAAGGGGAATTCAGATTTCACTTAGCAACATTTGACAAAAGGTGCATACAACTCCGTATTTATGACAACAAAAATGGTTTACCATCAAATTACAAGCTCGGATGGTTTGACCCAATGAGAATCTTTATATTTTCCTTTTAAAATTAAAAAAAAAAATCGTAATTTCGCCGATTAAATTCAATAATTTTAATAAACAACACAGACAATTCATTCCAGCTTATATAACATATGAACAAGCACCCGCCAAACATTGAACTTTAGCAGACACTTCCCGAAGAACAGAATGATAATTTGTAACCATCTATGTTTGCCACATACATGTGTCAATTGAATGTGAGATGCGTGTGAAAAGTTGAAAAATAAAAAACAAAAAGAAAAGTAAAAACCTTACTTTATGAGAAGCAATTGTCTATCTGATTCTGAAGTTATGAAGTCATCGTTATGTTGTGCAGCATACTGGTGGGATCTATCTGTGTCTTGAGAATTCGCCAGCCTCATTAGTTCTCGACGCATCCCATTCACGCTAGTTCCAGAAGACTCCTTTCCAGCTTCCACTGCTTTCTTTACAGAACCAACCTGAAAAACTATTTGATTAATTGAGGAGCTGCCATACAGTCATCCAAAGGAAAAAAGCAACCATGTAATATGCTGTACAAATACATAGCAGAACGTAAACCGCACAAAGGATCATTATGCAATAAAATATCCAAAAAACACAGAAAAATTGAAACTATATTTCTGGTCACAAAACCACACTCAGACTGCCGCTATGTAAAAGATGTACGTAATCATTGTAAGTCATCAAGACAAGGTTTGTTATGACAACACCACAGGTGACAACAATTACCAGATATGAGATCTTCAGTCACTAAAATGTTCTAAAAGAGTACAGCTTAACAGACGATACAATTATACCTGAGCACGAGCAGTGCTTGTCCATCTCCTTCGTTTTTCAAGTTCTACTTCATCAATGCCATACCATGTAGGATCTCTAGCTGCTACGGAAATTGCTTTGTCCAACTCATCTACCTTCCTATCAAGAAAGCATGCTTTCAGTATTGCAAACAGAAGTTGAATTTCAAATTATTAACATAGGTTTGGGAAAAGAAAGGAATGAAAAAAAAAATTACTTTACACAAGTCACCTTCTCTCTGACAAGGATAAAATATCGGTCTACAAAACTATTATTGGATTGGATTTACAGAGTTTTCAATGAATGTATAGAGATCAATAAAAATGGACAGAAATAAAATTATTTGTTTAAAAAATATGAAAATTTGAAGGAAACTTAAAGATTTGCTAAACCAATCTTTGATGCATCAAGTCTATGACATGTAAAGTTAATTTAGAACACACCACTAACCAGTATGGATCTAATGCTTCTACTACAGTGTATAAACTATCTTTAGTCATTAGTCCTCAATATTTAGCACATAAAAAGATAAAAGCATGCATTGGATGTTTCATCCCTTTGTGCACCAACCGTGGAAATGATTTTTATTTTAACATGTTTGGTTAATAGATGGATACAGAAAAATAACCATTAGTTGGTCACATGGCTTCATCTTCTATATTTTCCGTCTTTTCTTTTTAAATGAGTATTTGTGCAGTCTTGTTGACAAAGTAACACATGACCAATTTGGGCTCAATACCATAAAAATCTCAATGCTGTACATGTCTTAGTTTCTAAAGCACCAGCCAATTAAAAAGCAAATGATCCTCTTGACATCCACATCAACTTCCAATCTTCTATAGCTCAAAATAACCAGTTTTTTTTAGCGAGAATGAAAATCAAAACAGTGACCTATGCGCATTACAAAAAAATTATTTTCATCACCAATCTATGACAGGCCACCCGCATTGAGAAGAATTTTGTAGTGCACTGAAACTCAGTTGCAACATTTCAGTTGTTATGAAATTGTTATGTGTTACCAGCTATTTCTATTGTTTCATTCAGATATCCATGTGGTCACCAATGTGACACTAAGAGTCCCATATTTCGGTTATATGCCAACTCCTGCGTCACAGATCTGACAACCGCCTACAATCTATTCATTATAATAAAGAAACACAGATAATCAAATGTGGTATTATTAGCGCACCTGCCATTCAATGCTTCCACAAGAAGCAAGCAGCTCCTTTGTGAGATGTACTTGCTGTCCATTATCAGATGAAATACGCTCCCATTGGTGAAAAGAAGACTGCAACTTGTCAATCTTTTCAAGAAGAATAATGCCATGAAAACAAATTCCGCACATATAATGAGTACCAAATTCATCTGTTAGTAAAAAATTGGAAGAAGGCATCCAGGTTTTTGTGTGTGTGTGTGTGTGTGTGTGTGTGTAGAGAGAGAGAGAGAGAGAGAGAGAGAGTCAAGAGCCGAAAGGTAATACTCCAAAGAAAGTATAAGAGTCTACTAAAAGGGCACATTGAACTTATAATATGTATCAAACGAAACATATAAACTATACATCATTCCAGAAGCTTCCAAATGACTTAAATAAGTTGACAACTTACAGATTCTTGAATCTCCTCCTTCACAACATAGAACGGATCTTGAGCTGAAGGCATTGTGAACGAAACTAATCTATCCTATGAGCATCCGAAAAAAGAAACTTCTATTAGAAAAACCATATCCCTAACTGCAGCTAAACATGAGAATACGTGCATATATAAACAAGAAATTCAATTCTAATGAAAAATCCACTAAACAAATCAACTGAAACAGAACATTCAGCAAGAGTTAGTGAAAACTGTTTGGCCGGCCTTAGCTCCACTCCATTTTGATTAGCGTGAAATGAAATTCGATTTCCAAATATCCAAATGAGTTTTAAGTAGAACCCATCTGCACCTTTTTCTTCAATTTACGTGTCAAGCACATAAAATTTTTATTTTATTTTCTTCTATTTAATAATTCTTTTGAAATGGAAATTGAGAAATCCTTAATGTAAAATGAAAAATGAACAATCAATTGCCATTACTGTTACATTAATACTCCCAAAAATATTATAATTACAAGTTAATCATACATGAAAACAATCAAGTTCTATCACAAGCAGATTCAAACAAGGAATTTTCGACATGTTGTTGTCGTTAGTGAGATGCGACGGAATCGGAGAACGAAAGTACAAACTACTTGGATAATTAGCTGAATTAGATCCACTTAAGCATATTATATGGATACTACTTGCTTAATCACATTAACAACTGATCACATCATCGAATTCAATCTCCACTTCGGATCAGTAACTAATCAGACCGAATTTCAGATAAACATCACCCAAAAATTGAATAACCCGACTGATTTGCCGCATACCGAACACGTTATACAAATCAAAACTCTCGCCCGATACACCAAAATTCCGATTTGAAACAACATATAGATATAAGTATATATATGTATGTAAAGGGGTGAGGGAGGGGCATACCTTGTACGGACTGAACGGAGAGGCAGAGGGGGACCTGATGTGTGAGATCCTCGTCTGGACTAATGCACGGATTGCAGACGAAGAAGTTTGAGAAGACGAAGTTGAGAGAGAAATTGTGTGGGCTTTCAGTTTTGGACATGGAAGAGCTTTAACTTTTGTTAAGGCCCAGAAATGGCCTACCTTTAATTTTATTAAGGCCCAAAAAAGGGGGTCCAACTTCAGTGGTACGTACTGTTAAATGGCTAAGATTCATTTGGGGCTCACTGCAAATTAATCTGAACTATTCAATAGTCGTACTATTGAATGGTACGTACCACTCAAGATTTTTCCCAAAAAAGGTTCATATCTTATTATTGGTGAAAAGTTAAGGACGTAGCAGTTATTGAGAAGTGAGGAAAAAGAATCAAATCAGCTAGTCTTCCTTAGTCGATCTGATTTTTTTTTTTATTTGATTATGAATTTTAACGGAAAACTTGCACTTTATCGATTCCTTATGTATAAGTAAACGCAAGTGAAAGTTAAGAAGTTAAATGATTCTCTTACCTATATTTTAATAAACGCAAGAAACTCTAGAATCAAAATGATTTCAATTCCTATTTCTTGTAAGTAAACGTGTCCACATGTGTAAGAGGTGAAAAAGGGTTTAATGGTGGTGGTAGGAGGGAGGACGGGGAAGAAGGTTGTGGTGGTGATATGGTTATGGAGTAGTTGTGGTGGCGGGTCTTTGTTTAACGGCGGTGGTAAGAGTGAGGACGCGGAAGAAGATGGGGGTGGGGAAATCTGGTTTTTTCCTTCCTTCTTTTGTTATAGAAAAACAAAAATAAGAAATTCATGTTTAATGTGCTGTTTTAAAATTGGTTGAGGCAATTAACCGGCATGAAAGGACATTTTTGCCCCTACACTCAGCAGAAGGATAAGGGAAATTCAAAATTAGGGTCTCACTGCAGGGACGATTCAAAAAATTTGACCTTGCATTAAAGCACAATTAATATCCACAAAGCATCATTCTCTTTCTCTTCACAAACCTACATTAACTCAACCTGTGTGGAATCAATATGCTATGAGGGCAATTCACTCTAAGATTTTCGAAATTTTTTAAAGGAAAATGCATGCCCACCTTCGGTCAGGACATCCATGGCCGCCGCTGTCTTAAAAATTACTATAGTATTGCACTACCACGTCAGCAGATTTACCAATTTCAAAGGTTTTTTTTTTTTTTTTTTCAAAAGGAATTAGAATTGCAATTAAATTTCCTATATGCAATTTTAATGTGTGGGCGAGAATGACAATTTTTAAGGTATACGCAATTTCAATGAGTTTAATGACTTATTTTTCTGAAAAAAAAATAGTTTAAAGACTTAATTTTCATACGATAATAAGTCCATAACCAAACGTCAAAATAATAAAATAACTTACCTCAAAAAACTAACTAAATTCTTCCTTTCCAAGCAAAGAGATATTCTGAATATCGAACCATTCTTGAAATTACTAGTTGCATGTGTATATGCCGCGACATATATTCATTTAGCCGCAAACTTGCCATCACTTCATCAAAAACCAATTAATATTCTACACATTCTTTTCTGTACAATCACAAGCGAAAACAAAAACCTGGTACATTTCAAGGTAAAAGGTAATGCAAACAAACAATATTTTCTAGTTCCAACTGTGTAGGGATCTGCTCGCTCGCGAGGCTAGAGCTACTGCCTTTGCTCTTGTATCCGTCATCACCCAGTCTCTCTCAGCACGTCGCTGATGCTGCCTTGCATTTTTGGCTCGCTTGGGGGCTAATCGAGTATCCCTTTCTTCAAACGCAAGTCTAAACTTTTCAGCCACGGACAACTCCACGGGGCTGGAAAGACATGCAGGCATTGCCTTTGGTGTAAAACCGCGCACCGCCCATGTTTTGGGATCAATATCCTTGACAACAGAATCATCCAACTGGATGTCTGGGAATGCCTCCCTGGGAACATGGGTTCCCCTGAATCCGAAGGGTGATGGCTTTGGATTTACTTTAATGCGCGGACATTCGGTGGAAAATCCCTCCAGAGAATCTTTATCAATCTTTGGCTGCAAAACAAGAAAGGAGGAATGAAAACATCACAAGGCAGGAACAGACAAGGAAGCTGAAAGTGATTCTCTTACTTGTTTCTCTAGGGACAGAATAATGGTGAGTTAAAGAAACCCAGGTTTATTAACAATCCCCAACGAACTAATTGAATAGTCATAGGCCAACCACAAACTCGTGCACCGCTGGCGGACCCAGCTAATTACTACTAGTGGCTGTAGCCCCCACTTAAAATTTGTTCATTTTATTCAATCTTCTATATACATCTAAGCTTGTCAGTGAAAGTTTATTACTTATTTATCCCCATGAGGGGAAGCAATTGGTAGCACAAGAAGGTTTCTGTATTTAAATTGTTTATATTGTTTACATAGTTTGAATTGTGGGCCCATAATTTTTCTGTGTGGTGTCATGCAAGAGAGAGAACAATATAAAATGCGTTTCGGATAGTTCACACAAAGAACCGAAAATGTGTCCTGTCTATTGATGGCATCAGGCATGGGATCATTACAAGTTTTCATTTGGTAATGCAAAACATGTACGTGTTTGACAATAAAGGGAGAGTCAAGACAGTCACGCGTTCTACTATGTAGGGATGAGATGACACCACTTCCTCATAACATAGTGGTCACCAAAGATCAAACCAAAGCAATTAACATTATGAAGAATAGTATCATAAAAGGACACGTTAAGTACATACCCATACAAGCCAACGCAATGACTCTGCACCATTGACAATTTCTGCAGTATTCAGTTCTTCCCAGGAATCTCCCTCTACATCGTTCAACTTTGGTTTAAATACATCCAAGCACCTGCGTGCAGTGTGGTCACTCCTAGGGCTCCCTCTGCAATTCATAGCCTGTTATGAAGTTACTCCTAGTCAAACACAAATATTACGGGCCACTAAATGCGCAAGGGGTGGAACAAAAAAGTAAAGATCTACAAAGAACGTTCTGGGTTAGCAACTTGGCCTATACTAATTTTATTTAGTGAAGACAATTTCATATGATGATTACGAAGCAAAGGAATATGATTTTAGAAGCACCTTGGAGATATACTAGAACAACTTCATATCTTATTATGATCAAATTGTTATTAGTTCATTCCACAAGGTCAAGGTACAAATACTTTTGTCTTCATTTGTCTACTTCGCAGTTGGAAAATTGAGAGTGAGCATGTCGCATTAACAAAAAAGGAAAGAAAGAAAAAAGCAACCAGTTCCAAATGCACTCTGGTGTTGGTTTATCAGTAAGACTTGTCACATGCACATAAAACTTCTAAATGAATATCAATGTCTTCTGACTTTATCATGGTTACGGAATCATTTCAATTTCAAAAAGCTCTAATCAAGATCATGACAAAGATTGGCAGGCATACAGAAACTTGTAATGAAAATTTAAAATATTTCATTATGTTATGGAAAGGTATTTACCCGCATCTCAACGTCTCCAATGAACGACAATGCTGAACAAGTTCAGAAACTCCAGCAGTAGTAATTTTGTCGCACCGGCTGCAGAAGAAATGTCTCAGTATAACTACAAAGTTTCTTCAGAAAAAAAAACCTACAGAGTTTGAAAACCAAAACACATGTTCATTCCTTGAGTACTAGCCAATCACTACTTAAATGATTGAAACAAATACTAACTAAGACCAACAACTTATATACATTTGTGACTCAAGGTTATTATAAACTTAAACACAATTACAAAGTATCACACTTCACGGACTGGATATCGAAATTAAGATTAACAATCACCCGATTTCCATTAAACATTGCATCCACATTCAAAGTATGTTGGCGTCGCCTAAACACCTTATTTAATCCACAGTTAAGCCGATACATGATATTATATAACTGAACTCCGTACCTAATATCAACAGCTTGAAGTAACCCACATATCTCGGCCACTTTTGCTAACCCGAAATCCGAAACATCTGATGCAGAGAGGTCAAGACTTTTCCATGTATGATCGGCCAAAGGGACAATGACATCGTCGTCGAGTAACTTTCGTCTTCTGGCAATTGCCACCAGTGCCATCTACCATATCAGAAATTGCAAAATTCTTGAGATTTCAGAACCAACAACTGTCAATTTTCTATACATGTAAACAAAAACCCATCCACAACAAAGCAACCCATTGCATTTTTTCCCCAAAAAAGAAATCAAATTTACACAAAAATCGATGTGGGTTTTGCGAATAAGGATAGAAAAAAACCTTTATATCCGGCGGAAAGTTGAATGCAATCTCCGCCAAATCGGGGATGATATCCTCCAAATGCCTGCCGACGACTCCGATACACAAATTTTGTAAACTGGAAGGAGTTTTTGCCCTCTCGAGCTGCGTTCCTGCCATGGATATAGCAAATAAGTACAAAAATTATGTGAATATATACATACATATAATTCCAAAATTAAGCAATTTTGGGACGTACTGGAGGATTGGGTTTGAGGGATTTGGGGTTTGGGATTGGATCTGTAATTCAAATCCAACTTGTTCAAAGAATTCGTAATCCAAGCGATGTCTCTTCCTTTTTCCATCAAAATCAAAATCTAAGCCGCAGAAGACTTGTTTCCCAACTTTTCCGATTTACAACAAGAAATAGCTAGCTGCCCTGCGGTCTTCTTTTGGGGGTATAATTAAAAATAGGGCAAATAAAGTAAATGGATAATTTTCAGATATGTCCCTTCGCTACACAAAATTTCACTTTACTTCTATATTTTATTTTATTTTGTTTTACTTCTATATTATATTTTATTTTGTTTTACTTTATCTATATTTTGTTTAACTAATTTGAGAAAAACCTTAGTTTTATGAAGTAGTATGGAATCTTCAATCTTTGGTCTTTTTAACAGTAAATATAGGAATATGTTAAATAAATTGTGAGTTTTAATGACAATTTGGAAAAAATGAGTCATTTAGTGTTTGTTTCCTAAAAGTTTAAGAGCGAGGCTATTCCATCCTAAGGCATGCTATAGGCTTTTTTGAGAACTTACAGAAGGGGTCTTTGCCTTTTTTTTTTTTACAGATCACCCACCAAATAAGATTATTGGCAGCGGGACTTGAGCATAGGCTCTAATTTAGCGAAGAGAACAATCATTACTACCGAAACCAACCCTAGTTGACAACTATTTAGGGCTAGTTTGGGGTTACTGTGCTTTTTTTCAAAACTGCTTCTGTTGTGCTATGAGAAAAAACAGCTGTGAAAAAAAGCAGGTAAGTGTTTGGTAAACTGTAGTTGTAAAAGTGCTTTTAGTAAAAAAAAGCAGTTTCAGAGTGTTTGGTAAACTTGTATATAAAACTGCTGTGACTGTGTAAAATGACTAAAAAGGACATGTTGCTAGATGTATTATTAATTTAATTGTTTGCCAAAAATATTGGTCAATTTATTACATATACTTTTTTTTTCTTATATTCTTCAAACACTCAATCCACTACCAAAAATTACCCCTCTAGGCATCGGCTAAAAACCGATGCCTTTCACTTGTAATAATCGAGGCTTTGGCATGTAATAGGCATGGATTTTTAGACAATGCATATTTTACAATCAGCATCAGTTTTTTAGAGACATCCGATGTTAATGAGGGATCGTATACCCATTTTGTGTAATACCCCAATGCCTAAGGTTGCTATAGCTTTGGTAATTTTAATGAAACTGATGCTTATAAGGCATCATTTTTTTCTTTTATCAACTAATATTGGCATGACATATAGTTCAACAAAATGCTCTTAATAGATATGAAAATCAAATTTCATTGATACTAGTTAAATGTTACAAATATTTTTTATAAACTACATATTTCAAAACACCTATATATACAACTTACTAACATCAGACTTAGATTTTGTCAAATGATTACATCTGTCAAGATTGCAATTTCCTATGGATAAAGTGATTACAATTTATGATATTAGCAGCACTTCCAATCCTTTCCAAAACACACTTGGTGCAATCTCTTTTGAAACCTGAAAATACACAAGGAACTCTGAAAGAAAAAGAAAGTAGCTTGGATCTAAAGAGAAGAAATATGACAAACACTTAAAAATTGCAAGCCTTTGAAAATGGATAAACCCAATCTCAAAAATTGGTAAAACGGCAAATGCAATGAAAAAGCATCATAGTTTTTACAAACACACACAAGTTAACTCTTTAAAACAGACAAAATCTGAATTCAAAGACAAACTGAGGCTAAATACTTAGCTTTTACAAAGAAGCATCATAGTTTCATCCTAATATGTGATGAAGAAAGCCTACTCGTCGAAGTTGTCATGTAGTTTCATAGCATAATGAGCAACATATAATACTTCACGAATCCCAGTCGAAATACTAAAGCTACAAATTCCACATAACTCAAATCAAACAACACTTTATGTTTCTTCTAAAATAGCACTACCATAATAGAAGAAACAATTGAGTAAAGTAGCTTGAGAAAATAGGATTTAGCTTATAGATATATAAAAGCTTTATCAAAACTACAAATAATGAAATCTGAGCAATGAGTGTGGGTTCTGCAACATAGAACCCACTCTTTTAACCGAAATTACAACTTCAGAACACTTCCATACAATCCAGAAATTATGTTTATAACTTCTTTTTGAATTATACCCAACAATTAACAATGAAACTTGAGCTGTTCATTGACTACAAAATTCAGCATTTGAAACTAAAATAATAACCAAAAAACATATCAGGCAATGTTTACCTTTCAGCCTGAGAGATCTGCGAGCGAGCGTCCACGAGTGTGATTGCAAGTGAGAGATTGAGAGCTCAAACGGTGAAATGCAGAAGGAGAAACAAGTAGTAAAAGCAAAGCCGTTGTTTCTGAGTCAGTGTGTGTAGGTGTGCTGCACTGCAACACTAGTTGGACTAATAAGGAAGAAGGAAGAAGGAAAGGGAGCTTAAGTTGCCCAAAAATAGATTAACAAATTCTTTTGGTGCCGGTAGTATTATTTTAACAAAACCCAAATTAAAAATCAATTAGTTTAAGAGTAGGGCCATATATGAACAAAACAGATACTACTTCTGCAATGTATCATAACTTCCATTCAGTTCATGCTGTAATACAAACTAATTAGGGGGGAAAAG
The DNA here is from genome assembly GCA_018257905.1 of Gillenia trifoliata. Classification (NCBI taxonomy): domain Eukaryota; kingdom Viridiplantae; phylum Streptophyta; class Magnoliopsida; order Rosales; family Rosaceae; genus Gillenia; species Gillenia trifoliata. Next base: position 9,190,422 of record CM031081.1, on the reverse strand, counting down.
GCTCGATTTCTTTCTAATTACGTTTAGTTTCTTAAGCAATGCAAAGCAGAATGCTAAGTTAGCATACCAACTTTATTTTACTAACCCAAAACTATAAATTGTTAACATACAATCCAAACGAAAGCAGTGCTAGCTGCAAGTCCTGTCTTTTTGCATAAAAGATTTGGATTCCAAGAACCACACTTGGAACTCCAAAATACATCCGGAGATATATCAGAATATGACTTGATCCTGAAATTTTCTCTCGAAAAACAAAACCCAAAACTCAAAAACGAACATTACTGAAAGAATTCTTCGAAAAATGAACATTTATATGATTGAACATTGAGCAAGTGTAGAAATACTGAAGCAACTCTTCTTACAGATGCATTCACCAATTAATCTACACAAATTTCAAACAAACAGCATACTAATATCAGCCAAAAGAACACAAAGACTACCAGTTTAAGTTGAAAAATACAAAATTAAACATTTGGGGTAACAAATTTGATCAATAACTTGTTAATTGTTCAATTTCTACACTCCAACCGCATCAGATCCACTGATTAACAGACCAGAAACATTCAAATTATCACTCAATCAGATCGGATTAGCAAAAAGATAATAAAAAATGCATACCCAGATCCAAAGTTTTGAAATTACAATAAAATCGAAATCAAACGTTTCTGAAATACAACAAATCCATGAAAAAATTGAGAAATCGAGAACAAACCGTAACAAATCTGGAACCGAAACGGATGCTGAGTGGCTATGGTGCGTGAGAGCGACAGAATCCCGCGTCCCCTTTCGCTATATTATGCTGCTGCCATTAGAGGGCTTTGGGTTTTCAGAGAAAAAGACGGGGGTAGGATTGCCATTACGAAAGTTTTATTAATGGGTACTGTTCACCCACCTCTCTCGAAAACAAGCGCTTTTTTGAGAAGCAACCTTCAAGTTGCTTATGATTTCTGCTTTTTTCTACCCATAATTTTGAAAAAAAACACTTTTTTTTTTCATTTACCAAACACAATTAAAGCTCCAACTTTTTAAAAAAGCTGCTTTTAAAAAAATTTAAGCAATGCCAAACTAGGCCTTAATGTTGTCAAGGAAGGAATTTGAGGTTGGCAGGGGTTTTGGTTTTTTATTTTCATGCCAAGGTGAATTTTGCAATTTAAGATGTCACCAATGTTAAAACAAATTAAAAGGACCAAAGAGCCATGTAATATCAACGAATTTAACGCCTCCTTTACCTTATTTAACAAGATAAGGTAAAGTGAGATACAAATGAAGAGTGCAAAAGTAAAGTGAGATATAATTTTATATTTTAATTGTTGGATTTTGATTTTTATATTTTAAAATAAAAATCTAACAGTTATAATAATCAGAGTACAAAATACTTTGAGGTATGCAAGAAAGTCCAATAATAATAGAGTGGAAGTTGAGATTTCGTTGAGAGTATCACCCCACCCCTACCCCCCAACCCGCCCCGCCAATCATAAACGACGCCGTCTGATACGAGGGTATTTTGGTAAACCGAGCTGAATCCGTCATCACTTTTGGTGGTAACTGATTTGAATTCCTGCGTGAGAGTGGCAATGCGGCATCTTTATCGTTGGGAAGGAAGGAGGAGGAAGACGACGGCGTTTTGGTGATCGAGAGAGAGGAAATGGCGAAGGGGCTGCAACAACTACAGGGACAAAACCTGCCACCGGATGTGGCCCATGTTATCGATCAGCTGGAACGCCATTGCTTGGCTCCCGATGGTTCCCTTGTCTCCAAATCCGCTTACTACGACCTCCAACTCGTACTCTCTCTCTCTCTCTCTCTCTCTCTACATTCCCCTGCCCTGTTTGGTTGCTGAGAAAATGTCGAATTTTGCAGGCCAGGGAGGAAATGTGCACGGAAAGAATCCGTTACTTGGAAGCCATGGTAATTGAATTCTGCTTAATTTCGAGGTGTTTTTTTTTTCTAATTGTCGAAATTCAACTGGTTATTCGTATTTGACAGTGAATTTAAATTTATGAGTTTTGATGTAGGCAATTTATGGTGAGGCAATTGGAATGGTGGAGGAGTATCAACAGGGCTTGAAGCATTCTCCTGAGGCTGAGGTTCTATATTTCTATTTCACACTCAGAATTTTCTTTATCTATTAAGTTTGTTGATTTTCAAATATGAGAGACACTCAAAGCGAAGCATCGATATCTTAAGCGTAAAGTTAACTTGCTGGGGACTCCAAACTGCAATGCTTAGTGTTAGTGTGTAGAATCAAAGGGTGCATAGTGTGGTTTTGTATTCGACCCCGCGGCACTTAGCATAGGAATTGAATTTTTCCCTTCTACTTGTTCCATTTGAAGAAGAAACGGGCAGAAAATAAAAGCACCGTCATTCCAAAATGGGAACGATAAACATTATTTAAGTAACTATGAAATGTTACCGGTTGAGAATTAGTATACTGTGGAAGGCGTTCGTTCTTTTATTTAGCCATTATCTGAACAGATACATACAACGATGATGCTCAAATGTACTGTGCCCTTAGTACTATTCTGCACATGAACCATTTAAGTAGTCTGAAACTGATGAGTATGGGATTTTTGTGATGTATCAGCTGCATGAGACATTAGAGCATCGTATGATCGTTGCAGAAGCAGCCCAAAGATTGAGGCTTCCTCTTATCTCAAAAGATGGTGAAGTTCATAAGGAAGAAATTGAAAAATGCAGTATAATGTCTCGGAGTTCCCTTGATAGTACTTGTACCGGTGTTACAATCAGCTCAAGTTCCAACTCCACAAATTATACAGCAAGCAACAGTCTTTCTCTTAGTGCTACTGATGTTGTGGAACCTGGACTTGGTGGTGTACCCAACTGCTTTCTTGGAATTACACCTGCTTATTTATGGCAAACACAGCTCCAGCAAACCCCCTTCTTCATGGTATGATGTCAATATGGTTCTGGCATGCAAAGAGTTGTCTTTTTCTCTCTCTTTTTATTAGTCATTTATAGTCTACACTATGGTATCTTGGCTTTGTCTGAACATCTTTTCTTATAGAATCTGTTAATTTTGCTGAATATAATCCGTTAATATGGAGAAATAACCTTGGTGAAGCTGTCCCTTGTTATTGGAATCTTTGAGATGCATCGGTGATGTTTCAACTGCAGGATATGAAAGAATACCAGTTGTGTCTTTCCCGTGAGATTGAGGCTCGATTGGAAGAAAAATGTGATAAGTTAGCTGATGCATTCGTAATGGATGACATTGGTCTCTCTCCCTCTCTCTCTCTCTCTCTCTCTCGCTCTCAACTGTAATTGTGTAAATCTGTTGTTCTAAGTCATTTACCCATTTACATTTTCACCTGATTCATTCTCAGGAAGGATACCTTGAATGCTCTGCTAGTGCAATCTTTGGTCATGATAGGTGTCCGTGGGGTGATCAAGTTTACTAAAATCCTGAAAGTATAGTACACTAAAGGCTCATTTGGTAACTAGGATGCATTGGAGTGGATAACTCATAAAATTCAAGATACGTTAAAGGTGAAGGTAAATGATTTTTCATTTTGAGGGATAAGAAGGGGGAATAGACACAAAGGAAACTTATCCGTTCTTGTCGGATTAGAAGGGATAATTTTCCTTTGTGTCTAACTCCTCTTCTAATCATCTAAAAATGAAAAATCATTGGCCTCTTACCTTCAACATACCTTAAATTTTATGAGTTATCCACTCCAATCCAATCCTAGTCACCAACGAGCCCTAAACATTATTTTAGAAGTGGATAATGCAATATTGATATACTTACCTGGGCGTAATTAAGGCAAATGCTATAACCATTATGCAATTTGTATATACAAAGTTTATACACATTTCATACCGCTGCTTTTTTGCTGCAGATTCATCACCCCTGCATGAAACTTCAAGTGCTCAGCTTCCAGAAAGGTTTGAATTACTCTCTTAAAGCGAGTTTTATCTTGAGACAATTCCCTTTTACATGGAGCAAGATGTTTGCCAATTTCATTTGACATGTAATATAGTTTGTTATATAAGCTAGTACCTAACACGAGTAGCAGTCACCAAAGTAGTATTTTAAATGTTTAACCACCAAATGGCTCAACATGGATGATTTTCTTTTGCTTAAGAAAAGTGTTATATGTCATTCTCAAGATCATTGACTGCCTCATTTTTGACACCAAGAACTCTAATAATTGCAAATATATGAGTGATTAGAATTTTAAACTATTTTCTGCACCGCTCTTAAGTGCAGCGCACCCATAAACCAATGCTTTTTGGTGCATATATAAACTTCTAGAACTACCATTCTAAATGAATCTGTGACGGTGTGTTCTAATAATATATTCCTCCTCTCATGATTGTATCAGGGTAAAGTTGATAATTGAGGAGATAGAAAGGGAGGAAGAGGCTTTGCAGGAAGATATATATTCTGCAGATAGAAAATTTTCTGAATATTATAATGTATGAAAAAAAATCTTTGTTTTTGTTCCTGAAATCTTGAACTGCCCTATTTTCGTTTGTGAGATTATATGACATAAGCGTTTTTGCACAAACTAGGTTTTAGAGCAGATACTGGGAGTTCTTATCAAGTTGGTCAAGGATTTGAAGTTGCAACATCAACATAATTACGTAAGCTTCTAACGCTTGTGATGGTCAATGTGATTTCAGCATTTAGATTTTTGATATGGATTTAACATTTTTGTATCTATCCTTTATATACGATTCTGTTTTTCTTGTTGAGCATTCTTGAACTTTTATTGTAAACGATGATTTATAGGATGAACTACAAAAAACATGGCTGTGCAAAAGGTGCGAGACCATGAGCGCTAAACTGAGGTTCGTTGCCTGGTTTTCTGTATTCTGATTGATTGCAAATCAGCAGTGACTACTGACTGGATTTATGGTATCAGTCGATTCTACATGGTGAGTATAATATACCCGATCATATTTCAGGAAACTGGAGTATGCTCTCGTTGGTCAAACGTATACTAAGGACTCTGTTCCAGCCCTACACAAAATAAGGTACCTATCGATTACGTTGTAGAAAGTATGTGCAGCTAACTAGTTCAAGTCTCTTTTAATCATTTTGTTCATCAATAGGAAGTATCTTATCGATGCTACAGAAGAAGCTTCGGTTACATATAATAAAGCAGTATGTTCTTCTAATTCTCATCTGTTTCTGTTTCTGTTTCCTGTCATTCGCCTATGTGGTTCTTGATCATGAGTTTTTGTTTAGTCTTTCCATTGCTTTGTTAAATTTGACATACCGGCTTTGTTTATTAACTGATGTTTCATCGTTTTTTTACCAGGTTACCCGCCTTCGTGAGTTTCAGGGTGTCGATCCTCACTTCGAACAAATTGCGAGGCAGTACGATGATATTGTAAAGGTAAAAAATAGCAATGCTCAGAGTTGTCCATTTATCTGGTTCCTCTGCTAAAACTCTGATGAAAACACTCCCATACAGAAACTGGAAAACATGCAATGGACGATCCACCAAGTTGAAATGGACCTGAAACGCCTCCCAGATCACTCAAATGTCTAAAATATCAGCAGTTTCTTTGGTGGTTTTATGCAGCTGAGGTTTTCCTATTTGTTGAAATCGGTTCAAACCCGATTTGTTCGAATGAACTTTGTCCGATCCAATTGTAATCGCTTTCGATTTTATTTTCCAATTCAATCCAAGGCCTGATTGGATTACATCAGTAATTATCTTCAGGGTTTTTTTTCCCCAGATTTTCAATTCAATAGATTCCTCCGGCCTGCTTTCGGCTTCATAAACAGCGCTAAGCGAATTAGATGAGTGAATAAAAAAATTGATCTCATAATGCAGCTTAACACGAACGAATACGAATAGCGGCCACAAGAAGGCATTAGATTCATGATTGAAAAGATCAAGTACATGTCATCAGCCACATATGAGTGGGTACAAATCCAGTACATGCAATCAAAGTCGCATATGATCACTTTTTTCAGCAAACGGGATAGATAGGAGAGTAACTTGCATGGAACGGGTTCACTGCCATGTGGCGTCCCGATACAATAATACAATGTTATGTGTTAAAAACCTTACACATGTCATTGTTTTATTGGGATGGGATGCCACGGTAGTAGTGAACCCATTTCATACAAGTCATTCTCGATAGATGGACATCATAAAGCAGTAAGTTCTTGTGACAATATAGAATCAATCGTCTTCTCTTTCGGGGGGAGGACCACATGGCAAAAGCATTTTCTGCACAACAAAGAAAACAAATCAATTCAATAAATCATAAAGACAAGTACAACGGCTCGAAAAGTTTTTACTAACACATTATCCAATATCTCTACCGCATGCATTTTAAGATCACCAGGTGCAATAGAAAACCATCATAAATTACCCATCACCAGCCCCAAATAACAAAGGAAACCCACACACTGACATCAGATCATATGGATAGATAAAAAAAATTAGGAAGGGCTTGCGCAACATGGCAGACTAGTTGAGTGGGATCAACTGGACCAAGTGCTAACAAGAAACCAAGATTACATCAGAATTCAGAAGTACAGATATATGCACGCGCACACACAAAATATGCACGCTGGTGTGCCACATAAACCAAATAGTTGAGTGGGATTAACTTGGTTTCTTGTTAACACAAAATAACAAGGTCCAATTCATTAACTCAGGCATACATCCCGTGAGCCTTAGAAGGCATATCCGGCACCAATTTTTGACATAATTTGATTTTCTAGAAGTTCAATAAAAATTTGATGAGAAAGTTCAACATATAATTAAAACTAAACACTTGAGCATGAAATGGTGTCCATGGGATAGTAGTCTATTGTACTTAAGGCTCTACTACGCTGGTCAACAGGATTTGACAGGGGCAATGGAATACAGCCCAAGTTTGGATAACACTTTGTTCAGTTAAAAAAATTGCAACCTTACAGCCTTTACATCAGCGGGAAGTCACTGATGGAAATGTCACATCTCATGACAACGATGTATAGCCAGGTAGACTCAAGAGTGAACAAATTCTAGAGAACTAAACCAAACCTTATCCCAACTACTTGCAAACAGTACAGTACAAAAGCACCCGGTGAACTTCCTCTCCATGTTTTACTAAACTAAACTATCTGGAACTTCTAAGAAATTCATCATCCAACTTCTCCTTTCTTGTCTCGGTTACCTACTAAATTCAAAATTATCTTCCTTCTAGTTAGGCACCGACAAACCAAGATCGTTAAAATCTCAATCCATGTGAACTATTGAGCGACTAACCCTTATATCAAAAAGGTTCCTTCCTTCCTATGATTGGTTGAAAAAGCTGCACTACAGTCTAAGAGCCTGAGCAGACAAGGAGTACTTCAACTAAAAACAACTCCAAGAAAGGACCTAGGGCTTTAGCCAAACCAGTTGATAAAAAGTTCATTCCAAAGAACTATTAGTACCCCTCTCCTTCAAGAGTTCTATCATGATCTCACAGATAACACATGATATTCAATCCATCCATATAATAGGTTGCAATCACTTCCACTGTGAAATTAGTGAATGACAACCCTCGAATAAAAAAACTCACTCGATAAGCACATACTTGAAAGTACACTACAATGACAATGTCACATGCGTACGGAACCAAAGCAGACATGGAACATTAATACTACGAAGAAGTAACAATCCAATAAAACATAACCAAACTAACAGTAGCTAAAGATAAGTATAGAGAAACACCCAATTTATATCCTCAAGGTCATTAAAGCGCAAAAGCAAGAGAGAACCTGCATAAAGTTGTAGCGTTCTCTTCCGATGGACTCATTCTCGGCAAGAGCAAAGTAAGCAAGAACTGGATAATGGCCAACATAGGATGCGTAGCTATCACGTTGGATATTCACGGCCCATTCACTACACATTCCAAAGGCAAGAGAATTTCAAAATTAACATATAACCCAATCATAAATACAAAAGATTATTGCATTTTTCAGAGGAAGATATACTCACTATCTATTCATATCAGCATGTCCGGTCCCAACGTATTTAGCTTGAAGATGTTCAAGCTGGGAATTGATGTTGAACCTATCACTGGCCTAAGCCCAATACAAGAAAAACAAACAATTAGCATGCTCATTACTACTTTCAAGTATTAGAGCATCTCCAAGAGACTCTTTAAAATCACTAACTATTTTAGCAAAAAACCAACAAAACCTTACTCCAAGAGCCTCTTTAAATGGCTATGTATTCTAACATAGTGATTAGTCACTCCAAAATATTAAGGCATGTTTCGTATCCTTCTTGGATCCAATTTTTTGTTTGCAAAAATGATGAATGTAGCTAAATTACTTAATACTCGTTAGTTTCAAAAATAAAAAATTGGATTCAAGAAGGATACGAAACAACCCTTAAGGGTTTGTTTTTTTTTTATACAAGTAATATTCTACACTAATCTACACTAAGGGGAGGGGGAGGGAGAGGGTTTGACCTCAGGACGCAGTGGGTTAAAAGAGGAATTCCGTAACCACCAGGGCAACACCACTTGCAATATTAAGGATTTGTTGTCGTTGGAGATGTTAAGTTAAACTGAATAGCTAAAATAGTTTTTCGACATTGTTCACTAGCTAATTTAACAAAAAATTGAATAGGCTCTTGGAGATTCTCTTAATACTGAAATTAGGGTTCTATGGTGATGATATTATGGTTTTATGCTACTTTCTCAGGAAACAAACACAAAATTAGGGTTTCAATCAATTACTTAGGCAAGAACTGGACGATAATATCGCAATTGAGATGAGAAATTAGGGTTTATGTGTAGTTACCTGCATATTGGAAAACGAGAAGAAGCAACCAGCTCAACTGAATCACGGTCACCGAGAGTTCGAGTGAGAGAGAGATGTGAGCTTTATGAAACCGCAACTGCAAGTCTGCAAATGTAAACCCGCAAAAGAAACGTTGGGAAATATACTTTGTAATTTAACTTTTACCGCGAAGGTGGAGGTAAAAAACCTAGCGCAGTATAAATTATATAATTGGTGATGGCCAAATTTAACTGATAACTTCTACCCAAATTAGAAGGAGAAGTTGTAAAATTTCATCTCCAATCATAATTTTTAGGTAAAAATTTACACCACAAGGTTTGGAGTGATTTACAAAAATGATTCACAAAGTTTTAATTTTTGTATTTTACACCACGTAGTTTCTGAATTGCACAAATTTAACGTCACTATCAATTTCACCGTCTAATTAGACGTTAAGTGGTGACGTGGCATAGACTTGACCCACATTTTAAGCACTCATTGACCATCAATTTCTTAAAATGATTAAAGAGTAAAGTACTAAACATTGAAATTGACAGTCAACGAGTGCTTAAAATGTGAGTCAAGTCTATGTCACATCACCACTTAACGTCTAATTAGATGGTGAAATTGACGGAGACGTTAAATTGATGCAATTCAGAAATCACATGGTGTAAAATACAAAAATTGAAACTTTGTGGCTCATTTTGTAAATCACCCCCAAATCTTGTGGTGTAAAATGCAGTTAACCCTATTCTTTATTTATTATGCTCCTATCTAAGGGTGCAACTTGAGTTGGGTCAACCCGAATCCGCCTATGCCCAACCCAATTTCAAACCCAATCGGGCGGGTTAGAATGAAGAAAAAACCCGCCCAAACCCAACCCGACTTCAACCCGATCATTTATTGGGTTGGGTTGGGTTGATGCCTTGCTCGCCCATGTCAACCCAAACCCAACTCTATTTTGAGCCCGAATTCGCCTATGCATATATTACCCATCTCACTTCATATTATATAAGTTATGTATAAGTTTTGGAATGACTATACTTGAAGTTTATTGTTCGCTTTCATATTGATAATGAATTATAGTGTTAGTTTATTGTCCGCTTTCATATTGATAATGAATGACAGTGTTACTTTTAGTGTTACTTTTACATTTCTTTTTGTTGAAGCTTTGGTCTACGTCTTGTAATTTAATTTCAACTTTGCATAGTTGAAACATTAGAAATAGTCTTCAAGTTGTTTGCTTTAACTTTTGTGTGTAAATGGAATTTTAACTAATATTGACGTTGTTTAGTTTAAAATTTGAAAAATCATGCAAAATAAGGTGTTATAAGATTGAGCTCGATAAAGTTGGGCGAACCCGAACCTAACCCGAATAAGCCCGAACCCATTTAAAACTCGAACCCGACTAAACTCATATGAACCTGAACCCAACCCAAACCCGAATTGTGAAGATTGGGTTAGGGTTGGGTTGACCATCCAACCCGCCCAACCCGCCCTAGTTGCACCCCTACTCCTATCTATGATAGCAAAGTCTCTAGGAGTTCACAAAGTAAGAAAAGAGATTTTAGCTTTAATTATTACTAGTCTCTTGCCACACGTTTACGAGTGTGGAAATTGACATTTCATGTTAAATTAAGTTTATTTATTTATTTTTTATAATTTTTTTATCCAAAAAATTAAGGAATTAATTAATTTTTTATTTATATTATTTATTTGTTTTTTTTTCTAAGTTTTAAAATTTTAATTCAATTATAATTTTTGGAGTTCATGAAGGGCAATTTATGGTATTTTGAATGTTTTACCATTTTGAGGTGCTCCTTGATATATATAGACAATCAACTTTGATTGAGTTACTTAGAGTATGTTCGTTAACGTTTTGCAAAACAGTTTTTCGTTTTCCAGATTCAAAAACAGGTGAAAAATGCGTGCGGCAGACTGTTTTATGAAAATTGACACATCCCGATCCCGGACGAGCCAGGTGTCGGAAGTGCTGGCCGACACGCGTTAGGTGACGAAAGCCATTTAGAAAGTTGAAGGATGAAATAAAGAATAATGAATATTTAATTGAATAAATAGAGTGCGGAAGAATTGTTAGAATACACAACGAGTAGAGTGAGGGATACAAATTTACTACAAACGTAGAAAATCCCTACATTGTCATACCACCGGGCCATCGACGTCGCAAGAATCCCAGCCAACTAACCTGGAGGGGCGCAAAACATAAAACGGTGAGTGGGTCAAAAAGTAAAGTTTGATAAAACCGTTGTTTTCAAAAGTTTAGTAACCCCTCGTTTGAAAACAAGTATAATTTGAGAAAATACGTCATACCCGTAGGCATGAACCTCAAAATACTGTCGTGAAAAACATGCGGGTACTCCCCGCTAATACTTTACTGACATTTGCTCACCCATATGTAAACACACATGCCCAAGGGGCTAAATCCCACGAGGAACAAGCTAGGTATACAAGTAATACGCTGAGTACTACAATGACGCGAGTCTAGCGCTAAGCGCTGGTGCACAAAGTGCAGTCACACAAGCTCGAGTTGCCTAATGCAACCTAGAACAGGCTAGTACCTACAATGGATCCAAAGCTGCGTAGCGGTACTGATAGTGACTACTCCTAACGTCAAGGCTAGTCCTGGCCACAAGACTGAGTACTAATACCTGGGGTGTATACATCTACTGATGAGCAACAGTATGAAAACATGCATGGCAATATAGTACGTGTGTTCTACCTCCAACACACGTAATGATATGCAACTACGCTAACAGTTAAAGAAAGCGTTGAAAACCATATGTATAGATATACATTTATCAAATAAAGACCCACTCACTCACCTGTAGGTAGCCGGGTCGAAGTACCCCGTCCTGGGTAGCCCCGGTAGTCCTCTGGATAAGCCCCACCTATATGAGAAATCACCGGTACAATGATTAACTCAAAAAGGTAACGAATTAACGAATTAATTACACCTATCCCTTGTTTTCTCGATTTGGAGGTCCAAAACACCTCAAAAATTAACATGCATACTACCCCGAGGTAGTACACGTCGTCACGAGTCGACCCGTGAAAACAGATTCGAAAAAGGACCTTCCACGCGCCCTCACGCGCGGCTTGAAGGTCGGAGCCTACGGCTCCACGCGCGGCTCACGCGCGAGCTGGTCAGATGAGCCGGTGAGCCGGTCAACTCGGCTCGGCTCAAGCCGGTCAACACGGCTCGGCTCAAGCCGTCAACGCGGCTCGGCTCAAGCCGGTTCAAGCTGATGACGTCAGCAAATCCGGTCTGAACCGGTCTGCTGACGTCAGCATGGCCGGTCCAACCCGGTCCGATGACGTCAGCGCCGGTCATCCCTGCTAGGATTCCGGTCGCCGGCGCCGCCGCCAGCCGCCGTGCCGGCCGCCGTCGCCGTCGCCGGAATCTGGGAAATTTTTGCCGGTTTCTGGGTAAAACTTCAAAGCTTCATAACTTCTTCGTTTTAAGTCCAAAATGGACGATTCAAGTACCAAAATGAAGCTAGATATGAGTAGAATAAGATTGTACCATTTTGGGGACCAAAAACTAGCCAGAAGTGGCCTGAAATCGAGGAGGAAATTCCGGCCAAAATGGTGCTCCTCTGATCTCGATGCTACTTCGAGTTCCAGACCTTGGGTTGGGTTCCCAAGGCCTCCAGGAGTGATTTGGTGACCTCAGGGAGGACCATGGAGGTCGAGATCACCGAGAATGGCCAAGAAGAAAGCCACGGGTGGCTTGAGAGATTTTTCCTGGTTCTGGGTTCCTGGGTTTGTCCAGGTTTCTGGACACCCACAAGCTGCAGGGTTTGGGGTATGTTTTGGGTGAGGATTGGTGATGACAAAATGGCCAAGATTGGCCATGGTTTGGTGATGAACTTTGCTGAACAAAGAGGAAGAAGAAGGGAGGAGAGGCTCGGCCACAAAGAGCCAAAGCCAGACCAAATCCCAGGTTTCCAGGGATTGGTCACATGGCTTGCAGCCAATTGGGCCCCAGCCCAAATAATTCAAAACAGTCCAAAAGTGAATTATGGGAAACGTCGAAAATCAACGCCCGTAAAATATTCGTTCGGAGTCCGAACGACGTACGGCTCGCGTCTACGAATTCGTATCGACGAGCACGTCAAGAAAACACAAGTGGATGCGTTGTACGAGTTACGACACAAAAGTCAACCAAAAAGTCAACCCAGGGGCAAAAACGTCATTTTGCACCTCCAAGAATAAAATAAGTTAAATTTTGAACGGGATGTGACAATCTACCCCCCTTATAAAAATTTCGTCCCCAAAATTTCCATAAGAAGTACAATGAGGTATATTAGAGTACAACACTGTCCACAACAACGTTTCCCAAGAAGCTCCCTCGAAATAGACGTAGGTGAAGAAAAACAATTGTCTGAGCCGAACGCTGACAAACAGTGCTCCGACGTCACCACAACCTAAGGTGACACCAGTGCTTCGAAGTTTAATCAAAAGAGAGATATGATTAGCTGGAAGAGTAATCAGTCGTCCGAATGACTTCTGACAGAGAGCACTAGTTACTACGTTTGCACGACCGGGAGGTGGAAATCGATAGTGCAATCGTAGTCACCCATCAGCTACATCCAACTCCTTTGACTGAGATTGAGGTCTCCCAAAAAGAGAAAAGAGAAGAGACGTCTCAAACTTCGGTGGTCAGTGAATAGTCATCACGTCTCACCAAAGAGAAAATGTCGCCAGAATCTCGGAGCAAAGATAAAGGGCAACAAGCTTCGAATCATGGGTATGATAATTCATCTCATGCGGTTTCAGTCGCCTGAAGGCATGAGCGATTATCCATCCATGCTGTATTAGCACACAGACCAACCCGCTCAGTGACGCATCACTGTAGAACATAAAGTACCGCCGTCATTGGAAAGTGCTAATACAAGAACAAGAGTAAGACCAAACTTGAGCAGTCGGAAGATTTGCTCGTGGTCGCCGTTCCACACGAAAGTTAACGTTCTTCCTGGCAAGTTTCGTGAGAGGCAGAGCAACAGAAGAGAAATCCTTCACGAAACGTCGGTAAAAAAACGAGCAAGCCAAGAAAGTTCAAATTTTGTAACACTTCTGCGGTCGCTCCCAGATCCCCGCCACAGTAACCATCTGGGGATCGACAAGGATGAAATCCGCAGGAATCACATGCCCCAAGAAAGACATATGATTAGGCCAGAACTGGCAGAAACTGAAAAGTTCTACAAACTTCAACGAAATCATGCGAAAGTTCTTTTGCATGATCGGCCCCAGAATTGGAATTCGCCAGAAAGTCAACTAGAAGATTGTCACGAACTTGTCGAGATACGAGTGAGGTACTCGAGTCATCAAGTTCATGAAAGTTACTGGGGCGATTGTCATCCCGAAAGGTATGACAAGAAAACTCGTAAGGTTCGTAACGAGTCCAGAAAGTGGTCAAGTAACGACGAAGTTCTTGATCTATAGCTGACAGAAATCAGTCCACAGATCGATCTTAAAAGAAAGCAAGTGCACTTCGGAGCTGGTCAAGGAGATCACCGATTCTAGGCAGGGGATAACGGTTTTAATCGTTGCCCGACTCAATTGCCTATAATCGATGCAGAGCTTTAAAGTACCGAAACTTCAAACGAACAAACAAGACTAGAGCTCCACAGGGTGAAGTGCAAGGCAGAAAGAATTCCTTGGCAAAAGTGCCTGAAATTGAAAATCTTCAACTCCCACCACTCACGTGGAGTCAAAAGATAAAAGGTAAGAGAGAGAGGTACGGTTAATACCTGGAGAGATCGATGGTGAAAACCATTTCTCGATCAGGCGGTAATCCAGGTAGATCGTAAGGAAGGATCCCAAGAAATTTTGTTGACAAACGGTACTTCGTCAACACAAAGAGAAATTCCAAATTCCAACATCAACACGTGTGGTACAACCAAAACAACTAGAACTCAAAAGTTTCGCAGTACTCGTAGCTGAAAGTCAGCCTACAAGTCGATTTTTTTTTTTTTCCGGTGCTTGCCGGTAAACGTCACAGTCGTTATGCCAGGTGGCAAGAAGGTGGTCAACCTCCGCCGACAATCCACACTGGCACAAAAATTGAGGTAAAAATCCATTCCTAGGATCACGTCGAAAAACTACGACATCCAGATGAATGAAATTGTCAAGCAGACTTGATTAGCGATGATAACGGAGTATCACCGAAAATCCCATAGAACAAGACAAACTTTGCCTCACGGCATAGGGATTCCATATCGTACCCGAAAGAAGTACAATGGGGT
The DNA here is from genome assembly GCA_018257905.1 of Gillenia trifoliata. NCBI lineage: Eukaryota > Viridiplantae > Streptophyta > Magnoliopsida > Rosales > Rosaceae > Gillenia > Gillenia trifoliata. Next base: position 9,175,404 of record CM031081.1, on the reverse strand, counting down.
CGAGTAGTTTGAAATAAACAAAGTGAAATAGATGAGTAGGTAATACTTGGATCCATTTGGATCACAAGTAATAAGCCCCAAAGAAAGTTTAACGTTTCCGAAACAAGATCGGAATCGTTCAGAGTATCCTACTGGTCGAAAGTACAACTCGCTCAAGAGCCAATAACGTTCCACACTGGAACTGCCAGGTACCACCAGGATACAGAGTAGCGTAACCAAGGTTCAGGAGAAAGTTCCAGAGTATGGAATGTCATTGCCTTGGCAATGTGCGTCTCCACCGAAAGTAGGTTACCGATAGAAAACTGTTCGTCCAACTTACTGGATCGAAACAGACCGGAGGTTGGTTTTCTTGCCGGTACTGCGGACACTGGTTAGCTCTGTATCTCAGTCGTCCACAGCCATGGCACACTTGAGTTTCTTGCTTACACTCACCCAAATGACGAGTGTTGCAACGATAACAGAACTGGGCTACAGACTGGGTGGAGTTACCTAGTAAACGGAAACGAGATCCACCAGTGAATCAACCCCCACGGTTTAAGGTGAAGTTGATCCCCTACTGGATGATTCAGAGCTGAACTTCCACGTTGAAAGACAGATTCTTTCGGAGACCGAAAGAATGACTGCCCGATACCCAACTACTGGGTGTAAACTGTCGATTCGGGTTTTAGTGTTCCTCGGCCACACGCCACCAAGAATGGCCGAGCAAGGTTCCTGGGGCTTCCAGGAGTTAACTGGTGATTAGTTTAAGGTACTTTAGAGTTGGTTTCACCAAGAAATGGCCGAAGTTCGAAGTTGAACCTCGCCGGGAAAATTTCTAGAACTAGGTCTCAAGGGTTACCAGGGTCGGTAAATTGAGATCGACGAAGATGGCGGTAAGGCCAGTGATCTCCCATAGCCAAAGGAATGGCTCATAGAGAGCAGAAAGAAAGTTCGGGTGCCTAGAGTAGATTTTGGTTTAAGTAAAAACCAGAGAAAGACAAAGATGGCAACTTGATTAGCCAAGTGAACCAGTCACGGTGAAAAGTCCTCGTCGGCGTTCGAATACGAAGATTCGATAAAAAGTCAAACTGTACTCAGACAGTGGACACGCCGCAACAAGAATCAAAACCAAAGTTATTGTCAATCACCGTCACTCGTAGATATGCAATCCATACCGTCGCCAAAGCGATTAGTTAAGATAGCCGCACCTGCACAAGTGGGAAAATGATCGATTTGAATGACAAGGTCATGAGTGGAAAGAAAACGTCGACTCCAAGAGTACGAAAAAGTTCTTCAACGTTTGAAGGAAAATGAGTCACGACAAACAAAACAGTCGTAGAGACTCCACACAGTTAAACAACACCACGAAGATGGATATTGTCCAAAACTACCGAAAAGTAGTAGTCACGAATTGTTCGAGAAAAGTCGACCGACAGGTTCGGTTTACGATCATCGAAAAGTCATTGCAGTCGTCATGTGCGGAAAGTAAGGTACAAGAATTTTATGGTGATACTTTTCCATTTCCGAATGAAAATGGAAAGTGGTTGAAACAATTTGAGAGGAAAATCCGTCTCCAAGCCTTCACTGCTAACAATTTGAACATCCGCTGACGTACTCAGCGATGGCCAAAACAACTACAAGAAGTAGAAAACGCGTCCAGTCAGGCAACGCCAAAAGTTCACGTGTTACCCGAAGGTTAAGGTCATTGGTTACAGTGTAAAACACTAGCAGTGCAAAGGAATTTGTGAAACTAAGTCTCACGAATTAAGTCCACTGGAACTTGTTGAACACGAAAGTTAGTCAACAGGTTCCGCCAACGTCAACGCCTAGCGTTGTCCCAAGGGGAAAGTACTTGATGAAAAATCATCCGTTGTGTCAAACTGACACCACACTCCGGAAATACGACAACTGAGCCAGTTTCCCGATTCAGTGCGATTCTATCGGGAGTTAACAAACGAAACGTCAAACGTCACACGAAACACTCAAGTTCCTCGTCAACCAAGCTCAAGGTCGCATGAGTCAAGTACGAAAATTCTACGCGTACCGAAAAGTAGCGACAAAACTGTCGAAATATGGAAAACTGCCCGAAACTGCGTAAAACAAGACGTCGAGGTGGTATGACACTAAGAAGAACTTAGAATTAACCCAAGGAAAACAATACACCTAAAGGTGTAAAGTTCGGAAAATTCTCGATTCCAAGAGTAAGAATCGAGAACAAGAATTCACGAAATTCGAAGTCTGATACCACAGACAAGTACGGAGTACGAAAGGAAGAGCCTAGGTTACGAAAAACCACGCTCTGATACCAATCTGACCCATCCCGATCCCGGACGAGCCAGGTGTCGGAAGTGCTGGCCGACACGCGTTAGGTGACGAAAGCCATTTAGAAAGTTGAAGGATGAAATAAAGAATAATGAATATTTAATTGAATAAATAGAGTGCGGAAGAATTGTTAGAATACACAACGAGTAGAGTGAGGGATACAAATTTACTACAAACGTAGAAAATCCCTACATTGTCATACCACCGGGCCATCGACGTCGCAAGAATCCCAGCCAACTAACCTGGAGGGGCGCAAAACATAAAACGGTGAGTGGGTCAAAAAGTAAAGTTTGATAAAACCGTTGTTTTCAAAAGTTTAGTAACCCCTCGTTTGAAAACAAGTATAATTTGAGAAAATACGTCATACCCGTAGGCATGAACCTCAAAATACTGTCGTGAAAAACATGCGGGTACTCCCCGCTAATACTTTACTGACATTTGCTCACCCATATGTAAACACACATGCCCAAGGGGCTAAATCCCACGAGGAACAAGCTAGGTATACAAGTAATACGCTGAGTACTACAATGACGCGAGTCTAGCGCTAAGCGCTGGTGCACAAAGTGCAGTCACACAAGCTCGAGTTGCCTAATGCAACCTAGAACAGGCTAGTACCTACAATGGATCCAAAGCTGCGTAGCGGTACTGATAGTGACTACTCCTAACGTCAAGGCTAGTCCTGGCCACAAGACTGAGTACTAATACCTGGGGTGTATACATCTACTGATGAGCAACAGTATGAAAACATGCATGGCAATATAGTACGTGTGTTCTACCTCCAACACACGTAATGATATGCAACTACGCTAACAGTTAAAGAAAGCGTTGAAAACCATATGTATAGATATACATTTATCAAATAAAGACCCACTCACTCACCTGTAGGTAGCCGGGTCGAAGTACCCCGTCCTGGGTAGCCCCGGTAGTCCTCTGGATAAGCCCCACCTATATGAGAAATCACCGGTACAATGATTAACTCAAAAAGGTAACGAATTAACGAATTAATTACACCTATCCCTTGTTTTCTCGATTTGGAGGTCCAAAACACCTCAAAAATTAACATGCATACTACCCCGAGGTAGTACACGTCGTCACGAGTCGACCCGTGAAAACAGATTCGAAAAAGGACCTTCCACGCGCCCTCACGCGCGGCTTGAAGGTCGGAACCTACGGCTCCACGCGCGGCTCACGCGCGAGCTGGTCAGATGAGCCGGTGAGCCGGTCAACTCGGCTCGGCTCAAGCCGGTCAACACGGCTCGGCTCAAGCCGTCAACGCGGCTCGGCTCAAGCCGGTTCAAGCTGATGACGTCAGCAAATCCGGTCTGAACCGGTCTGCTGACGTCAGCATGGCCGGTCCAACCCGGTCCGATGACGTCAGCGCCGGTCATCCCTGCCAGGATTCCGGTCGCCGGCGCCGCCGCCAGCCGCCGTGCCGGCCGCCGTCGCCGTCGCCGGAATCTGGGAAATTTTTGCCGATTTCTGGGTAAAACTTCAAAGCTTCATAACTTCTTCGTTTTAAGTCCAAAATGGACGATTCAAGTACCAAAATGAAGCTAGAGATGAGTAGAATAAGATTGTACCATTTTGGGGACAAAAAACTGGCCAGAAGTGGCCTGAAATCGAGGAGGAAATTCCGGCCAAAATGGTGCTCCTCTGATCTCGATGCTACTTCGAGTTCCAGACCTTGGGTTGGGTTCCCAAGGCCTCCAGGAGTGATTTGGTGACCTCAGGGAGGACCATGGAGGTCGAGATCACCGAGAATGGCCAAGAAGAAAGCCACGGGTGGCTTGAGAGATTTTTCCTGGTTCTGGGTTCCTGGGTTTGTCCAGGTTTCTGGACACCCACAAGCTGCAGGGTTTGGGGTACGTTTTGGGTGAGGATTGGTGATGACAAAATGGCCAAGATTGGCCATGGTTTGGTGATGAACTTTGCTGAACAAAGAGGAAGAAGAAGGGAGGAGAGGCTCAGCCACAAAGAGCCAAAGCCAGACCAAATCCCAGGTTTCCAGGGATTGGTCACATGGCTTGCAGCCAATTGGGCCCCAGCCCAAATAATTCAAAACAGTCCAAAAGTGAATTACGGGAAACGTCGAAAATCAACGCCCGTAAAATATTCGTTCGGAGTCCGAACGACGTACGGCTCGCGTCTACGAATTCGTATCGACGAGCACGTCAAGAAAACACAAGTGGATGCGTCGTACGAGTTACGACACAAAAGTCAACCGAAAAGTCAACCCAGGGGCAAAAATGTCATTTTGCACCTCCAGGAATAAAATAAGTTAAATTTTGAACGGGATGTGACAAAAATAAACTCAAAAAACAAAATATACAGAAAACAATATATAGCCTAAGTTCAGTAGAACATCAAATTAATGTTTCCTTTGTTTTTCAAAAATAGTTTTCAAAATAATAGAAATAAAAGATACATTATAATTTTATAAAACAAAGTTAGAGTTTTAATAAAATAAAATAAAATCATATATGCCACCACTACTATCACCAATGCCACTGCCACTCCACCACCACTTTCTCCATCGTCTCTTCATCATTACCACCACGCCCACCATCTTTGACACTACCACCTCCCACTACCATTGTTGCCACTACCATATCCTCCACCTCCATCACCCTCGCCATCATGGCCACCACTACCTCCACCATGTCACCATCGCCACAACCTACATTACCACCACTGTCTCACCATGTCCACCATCACCACCACTTGTACCTCCGCCCCCACCATCACCATTACCACTAACACCACCACCACTATATTATCTACCGCCATCACCCTCACCACCATGGCCATCACCACCTCCACCGTCTCACCGTTGCTGCCACTGCCACCATCACCACCATCTCACACCACCATCACCATTCCATCCCATTTTCTCACCATGGCCACCGCCACCTCCACCATCATCCCCACCTCTTAACCATCATTTTCACAATTATCCTTCATAACCATTGTTAACTCAACCATCCTCTACCACCATCGCAGTCACCGCCATCACCACCACCACCACCACCACCACCACCACTCCCTCAGCCATTGCCCTCTACCCCGCTATTGCCACCACCTATATCCCACCACTACTAACACCTTTATTGTCACCACTACTACCACCACTCCAACCACCACTCCAACCACCATATATATATATATATATGCTTTTTTTGACATTTGGTACCGGACGCCTTTTCAATGTTTTCGTTCTTTGCAATCATTCTCTGACTAAAATACCAAATGCGTTTTCAAATCATAAAAATACAAAAGCCTATTTGTTGTTTTCGTTTCACAAAACAGTTTTTCAAAAATCATTTTGTAAAACATTACCGGACAGACCCTTATATACTATTTAATTTCTTTTTTTTTTAAAACAAAAAAAAAAGGCACCCGCTAAAATACAAACAAACAAAGCTCCATAATCGCGTCATTTGATATCCAAAATTTGAAATTTACTTCCACACAAAATGTATAATTACTCTTATATACGAACAACCAAGATTGGAAAAACAAGTGAGACCTTGTCACATTGGTATGACAAAATGTATAATTACTCTGGTGTCCGGGCAACCAAGAAAAGAATGACAAGTGAGACCTTGTCACACTAGTATGGTGTGAGTTAAAAGCTCTCTAATGCTTAAGTTAGACTAGCTTTGGGTTTCTTAATTATTTATGTCCCTTTTCTCATTGTAGCGTTTGTATTTTTATTTTTTGTGGTGCAGAAAGATACGCCTAATTTGATTCCTGCTATTTGGATGGTACTAAATTTCTCTTGATTTTTAAAGAACAATATTTCCAAATTAGTCACATGAATTCCATTAGGCAAATGGTAATGTTAGGTAGACTATTTTTTTAAATAACATTTGTAAATCATGTGATGTGTTATTAATAGAAAATAAGCACGTTAATCGACTTAAGTAATAATTTAGTGGCCAAACCACAACAGTCCACCATTCCGAGAGCTAAGAAGACTCATAGAGGCATTTCAGTCTCTCCCTAACTATCATTGTGTGATTCATTAGCGCCAAAAATCGTACCCAAAATGAACTATGATAAATTTAATTTAAATAAATGGTCTCTCTACAAAATATGCCTAATTTAAACCGTCTTTACTTCTTATCCAATTGTAGGGTACCACCACCAATAGTATCATTGATTCATTGTCACGCATGACAAAAACTCATACGTATCTTAATATGCCAATTGGATGGACCCTGTTCTTCCCTTTATTTATATTATATCACATGTTCTGGATTCTTTGATTCTGGATTCTTCGTTATGGGGCCCCACTCTCTTTACCCTCCTTTCTTCCCACCGAATTTTCATTCTCTCTATCGACTTATATGGAACAATTACGTGATATTCTGATTAATGTCTTATTAGATTGAGTAATTTTTGATGTATTTAGAATACAAGTTATTAAACCACCAAATAGTGGCCCAGTAGTTTGGGCGAATTTCAGGTCCGTATTTCATACGGCTAGTTCTGGGTTCGATACTTGACACTCGTGAATCACACAATTGTGGGCAAGAGAAGGCTGAAATGCCTTTGTGAGTCTTATCGGCCTCTAAAAAGAAAAAAAAAATACAAATTATTACACTATCATTATATAAGTCGATCCACTACGTATCGTAAATAATAATTTTTTCCAATGTCACTCTAAGTGTATTATGACACAACAATAGATTTGTATTAGTCTATTAGACTGAACGTAGGGATGACGATAAATCTGTAGCGATGATGATAAATCTGTTACCTATAAAGTTGCTTCCCTTGCACTTGCATGAATTTTGCCAGTCTGTCTGAGTGCGTTTATTGTACGCGTCCCCTGGAAAGATTAATTAAAAAATAGATATCCATTAATCCCACAAGCCAGCTTGATCTCACCGTTCACACTATCAGACACTCGATCTCGTCCGTCCAGTTGTACAATTAATGAATCCGACCTCAGATTAACCATGGTTTGTTGAATTTGTGGTCCAGGCGCTACCGCCAACCGCTCTCGAGGCCTCTATATAAAGACCCCAAGACTCTCCAGATTTCTTCATTCCTCGTCTCCTCCAAAGCTTGTTAGTCGGGTAAGGTTTCCCAATAAAAAAGAAAGCCTTACCCTTTCCAGCTTTCTATTGTTCTGGTACGATATCCATCATTTCAATTATTTTTTTCTTCTTTCGTTTCTTTATATTTGTATTTGGATATCATGGCATGCTATATATGTTGTTTTTGTGTATATTGATGGTTCTGTGAATCTGTCATATGGGGTTTTGGTAGAGAAGGTATTATGACATCTTTGATTGAACTAAATTTTACAAGTTCATGCATGAACACATTAAGTTATGTTTTTCATGTTTGGGATGTGATTTGTATGCCATTTGGATTGAATGAATCGAACGAGAATTCAAGGACAGAATTATATGTGTATACGGTGTGCAGAAGGAGAAAATTAGTATCATTTCACTTCATGTTCGTTTGGTTTAAGGAGAAATTATGCAGCTTTATAAATTTGATAAATAAAGAAAAACCGTCATTATAATTCATGGCATAGATATAGCTAATCATGGTTTTATAAATTGAATTTCATGTGTTCATAAACCTAATTAGTTATATGATTGTTGGCATTGACGCAACGTCTTTGGAAAAATAACAATGCTTTCTGTGTTTTGTGCAGCTGAATTTTTTTTTTGTAGATTTCTCAAGTCAAAGCAAAGTACATATATGGTTGAACTAGACGTTCAGATCCCAACTGCTTTTGACCCCTTCGCCGAAGCCAAAGACGCGGATGCCCCCGGAGCCAAGGAGTATGTGCATATCCGGGTGCAGCAGAGAAATGGAAAGAAGTGCCTGACGACAGTTCAAGGGCTGAAGAAAGACTTCAGCTACGAGAAGATCCTCAAGGACCTCAAGAAGGAGTTCTGCTGCAACGGCAATGTCGTTCAGGACAAAGAGCTCGGCAAGATAATTCAGCTCCAAGGCGATCAACGCAAGAACGTGCTGCAGTTTCTGGTTCAGGCCAAGATTGTCAAGAAGGATCAGATCAAGATGCATGGTTTCTGAGGACCGGGAGTCGTAGTAGTCGAGTTTGTCACTGTTGGATTAAGTTTGCTGCTGGCTCCCCTCCTAGAACCTCCTGGCTTGTTAGGCTCAGTAATGTGCTGGGGTTGTAATAACAGAATTGTCTATATCATGTGGAATTTATAGACTTTTGATGCATGATGCTGCTCTTTGTTAGTTTGCTTCCTTTTTTGTTGGTTGATGAGGATTTCAGTTCAATGTTTTGGGATTTCTTTGTTTATCAACCCTAATGTTTTTTCTTTTACTATTAATGGTTTGTTTGCGGACACATGACGAGAGAGCTAGATTAGCTAATAAGCGAGAGATTGACTTGGTTGCGCAAATTATCTCTCGACACATGGACTGAGTTTCCAACAATGAATTTTAGCATTGTTTACAAGAGAAATTTACGCATCACTGTTTAATCTTGCCTGTTGTTTTCGTCTAATTTATTCAATTCGATGGTAAAATATAAAGAGGAGTGTGTGAGAATCTGCATAAAACCACCTCCAATCCTTCTGTAAGGAAGCTTTCATTTAGGACTGCGATTTATGCACCCTCTTTTTAACTTTTTTCACACCCTTCTCAATTCTTGCACTTAATTCTCCATCGACTTTTTTAATCAAAAAGAACCATTAAATTAAAGGGAAGGGGCTGGGCTGCCCTTTCAATCAATCTCCGGCCGCTCACACCGGCAATGGAAACTAGATGTCAACGAGCGGCACATAATTGAAATTGGACAACCTCACCCCCCAGTGAATGTAGTCGGATGGACAGATCGACTGTCGCATGATCGAGTGTGAGCGCATGATCGACTGTTAAGGTAGGACCTTCAACAAAGAGAGTTGATCAACAAATTCAGACTATTTTCTGTCAATTCGGCTGTCCTCTCATTTCTATTATAAAATAAAATGTCTTGAATCATTAGCGCAAGAGTGTGCAGAACGAATGTACGGAGCCAAACATGAGAGCTAAATTGAATTAGCTTGCTCTTCATTGATTAAATCAAAATATCGACATACCAAAATGTAGACAAGACAATAAAGACAAATCCAATAGAGATGGTGACTTGTTATGCACAAACTGTTGCACTTGTAACTCAGATGAAGCAATCCAAACTAAAAGCTTCATTTCTCCGCAAAGCAATCGGCAGCAAGCATGAAGTGCCACTCGTGCGACTCACGGTCCTCCCTCAATTTACACACATATATATTCTAGGAGTGGAACTTATGGCTTGCAGCAGTCGGAGAATGGCAACGAAAAGAAACTTTAGAATAGCTTGGCCTGCGGTTGCATTCCACTTCTCATCATCGTGGAGAACTCCTCGTAGTTGATCCTACCATCCTGTAAGCCCAACAGAATTGAGTACTAATGTGCACGACAATGGAGAAATTCCATAATTTTGTGAGGATGTCAGACTTACATTATCTGTATCAACTTCGGATATTATTTCCCTGATCGTAGCTTCGTCACCCATTCCATACTCTTTCATTGCTGATTCTAGCTCGTCTCTTGTGATAAACCTGTAATAAACACACAAAAAAGCATTAGCTTGTTAATCATTCATGCTTACCCATAAGCCTAATCTTATCTGATTTCGCGGTTAAGAATATGAGAACTGGATCCAGAGCGAACAGGAGCTGAGGTCAGTTACCAAAGAATTGTAATTAACTGCGGCATCCTACAACTTTCTAGTACTTTGAAAATGAACGTCCAAGAATGCGTGCACAATTCTTAGAGATTGGAAGAAAAAGCTTACCCGCTGTTATCTTTGTCAAAATATTGAAAGGCTTTGTAAAGATGTTCGTCCCTCTCTAGTCTGTGTCTATGCATTGTAGCAGTGATGAATTCAATGTAGTCAATTGATCCACTCCTATCCACATCAGCCTGAAATGCAAATGCAGAATATGAGTTGGGTGGGATGCAAAAAGATATGCGAAAAAGGTAAAAGAAAATTTGGGATATTTGAAGTTGAAAATAACGTACAGCTTCCATTAGCTGCTTGACTTCAGCCTCTGTGAGCTTAGAACCAAGTCGAGCCAATCCTGACTTGAGTTCATCATAAGTGATGGTTCCACTATTGTCAGTGTCCATGTTTGTAAACATTGACTTCAGTCCATGTATTTCTTCTTCAGAAAGATTTTCGGCAATAACCTATAACCATATTCATAAATTATACACTGTTAGAATCGAAGCACAATCAGATCCAATCTACAGAGTATATAATACCATCACAGCGTTATTCAAAATTCAAAGTAGTCTATGTCCGCAAACCTCTCGACGAACATACCTTCAACGCAAGTTTTTTCAGTTTGTTCATAGCTCTGAACTGCTTCATCCTAGAAAGCACTGCACTGTCTATGGGTTTGTCTGAAGCTTCTCCGCTGTCTCTGATCCATGGATGTTCTAAGTTGGCCACCCAAATTCAAAAGTTTTAGTTACAAGAGAAATCTGCTAGACACAATAAGCCAAGTAAAGTATTAAGTAAAAGGAAGAGATTTGTACCTAGAACCTGAGTCGAAGTGATACGTTTTTTAGGGTCCTGTGTTAGCATCCTCCGGACTAGGTCCTTGGCACTGGTTGATATAGATGGCCAAGGTGTACTTGAAAAGTCAATCTCTCCCTCCACTATGGCATCAAATATCCCCTTCTCCGTTTCTGAACCAGTCATTGGAAACTATTAACCGTTTAAACAAACATGAAAAATACAGAACCTGTAACTAGTACAAAAACATTTCATGTTAAGGAAAACAAGCATAAAACTGCGTTTTTACCAGCCCAAAATGGAGGCACTCCACTTAGTAAAATGTACAATATAACTCCCGCACTCCAAATGTCTATTTCCTTCCCATATCTGCGTCGCAATACTTCTGGAGCAACATAGTAAGCACTCCCAACTACATCACGATACACCTTTCCTGACCAGAGTTTATCATGAAAGATATATGAATAGCTATGCTACAAGTGGAAGCATATCAAACACAATAAGGATAGATATTCACCCAAAGGCCAATAGTTGTCAAGCATAATACATATATCTGCTGTATATTACATAGAAAATACAGAATCTACTCATCTCTAGTTTTAAAAGACAAAAGAAGCAACACCAAAATCTTAAGCAAATTTGACCCCAAAAAAAGAAAAATCTTAACCAAACAATCTAGTGGCGTTAAGAGTTTCACAATTTATTTTCACGATGTCATCTTAAGAAACTATGAAACCCATGAAACTAGAGAATATATTAGGAAGGTCCACAAGACCACAAACCGTATTTTTGGGCTGTTCCAGAAAAACCCAGTTTGACAGATGTGTTAAAATACATGTTTCTAATTACAGTGTTGAAAGTAAACACAACATAGTTCTGGGAAATTTTAATGCTGGCATTTACGGGTCTGGACTCCATCTCACAGAGATATGCAAAAATAGGCTGCAAACATAATGTGCCTCATCGTCTATCAAACATGGCACAATATATGAATTTACCAAAGCAGTGATTTCTAAACTAAATGAATTCAATTCGTCTTCCTTCCCTAACACGAGGCTCGGTTTTATCTACCATTGTTAAAGGTAATAAATTCAACATTTATAATTCGGTTTTGGTAAAGTGCTTATCTACCATCTGAATTGCCAGCTAACATGCCCTGGTTACCATTACTTATTTTCTACAACGAAATGGCGTAGCCTTCTGTCAACTTAACAATATATTATGAAATCCAGCTAGGTTCTGCATTGACTCTGGGCATGAATTTCGTACCATTATCACTAGAAAGATCATTTAACAAATTCGGCGATCGAAGCATATGCGCATAATTCACCTAATACCTTATAGCTGTCATATCAATTGTGAAGGCTACTGAATGAAATGATATCAAAATTTACCTTCTTCAATGAAGACCGACAACCCGAAATCGGTAGCCTTGAGAAGGGCATTCTCATCCTTGCTGGACAGCAAGAAATTCTCCGGCTTCAGGTCCCGATGCATCACCCCCATAAAATGACAGATGTGAACAACATTAACAATCGCCCGGCATATCGAAGAAGCTGCCCTCTCACTGTAATGTCCCTTGGCAATGATCCTATCAAACAGCTCCCCACCTGCACACAGCTCCATACAAACATGGACAGACTGCTTGTCCTCGTAACAACCTTTGAACTCCACAATGTTGGGCTGCCCGCTCAAATGCTGCATAATCTGAATCTCCCTCTTGATGTCCTCCTTGTCGTTCTTGGTGACAAGCTTCCGCTTCGAAATCGACTTGCAGGCGTATTTCTTGCCGGTCGAAATCTCGGTGCAGAGATACGTCACGCCGAATTGGCCTCTGCCCAATTCTTTGCCAATGGTGTACTGCAGCCTGACATCCTCAAACGGTTTGCCGAGGATTGTGTTGTCTGCCGGTTTTTGAACTGCTGGTTTGGGGGATTTGGCTGGTACTGTCGGCTTCCATGCCGGTTGCGGTTCTTGGTGGCCTGCCAGACCGCGTTTTTCGGGTAACTGGTGGGCTTGTTGTTGATGAACAACAGCAGCTTCATGGCCATGGGCTTTCTGGTGGTGGGCCCCAGCTCCTACTCCTCCTACTGATCTGTAGCCATTGTGTTGTCGCTCTGAATCTTTGCTTTTGCTTAGACACTTGCCCATTTGTTGTTTTTGCTCAAGTAATACCTCTTGTGCTGAAATTGCAGGAGAGAGAGAGAGAGAGAGAGAGAAGCAAAAGACTTTTGGATCAGAAATTATTTCAGGGGTGAGGGGAAAGGTAAGAGAAAGAGAACCCAGATGAGGATTTGGAGAGAATGTGAAAAAGAAGCTAGCTTTGAGAAAAGTAGGATGCAATTGCAAGGTAAAGTAGAATAAGAAGAAGAAGTTGGTCAAACTATTCAATGAAGTGGAATTGTTGAATGTTTCTGGTCTTCCAAAATCTAATCAAGGGACACAGGCAATGACAGAGACACTGAGATTTCTGTAGCTATAGCCTTCACTGGGACTGGTTTATAAACAAATAAATAAATTATATATGAAGATAACTTTTTTTGGATTAATAATGCATTATGGTTAAGGTTGTCTTTGAGAATTTGGGAGTTCTGTGCAAAAATTATAAATGTACCCTAAAAATATTAAAATTTGTTTGAAAAAAAATACTAATATTTATTTTAGATATTATGCAAGTGAAATGATAAACATACATCCTTTTTAGCCTCTCATACTATATTTAATCTTGTCCGTTGTTTTCGTTTGATTCATTCAATTCAATGACCAGAAATAAAGAGGAGTGTCTGAGAAGTTGAAAATGATGTGTGAAAATCACTTGCTAATAAGCAAATCTATTATTAAAACCAACACAAACTTTAAAACTAAAACTCATGATCAATTAAGAAACACTCAAGTCACATCATAAAAATAATAAAATACCTAAATTTATTATGCAAATTCAATCAACAATCGTATTATATGGTAAATACCTTACATGAATCGAATTGTTATAGCATCTTAATCCAAATAATTGAATGATCTCATTTATTTGGGGAGCAAATTATGAATTATGGACTTATGAGAGAATAATATAATATTTTTTCCCTATTAGGCTTTTTTCTATTTATTTATTATGGAAGAAATTAAATATTATATAATATATCTATGGTGTGCAAAAACTTTGAGGCCCCTCCATGTGCAATGGTGCCTATTGCTCCCTCCAAAGCTGACACTGATCATTATGCGACTACAAATTTACATATAACAATATATTATTAAACTTAAATTATGTAGCAATAATTTGTTTTATATAAGTTGTTCTCATAAAGTTGGTTGTTGAATCAAACTTTGTTTTTTTGTTTTCTTTTTTTCTCATTATTTATATAGTATAGGTTAAGGAGTCAGAGGTGACTAATTTGTTATCATATCTTCTTTCTTAAATATTCAAGTAATTTACAGGCACTAACAAAAAAAAAGTTCTTAAAGATACATGTAACGTTTTGTTTATGGGGTATCATGTATGTGATTCATCATTCATCAACAGATGGAAGTCAACTACTAATTTGCTTGATAAATCGAACTCTGCACATGAATTTACCTTTATAAAATATCATAAAATAATTAAACAATTATGAATATAAAAATATTGTAATCAATTCACAAAACACAATGACTACCCGAGAAAAAAAAGAATTGAATTATTACAAAGATACTTTACTTTTGCAAAGTCTATGATGAACAAGTGTCAATGGATTTTTTTTTTTCCCTAATTTAATCATTATTGCTCCTTTTGGTCATTGTTTTATATTTTTCTCAAATTACAATGAGAGCTTCGAACTTGATATCTCTTAAGAAAATGAAGAAAAATATTATCACATTATATTTTGTTAGTATAGTGGATATTTTGAATTAGTTTTGATAAGTCATATGATACGAGTGTACAAAAATTTGAGTGTTTTGAGAGCAATGTGTGGGAAAGTAAATGATGGGAAAATTTGAGTGGATACTTTATAACATTTTGTGAGTGTGAACTCAAATACTATTAGAATAAACTGCTTGATCTTTCAACATTACCTAACATAGAAACATAGTTTACAATAACACTTGATAAGTATACGATTGTTCATAGATAACATGAGTAGATGATAACTTGAGTAAATGTTCTCTTATCAAACTGTATGGGAACACAAAATATATTTAAGTCGCGAATATACTTATACTGGTAGGTTGAATTTGATTCATTACATAGATTGATTATTGCTTAAACATGTGATTCAAATAGTCTTGTGAACAAATAATTTGTCTGACAACAAGTTTGACAAGAAAACATTACATAACTGTTGAACATAATGGTAATATATACGTTGCATTCACGTAAATAAACGGGTGAGATTTAAAAAAATATATCATATACTTTCATCACTTTCATCTACTCTATTAATTTTTCGGTATACTTAAAACCACAGAATATTGTGGCCACACCGGAGAATATAAGCTCTATTTCTATCATAATATGGCGCCCAGGCACAAAGCTCCCCTGTGTAGGAGACACCAATTTAGTCAGCATGGGTGTAAGGTTGGGGACACTAATCTTGTGTTTTGGGGACACTAATCTCACATTATCGTGGAAGGTTGCGCATGAGAAGGTTAAGTGTGAAGATCATCAACATGGGGATTCCAACAGTCGTTCGATCAACTTAGGGACTTATTTTTTGACCCAAAAAAAGAAACTTAGGGACTCATTTTGTTGGGACTGGCTACAGTGTTCGCAAGCATTGGATGCTCACACCGATCTCACACTCCTTCCCCTCCTCTCTCCTCCCTCCTCTCTCTTTTTAACGGTGAGATCGGTGTAAGCATCCAATGCTTGCGAGCACCGTAGCCTACTCCCATTTTGTTGGACCCAAAAATTTCACGAAGAGTGGGATATTAGACACGTGGACACGTGGGTATTTGTAAGAAGCTGGAAACAGGAAACGTGTTACATCAACGAGTACATTGAGGATCATATGGGGATGTACCAACCTTGCTAAACAAGAAGACTCTCGTACCTAAATAAGTGCATCTTTGATTTTTCATAGATAGAAAATGGAAATGCAAGTTTACAACTACGCGTTTTTGGTTTTGATTGTGTTGTGTGCTTGTGCTTCCATCCACACGCTTTGAAGACCAAACATGAAGGAAAAGACCTCGTCTTAGAAGCATCACAAAAAATTACAAATAAAATAATAATAAAAAATGAAAGATGATTGCTAGGATTAGTCGAGCAAGCGTTGTGGGCTGATCTTGAATCTCTACTTTGTGGGTGATTTGCCCACAAAACATAATCAATTAAGATCAGCTCACAATAGGACATCAAGATCAATCACGTGAACGACTATCTTAACATTTTTTTTGCGCATATATATCATGAACGAGAAGTGATAACTTATAGGAATAGTTGTGTATGCACATGTGCGTTGATCTGGTTGTTCATGCTTTGTAAGTGACGACCAGGCGAACCCACGAAGTAAAGACGGCCATAATCAACGAACAAAGTAGAGAACGCTAGGGTAAGCGCACTCACGCGTGCACTATTGATAATAGCATGCATTTTCATGTGGCCATAGATTATGGCCGAAAAAAGGTATTGGGTGTGCTGATTTTGGGCATATTATTGGGCTTTGATGATATAATTAGGAGTGTAATTTTTTACCAAATTACCGTAGCAACCGTACCATACTAAATTTGTACCAAAATTTTGGACCAATTGGTAATGATATGGTATCTGTACTGAACCATACATTTGTGGTATGGTAATGGTATCCAAAATCATTACCGCCGGTATACCATACCAACCAATATTATATAATTATATTATATTTATAATTTATATATATTGTTATTACTATTAATTAAATTTTTGTATAGAAAAATAAACTCTATAAAGATGAATGATGAATATTGATACCATGACACTTTTAGGGCTACAAAATATGAGCTAAAGGCATAAAAATTTGAAGAAAAAAAAAACATTTTGGGACTTGAATTGGACTTAAAAAAAATTAGATCTTAGCCTAAAAAAATTGTGCAATAATAAAGTGGCAATACCATTATACCGAATTATTTGGCATTCTAAAATTCAGTATATCAAAAATTTGGCACGATAATGATAATAGACTTCGTCATACCAAAAATTTAATATGATAATTAGTACGAAAATTTTTGTAAGGTTATCCACTCTAGATAGAATGCCTTTTTAGAAGCAGCAAAAACTGACATGAATGTAGCTTGCAAGCAAGATTTTGTAGGGCTCAGACCAACTCCAATGGTGGCCTATGGCCAATAACAAATATTGACCTTTGGCTAGAAACTGCATTTTCTCTCCAATGGTGTGGCCTAAATTTTAGGTTGAAAAGTTGTTAAATATTGTTTTAGCCTAATTTTTTTTTTCCGTTAACTTTAAAAAAAATGTATTTGTTTAGATTAACTTATCTTAATTTTCTGAACATTTTGACCTAAAAATATTTAAATTCTGATAAAGTACGAAAAAATGCAATTTGACAACTCCACAAACGACACTCCCAAACCACACATCCTACCAACAACACTCTCAACACTTCCACACCACACATCCTACCAACAACACTCTGAACACTTTCACACCACACATCCTACCAACAATAATCTAAACACTTCCACACCACACATCCTACCACCAACAACCAATTCATTTATTCTATTTAAGAAGTAGTTGAAAGTCATTCCAACACACACCAATTTCTTCAAAATCATCCATCTATCAACACACACCATCATCTTTCATACTTTATTCGCTCAATGGGTTCAAGAAGGTGAAGTTTGGCGATGCAGATGCTACAACTTCAATCAAATTATGATCGTGATGAAGAAATAATGAATTGTTGGAAATATGCCCTGAAAGTCAATCTTTGGAAGAAACTTTTCAGGACATTGACTGTATATATGGATAACCCTAAATACAGCAAAAGGGCAAAGTCACTAATTAGGACAATCTTAATAGTTGATATATGTCCAAATAGTGAATCCATGGACAATGGATTGATGGAAGAAGTAATCTAATGATGTTAGACTGCAGAGACCTTCTTCTCATAACCATGATGTTCAAAATGTTCCTGGTCATGGGATTGTCAGAGGGATACTGACAATCCATAGACCAGTACGTACTGTGTCAGCTTCAAAATTGGAAGGATGGAAAGTCTCAGCCATTCGTGTAGTGACACTATGACAAGTATGTAGGTGCTCATTAAGGGAATGAGTTCACTGAATACAATCGAAGGGAGTACTTGCATGGAGGTCTACTCACATGTCAAGCAAGTAACTCCATTGATTGGAATATGTAAGTAATCCTTTGACCTGAGACATCATAGTTGTCTTGTGGTTAGGTCCTTGATCTTTGACTATGTCAAAGTCACCCCAATCTTGAGGGTGTCCACGGCATAGTTGGGGTTAAGCTACTTAGCCATGGAGGCAAGTGAATGGTCAACAAGGGATCTCTAATCCTCGTTACGAGAGGAAGAATACTCTAAGATATGATTCGGGAATCTTCGGCCGAAGTAATGAGCGTAGTGATGGAAAGTGTTCCTTTACGACTCAATAGAATCATATAACATGGTATAATTACATTAGGGGTTTGACATTATGTATCCATACCCTAATAATGTGATTGAGAGTATTGTATTAGAGAAGGATCGAATTACATTGTAATTCCAATTGAATAGGTTCTCCGAACAAACTTCTACATTAGCTTGGGTAGCCATGATATATGTTTAGATGTCACTCATGGCTTGTGGGTTCTTCTAGATGATTAAATATGTAGTCATCAAAGAAGAAAGAGAATTAAAAGTAAGTTTTAATTCACTAGATGATTGGATTAAAACTAATCAATTGGATTGATACCAATCACCTCACTGCCTTGCTAATTAGAACCTAAAATGATTGTACACCGAATACACTCTTGTGGTGGAACAACATATGAATGATGGAAATAATTAATTGGATTAATTAAGTGTTATGATTAATTAGAAAGTCTAATGAAATCATAAAGGCGATGAAAGATCGTTTTTGGGCTTACCGAAATGTTCGGGTTTATTCGGGCCCATTGGGCCCAAACCCATTGGGCTTTTATTCAAGCATAGGGCTTTTATTCAAGCATAAGATGACTTGAAATATTAAAAGCCCAAAGCCCAAACAACACTCCTAAGGCCGGCCTAAAGAGAGAAAGAAAGAGAGTGAGTGTTGAGTCAAAAGTTGACTCACTTCTCTCATCTTTATATGCAAAGTTTAATGAAACTTTTTAATTATGGTTTTTGTTCTTGGTGTTCATTTTATTTTTCTTACTTTAATTTCTGTTTTGGGTATGTATTTTATCTATCAAAATTGTTTGTAGATTTAAAATATCCTAGATTTGACTAGGAACCCATCACTCACCCATACCCAAACCTTACTTCAAAGTCAACAAGGACAAGTTTGTGACAAGGAAAGTATGGCCTAATGATTGTTTGAAAATGTTTGACATTTTTTCCCTCTCTCCCATACCACAACCGGCCATGCCCAATGATAGGTCCCCTGGAGGCTCAAAGAGAAACCTATTGAAGGCAATCAATCAAGGTGGAGGAATCAAGGAGGGAAGCAAGACTCAAGGAGTTCCAAGAACAAAGGGCTTGGAGGTGGTCCATCCTTGGTCTAAAGAGTAGATCAAGAGGTATAAAACTACACCTTTACTTTGTTCTTATTTTCTTAGATGCATCAAATATTAACCTATGCTTCTTGAAGGGGATTTGCATGACTAATTGCTTTGATAATTTAGCTTCCGTTGCTTATGCATATGAATTTCGAATTGTATATGCATGCTAGTCATTAGAAATCCCATACAAATCTCATATTTTCCCTTCATGAATGAGGTAGCTGCATTAACCATCTCAATGATGGGTGATGTTGACAATGCCGAATCTAGTCATCGCGGTTCAGTCCCCGAACGTAAGTTCTATTTCCGTGATAGAATAAAAAGGCATGAAAACCTCATGAAGGATTACTTTTACATAAATTGTTCATTTCCTGCTGAAGTTATGTAAAGCAGCCTCAGGCCCTCATTGTGTGCTTCTCATGCAACTTTATTACATCATCAATCATTATCTTGCCTGTAGTTATGTAAACGCTTTGGAATAAAAAATATAAAAGTCCTGAGTAATTTATGCACATCTTTTTTCGGTTTTTTATTTTGGTACTTGAGCTCAATAACCACAGGCTCAACCTGTCACGTTGTGTCTTCCTTGTGCTTTTTGGTTTTCTTTTTAAAAAGGGAAAGATTTCTATTAAGATAATATAACAAATAAGAATTAAGAAAGTTTAAGGAAAAATCTTAGATGATACGTACTATTCAATAGTACGGCTATTAAATGGTCCCAAATTAATTTGCAGTGAGCCTTAAATGAATATTAAACCATTCAAAATATGTATTATTAAATGATACGTCTATTAAAGTTTGACCCAAAGTTTAACCAAAATTAAACATTCTCATCGATGTTCTTTATTTGTTGTGGACTGGCGTAATCATTGCTATATCAATTCATATATAATTTAGGATGTTTAGCTACGCATACACTGTTTTCTATTAGGTGGGTACTAAAAGCAGTTCCACCAGTCTTGAAAAGGAAGGGTTAGAAAGATGCTTGTCAACCCTAAAATCTAACTTCAGCAGTCCAAAAATCAGAGGGTAAGTTGTGGGCCAAGCCACGTCCTACTCCAAGCCCTTGCAACATTTGCCCTACCTCCCTCTTGCTGGCATAGTGCAACGTCAGCCAGGTGTCAGCCACTTTGGTGGTAGGTCTCGCGCGGCAGTAAGACATCAGAGCCCAACAACTCTATTTTTTCACGACAATAATTGTTGGATTTCCAACGGATTGATGATCTGGACGATTGGATTTTGTAACATCCCGTCAAAAGTTTGTTATAAAATAATTTTCGAGGGGATAATTTGAACACGTGCGTGTTATTTTGTTAACGGGACCGTATAATTGTACTGTTTTTGGCAGGTGCACAATACCCCCAAAAATCAAAATATTGTTGGAAATGTGCCCTAAAACCAATCATATGATGATACTTTACGGACATTTCAAATGTTAAACTAATTTAGTTTAATATAAAGGGCAATAATTATTGTTTAAAGTAGTCTCATATAAATGTTATATGCTTAAACAATAAGTCCAAGGAATATGTGCTTATGAGAATGTAATCTAAACAAGTTAGGTTCATGAGACCATTCTCGTTCATATACATATCCTAAACGTTCCTGATCATAGGATTGCCAATTGGGCATTGACAGTCCGTTAAGATCAGTACATGTTATGTCTTCTCTCAGGAAGAGTGACTAGTCTCGAGTCATTGGTGTGACTGACACCAAGACAAGCATGTAGGTGCTCAATATAGAGTGAGTCCACTGAACACGATCGATGAGGAGTTCTCATACTCATGTCACATGAGAACTCATGGTTGGGATAATGCAAAGTAGTCCTTTGACCTGAGGCATCATAGTTGTCTTGTGGTTAGGTACTTGATCTTTGACTGTGTCAAAGTCACCCCATCCGAGGGTGTCCACGGCATAGTTGGGGTTAAGCCACTTAGCCATGGAGGCAAGTGAATGCGCAACAAGGGATCTCTAACCTTCAAACCGTTTGAAGGAGAGTACTCTAAGATATGATTAAGAATCTCTGGCCAGAGTATGAATGAGATTTAGGAAGTTGTTCCAAATCATATTCAATGTAATCATATAAGTATTGGAATCACATTGGATAGTAGACATGAATAAACTATCAAACCAAACAATGTGGTCGAGAGTATTGTATTAGAGAAAGACCGTATTGCATTGCAATCCTAAACTGAATAGGTTCTCCACCT
Source organism: Gillenia trifoliata (assembly GCA_018257905.1). Taxonomy (NCBI): domain Eukaryota; kingdom Viridiplantae; phylum Streptophyta; class Magnoliopsida; order Rosales; family Rosaceae; genus Gillenia; species Gillenia trifoliata. Next base: position 9,153,668 of record CM031081.1, on the reverse strand, counting down.
CTTCTGATTAGCTTGGGTAGCCATGACATACTGCTAGGTGTCACTCATGGTTTGTGGAAGCCCTAAAAGTGTATAATCACTAAAGGGAGAATTGAAAGTATGTTTCAATTCACAATCGATTTGAATGAGTTCTAATCGCCCACTGCCTCGCTAAAAGGAACCTAATGGATCGTACACCGAGTAAGGTAGAGTTTGATGAAATAATGGAGATGAGTAAGAATAATTAAATGGTTTAATTATTTATGGCAAGGATTAATTAATATGTTAATTAATCAAACGAATAAGTTCGTTAAAGACCTCGGGTTAGTTTTGGGCCTCAAGGCCCAATGGGCTTCGAACGTCAAGCCCATTGACTTAAGTTGTATGACAACTTAATGACTAATGAATCATTAGGGCCCAAACAGCCCATTGAACCAATATGGCCGGCCATTGAGAGAATGTGTAGCAAACTTGCTTTAATTGCAAGTTTGCCACTACATTATGAAATGCTATAAAGGAAACTTTATAACATTTTCAACAAAGAGGTTTTTTGTTTTTAGAAAGGATGAGCATGAAAATGCTCTCTTCTCTCAAAGAGGCCGGCTCCCTAGAGGAAAATAGCTAGCAATCTTCTTCCTCTAGGGCACTCATCTTCTCATCAAGGCTCTCCTTGGTGTGGAGACTTAGAGGTTCCCTACTTTGGGAACTTGGAGAAATCTATTCTACCATTCTCATCCAAGCAAGGAATGAAGGCCCTCTCCATGGGTGATTAGCCTTTGCTTATGCAAAGAGGAATCTTCAAAGGTATATGATTTCACAACTCAAATTGTGCTTGAGTTTATGTAATGGTTCACCATATCTACTAGGCATAGAAGTTCTTGGGTAAAGTTTTGAATTTGAATGCATACAAGCATGATTCCGCCAATTAACTGTTAATTGCATGCTAATGATGTTGTTCAAATGAACTTGGTTTTACGAAAATTTCCCTTCAAATATCTCACTTTCTCTTTTTTTCTCCCCGTCACTTTCCTTCTCTCTCTTCCCTTCATTTTTCTTTCTCTCTTTTCTCTCCGTTTGTGCACAGTGCACATTGTCACAATGCTGACGAACCAAGCCAATTGGAGATCACCACCTTGCTTTACTCGACGAGACGATGACAACCATACCCTTGGTTGTGTGAAACTCGCCTCGAGACCCCTTGAACGAAGACGGTTTGACCGTTGAGGGTCGAGACCTTTTTTGGCGTGATCTCATCGTTTTGAGCCTTGAAACCACCTCCATTGTCTTTCTCAATGTCCCTAGATTCAAAACCAAGGAAGAAACGAGCTCGTCAAAATGACAAGATCGAGGAGCTACAGTAGCCAAAAACTTTTGGGGGAAATACAAGTCATTTCTCGGCCTTTTTCGGCCAAACCAAAGGTACACCATCATTCTACTCATCTCTAGCTTCAACGAGCTCGTCAAAACGACAAGATCGATGAGCTACAGTAGACAAAAACTTTTGGAGGAAATACAGGTCATTTCTCAGCCTTTTTCGGCCAAACCAAAGGTACACCATCATTCTACTCATCTCTAACTTCATTTTGACATAAAGAACATGAAATTTGGCTGAGTAATGAAGAAGATAAGAAGGTTTGAAATTTTTCTAGAAATCGGAGAGTTGCAGACGGCGGCAGAGCTTCGGCGAACCAGAGGTAAGGGACAGAGAATATTTCTCAAAATATTTTGTCTGAATATTCTGTTAGATTTAACGAAGAAACGTGCATCTTCCGTTAGATCTAACAACGTCAACTAACACCGTTAGTTTCACCGTCAGTTTTGACTGGCACGTGAGCCTAGAGTAGGCCGCGTGTGGGGGCACATGGGAGGCGACTCGTGACGACACGTACTACCTAGGAGCAGTACATATTGTATTTTTTAGAGTGTTTCGAACCTCCGAAGTGAGCAAACAAGGGATACGTGTCGTTTATTAGTTTAATTTGCAACCTTTATGAGTTTAATCATTACTATAATAATATCTCATATAGGTGAGACTTATCCAGAGGATTACCGGGGTTATCCAGGACAGGGAGGCTACGACCTGGCTACGTATCAGTGAGTGAGTGGGTCTTTGTTTTGGTAAATATATATTTATGTATGGTTTTCATTGCTTTCTTTAAATGGTTAGCATGACTTATATAATATGTGACTGTTGGAAGTAGAACAACTGTATTATATTTGTCATACATTTCTTTTATTGTTGCTCATCAGTAGATGTAAAGCACCCATGTATTTGTACTTAGTCTCAGGGCCAAGACTAGCTTTGACGTTTGGAGGTTCACACCTAGTACCGCTATGCAACTTTGGATCCATTGTAGGTATTAGCCTGTTCTAGGTTGCACTAGGCAACTAGGACTTGTGTGTGAGGCGTTTCGCACACAACGATTAGCATTATGACTCGTGTTACTATAGTACTTAGTGTATTCTTTTATATACCTAGCTTGTCCTTGTAGACTATCTACTTGGGTTTGTGTGTTTACATATAGATGAGCATTCAGTCTTGTTTTACGAGCAATCCAGTACTGTTTTACCATTGGTTTTCGAGGGGTACTTGTATTAATATTATAATATTTGAGGATCATACCGGGGAGTATGACGTATTTTCAGAAACTATACATGTTTTCCAGCGAGGGGATAGTATGCTCTTGAAAAAAAAAGTTTTATCAAACTTTACTTTTTGACCCACTCACCTTTTATGTTTTACACCCCTCTAGGACTTAGTAACGGTCTTGTGTATCAATGAGACAAGGGCACCCTTCGGCTAGTTGGTGGTTTGACATAATAAGTAGGATTCCTTTCTACCTTTAGTTAGTTTTTTGTATATCCATCCTCACGAGGATGTGAATATTTTATATTCTCTGCACTATTTATTATGCTCAGACTGTTATGCACCTGTAATAAGGGGTTTTACCCATCACCGCACACTTTTCTTCCGTTCCACTTTTAGTTTACTCTCTTTTCCTTAATCACTTACATAATTGGTTTTTGTTAGTTAACACGTGTCGACCAGCACTTCCAAAGATCGGGGTGCGTCAGATTTCCAAAGGTAAAAAAAATTAAAAATTTGATTGTTGTTCCACGTGGCACAATCTGGTGCGTCTAGTTTCAAATGAGTAGGGAATCAAATGCTAGGATTATTCCGATAGTAAAAAAATGAAAAAAATAGGAAAAAATTTAATTTTTTATTCTATAAATGCCCAACCATCTTCTTAATTTCTCACATCACAACTCAATATTTATTTTTCCTACAATCTATTATATTTGTTTTCAACTTTCCAAATTCTTTTATTACCAAAAGAAAAATGAGTGATAGGCCAAATTGGTCGATCGAGGAAGATGTTGCTTTGCTTGAGGCTTGTATTTGAAATTAAATTATTAGAGTTAAAGAGGGAGTTTTATTTTCAAAGAACAAACTTACAAAGTTCACACTTAAACACTTACAAGGCATAAAAAAATATATTTGCCCTTACTCAACGGGTGGAGTTGCACAAAGGCAAGTACTGTTTTAGAGTGGCAAGTTTATGCCCTTGCCCTTGCCCTCCTCTAATAGATGAAAATGCTATAATGCATCTTATGGTTTTGCCCTTTTTTTTTATACAAGAACTATTTTAATTTAAATTAATTTCAACTATAAAGAGGAAGATTTAAATTTAGAAGAAAAAAATATACTATTCTAATTAACTCAGCTAAATCATGCCTATCATTTTTCTTAATAAAGAAGAATTTAATCAACTAGCTCTTAGTTTAATAGTACTTTTCTTCTCAATATTAAAATAAAAGGTAATTCTCACTTTACTACCCTCAAGTATCTTGAAATTCACACTTTACTACACTTACTTTTTTTCGTCTCACTTTCATACCTAAAGTTTAATTTTCTTGACGCTTTTATATATCCGTTAGTTTATCTGTCAAGTTTTTCGTTAACTGATAACGTGGCAGGACTTTGGCCCACTAAAAAATATATAATTATTTAAAAAATATTATAAAAAAAAACAATAAAACAATAAAGAAGAAAATAAACTCTCATTTTCCAAACAACCAACTCCACTAGCCACCAAATCCAAATCAAACACAACAATAAAGAAGAAAATAATGAAAATTTTAAGGTTAAAAAAGAGTTTGGTGTGAAGGGGGCTTAAAGCAGTGAAAGGGGTGGGGTGGATATGTAGTGGAGTCGAAGAGGGAAGGGAAAGATAAAAGGGAGAAGCTGTTCTTTTTATTTATTAATTAATTAATTTTTAATGTTTATTGTCCACGTGATACAAAATTGGTGGGCTACAGATCTATCACTTCATCAGTTAATGGAGTACTTGATGGATAGACTAACGGAAGTATAAAAGTGTTAGAAAAATTAAACTTTATGTATGAAAGTGAGACTGAAAAAACTAAAAGTAGCAAAGTACAAATTTTACGATATTTGAAAATAATAAAGTGAGAATTAACCTAAAATAAATCACAAATTTAAATCCCTTTACGACTGATTAATAAAGAAAATAGAATAAGCAAAAAGAAAGGCGCGCACACACACGCACCCTCCATATCCCTAACCCATGTGCTCTGCAGCCAAACCCTAATCATGTGCTGTGACTACTGTGGTGACTAGTTCTGTTCTGACTTCCAAAACATATGGATTAGAAAAATGTCTCAGTCCAAAACAGAGATGTCGATTTTAGAATAATTCAAGCGCTTCGATTCGGTTGATGAAAAACCACAAATTTTCAACGAGTGCAAAGGTTTTTCGGTGTGGAATAACATCGTTCTCGTAGAACTACAAATATGATTATAATTTTTAATAACGCCGTTGGTCCTGCTCTTTATTAGTTGTTAGATACAGAAACGATAATACAGTAACAAGAGTAACGCGTAGGACTTTCTGCATGTTGTCACACACTTTTAATAACAGTTATCTGCAGAATTTCTGCAATTCGTGTCTAGTGTCTTTGAGAGAAACACAAACCAAGTTAGCCATATTCTAAGGATCAAGTGCTCGAACTTTAGAAGATAGATAGTTGAATCCTGGTTAGGCAACATCCGAAGAACCACAAACACACGAGTGTGGATGAAATCTCTCTTTAATTTTTGGATAATAATAGTACAAAAGAAGCGTAGTATTTATACAAGTCTACAACCAATCTTTTACAAAATGTCAATTACAATCAATCACAAGAACTAATTGATATGATCCTACAATCAAGCAAATCTTCTTTTCTTCCCGTTAACAATATGCATATATCATTTAATCACTTTAGGGACAAGTAATTATTGGTTTAATATGCTTTTGTAGTTCTATTTCTTAGGCTTCAAATAACTTGGTTTACGTCATTAGAAACTCACCTTTTGCATAACCCTATAGTTGAATATTACGTCTGAAGGCAAAAGAAGGTTCAACTTGCGTTAGGTTTTGAGAGCAAACTTCGTGAAGCTTTAGAAACCTAGCTATCATAAACATTCATCAGTGTGAAAAAGTTGTATGCACATGTTTGAGGAATCTGTGTGCATCCGTTGCTTGCGAGGAAGATCATTTGCGTTCAACAATGTTCATCCAAGAGAAGGCAAAGTAAGGACGGCATGCTACAAGAACAAAAGTACAAGATAAATCCTCAAGTGTAGTAAGTGCATGTCTTGTAAAGGTTCTTTTTACCTTAGTGGATTCGTGATTGCGTGACTGTGTGCCCAAGGGTTTTTTCCTTCATGTGTTAGGTTTCCCTAGTAAAATATCCTTGTGTTCTTTATATTTGCATATTTCTTATTGTTCTTCAATATTACACAGTAGGACTAAAACTGCAATTCAATCATGCCGATTGCACGTAGTCTAATCCAACTAAGTTGCAATTTCACTAGGAGAAAAGGATATGGAAGTTTTTCAAACAGAAATCAATTGGAGAAAATGGGAAAATTGGATGAGCTGGCAATGGAGTTGGAGATGGAATTGGGTGATGAAGGAAGGAAACTGATTTTTTATCGTCAAGTTAATCGAGCACTTCGATTAACTTGACGATAAACTCCAAAGATTCAACGAGTGCAAAGGTTTTTCGGTTATGTACAAACATCGAACCAGATTGATCAGTTACCAGCATGTTTAATCTTATTTGAACAATCAAACCATCTGTGTATTGTTTGAATATTTGACAGACCCAACTCGTTACAGAGGAGATGACTGATGAGATTGGGGGCTACATTGACTCATTCAAATAAATACAGAAAATAAAGAGAACACCAGAAAATTGAAGAGAGGAAAATATTTTATGAGTTGTTATATAATCTGTATTCATTTTTTATACAACACTGGTGGGCAGTACAGTACTAACTTCAGAAACAAATTTAAACAACTGAAAAAAAAGATTTCAATGGCTAGCTGTGATTAAGGAGAAGGGCTTACATGAAACAGGTTCACCGCCATGTGGCATCTCTTGTCCAATAATGCATTGCCATGTGCAAGTTTTTCTCCACATGGCAATGTGTTATTGGATCGGGACGGCACGTGGCGGTGAACCCGTTCCACGTAAGTTGCCCTCGTGATTAAGGTGAGTCTCAAGCCCTCAACTTTTGGATTTCTCGACAAGAACAATCCGACCATTCCACTCAGCCTCATCTAGAGCTCTGATAGCCGCATCAGCATCTTCATCCGTTTCCAGGGTCAAAAATCCAAATCCACGCGAATCTCCCGACCTTAGAAGAAACAAATTTGCAAAAAAAAAAAAAAAACCTCAACTCAAAGAAGATTATAACAAGTATCTATCACAAAATAAAAGTCTCTCGTAAGGAAAACGCATGCACAAGGTAATAGCTACGCAAAGCAGGTGTTTCACTAACACAGAACGCATCACGTATCCATGTCAACCACCTCAATCTATGCAAGTATATTATAAACTGCACAATTACCTCTTGTCTCTAACGATCCGAACATGTCGTACTCTGCCATAACTAGAAAACTTCCTTTCCAGATCTCTCTCTGTAGTAGCGAAGCTAAAACCTGCAACAAATAAATTTCTTCCAGGTTTCCCAAATCCAGTTTTCCTATTAGGAGGTGGTGACCAAGGTCTCCTTCTAGGAGATCGACGGTGAGAATGATATTCTGGAAAAGGGGACCTTCGCCTTGGAGAATGCCTTTCCCTAATATGAATTAAGGGATAAAATATTAGGAACCGAACTATATATTTAAGCAGAGAGAGATCTTTGATTCAACCAAAGAGTGAAAGGTCCACTCATTACGTTATCCATTTTACTTTAAATTCTTGAACAATTTAATTTACAGAATCATAAATTCATGGTAATGCATATGAATTAGAAGTCAAGAATATTTTTCAAATAATTCGAGATAAAGAAAAGCATGATTGGTGATACAGAGCTAGTTACGTCTAAGGTATTAATATTATATATAAATGTTGATGAAGGTGAGAGATTACAATCCTCTTCTCAAAATTCAGGCAGATAACAATGGTTGTTTGAGAAATGCAATTTTATAAATGCTGAGGTGGTCATGGGATAGGAGTACCAAATGAAAGAGGAGCCAAATCTTATAATTAAGTTGTTGTCATGTGAAACTATTAGAATTTTAACATAAGATCATGGAGAGACTATAGAAGTAAACCTCGTGGATCTATGATGGGCTCTTGAATATGGGGACCTTGATCGAGTTCGGTCATGGTAATCCCTCTGGTAACCATAAGAATCTCTGTGTCGAATGGGTGATCGTGACTCTGATCTATCCCTTCTCCAGTACTTTGGTGGTGAACGATGGGACCTTGGGGGTGACCGGTGGGGCCTTGGGGATGAAGTTATATGCTTGTGAGAAGAGCTATCCTTATGCTGGGGCTGATGCTGAATGCCCTGTGTTGCAGCAGACCTTTGCGTGCCCGGACATAATTGATCAGGTGAAATTCCTTTATGCAATACAGGGGAAGAAATTTTCTGGCGATGTGATATTCGTGCTTGAGAACCTTGATTAGAAGGCGAGCCTTCAGGTGAAATTGACATTTGTCTCTTTGTCATAGGAGATACTGATCCTCCGGCAGTTCTTTTGGGAGATTGAAGATCAGAATGATATATGCCAGGGTTTCTGTTCTCACCAAGGGAGTCATCTTTCTTAGGTTCACTATCCCACCGGTGCAATTTAGGAGATGATATCAATTGCCCTGCACGTTTATCACCAGCTTCCCTTTCTACTTCATGAATGGAAGACTTAATTAATTCATATTGAGACCTCTCTGAATAAAATATGTTTGCTCCTCCAGCATGAGGTGCATCAATTGGCCTACCCATGTCAGATTCGCTCTCCTCTCCAGCTCCCTGGTTTGCATTTGCTGTTAGAGGAGACTCCTGTGAATGAGCAGAATCTTCAGTTCCCGTTTCATTATGGAAAGTTTGTGACTTAGTTTGAGAGGAGGGGTCAAGAAAATTATTTCCATGCAACTCATCCATCTCACCTTGGTAATGGTTATAGTCCTTGCATGGAGACTGAGTCCTTTCTGGATCATGGGCAAATTTTGTTTCAACTACACTGTCATGACAAGATTCAGTTGCCACAAGGTAAGAATCTTCCGGATTTAGTGAGGGGGAACTGCGTTGCTCATGTTGGTTCCGATCTTGATTGAAGTCATCCCTTCTTTCAAAGTTTTTTTCATCAACATATCCACAAACCTTTTCTACGTTATCAACTGCAAACTTAAGGTCCGACTCTGTGGCCAATGTTGAATCATCTTTAATACAATCATCTAAATCTCCCATTGTTCTCCCTAGAGAACCAATATCCCTGCAGTTTAATCAATCAGAATAAGCAAACCGAACAGAGTTCTGTACATACAACTGAAACATATCATATTCAAGTTCCATATACAAATTTTGAACAATATTGCATATATAGATCTCCGTTTGCCTGCTAGTCATACATTACTTATACACGAGTATCTTTTGTTGAAATCTATGTAATGAAGCCAAAGATATTGATGCCAAGTTTAGTATTTATACTGCAAAACAATCAATAATTCCTATTGACAAATTGCAACTATTATGCTCCAGCTAATTGGATGAATTCACTGCATTCATTTAATTGCTAAAGTTAAGCGCAATACATTGTTTGCAAGCTCACCCAATTAGAGGCAACACTTGGCAGTCCAGCCTAGATAAGAGGAAGAAGAATGCTGCATCCAGCAATCTCTGTGGACAAGAAAAATTTATAAACACAAGCCCCGCAAGTCCTAGGACCTCACAAATCTTGCGCAGCAATACTACTTCACTACAACACCACCCTTCTAATGGGGTATAAGTTATCAAAGCAAACAAAAAGTTAGCAGGGTGCAAGGTTACACCGTCTAGCCTTGCACCCTACTAACTGTGACCACTAAGGTCCCACAAAAAAGGCATCAAATCAAACACACCCAAATAGTTAGCCAGTAGAATGGAGCAGTAGTTGCACTTTTGGACCAGTTTTGGAGCATTACAATAAAACTAAATTCTCTTTGTGCCAATCTTTCTCATGCTGCTCTTCTCAACTCTTAATTTTACCCCACTTTCTTCCCTGCGAAATTGTGAGCAATAGAATTCACAAATACGTACAGTTTATATACACACCTACAGACGCACCATTTTGAACGTTTATACACAGCCATACTATTCAAATTCTTCCGAATTCTTTCAATGGGGAGTTGTACACCTATACAACCCCATAGAATTCTCTACCTGCCAACTTCTTTCAATGATAAACCACTGAATCCAGCAAACCATTTTCAACATACTACTAGATAGCAGACAACAACACAGTTATAGCCAAGTTCCACATTGTAAATTTTCGCCATTCTATGAAACCGAAGACTTCCCATTACAACCCATACACAAGTGAAAGTGTTCAGCTAGAGTTTTGGCGATACCCATCATCTCAAAGACAATAATATCTTCAGGAAAAACCAAAACAATAATGGTAAAATAAAACAAAAAGATTAAGCTACCCATACCATCTCAGACCTTGTGTAATGAAGCTATGGCCCACTTAACCCTAACTAAACCCTAAAAACTAAAGCTTTAATCTTAATTCACAGTTTCTAACATGAGTGCCAACAACATAACAGCATTCTAATTTCTAAATGTCAAAATTTAATTCTCCATAAATATTTATAAAAAAAAAAAAACCATGCCCTTCAACTTTCAAGAACAAATCACACCTACACTGCTACGCAGTCACACTATGTTAAATATTAGGAATACAAATCTAATTCAATTGGAAAAAAATATTATAAAGATAGTTTTTTTTTTCCCCATTCCATAAAATTATAACATAAAAATGAAGTATTGTATGTGATATAAGAGTTTAAATTACGTACCTTTTGCAGATATATATTGTTTTTAATGTGAATTTTGGTTGTGGAAGAGCGTCCAAATATAAGAGATTGAGCTTCGAGTGCTCGTTAATGGCAGGAAGAAGAATATGGGAAGAAGGAAGAAACTAAAAAGTCTAAAAGGAAGTTCTGTTTTTGTCGGATCTATGGAGTGAAATCAATTATGTCAAAAATCTTGTTTTGGGCTTCCGTTTCTGGTTTTTTGGGCTTATGTGGAGACGAGAATGGGCTGAAGTCGAATTTGAATCATGGTTCGGATTTGGCTCATTCAAATTAGGGTTGTAACAGAATAAAAAAAATAAAGAATTCAGATTAAATACCAAGTTTACCAACTAGATGATTTAAGGAAAAATACATAGTCCAAGGAAAAGTACTAAGTTCCACTAAATATTTTAAGATAAGACTCAAACTTTCTTTTGAGGTGGGACCTATTACTAAATGCAAATACCATCTTGTTTCCAAATTATTTCTTTTAGAACTTTTTAGAAGGTCTGTTGGGCTCTAGAAAAAATTAATACTTCTAATGTCAAATCATGATTAACTAGAATAGAAATAAAGCATTGGGTCGAACTCTTTTTTGGTGTCAAGGTAATAGTTATGAATAGTAATCAATTCTCGGGAAAGAGTAGAAGAATGAGAACTATTATGAGACATATAGTATTTGAAACCCACCCACCTAGGGTACAATTTGGGTAGAAAAATTCGATTCCGAGCTAAATTTCAAAAATACTCCGTCCAATTTAAATGCGAAACCCAAAATTCAGAAATTCGAAAAATATTGGATAGAAATTTGAATGTATTTGAATATTCTGAATTTGATCAAAAAAATTATGAAACTGGCTAACTCAACATCAACTTAATTATATACTTATTTGTATGAAAAAATAAATAAACTTATTGATTTTGGATATGTTTCATTCTTTGTTTGTTATACAATATGACACATCCTGATCTGGAGAAGTCAGGTGTCGAGAAGTGTTGGCCGACACGTGTTAAGTGACGAATGCCAAATTATGCAAGTGATTGAGAAAGAGTGAGTAAATTTGGAATTGGAAGCTAAAACTAAATTGAAAGATGAAGTAGAGTGCGCAGTGATGGGTAAACCTATTATTATAAATACAAAATTGTCAGAGCATAGTGAATAGTGCAGAAAGTACAAATATTCACTCTCATAAGGATGAATATTACATAAAATAAAGATAGGAAACGAATCCTACTTATTCTGGAAAAGTCGTCAGAACCACCAACTAGCCAAAGGGTGTCCTCGTCTCACTAGTACATAAGTCCGACACTAAGTCCCGGAGGGGCACAAAACATAAAATGTGAGTGGGTTAAAAAGTAAAGTTTGGTAAAACCTTTGCTTTCAAAAATAGTAATAACCTTTCGTTGTAAAACACATATAGTTTCTGAAAATACGTCATACTCCTTGGTATGATCCTCGAAAATACTATACAAGTAGTACAGGTACTCCCCAAAAATTAGTGGTAAAACAAGATTGGATGATCATCCATATGTAAACACTTGAGTCCAAGTAGATAATCTACAAGGACATGCTAGGTATAACAAATAACGCGAGTCATAACGCTAATCATTTTGCGCAAAGCACATCACACTCAAGTCCAAGTTGCCTAGTGCAACCTAGAACATGCTAGTACCTACAATTTGAAGGGAAATTATGAGATTTATGTGGGATTTCTAATGACTAGCATGCATATACAATTCACTATTTATATGCGTAAGCAACGGAAGCTAAATTATCAAAGCATTAGTCATGCAAATCCCCTTCAAGAAGCATAGGTTTGTATTTGATGCATCTACTAAAATTGAAGAACAAAGTGGAGGTAGAAGTTTTATACCTCTTGATTTAGCTTTTAGACCAAGGATGGACCACCTCCAAGCTTTCTCTTCTTGGAACTCCTTGAGCCTAGCCTCCCTCCTTGCTTCCTCATTTGAATGATTCTCCTCTAGCCTCCAAAGTTGAAGACCTCTAAAGATCCACACCCACCCAAGTAGTGGAATGGATGATGGATGACCAAGAGAAAGAGAGATGAGTAGCTATCTCTTTGCTCTTGGTTGGCCGGCTGTGTAGAGTAAAAGGGAGAGGTATTTTCTTTTCTCTTTTGTTGACTAACTCACACAAAAACCATTATGAACATATAAAGGTGAGAGAAGTGAGTCAACTTTTGACTCAACACTCACTCTCTTTCTTTCTCTCTTTAGGCCGGCCCCCTTAGTGTTGTTTGGGCTTTGGGCTTTTAATATTTCAAGTCATCTTATGCTTGAATAAAAGCCCAATGGGTTTGGGCCCAATGGCCCGAATAAACCCGAACATTTCAGTAAGCCCAAAAACGATCTTTCATCGCCTTTATGATTTCATTAGACTTTCTAATTAATCATAACACTTAATTAATCCAATTAATTATTTCCATCATTCATATGTTGTTCCACCACAAGAGTGTTTCGGTGTACAATCATTTTAGGTTCTAATTAGCAAGGCAGTGAGGTGATTGGTATCAATCCAATTGATTAGTTTTTAATCCAATCATCTACTGAATTAAAACTTATTTTAATTCTCTATCTTATTTGATGATTACTAATTTAATCATCCATAAGATCCCACAAGCCATGAGTGACATCTAAACATATATCATGGCTACCCAAGCTAATGTAGAAGTTGTTCGGAGAACCTATTCAATTGGAATTACAATGTAATTCGATCCTTCTCTAACACAATACTCTCAATCACATTACTAGGGTATGGATACATAATGTCAAACCCCTAATGTGATTATACCATGTTATATGATTCAATTGAGTCGTAAAGGAATACTTTCCATCACTACGCTCACTACTTCGGCCGAAGATTCCCGAATCATATCTTAGAGTATTCTTCCTCTCGTAACAAGGATTAGAGATCCCTTGTTGATCATTCACTTGCCTCTATGGCTAAGTAGCTTAACCCCAACTACGCTGTGGACACCCTCAGGATTGGGGTGACTTTGACATAGTCAAAGATCAAGGACCTAACCACAAGACAACTGTGATGTCTCAGGTCAAAGGATTACTTACATATTCCAATCAATGGAGTTACTTGCTTGACATGTGAGTAGACCTCCATGCAAGTACTCCATTCGATTGTACTCAGTGAACTCATTCCCTTAATGAGCACCTACATACTTGTCATAGTGTCATTACACGAATGGCTGAGACTCTCCATCCTTCCCATTTGAAGCTGACATAGTACGTACTGGTCTATGGATTGTCAGTATCCCTCCGACAATCCCATGACCAAGAACATTTTGAACATCATGGTTATGAGAAGAAGGTCTCTGCAGTCTAACATCATTAGATTACTTCTTCCATCAATCCATTGTCCACGGATTCACTATTTGGACATATATCAACTATTGAGATTGTCCTAATAGTGACTTTGCCCTTTTACCGTATTTAGGTTTATCCATACATACAGTCAATGTCCTAAAAAGTTTCTTCCAAAGATTGACTTTCAGGGCATATTTCCAACACAATTGATCCAAAGTTGCATAGTGGTACTGGTGTGAACCTCCAAACGACAAAGCTAGTCCTGACCCTAGGAATGAGTACTAATACCTAAGTGTTCTACATCTACTGATAAGCAACAGTAAATAGAAAGGTATGGAAAATATAATATAGTTGTTTTACCTCCAACAATCACATATTATATAAGTCATACCATCAAATTAATGAAAGCAGTGAAAAACCATACATATCAATATATACAAAAACAAAGACCCACTCACTCACCAATACGTAGCCTCCTTATCTTGGATAACCTCGGTAGCCCTTTGGATAAGTCTCTCCTATAGTAAGATAACCCTTACTTAGTAAATAAACAAATACTATAAAGTTTAGCGAAAAACGGGGCTCAAACTACCAAATTCAGTGTCCGAAAACCCCCTACGTGTAGCCGCATACTGGCAGGTGGTCGGCACACGCCCCAATGCGCTGGGTCAGCTAGAGTTAGCGACATTATTAACGCCATTAAAGATTACAAAAACAGTAACAGTCGCCGTTAAAGTTAATGAAAAACGTAACAGTTTCTGTTAGAGTTAACAGAAAATACCTGTCGCCATTAAGAAATATTCAACGGAATATTCCTCGTTCGACCTCCTGGACCGGGCTTGCTGACTTCATGACCGCTGCAAATTTGTCGGATTTTGGGAGTTTCGCTGGAAATCTTATTTTGTTGTGCTGTCGTCGTTGCTCCGACGTCCGATCTGATACCTGATTTGGAATCTTAAAGTCGAGATGAATCCAAAGGTTGTAGTCTCGAGGGTTAGTTCTTAGCCGTTTGGCCAGAACACCCTCGTCGCCCTTCGGTCAACTTGCCGAAAAATTGTGTGGAGTTTCCCAACTTCAATCTGCTTCAAAACTCAATCATTTTTCATAAACAATATATGAAAATTCATCTACTCTTCACAAGGATACGATTGGTAGTGGTTTCGAGACTTACCAACGTCGGGATTGCCGAGAATTGCGACGGGAAACTCTGGCCTCCAAGGGTGCGAGTTTGACCGTTTTGTTGCGAGTTTGAAGAAACGAAAGGTATGGTTGTGTTGGGTTTGTTGTAAAGATGACGATGGTGGTGGTTTAGTGGTTAATCGACAAAAAGCCGGTGTCGGTGTCACTGTGCTTTTTTCGGTTTGAAGAAAAAGAATGAGGGAGAGGGAGAGAAAAGATAAAGTGAGAGTGGCTCACAAACTACTTTGTTAAAAATTTGATTTACGTCTATTTACTTCTCGTTCGCGTTCGTAGCGACGAATACTATCTGAATACAATGAGAAAGGAGACAAAATAGGAATAGTGCTCAAATGTCCACGTAGAATTCCACTGACCCTTTCGATGAGCATTTTTGTCAATTTACAACTTCGGAAAATAAAATACAGAAAAATAAGGGGCAGGTAGTCACATAATATACTCAAACATGATTCTATTTTTCACAATTACAAGTTCCTTAAAAATATTGCATACAAAAAATGAGAACTAAAGATATATGTTATGCAAGGTTCTAAAAAGCGCTAGGCGCAAGTTGGGCGGCGGGTAAGAGCCTAGCACCTATGGGACTAGGCAAAAGTAGGGTTTTTTATTTTAATCAAATTTATTATGTAATATATAAATAAATTTCTATTTAAACTTTAAAAAAATACATAATTGTATTGAGAAACATAAATTGCAAAATAGAATGATATATAAATTATAAAGTACTAGAACATTTTGAAAACATGGGGAACAAGCATATAATGAGGGTTCATCCATATATCCAACAAATATTTTTCAATTTATTGAAAACATAAAATGCAAAATGGAAGTTATCTATTTTCTTTTTAACTGAGAGTCACAAAACTAAATAAAAAAATAAGCAAAAATAGTCACAAAACTACCTAGCCCGCCTAGACCCACCTAGGTCCATCTAACCCGCTTATGCCAACCTAGGCTGGCACCTAGGTCTAGGCAGAGTCAAGGTGAGTCTAGGCGGCTTTTCTTATGTTTTAAACACCTAATGATTAATCGGGGCGGTGGGCAGCCGCTAGGCGGCCTTAGGCGGAGTCTTTTCGAACACTGATGTTATGTAGAGAAAGAGCCTTGAAAAAGGGATACTTTTGATCTTGATATTATTCAAGTCATACAACTCCTATAATTTTGAAACATTATGAAATTAATCTGATTTTGAAAATTCCAAATCGGCATGAGTTTTTGAAATTTTGATTATAAAATTAAAATTGATATTCATTTTTAAAGAAATTTGGATTAACATTTAGAATCATGTAATTCCGATCTGATCCTGCTGAAAATGAGGACCCACACTAAATTTTAAAATCATATTGATCTACTTTTCCCGTTCCCTGTTATTCTCGTACATCCTTTCACTCTCTTTTCCCTAACCCTAACCTAATCCTAATTATAATAAACTAATTAAAGGTGGTGAGAAGCACATGACTACTATTCTGCCAAACAAAGTTGCCATAGTACCACTAATTTAAGCGATTTGGTTGGTTTTTGAAGCCATGGTAGTCGATTGTTTTTCTCTTAGGATACTTTGCTTAGTAGTTTTTCCTTCATTTAAAAACTAATACTTGGTTACTTGGCAATATATATTAAACTCTTTTTCTCAGCATATGTAGTGAAAAAATGTCTTGTCAAATAACTTTGTGGGGTTATTGCTGCATTACAAGATAGAAGGTGGAACCCTAACCTCTTTGCATTTATTTTGTGAATTGAAATATCAAAGAAGACGGGCAGAGACAAATGGGTGAGAAAAATGGGTGCCTAACTTTGCTAAAATATCAAACTATAGATATCTACCATTCAATTATCATATATATATATATACACACACACACCTAACCATAAACAAAATTAATTAATTTATAGCACCACTTGCCCCTAATACCATTGGAATTTTCAGCCCACAGAAGCTCTAACCCTATGGCTATTCCCAGCACCTGGTTTTGCTTAGTTTCCTGCTTCAGTTAAATTAGAACCCCCTAGCGTTGTTTTAATGAATGTAACTAGACAAGCCAAACTTGTCCTTTTTATGACACGAAAGCAACAAGCAAAATATATATATAGGGATGGCAACTGGTATCAAATCCCAAATATCTTTGTGCACAGTACAATAAATATGGCCTGCAACTTGATCATGTTGTAGATAGTAACTGGGTACGTAGCATATAAGACCCATATCTGCTCAACTGGCACATTGGATTATTGTTGAGTCTCGATTTGGATGCTGCTAGTATTAAAAACCACCATTCAGAACTAGATGAAGTATTGCACACAACCAGTTAGTCTGGTTTTAGTGAGTAGAAAATGCTTTTTTATATTTTGAGTTTGTATTTCTTTTCCTCAATGCCATTGTTGAGAACCATCCCACTTGAGAAAGTGAAGTCTTGCATCCGTTGCATTATAGAGATCTAATGGATCTTTACAACGGTTAGATCTCGTATAAAACTTGTACGACTGAGTACAACATACCATTGTAGTTAAACTCAGGCCTCGTTTGGTAGCTCGGATTGGACTGACTATTTCAGTCGGATAGGATAATACTGACTAAATTAGTCGGGTGTTTGGTGTAGTATTGGACTAATATCAACTATTTATACTGTGTTGGCAGACCCTAGGTGTGTGTGAAGAACACAATTTGTTCTTCATACAAACTCACTCAAATCCTTATCAAATGCAAGAACTACGAAATGTTTGATCTTCGTAGGAGACGAAGTACGTTGGTAACCTTCAATTTGATTCAAGGTGCAACCACAACTCCTCCAAGCAAAGGTGTTCATCCAAGATGAGATTGAAGACCCTCTTAGGAATTTAGCCTTTGCTCATGCAAATGCAAAGAAGATTCTACAAAAGTATAGGATGCTACAACTTACTAATGTGATTTTGAGTTGTGTTTTAGTTCACAACATTTAGGCTTCAAAAATCATGAGCAAAGTTTATTTTTGAGTACTAATATGCTAGCTAAGAGCCTTTAATTTGTTAATAGCATGCTTAAGTGTTGCTCAAATGAACTTGTAATTCAAATATTTTCCTTCAAGCTAGACCAAGAGAGTGAGAGGGACGGACCCGACTAATTATACGGAGGTTTTTGGGCGTATAATTAGTCGGGTGTGAGGGGTACTAAATGGTGGGCCCGGTTTAAATAGTCGGGCGACTATTTTAGTACGAAGCGCACCAAACACCCGACCAAACATCCGAGACCGGATTATTAGTACTATCCGGTGCGCTATACGATGTACCAAACGAGACCTTATTCTATCATGTTTGGTATAGACTGCAATCCTATACGTGGAACCTTCTTCTTGATTATTAATCAGAAAATCTTGGAGCGACTTTCTTGTTCTTGTAAACATAAAAATTTGAGCACGTTCTCACTCCACTCATCTTATACCACTTAATTGATTGACAATTCAATCCCAAATAATTAAGGATGAAAAATGAAATGATTAGAACTCGTTAAGTTTTAAGGTTCTCTTTGAAGGGTTATTTCATGCAAAAATTTAACTAAATTCAAAAAAATTTAGCCATTTGATTATTTTGTATTTTTATTTCAATCTTATTTAACTGACTATGTTTATTTGCACGTTTTAGATGATCAAACAATTTCTTATCTAAATAATTTTTGGTACCATGAGAAAGAGGATCTAAAATATAGATATATAGTTTAGATTGTCGAAGAAGGGTGGTGCTTTTTCATTGTCTAGTACATCAAACCATCTTAAAATTCAACATATCATAAAACTTCACGGTTGAGTAACTAATATAGTTCCAACTCAGAGATTAGTAACTTCAAAGTTCTATGATTGACTTCAACATTCTTATCTAGTCATTAGCCAATAAAACGATATAAAAACAAATATATAGAAGTGATCGGTCCGGTTCAATTTAGGCTAATTTTCAAAAGATCAAAACTACAACGGAACCAAATCATTATGGTTGGATTTGGTTATGGACCATTTGGTCAAAATCAAACTAAACTGGTTACTACAATTCGATCAATTGGTTTAGTTGGTTCAACCAGATCGATACCCACCCCTGCACCATAAAGTTAAAAGATATTATTAATTTTTTATGTCGACAGACAGATACCCAAGTACTTAAAAAGGCAAAGAAAATTAAGAAAGCCATACCTTAAATATGCATTAATCATAGAGGGTTGCTTGCTTAAGTCAGTAGCATTTCGTGTTCTCTCATTCCTAGTCCACCTAGTTGCCTCCTAAACAAAATAATAAATTTAATTTTTGTTTTGCTTTGTTTATGGTAAGCTACAACACATGTAAATGGTGGAGGAAATTTTATTGGTATCGGAAACACAAATTACGTAGTGTACTATTTCACGTATTAAAATAAAGATGAACGACATGGTATATATATCTCATTCAAGGGTATATTAATAACATATTTATAAAATAAAACAAATTCACTTGTTATAATTTGAGTGAAATAGTAACACGTCATATGGCCGTGTTCTGAATACGTGGAATAATTGCTAGCAAATTGTGGCACTTAAGCCCCATTTGATATTGCTTTTTTTTTCACTAAAAACAACTTCACTTTAAAGTTAAGCAGTAAAAAGTATTTGATAAAAATAAAATATACTGCTTATTTTAAAAGTTATAGCATTAAAACATCAACTTTTATAAGCAACATAGATGTTACTTTTAAAAGCTGCTTTTATAAGCAGTTTATTTTTTAAAGCAGAGCAACCCCAAACTGGGCCTTAGTTTTAACTCTCTTAAATACCTAGCCATTCAGCTCCTTACCCTTTAAATACTCCTCACCCTTTAAACTCTTAGTGAGCTCCGACTTCCCACTCAACACATCATGTCTAGTTTTTACATTGCTCATATGATGATGAAGGAATTGTTTTCAGGCTTATTGAGAGCCACATTCAGGTCTAAAGAGGTTGTTTCTTTGTGGGTTTTGGCTGGAATTGGTGATTCCAGCGGTCGAGCTTTGATTCGAATCACAAAACGAGTTGTTTTTGCTGCGTCTACCTGCATTCTTGCACTAGGTATGTTTCTAAGCTCTTGGCTTAATTGTTTTCTGGTGGATTTCCGTACCGTCGAGGTTTCTTTAGAAAAAAAAAAAAAATTTGGTTCACATAAACTTGACATTTTCAACTATCCCATGTGGGTTTTGTAGGAGGAGCTGTAGTGGGAGCAATTCATGGAGCCATCAAAGGCCAGACGACGGAGACCGGGTTTCTTAATGGAGCCGGAATAGGTGGTTTGGCAGGGGCTGTTGCTGCCATTCAATTGATGGATTTGGCAGTTGATGGCGAGTCGTTGTCGAAGGTAACCCCTTGTGTACGTAACGAGCACATAATCGCACATACGACCAGAGTTCGATTCTCGTTCTCATTTTTACTTGATTATTAAAATTGGTCTAAATCTCGATTCTTATAATAATATTTTTTTAAATTTCCTTTTATAGGTTGCTTTCTTGGGAGGTATGGTAAATGGGAAGGTGTTTATGGAATGCGTGAGTTGTGCATTGCTAAAAGCCTATCACTGGCAAGTAAGTAGCATTATTTCTCTACCTTAAACCAGCATTGAGTAGTTGTTTTTCTCTTTCTAAATTGTTAATTAGTAATTAATTAGTTAGGGTTACAATGGCAAACTTGTTGAGCAGGTTAGTAATCTGGAAACAACTTACAGAGAGATTTCTGAAATCTATGACATTGCTGGAGTGAAGGGGTTATCCCATGATTGCATTCAAAAGCTCCCTCAGTGTACATTTCACAGCAGCAATATCATTGAGTCTTGCAGTGAATTTTGCTGCTCAATTTGCTTACAGGTGGGTTCCAAACATATCTTATTGGCAATCTAAATAAGTAAGCAAAAGGATTGAAAAGTTGTTGGATCAGTTTTTTCCTAGACATCTATTGGGCCCCATACAGCTGTGAGCTAACATTTCAAGCAAATCAATTGTGAGACAACCATAATTCTATTCCAATTATGCCCCCAAGCGACGAGGGAGGGCGGGGAAATGAGTTATAAATATATTAGGTAAACGATTCATACGCCTCTAATGTAACAAGAAAAAGTTCTAATAACACCGCAACTGCAACAGTGTCCTTAAAACTTATAAGCCTCCTTTGGTGGGAGGCCCGAAACACATTGGGATTAAGTTCGTCTCATAGAGTTCGTTAGGGAGGTGACTTGTTTTCTCTAATACGCAAGATAATTGTCCAATTTAATTAATGAGTCTAGCCGGACCATTGTTAAGATCACCAAACATAACTACTAGAAAACATGTCTATTTATTTGAATTTGTGTCATGTCCCTTCCACCAAGCCAGACCATAACCTATTAGGTTAACACTAATCACTATTTATCACATTGTGATTTTGATGTTTAGTTATATTTGCAGGAATTGGAGGACGGAGAGAATGCAAGAAAACTACCCATTTGTGGGCATATGTTTCACATGGCCTGCATAGACCAATGGCTAAAGCGACAAGCCTCTTGTCCTATGTGCAGACTACATGTCTGCATTTAAAACGTTTAGTAGATTTTAGAGATTGGCTAGTATGCTCTAAAGTATTTTAACTATTGAGATTTTTAGTCGTTGAATTCTAGGTAACTATTGTAAGAGGAGGTAGTCATTTTGTAAAGCGCAAGAGTTTTGTAAATACACTCAAGTAAACACACCATCAAATACATTTATCACAAACCTAATTAAACACACCATTAAATAATCTTCATTTTGAGATATTCTCTAGATGTATCCAAGTAAATACATGCCAATGCTTAAATATCCTATACACTATGGTTTTCAACAATTAGATCTTTACTCAAGGGGTTCAACGACCAAAAGATCTACAGTAAAATATCGATAAATTAATACTCTTGGGACTGGAAAAAATTATTATTTTAACGAGATTATTAATTTATCGATAAATGAATAATTTATTAATTTATCGATAAATTAATATTTTATTAATTTATAAAAGATTTTCTGTTTTCAAAGAAAATATGTTCATGTATCTTATAAAAAGTCATAGTCATATATTCATGTATTAGACAAACTTCTAATGGACATTAAAACGAAGAATATATAAGGGTTTTAAAGATACATGTATATATCAATTTATTACAGCAAACCATTTCTGGTCTACGCTATAGAAATGTGATGGATGTTGAGGACATTTTGAATTATCCTACTGAAAATAATGCAGTGATGAAATCGCCAACTGATGAAGAGATCATTGATGCAATAATGAATACGACTACCAATGAGGACCATGAAGATCTAGATGATAGTTGTGATCTACCAATTATTTCTCCAAAAGAGGTCTTTCAAGCAATAGTAACATTGAATAACTACTTGCTACAAAATGAAAAAGATATACCAAATGTGGTGTCTACATTGCAAAAAATTAAGGATGAGGTTCAGTTCAATTTAGGTGCAAAGAAAAAACAAGTGACTTTAGAAGTATTTTTTGAGAAAAGTTGAAATTGTTTGGTAAAAAGTCTATCATATGCATTATGAATTGTTATGTACTATATTTTTATGTATTTTAATGAATTATTAATTTATATATCCAATGGGCCTTAAGGAAAGTTAGAAAAAATTATTATCTTATGCATTAAGCGAAATTATTATTTTAGTACACAGGCCCGAGTCGGGACTGGAGTTTTTTATTATTTAAACGAGGTTATTATTTTATCGAATATTAATTTATCGAAGTTTTACTGTAATGATCAAAATTTCCATGTATACAATGGAGGGGTTCAAAGACCTAAAGATCTAGAATTTTCGTAAATCTTATACTACTTTTTTAACAAAGAAATTAAGAAAGGAATACCAATGATCGGGTATTAAATTATTAATCAAACCAAACGTTTTACTCAAGCTCTTGGATTTAAACAAATTGGTAAAAAGTACAAAAACGAAAAGAACTGCAACACCTTCGTGGAGCTTTTCTATTATGCATGCAAACTGGACAGCTAAATTTAAATTTTTGGGAAGAATCAATCATATATGTCAGTCTATATTAGGGGTGGGCAAACGGGTCTTGGATTCGCGGGTCGGAGCGAGTCCAAAAAAGTTGAAAGCAAAACGGGGCGGGGCGGGGCAGGTCCAAAAAAAAAAATAAACAGGCCCTCGGCCTGAACCGAATATAATGAATCTAAACCGTTGATTTAATCCTCCTTAAGTGAGAATAAATCAATACCGTTGATTATCAGGGCAACGCTTTACTCCTCTCTTGTTCCTCTACAATCTCGTGCGTTCAACTTCCATCTCTTCTCTTTCCGCCTCCAGCCCTCTAATTTAATCATCTCCAAAATAATCAGGGCAACGCTTTACTCCTTCATCGAATTCCAGGCTCCAGCCCTTTCATTTCTCCTATCTTCTAGTCATCCCAAGGACCCAATCTCTCTTCTTCCTTTCAGGTGATTTCTTAATTTTCTAGTTTTGCTCCTGATTTTTAATGATTTTGGAGATGATTGCTCCTGATTTTTAGTCATCCCAGGCTTCAGCTTGCTGCCTTTTGGTTGAGTTGGAATTTTGGATTGCAGGCAGCAGCTTGCTGCCTTTTTTTTTTATAAATAAATTGGACCCGTGGACCCGTAGGACCCGGCCAGTTTCAAATGGTCCAGGTTAGGTCTGGTTCCACTTCTAAGAATTTGACAACCCGCCCCGCCTCGCCCCGTTTCAAATACAAACGGGTCCAGTCTAGTTCCTCCATTTTTGGGCCCGACCCAGCCCATGCCCACCCCTAGTCTATATTATCCTGCAATCTAATGCGTATCACATATTGAAAAACGGAGCTAATTTTTACGTAATTTTTAACCTCTCACACACTTTTCTTTATTTTAGATCTTTGGATTCAATACATCAAACGAAAATAAAAGGAATAGATAAAACATGAGTATGTAAAAAGAGACAAAAGTGGGAAAATTTTTGGGTGATACGCACTATTCAATGGTACGCCCATTGAATTGTCAAATATTAATTTGTTGTAGACCTCAAATGAATATTGAACTATTCAATAGTCGGACCATTGAATGATACGTACCACCTAAGTTTGACCCACAAAAGTGTGTTTATCATTTTCTTTTGGAAATTTGTAGGATTTTCAGTTCTGATGGTTTGGGCTAAACCAAGTTGGCCCAAAATAAAAGCCCAAAAACAAAAATGAAAGAAAAGCCCAAGAGGAAAAAAATGAGAGGAGGACGTGAACAGACAAAAAATAGAAAAAACAGAACATATAAAACGCGAGCGAGTGACTCAGTCGCCAGTCACCATTCACCAACCATCAGCACTTCAGCAGTCACAAGAAGTCCAACCGAGACCAACACACACAGAGCGAAAGAGAGAGATGGCGTGGTGTGCGGCGAGGACCTTCCACATGCCGGCGGTCGACATGGGCGCATTGCGCACCCGAGCTCCGTTAGCCGCCGGCGCGGGCTTTGCCTCGGTGGCGGGGTCCACTTTCTGGCGATCCTCGGCTTCATCGAAGCCCTCCTCTCGCTTCGCTTGCTTAGCCATTTCCACCGACGCTCGTAACTTCCAACTTTTTAATTTCTCATTTTATTTTAATTTAATTGGATTTCCCATTTCCCTCTGTTTGGTTACTTGGATTACAAATCCGATTCCTCTGTTTGGTTGCATAACTGGAATCCTCTTTTGATCAATTCTGGATAAAGGTTTGAACTTTGGTGTGAATTTGACATGGGTAGTTTTTGTTTGGTTGGATTGCAGGAATTAAGGAAGCTGTTCACACAGACAAAGCTCCGGCTGCATTGGGGCCGTATTCTCAGGCAATCAAAGCAAACAACTTTGTCCATGTGTCGGGTTGTCTTGGTCTGATTCCAGAGGTTTGTCTTGGATTTTTGTCTTTTTTGGTCACTTAATCCATCGACGTTGGTATGAACTGGATGATATGATGAACTTACGTTGTGTGTTTAAATGCAGACTGGGAAGTTCGTGTCGGATAATGTTGAAGATCAGACAGAGCAGGTACTATTGTTGCTCTAATGTAGTAGTTATAGTTCTATTGTTTTTTTTTTTGGATTTGAGATAATCATACGTTAGTCGATTTTGTGCTTTTATTTTTACGCATTTGGTTGGTGAAATGTTCTTGATTTTTAACTGCTTAGTGGTCAAAGCTATTACCTTCGAAACCGATTAACTTCACTATGATTTAGAAGTAAGTGATCGTTGATGGAAATTGGTATAGTGTTTGAGAATTTTGTGGTTGCAGGATCTTAAATTGTCGAGAATCCTGTTTCGTATTTCTGCAAAAATGATGATGACACTAAGCCAAGTCTTAAAGAGATTACTAAATAGGGGTTACTGTAATTAGATGTTTACCATAGAGCTTATATTATATCTTTTTAAGATATCTACTCCCAAGTCCAATTAGTAATCTCCCACGCTAATGTCCTAAATATAGTAATCTCACAAACCTTCATTGAGGAGAAGTTAAATTTCTTACCCTAGTTGCTGGTTTTTAGCGTCGTCATCTTTGCAGAAGAGTATAGTTGCTAGCATTGCTTGTCGGACTGTTTTTTGACAGATTTGGGTTTATGAAACAATTGCAGGTTCTAAAAAATATGGGGGAAATACTGAAAGCAAGCGGGGCCAGCTATTCCTCTGTGGTTAAAACGACTATTCTGTATGGATTCGTTGTTTTCTTTGCTTAATCTTGATTGGAGAATTTAATGTTGGAGATGAAATTAAATGTCTCTTATGTCCATGCAGGTTGGCTGATTTGAAAGACTTCAAGAAAGTCAATGAAATCTATGCTAAATGTGAGTTTTTTAGAGATATAAATTTGATTTTGGAGATTGAATTCTTAATTACACTCGTAGAGAACAGATTTGGCTCTGTCTAATTTACAGTCTAGAATGCTTGAAGCATGATGAGTGGTTGGATCTTGTTCTTTTTCTGAAGGGGATGCCAATTTGACGCTTCTCCTTCCTTGAACACACAATTCTTTATTTTGTTTAACTGGTTTATGACTCTTTTGAATTATAAAGTTCTGTGCAATGTTGCGGTGAGTCGGTGACAACCACTTTACTCTTTTGATTGATGGTTTTGTTTTGCAGATTTTCCATCACCAGCCCCAGCTCGTTCAACATTTCAGGTAGCGGCACTGCCATTGGATGCCAAGATCGAAATTGAGTGCATCGCAGCACTGTAACCTCCCAATATGCAGCTTCTTCGCAGCAACTTAGATAATAATGTTGGAGGTGACATCTTTGAGTGTTGAGTTTGACATTTGTAATTCCGCCGCGGCCTCCTACACATTGTTGTTACTGTAACATCATTTTCATATCACAAAACGTGCATTAGAATGGAACTTTCTCCCCTTTCCTCCCTTATGGCAAGTCTTGAATAATTATAATTGTGTTTGTATAGCACTTTATGATACTTTCCCCCCTTCCCTTGTGCCTTATGGCCCCCTCTATTACAAAACGGGCAAACATGGTTATCATTTGTTAGACAGAAAATTTTCGCATTTTATTCAGTAACACTTTTGATAGACGTGCTCTTTGGTCCTCTGCCTGTAACCGCGTGTTCGGCGTAACTGTAAACTTGCCACGAGCAGCAGGACCCCATACGAACTGATCCTGTCTATCCTGCAAAGGGAGCGATACTTATAGATCTTCCTTACAATATCAATGTCCAAGAAGCTCGTTCATAAGGTTTTGTTCCAACTGTTGTTCTCAAAAACATCACTGGCCCTCATATTCCAATCAACATTTTCTCTTTGAGAATCTGGTAAGAGATAGAATTAAAGGCGGTAAAGGAAAAACCCAATTATTCTTATAAGTGCTGAGGATGCATTATTAAATGACCAGCTTTCTTATATCAATCGAGACAAATAAAGCTGGTCGTTTAAAATTTATCTAATATCCTTTGTTGCACGTGTTAGTAACAAAGTGTTAGGGCCCAAAAACAATTCACGCAAAGCCCCAAAAGATTGAAGGCCCAAATGTTCTATACGGTCATACGGTTTTATTTTAATCCCAATTTTATTATACATATTTATCTAAAACATTAATAGTAAGCAAGCTTTTACCTAAGTTTAATTATCTCTCACACCATGTCAAACAAAGAAATATATCACGCAATGCCAAACACATTATTTTAAACCTAACACCTACCAAGCTCACGTAGACCCAAAACATGTGGTTTTACAGGGCTTGCTTGAGGGGTTGAGGTGTGGAAGGTTACGGAAGTCCACAAGTTGTCCCATGGAAACTCTTCGATAATAGAGACTTTGGTATACTTGGGAGCACCAAAGTCCAAGCCTATTGCTTGAAGTAGTCCCATGCTGGGTAAGCAAATGAGATAATTTTCAACACCCTATTTTAGTTGTGCACTACTCTATAACAACATATACACCCAAGACATATATATTCTCCTTTTCTGCACCAAGACATATGTTTTACGTGAATCTATTCCTGCACCAAGCTATTTCACCCATTCTTGCACCAAGACATATGTTTCCCATGAACCTATTCCTACACCAAGTTATCTCACCCTTTTCCTACACCAAGACATGTTTCCCGTGAAACTATTCCTGCAACCCATCTCACCCTTTTATCCATAGGACACTAAGAAGATTCCATTCCACCCTTTTAGCCGTTGGAAATAAACCATTTCTGGTACCTCCTATTATTTATAGGAAATAAGAAGGTTCCAATCCATCCATTTACTCGCCAAGTAGTTTCCGGCACACCATTTTACTCAGCAGAAATAAGAGAAAGTTTTCACCGTCTACAAAAGCAAGCCAATATCAGATGAAGGGGGAGGCGGAGTTGCAAGCAAAAGAGGAAAATCCTTCCTCCCAGCTCCTAAAAATCTCTCTTTAAGCTACTGCGATCTTCCTGCACCAGCCACAAGCTTATTCTCAAGCTTCCCACTCTCCTGCTTCCAATTGTTGCCTTTCTACCTATTGTAAAAACACCAAATCCATAAGCCAATCCTTAAGTTCCTCATTTTCCTACACATGAACTCAACCACCATGACTAACTCATTCATCACCAAAATCTCTTAGAAACCCTCACGCTAAACTTAAGCCTAATTAACACCAAATATCATCTTATTTGCTAAATTTGTGAATCTTTAGCTCCCACACTTCAAGCTCTCATGCGAAGCCTTTTTTCAACAGCCCTCGGAAGAAGAACTTTGACAACCGTGGAAAGCGCTTCGACAACCCCTGGAAGAAAAACTTTGACAACTGTGGGAAGCACTTCAAAAGCCACCAGAAGAACTTCGATAGCCGACGAAAGCACTTCAAAGCCGCTGGAAATAATTTATCATTGCTGGAAGCATTCAATGTAACATCAAAGCAATCACTTAGGAGCTGCCGGAAGAACAACAAAGTATTCCCTAGGACTCGCTTCTCCTTCGGGATGCTTTGGGCCTAGTTCTCGCTAACTTAGAAATGGGGCGCAAAGGCTTCGTCAACCTATTTACAATACAAATCCAGTAAAGCCTTCGAACAAAAGAGACCCCAACTTAATCGAGACAAGATGATATTAGACGAATAAATTTTGAATATCAATCGAGACAAAGAAAAAGTTGAAATGAATCCTCATCTCAACTTAATCGAGACAAGATGATAGGTACAAGCACTACCAAAATAGTGAGCATTAGGGACGAAATATTAGGGGCGGAATATTGAAATCACCCCTATTATTTGTGATTAGGGACGGATTTAATAAGCGACGTAATTAATGTATAACAGAGGCAGATTGACTTACCCTAATTAATTTAAGAGCATTAGAGGCAGAATTACTTGCCTTAAATGTATATTTTATTTTTTTATATTCAACCTTTTTTAACTTTAAACCCTAGCTACACTCTCTCTCCTTCTTTCTTATATTTGATTTTCATTGCACAGCCGCACCACTTCTCTCATCTTTTCCCTCACTTCTTTTCTTCCTCCATGCTTTCTTCATCCTTCCATTCCATCTCAGAGGCTCAAGCAAGTAAGACTATTAATTCTTATTTTATTTTATTTTATTTTTTCACTTCATTATTATTGACTCACTTAGATTTAGGTTTTATGTACCTTGAAGATGTGTGTGCGCTCTTCAATCTCAATGGATCAAAGCGTGCGATCTCTTGAAGAATCAAGGTTTGATTTTTATTTTTGTTTTAAAATTTTGTTGTATATCTGGTGTGATTTTGGGTTTGTATTTTGTTTTGAGAAATATTTTCCTATTTTCATATATAAAAAATTCTAAAGTCTCAAACATGTTACTGGGAATTCATTATATTTCCCTTATCTATTTCATGTTTAACTCATCTAACTTGTTTTTAATTGATTCTTGCAGGACCTTATATATCTAATGATGTGAGAAAAAAAATCACTTACACAAGAAATTAGAGATAATAGTTGAAGTGCATTCGATCTAATCAAGAAATTGTCTTGTACAAATCTACCTCCAAGGCTAAATTATCTTAACTGCCAAGAAGAAACCATTCATCTTCCTTCAATTATTTGACCACACCTTCACCCAGAAAGATGATTCTGGAACCCAAAAATTAATAACTAAATTAATTTGAGATCAATTTTTAGTCATATAACTGAAAAATTAAATATTAATTGCAATTCAATTTTAAATCTACACAAAAGCATTAACAAGCAATGCATAATTAATAATTTTTATTACGGAAAACAAGGAAGGGGCGGAAGTAACTGCCCCTAATTAGTATTAAGGGCGGATGACACACCCCGACCCTAATATCCAGGTGGACACCGGTTATCGAGCCGTGCTGACCATCACTCCGGAGGAGTGATGAAGTCATAAGAAATTGATAGAGAAATAATGAAGGAATTTAAATCAGAGTTTGTGCTAAATTAAAAGAAATACATAGCGGAAGTGTATGGTGTGGGTTAAGACCCATGAATACACAATATCAGAGCTAGGTGCAGTAGTTTAAAAGAATATTCCCATCTCGTAGGATGGATATAGAACACAACTGAAAGGAAAATAACATACTTCCACTGAGGGTATAAAGGTAATATCAGCAGCAGCCACGCGGTCTCGTCAGCTAACTAAGATCTATGTCCTGGAGGGGCGAAAAATAAGGGTGAGTGGGCCAAGTACTGTTTTGTAAAACGTTTTCCAAAAGTTGGGTAGTAAACCCTCGCTGTAAAACCCGTAGTTTAAAGAAAATAGGTTTACCAACAGTAAAGATAATAGCCAAATAAACGGGCCTACGCCCACAAGGATACGGTACAAAAGATATCAATAGCAGTATAAAATATCACAATACTCATCGCATAATCAATGCACACAAGTCATGTAGAAAGTAGCTACATGACAGGCTGGGTGTTTAATAAATTACGCTCTAGCACTACATGCACATGAAGCTGGCGCTAAGCGCGTCACAACGAGTCTAGTCGCCAAGGCGACATAGAACAAGCTGGCACCTACGATGGATCCAAAGTGAGCGTGTTGGTGCGTGTGAACATACATGTGAAGTTGGTCCTGGCCCGGACAGTGCTAACACCGTGCAATATGCGTGATAAGTAATAATTTGCTAAAACGTATAGACATGCCAACATTTATTCGATAAAGCCAAATAAACATGAATACTAAGTCATAATAGGCTAGATAAAACATTTCACAATTTTCATAAAACAAGGCGACACGCGCCGTCACGCGCTCACGCGCTCACACACGTGCCCACGCGCCTACTGTGCACTCGCCGTTAAAGTTAACGGCGTGCCGTTAACTTTGACGGAGTATTTTGTTTGACTGACAGAACATTCTCTAACGGCGTTACGGAATATTTCGTCACCGTTAGGGAATATTCCTTGACGGCATTAAGGTTAAACAGAATATACCTTTGGAATATTCCATCGGTTCGACCGGTTGAACCGGGTCTGCTGACGTCACAGGCCGGTTCGCTGACGTCAGGACCGGGTTCGATGACGTCACTCCTCCGGTGACCGCTGCAACTTCCGGCCGCCGTGCGCCGAAATCTGGAAAAATCTCGCCGGTTTCTGGAAAAATTCTAGATTTTTCAAAACTCAACCATTTTTCACCCAAAAGGTGTCAAATTGAAGCTAAGGACGAGAAGGTTTCGAATTTACCTATCGGGGACCCAAAAAGTGGTCGAAGATGGCCGGAAATGGCCTCGAAAGTTTCGGCCAAATTCGAAACTCGCCGATCTCGATGAAACTTTCACATGCAGGCCTAAGGTTTTGTTCCCAAGGTTTCCAGGAGTCAGAATGTGAAGGTTTTGAGTTGGTTCGAGGCATGGATCGTTGTGTTTGGCCGAGGAGAAGTTTTGCCGAAAAAATGCAAGTTTCTGGGCTCGGGTTTCTGGGTTTCTGGTTTTCTGGGCTCGTTGAGGTTAGGTTTTGCTGAGGAAGATGATGGTGATGCACACCGGCGCAAGGTTGGACTGAGACGAGGTCGAGGATGGTGAGAATGAGAGCTTGGGTGTCCAAAGCAATTTGTGTGTGTGTTATGTTTTTGCAAACATGCACAGTTCTGTGTGTGTGCAGTCACGGGGAAGAAGGCAGAGTAGAGGAACAATGGAGGTGAGGCAGTAGGTTGGTTTGGTGTGTGATTAATTTCACACAGGTTGTAGAATTTTAAAGGAACAAAAGTGCACAAGCACATGCATGCAGACAAGCATGCAACCCAAAGTCTGAAAAAGAATACAGAGGTGCAGAGCACCTTGGTTTCAAATGAAACCACGGGAAGACAATCCATTGTTTCAGAAAAAAAATACCAAATTGCCCTTGTTCATAACTTGTCCGTTGCAAGTCCGAAATTTGTCCCGTTCGTAACGAAGTGTACAAACTGGAAAGTACAAAAAAAGTACGACATTAAGTCGATATAAAATAATTGACCACGTAGGACTCAATAAGCCTCCAAGGGCATTTTTGTCAATTTACAATGTTAGGGAATAAAATACAATAAAATTAGGGACGGGATGTAACAGCGGAACACAATTAAAAATTAATTAATTATCAATCAATAAATTGACGTGGCTTGAGTAATATTAGGGGCGGTTTAAGGGATTTTTCGCCCCTGATAAGTATTTGTGACGCGATTTAAAGGGGCGAAAACATGATCTGCCCCACATGCTTTTAGAGGCGCTTGTAGCTAATTTTCCGCCACTAAGGCTGTTTCCAATGGAGGGCCAAATCTCAAATTTAGCCTCTTTTTCTCCAAAACCCATCTCCAATAGAGGGCATCTACCCAAAAAGATTTAGGGGCAAATTTCTTGGGGGCTTGCTACATTTGGCCCGTTTGGTAGGAATGAGCTATCACTATTCATGGGTCCTATGAAGTGAAAGAACTATGTGAGACATCACATGACAATAATTCTGTGCTACAGGTTGAATGTTTTATCATGCACTTGCAGTTTTTTGTCCACAAGATGACATGGTTATTTAAATCCAAAGGCTATAGGATCATTTTTTTATAATTTTAAAAATGTAAAAACAGATTTTAAACTAAAAAAAATTATTAAATATTGTTAAATGATTCTCAATCTTACACGGGTCATATTCGAAATATTTGTCTCTAAAGATAGATATTTTCAATATACATCTTCTTAAAAAAATAATGTGTTCCAAAAATTATATTGAAATAGGTTCAAATAGTAGTTTAATTGATTTAAACAACACATAGTAGTTGATGTGGGAGTGCCGTACCATAATATTATCTAATATGCTAAAAAGTAATAAAATATTGAGAGAAATAAATTATATCCCATGCACCATTGGAGATGAAAAATTACAGCCATGCACTATTCTTTAAAAAAATATATTTTAAATGTGCTATATTTAGGAATGGTGGCTAAATATGGTCAAACCATTGGAGATGCCCTAATTGAAGTTTTAAGGGCAAATCTAATTGCCTCTATTGCTTCCAATCGTGGCAGTGAAGTTAATCAATCCTCATCTAATAGTTTATGCACTACAAAGGATTATAAATTGTAGTATAAAATGTGCATATGAAAACTTTTGCAACAACAAATAATTAATTTCAGTTTCATTTAAAAGTACAGCCATGAAATAGATACGCATAATGCACGATTAATTTTTAGTTTTCATCGTTTCCAAGAATCATCAACATGTCATAATGTTTTTTTTTTATATTGTAGAAATTAATTCGAGATTATCTTTAGCTCATTTCATGTTCTATCTTTTATATAATCACAATGCATATGAAACTATCAGTCGCATTATCCAACTTGTATATTGTAATATGACATCCGCATTTAGCATCAAAAGATTCATCACTTCAATTCTAGCAATAAAACTTAATAAAATAATTAAACTTCTATAAATGATTAATTAGAAGAATAATTTGGCGCTCATCTTCCCGTTTTACCTTAAGCTTCAGTCCATTTAACATGTTTCTTTTCATCTTTTACAAGATCAGAATAAAGAGTAAAACTGGAAGATGACTCAAATTATTTTCTCGTCATTTATAACATGGGGAGTTGACTATAAACACATGATAGACAAATATCATATTTAATAAAAATACGCAAAGTTTGAGACTTCACATTTTTAAGAAATGTAAATATGATGTATACTCTAATAAAGAAGATGTAAATTTGTGTTCCAATATGTAAATTTACATATTTAATTAGTGGACCCACTTCTTAAAAATGTAAAGCAATACGTAAATATACTTTTTTATTTAAACATTTTAAACCAAAATGAGTACTTTACACCTCATCCATTAAAAAAAATTTCGACCAACTGAAAGTTTAAAAATACTCGTTCCAAGATATTTTGCATCTCGCGCACAATATGCTCGAATTAAAGTAGTAAGCCTTCAATTAAATGTTAAGCAACCCTAAACCAAAAGGTTGACACTTGACACTGCAGCTAAAGGCCAAAACTACCGGATGATCCATCTGCGAGTGACGACTGCCCTATCTATCATTCAGAGCGAAAATTTTTCTTTTTGGATGTATCCAAATAGCCGTATTTCCTTTTCAAGTACTCCAACTAGCCGTGTAGCCGTGTAGCCGTGTTTCCATGTAGCACGTGATATAATTCCTTTTCAAACGAAAATTCTAGCATGCTCCGGAGTAAATTTTACTCCGGAAAAAATGGACGGCTAGATGATGGCTCCAAACATTCAATGGTGTAGATTAAGGAAGCAAGTTGACTTGGTAACCGGTATTTCAAGTGGGATTCAAACAGTTGAAAGCAAAAAAAAAAAAGCACCCAGAGAAGAGAAGGGAGATGAAGAAGAGAACAGTGTACGCATGGGTTTCTCGGTGTTGATGATCGCTACTTCGCCATCCCCGCCTCTCAAGCTTACGACGATTTCATGACCACCGCGAGTTTTTCAGCCATCTCTCTCTCAATATATATATATATATATATATATATATATATTATATAACCATTTGTGATTTGATAGAGTAGCTCGTTCTGAAATTGAAAATTGAATGTTAATTTTGCCCCATTTTTTGTAATCAAAAGAGGGTTTCTTTAGGTTTTTGTGGAGGCAATCAAACTTTGGTTGAGATTGAAATTAGTTTGTGGAAGTGGATGGGTTTCTGATTAAGTACTCTAATTAGTGAAATATTTAGTTGGTAAAGCTTCACAGTGTCATTTTTTTGTTTAAATTCTTCTGATTAGCAAATTGCAGTATTTTCTAAATATATGGTAATGGAAAAATTAGAATTTGCAATGCGTGCTGATGTCGTAATGAGCGCTGGAAATTGCAAGGCAGTGGCTAAGCTAAGCGGTGCGCAATGGATCACGGCTTTTAGGATTAATCATAACATGTATGACTATGAGCAAAGCCATGAACCTGTAATTTAGTGCAGAACAGAAATTCGTGAGAGATGACTAAAAATTGGTCTTCGTTTGTAATTTTTCTTTTCCCGTTTCAGATTTGGGCTGATTTTCGAGGTTGGATGTGATAAGGTTTTAGTGAACAGCTCAGAGTCAAACTAAAATGTTGATTATGATGCAAACTTCGAATTTGATAGTGGTTTCTAATAGGAATTTGTTCGTAATTCAGTGGGTGGGACCGTGGGAGCGAATGATTTTAGTAAACCTGATAATCCACTATGGGTTAGGAGGTTATGAACTCATGAACCTATGGCGGGTATAATCAGCATATTGTATTGGAGGCAAGCACCATACTTCATTCTTTTTCGTGATAATGATTACTTTTTCTTGAGTTCTATTTCTATTGTTGAGGACCTGATTCCTTCATTGTAGGTAGTGAAGTATACTTTCTAGAGTATGACGAGTTTTCTATATGAAATGAGTTTTTCTTTTTCATGCCCTTTTATTGGCATGCAGTGAAATTTGGGATTGCAGAGATATGAGAGAAATAGGTTGTTGGTAAATTCATGATGATGACCTTTTAAATTTTCAATCTCATGCTAAAATTGCTTTTCGATTTAGGCCGTGTACATACATTTGGGAGTCTATGGTTCTGCATGCATTACAAATGATGGTACCTTTATATCAAACCGGGGGTTTCCTGATTTTTGTAAAATGTGTTTCCAGTCAAAAATAATTTCTGTAATTTCCTTCCACAGGTTTTTTGATGACCTCCGTCCATATGCCATGGTCCAGTTTCTTCCTTGCATTGCCATTCCTCTTATGGCTATCTTATTGCCTCCAATGTACACACATTCCACATATTGGCTATGGGCAGCAGGTTTGTTTCTTTGTTTGTTATTTTCTAAATTTTGTATTGTTTTTACTGTGTTGGTTATGAAATTTTCCTGTTATTGCAGGGTTTTATCAGACAGCCAGCAAGTAGAAGAATTTAGGGGAACTAGACAGTTCCTTAAAAATCCCAGGCAATCAGAAGTTGCAACCAGGAGAAAATCCCAGAGAGTTCATCTTCGAGGCCAGGTACACCGGACCCAATCTCTCTCTTTCACATCCTTCCTTTTCGAAGGCTTATGGTTTCCCGTGTGGTTTTTGGCCCCCTGGTCTTCACCTAATTGTGGAAGAGGGGAGGTGAGTTGAGCATCCACTCTCTCTGGCGCCTTTCTTTCCGAAGCCGAAGGCCTAATTTTGATTTGCTTTTTGTTTCAGGAAGGAGAAAGCAAGAATGAAGTATGATTCCAGATACAAATTACAATATTCGAAGAACGGCGACTCCTTTTGTTAAGGTAAATGATTTAAATTGAGTAGTGGTTTATGACATTTGTGGGTTTGCAAGTGAATTATGATGAAAATTGTGGGTATAAAATCAGAAGTTGCAAAGTTGTATTGTCTCTAGCATGGGTGCTCTTTATGGTGTTGTCTTATTTAAATGCCCTAAATTTTGACAGAATTGAGCCAGGCCAATTATTTACTAAAAATTAGGAAAATATGCATGATGGAACTAAATTACTTTTGTAACATCTACATTACCCGTTATGACAATGGGATTTGAAATATAGAAACATACTGCTTATAGGCTATATGTTTTAAGGTTAAAGTCATTCCGCTTTGAGATGCCATAACAAATGTATCATTGAGTGAAATTCCAATTTACATAGATATTGTGCTTATCTTTGTTCTAGGTGGATTCTGGAAGGAGCTCATAAAGAGATTACTGCGATCATGATTGACACCTCAAATATCTATGTATTCGAATACATTGGCAAGAGCAACGGAGTCGGTCTCTAAACCAACTAAAAAATATCAAGACAAGTAAAGAGGAACATCAAAAAACTATTTCCCTCCTACTTTCGAGAGAAAAAGTGGTTTGGAACTGAAGTTGCCAATATTTGTTCTGATTGTTGTATAGATATGGACTGATTTATTATTTGCTTTGTTCTTCATTTTTTTTCAACTAGTGTCTTTATTATATGTTAGGTATATTTGATTAGTTGGACTGAATATATGTGGCTGTGATGTTGCACTGATATGAAGCGAAAGGAATATAAAAAATTCATTTTGGTTCATATTTTTGTCAAATCAAAATAGTTTAAACAATTTAATTTTATGGATGTTTTTTAAGCCAATTCAATGTTGAGAACATGTCTTGTTGAATATGATGTTTTGGAATAGGTTTGGGAGGTAATCTGACCTACATTGACATTTGAGGTTAGAAATGAAAAAGTGAACAAAAAATCATGCAAATTGCTGCATAATTTTTCCAGATTTTTGTCATAAAATCCATTTTTGTGACGATCATCAAAGAAGTTCAGTCGCTAAGGTTGTTCATATTTTTAGCGACTGTTTCACAGAATATTGAATTATGTCACTAAAAGTTTTTAGTTTTCCAATGGGAGGTATTAATGTGAATTCATTTTTTCTAATAATTAAAAAATACCAAAGCACATTACATAATTCATAATAATTAATACACACGTGTCAAATAGCCAAAAACAATATCCAAACGCTCTTGAACTCATCATCTACGCTTTCACAATGGTTACATCATGTTTGAATTTTTAAAACCCTACAAACCCTTGTGAATAGTATTTTTGGTACTTCAAATTTAAAAAAATATAGTTATTGAAAGACATGAAAATTTTTGGGTTCATGTTTGTGGTGAAATACGGTCCGACATTTAAATCCAATTGCCAAACGATTGCATGTGTGTTTGCATACATGTATGCAATTGGGCCCAGTTCACGTGTACGGTGGGCCAGTTTCGTATGCGGTGGACGGACTTCGTATGCAATTGGACGGATTTCGTATGCAATTGGACCGATTGTAACTGCGCGGGAAAATGGTATTTAAAGTAGTAATGGTACATTTTGCTTAATAAAAATTTTCAACTCGTTAAAATGGTAAAGACACGCATTCGAATGTAGTAAATTTATTCGAGTAGTATTTACCACTTAAACAAAAGAAATTACAACTTGAGCGATGTTTTTACAACAACGATCGATTGACTCGTTTAAGTGGTAAATTACCACTTGAACGATAGTTTTACAACTTAACGAGGTATTTTACCCAAGCGGGAGAAGGCCAGACGTTTAAGTAGTAATGGACAAATTTGTACACCCAAATTTGTCAACTCGTTGAAAATGGTAAAGACGGCGTTCAAATGGTAAATTTGTCGTTCAAGTGGTAAGTTACCATAAGCGAAGAAATTACAACTTGAGCAGATGTTTTTACAACACTTGATCGATTGACTCGTTTAAGTGGTAAATTACCATGAGCGATAGTTTCCACAACTTAAGCGAGGTATTTTACCACTTAAGCGCGGGAGAATGAGCGTTTAAGTAGTAATGGACAAATTTGTACACCCAAATTTGTCAACTCGTTCAAATGGTAAAGCGATGTTTCAAATGGTAAATTTTCGTTCGTGGTAAATTCTGTGCGAAGAAATTACTGCTCCAACAGTCAGTTATTTCAGTTTAAATTAGTAGAAAAATTACCACTTGAACGATAGTTTAACTTAAGCAGGTATTTTGCACTTAAACGGGAAAATGAACGTTTAAGTAGTAATTGACAGAATTGTGCACCCAAATTTGTCAACTCGTTCAAATGGTAAAGACGACGTTCAAATGGTAGAATTTGTCGATTTCAGGTGGTAGTTACCATGGCGAAAGTACAACTTCAATGATATTTTACAGCAAACGATCGATTGACTCGTTTAAGTGGTAAATTACCATGAACGATAGTTTCTGACTTAAGCATGAGGTATTTTACCACTTAAACGGGAAAATGAGCGTATAAGTAGTAATGGACAAATTTGTACACCCAAATTTGTCGGCTACGTTCAAATGGTAAACGGCGTTCAAATGGTAAATTTGACGTTCAAGTGGTAAGTTACCACTTAAGCGAAGAAATTACAACTTGAGCGATGTTTTTAACTTGAGCGTCGATTGACTTCGTTTAAGTGGTAAATTACCACTTGAGCGATAATTTAGCACGAGCGAGGTATTTTACCACTTAATGTGATATTTGTCATTTTAATCGTTTGTCTAATTGCATGATGTGATGTTGTCATTTAATCGTTTGTCTAATTGCATGATGTAATGCAGATGCATATTTCTTTTGTTTGCCAATTGCATGAGCTGTTCATTACATTTGTACAAATAATAATATTATTTTTTATTTTACGGTGACCTACAATTGTAGGTTCTTTATTTTTAAAAGCACAGTTTTTGTTTTAATAGGGGTAAATATTACCGGAGCGCGAGTGTCAGCGTCTAATCCAACGGCTTGTAAAGAAGGGAGATTTGGAGTGTCATCCAACGGCTTGTAAAGAAGGGTGATGGTGGCGTGTCATCCAACGGCTTGCAAAGAAGGAGAAAAAGTGTCAATCCAACATCTTGTAAAAGAGGGTGATGGTGGCGTGTCATCCAACGGCTTGTAAAGAAGGGAGATTTGGAGTGTCATCCAACGGCTTGTAAAGAAGAGGGTGATTTGGTAGCGTGTCATCCAACGGCTTGTAAAGGGTGATTTGGCGTGTCATCCAACGGCTTAAAAGAAGGGAGAAAGTCCAATCCAACATCTTGTAAAGAAGGAGAAACGGTAACGCCTGGAAGCTTACAAATACCAAAGAGTGTTGTAAATTGTGAAGGCATCGACAGCATCAACGCCAACCCTGCAGTGCAGATGGAGATGGAAAGCTATTTGGGCGACAGTAATGTTGCAGTCGTTGGAGGAGAGATGCTTGACGCCCATGCATTCTTCAGGTAGGATTTGGACAGCTGGAGGAATCCATTTTCTGTTTTCAACAACTCCAATCCGACGTTGAGCTGCTTCACTAACACTGCCAATCTCGAGCGCTGCTCGGGTCTCTCTCTCTCTCTCTCTCTCTCTCTCTCTGGAAAATAGAAATGGATAGTAATGGCTACTGCTGATGGAACATGATTTTGAAGGTATGTTGGAACATGATTTTTTCATTATGGAGGGATTACATGTCTTGAAGAAACGTCTCGCTAATCCATCTCCTACCTTCAAGTTGGTCACAATGGTTTCTAATTTCTTCCTTCAACATAACTTGAAAACATTCTTTTCCAAATTGGACAATCTTTTTGGTTTCAGGGCCATACCCCAAAAATATTTACTGTTATTTTCGTTTGTTACTTCGTCTAGATTGCGAAAAATCGATATGGTTGCTAAAAAGAAGGCCTAGGATAGGACTCAATGGAGGAAAAGTACCAATTAGTTATAGGACTAATGTTGAGTTGGGCTGAGTATGTGTATTTACAAGGGGATTTCTTAACTACAGTTCTGAAGAATAACTTCCTTATACCAAATTTCTGTATTATTACCAACTCATTTTGTATTTTTATTTCAAGTTGCAGGCCTTGCTGAAGTTGCGGATTGCAGCCGCGTTTTTAAAGCTGCGCATCAATTTAAGGAAGGTGCGTGCAGTTACTCTGAAAAACGCAGAGGCTGATTTTCGTTATGTTGAGTTATTTCTGTATAATTTTGAGTCCATATACGGTTGTGCAGCAAAAGATAGTTGGGAGATGAACAGAGACAAATAGAACGGAGGAAGCAATTGCAACTAGGTACTACTGTTACAGATGTCGTCATGTGGTCACTGTGGACGTCGAAATCAAATGCCCTTTCTGCCAAGGCGGCTTCATCCAAGCATGCGAGGTGTTACCTCACTCTACCTTGCCATGTCATCCGAATCCGAGCATTCTGAAAGTGGTTCTGATGGAGAGAGCACCACTGTAATCGATCCTTGTCCCTAGCAATTAAAACAAAAATTTTCTTCTCGCATTAGCTTGCCATAACTTTCAAATGAACTGTTAAGTAATTTTGGGTTATTACAACTCATAATTTTGCAGGGTCTCTATGATTCAAATCCCAGTGGGTTAGTTACACTAGGCATTGGTTCCCATAGAGGTTAATAATGAGGTTGATGAGCAACGCCGCGAGAGAAGGGTACTGGTCAGAACTCATAACTGCTCATTAAACCAGAATTTTTTACCTCTAGGAAGGTTCTTTGCTTTCACATTTAAAAGTAAGAATTTAAGGTGAAGTTCGTATAACTTCTTTATAGGCCACTTCATCAGAGTGGATCCTGTTACTCACTGGCCTTGGCCTAGAGATTCTGTCAGCTTGTTTCGACCAGGCTTCCTCCCCACGTAGCAAGCCTCGCTATGCACTAATTGGTCTGCTGTTGGCAATTGTGGCTATACTTGCTTCATTCGGGCTCCTTCACAATGGTATAAAGGAGAGAGAGTTGTATTGAGGAGGAGGGGAAAGTTATGGTGTTTTTTATTATCCTCCAAATAACATGCTTTTGGTACATTCCCTGGGGAGAATTTTTGGATTAGGTCTTGCCATTGTTCGAATGTATTTGCTCGGCAGTGCAGTATTATTTCCTCCGTCGGCATGCTACTAATCCTATGAAACTGTCCCCTGTACCTGTCGTATTCTTTCAGTTTGGTTGTTTTAAAATTAGTTAAAATCAGAGGTACACCGTTGATGACACCCTTCGGAATGGTGCTTAAGCAAAGATTAGATTCAAGTGAACATAGAAAATGATTCTTAGAGAATACGATCGATCAGCATAAAGTTTTATTAGCAGGGAAACGTGCCTCCGAAGTTGTCACCTTTAACTTACTATGAAAGCTCATAGCTTCTCTGCAAGAAATAGATCGTGTTCAATAGATTATCAAGTTCTTTAATGTTTAGCAGAAGGCTTTGAATTCGACATTTGTCCAATCACATCCTAGTCCTACAAATTGAGATGATTTCCATGGGATTTATGAAATACATGTAATTTCTGCTGAGTCTAATGATATTCGTACTTATTTGTAGTGGGAGATCTTATGTTTGATTCATGAATAGTGAGTTCGATGCCAATTTATTATGCCGGCCCATTGTTTGGCTTAACCTAAATCCCACATTCATAAATCAATGGTCTTACTGATTTTTACATTGCACCACTCTAGTAAGTAAATAAAGTCACAAATAAATACATGATATTCGGGTATTTCACATCTCTTGAGCAATAAAATATGTGCTCAAAATCGTTAATGAAGTCATTAATTATGCATGCCATTCAATGGTGAAGCACAGATGCCAACATCAGCATGGAAAATATAAGCAGAGTATCTTTTGTATGGTCATTTACTGACTGTTTCTAGTTCTACTTGTAAATTTCTAATGCATATTCATCTTGTCAACATGCCATTGCCATTGTTTCTGCCCAATTTTTGTACGAGCTGCTATTTGGAGACGATGGATATATTTGAAATTTTTCAATTTTTTGGTTTGATTAGGATGGGTTGAGTTTGCAATATTTAATTAGCAGAAGAGATTTTATAATCCTCTATTACTACTTCCTTTTATTTTCCTTCAATAATTATAATGTGGACTGGAATTTGATATATATGCTACGTGGGTGGGAGCGCGGGGGAAGTCTGACGCACACCGTCATTGACTCTCATGACATGATTTACTCTCAATTTTACGTGGGTGGAATTTGATATATATACTTGCCATCATATATTAGCAATAAGTCTAACTGATTGTATTAATTAATTAATTAGGACTTAGAAATGTCCGCTCTGTTCTATAAACATATCAATACAATTCACAACATGCCACATCATTTTAATTTTATTATTTAGAGCTAAAAGACGTTAATTAATAAGAAAATTTTGTTCATTATGACTCCTTATTTTCATGAATGCTAATAGGGAGAAGTTTGGATATGGTATAAATTAAAATTGTGATAATTTTGATAATCAAATAAAAACTCAATTATCCCAAATATACTCTAGTTGAATTGTGATCATTTTGGCAATTTCACCAATCCCCAGTTTAATTAGTTTCCCCTTCTTAATTTGGGATTTAAATACAAGTTGTAAATTAAGATAACATCTTTTGTCAGTCCCCAATAAACATGCAATAGTTTTAATAACAAAGAACAATTTATTTTTTTTCCAATCAAAACAGAAAGAAAAAAAAAAAGAAGAAGAAGAAATTATACTCACATGTTTGTTTCTTTTTTGTATCAAAACGCACTTTCTGTACTCACAGTCAACCACTAATTTGGGTGGATAGCTGTTAAATGATCTAATTACAGGCTCATCGACAGTGGCGAAGCCAGAATTTA
This sequence comes from Gillenia trifoliata, assembly GCA_018257905.1. NCBI lineage: Eukaryota > Viridiplantae > Streptophyta > Magnoliopsida > Rosales > Rosaceae > Gillenia > Gillenia trifoliata. The sequence goes on along the minus strand of CM031081.1, from coordinate 9,110,803 downwards.
TCGGGGGGAGGGGCGAATTTAAAAGAATGCAAGGTTAAAGAAAAATGGTAACAACTAAATCTTTTTATATGGTAATGTCTTCCATAATTAATTAATACAAACAAATTACAATTGTTGCCGGCGAGGTTTCATGTCATGAAAACGTCTCATAATAGGCTCATTATCAATATAAGCAAATACATCTTTCTCAATGTAAACAAGCATGCTATCACTCAACCATTGATCTCCCATTTTGTTATGCAATGGTGTTTTCACAATCTTCATAGCAAAAAAAGCTCTCTCCACCGAAGCGGTTGCAACCGGTAGCACCAAAGTCAATGTATATACCTTTCACACCTCCCAGTCTTCACTAACTCTTTTGCAAAATCACTAATTTCTCTCAATGATGAAAACTCACTATGCATCTTCATATCATGAATGTAATTGTCAAGTTGAATTGGAAGATTCATGAGGTCCATACGATCAAAATCTTGAGGATAAAGTTAGGCTAAACAATTTATTAATCAATGATATGACGCCACGTGGAGAATAAAAATGATTTTTTGTAGGATCCTCTGCATGTTTTTTACCTTGCCATATTATGGAAGGCTTTTAATTGAAGCCTTTCAAATAAATCTAATGGTAATAAATAATGCCACGTCTGATTCTCTTTACTTTTAATCCTCATCCCTTATGTCTTATTCCTCCTCACATCGCCGAAGTGCCCAGACAGTCAGCCAAAGGCTTGTATAGCCGACTCGACAATCGCTGCTTCCCAGTTTTCGGTCGAATCAGGGGAGTTCAAGCGTCGCTCCTGCCTTTGTTTTCCGGCGAGCGAGGAGGGGGGGCGACCGCCCCCCTTTGCTCCTACATAGCTTCGCCTATGCTCATCGATATCTCTCATGCCTTTGTTTATTTGTTTGACTTTGATTTCCCTTTTGACTAGAGGTGTTAGACGGGCCAATATGACCTGGCCCAGCCCATTTAAAGTTAGTCCACGTGGGCTTGTGTCGTGCTTGGCCCGGCCCACATAATAAATAAATCGTGTTTGGGCTAATCTACTTAATAAAACAATAAACCCAGACTAGTTTGCGGCCTTGGCCCATTAAGACCTGGGCTGTGCTTGGGTCAGGTCACTAAACGGGACGACTTCGGCAAAACCAACTTTAATTATTTTAAAGTATTAAAAAACTTATTTGAACCTATTTTTAAGTTAAATATCCCTAATATTAAGTCTTATTAACCTTAAAATGTATGTTTGTAATTGAAAAATAATGAATAAATGGGAGAGTCATAATCGGTGTTCTAAAAGTCCCCGCCTAGGCGCTAGGCGGCTGGTCACCGCCACGATTAATCTCTAGACGTTTAAAAAAAAAAGAAAAAGGGTGCCTAGATGAGGGATGGGTGGTTTTGTGACTTTTTTTGCTTTTTTTATTTAAGAAAATGGGTTAGGGTCTCAACTCTCACTTAGACAAAAAATAGATAATTTCCATTTTGCATTTTATGTTTTTAATAAATTGTAAGAGACTTGTTGGATACTTGGATGAACACTCATTATATGCTTGTTCCCCATGTTTTCAATATGTTCTAGTGTTTTATAATTTATATATCATTCTATTTTGCAATTTATATTTCCCAATACAATTATGTTTTTTTTAAAGTATAAATAGACACTTATTTATATGTTATATAAAAAATTTAATTAAAATTAAAAAAAAAAAACCACCTAGGCCCCTGCCAAGTCAGTGGTGGAGCCGCTAGGGCACTAGAATGGTCCTGATGCCGTCCTGAATTTTTGTTTTTTATTTACTGAATAGCTGATTGATGCATATTAGGTTAATTAGTTCATAGTATTTATCTTAACAAATATTTGGAAATAATTTCTAAAAATAGATTCAATTCGTAATATATATATATATATATTGTTGTGGACTATTTTATGAAGGGTGCGGCAATAGAAGAATAGAGAGAGAATTTGGTGAAACTGTAGTGTATGTGGAATATGTAGTTCATATATTCCACATACCAGGTGCCTTTATTTATAGTAATACAAGTACAAGTACAATAGGATACTAATCCCTTACAGAACGGAATAGCCTAATCCATATCTACCTAGGATTTACACAATCACATTTAACACATGTTATATTTTATCTACAACACTCCCCTTTGAGTGTGCAAATACTCAAGTAGATATCGCATCAGATCTTCAGGATGATAGTTGATGAAGTCGTCTCATAGGCACAGTAGAGAACACTCGAGTCTCATATAGGGAACTTGCATATAAAAAGAATAAAAACTCTCACAAAACCTGGCTATGGTAAAACCCAAGACGGGACAAAACCCATAGTCTAGGAGAAAAGTGAGTTAATGCAATGTCGATACTTAACATCTTCAAGACGTAAGTAGTAAGAAAACACACAAGGGTATGACCAGCCCAGAATGGGTGCCTCGTTAAAACCTAGTCAGGCAACAAAAACCCAATGGGAAAAATGATCCTGATCGTAGGGAAAAAGAGTACATTAAGGTCAAGTGAGTATACTTCAGGATACTCCCCCTGAGTTCGACGAAACTCCCCCTGAGAACTACAAGCGTAGCAAATGAGAAAATTTGCACATACCAAATCCTCGAACAAGCTTCTTCGGCAATGACTTCGTGAAGAGGTCGGCAAGGTTGTCTTCGGATCAGATATGCTTGACTTCAATCTTCTGATGCTCATGCTGATATGATGTAGACGCAATATGCTTGGTGTTGACTTTTTGGATGTATCAGGTTATGGTCTGGTCGATACATGCGGCATTGTCTTCATAGATCGTTGTTGGAACTCAACGAAGGATGAAGAATTACAGGTGCTTCGAATATGCTCCCATGTACACGGGTGGCTTAGTGTATGGCGATGAGCTCGAAGACGTCGCAACTAAGGTCTATTTGGTTGACCTCCAAGATATTGCGGTGTTCCTAACGGTAAAGACATAATCCGTTTGGAAACGTGCCTTGTGCGGAACAGACGGATAGTCTGTGTCAGCGTATCCCACAAGGTAAGCATCATTCTGATAACCAAGGGGTTGTGGTTAATTCTGAGATGCGCAGGGATAGAATAAGCCCAAATCCGTAGTAACGGAAAAACGTCTTTAACACCTATTTGGTGGTAGCGTGTAGGCGCAGTGTTGTATCTTACCAAAAGATCAACAACGAATGAGATGTCATGCATAATGCAATGAGCTAAGTACAATAAAGCGCTAATTGAACTTAGATATAGAACTTCAAGTTCCACAACCTTTTCAAGGATCTCATTTGCATCTAGCGTATGAATGGTCATGGGTGTACTCAAAAGCAACACCTTCTGGGTGTAGTTCGATTGGTGGACCAGAATACCAACTGAACTTTGCTCGAAACTTCGGGTCGAGACATAAACGAGTTTTCCCAAGATCTTTCATCTCAAATTCCGACTTCAGGTGCGAGGCAGTTTTCTCAAGCTCTTCCAGAGTCTAAGTGAGATTTATGTCATCGACATAGACTGCAACTCTTGCAAATTCGGTTTTGTACACGCAGGGGCATAGTATATTCACATATCCCTAACTGATCAAATATTCACTTAAACGGGTATACCACATCCGCTCGGATTGTTCCAATCCGTAAAGTGAAAGCCTCAATTCAATAGAGAGGGTGTTCTGTGGTCTAGAACTATTTGAATCAGTCAATAAGTTCTTCGGGAACTTCCATGTATATTTCCGTATCAAGATCCCTATAGATACGTTACAACCACGTACATAAGCTGCATATTCAGTTTTTCGAAAAAACTACCAAACTGATAAGGTAGCGGAACGTTATGACGTCCATTACGGGGGAATAAGTCTCCTCGTAATCAATCACAGGGCGTTGAGAGAAACCTTGGGCCACAAGGCGTGCTTCGTATCGCACTATTTCATTCTTCTCATTACGCTTCCTTACGAAAACCCACTTGTAGCCAACGGGCTTCACATGTGGAAGTGTAGGAACTACAGGCTCAAACACTTTACGTTTCGCAAGTGAATCAAGTTCGACCTGGATTGCTAGTTTCCAATTTGACCAATCAGTTCTACGTCGACATTCATCAACGGAACGCAGTTCGATATCGTCGCTTTTCACTATTTCGGGTAGCTACCATATACGTGAATATCATCGATGGTAATCTCATTCCAATTCTATTAACTCATCCATGCATGCATAATGGACCAAGACTACAGGTCTCGGGATAATCCGGATTAATTTCATGAGGTGGAATGGTTGAGATAGCGAACGAGGAAGGGATTCATTTTGTGCCATACTTCTCCACTTCTAAGGAGGTGAATCCTTCGAACTGAATGATTTGTCGCGCTTCAGGCCGAGAACAGATTGATTGGCTAGCCGTCGGCGTACCAGGCCGTCCAACAGGGGCGGCCAAACCGTCCTTCAGGGGCGGCACACCCTTCGGGGATGTTGACTCGACGTCTGCTAGGTACGTCTATCCTTGCAGGCATGTTTACAGCTGGTATATGTGAGCTCGTCACTTTATCTAGATAAGAGAAAGCGTCTGGAGCAATACTCTGAAATCTAGAATATGGGGATCGAGATGAGACATAGTGGGGACGTCCACGATAATTCGCGCCGTTCTTCAGGAACGTTGACATTCTTATCTCTCCCTAACGGCGGGAAGACTGTCTCATCGAAGTGACAATCCGCAAAATGGCGGTAAAGAGATCGCGTGCAAGGGCTCTAAAGAGCTAATTCGAAGGAGAATCACAATCGACAAAGATTCACATCCTTCTTTGAGGACCCATATTGGTACATTGCGGCGGCGCAATATGGCAGAAGGTGCATACCCAAAAATGCGTAAATACGAAACATCAGGTTCGTACCCATTAACCAATTGTAACGCTATAAAGTATCGGGTAGCAATGGGCCTCAGGCGGACCAACATGGCTGCATACAAGATTGCATAGCCCTAGGCAGAAACCGAAAGCTTGGTGCGTTCACCAAGGTCCGGGCGATCAATTCATAATGCGCTTTATGATCGCTTCTGCGAGGCTGTTTTGGGGGTTGAACATGGGGAATTCAATGTTCAATTTCAAGCCCAAAAAACATGCAATACTTATCGAATACTGTTCGATATAAACTCTCCGGCATTATCCAGTCTTCTAGACTTTATGGGATAATTAGGGTGGTGAGCCCTTAAGTAAGAATTGGCCAGGAGTTTAGCAGCAATGTGTATGTGGACAGACATGTGACCATTGTGTCGATATATCAACCAAAAACCATATTTACATGGTCCGCATTTTTGGTTGGAAGAGTCCACATTATTCCCTTTGATCCACTGTGAAAAGAGGGTTATGTAGTAACTTTGCTAGGGATGATGTAAAAATCCAATTTCCCCAACAAGCAGGCTTGGCAAAGTGTGCTTGTAGGCACAAAATCCTTACTTCAGGTAAGGTGATGCATTGTGTAACATATTGCATCGTGTTTTGACCTGAATGTTCCAAACGGTCGTGCCAAAGCAAGTAAACTGCTCGAATCACCCGGCTTCAAGCCAGCCTATATGTGGCATGTCTCAGTTGAGAGGTAGCCCATTGGCCCCAAAACATAGCTTCGGGCTTCATATTTTTGGAAGGTGATGCAAAGATACGTCACTCTATTTTCTACAGTGGTTTTTTTATGATCATTGTTCGCTCGAATATCCTTATAACTCAATGACGTTCTTCCGGAACGGAGAATATAAGGCCCCTTAATAGTAATTCAGTACCATTAATACAACGAGGTGCAGTGCCATTGCCCTTAATCAGGTTAGGTAGACCTGAATTCGTTGCTAGAGGGGTGATTTAGGTATGAAGTTAGTGTGCATAGTCGCACGTTCATCCAGACAACTAACTTCCCCACATTTATACCTTATCACATGTTAATTGAATTTGGTCACATGTATAAGAAACATGATTCAATTAACTCATATTCGAGGACAATATCCATAATAATATCCAAAAAATTTAAAGCAAATACCAAAACAATCATCCAAACAAAAAGGAAAAATTGTTCAAAACTTAAACCAAAAGATAGGGGGTTTCGGCCAACAGGGCCTTCCATGTCAAAATTTTGCTTTTCCATATATGTTAGGTGAAGCAAAATTAGTCTCACAAATTGATTACAGGAATAGTACTCCTCAACAACATTGGTAGGGGCACAAATAAGTGCATAGCCAATGATCTATTCCATCAAAAATGGAAGTAGATATTGCACAGTTGAGGTTTGGGAATACGGTCCCTTATTCTTGAAGTTTTGGGTCTTAGTTTCCAAGGGATCACGTGCTTGGTCGTGATGCCACCCCCTTGGTTGACCCTGATTCTACCACTATTCAGTACTCTCCAGCCGAAGAAGGAAGAGTAGATTCGGTAGGCCTCTGCTGAAGCAGAGCCTTAAGTTCGGTACACCTCTGCCGAAACAGAGCAAGACCTTCGGTACATCCCAGCCGAATCACTGGGGTGCCGCTTTCACTGTTGTGCTTTTCAGTGAGCAAAGTGGTAGTATCAGATCCGAGAATTTAGTGAACCTCCATTCTCTAGGGTGCTTCTTCAGGAGCATTTTAGAGGTATGGAAGGACGAGAAAATCTTCTCCAGTCAAAATTCAATCGGATTCTATAAACTTCAGAATTTGTACCTATTCACGGATGGGGTTCAATCATGCCTTGTGTCAGGGCAAGATATGTCTTGCTTCGGGCAAGGTGTGTCTTGCTTTTGACAAAGTGTGTCTTGCTTCGGGCAAGGTGTGTCTTGCTTCGGGCAAGATCATCTTTGCATGATTAGAACGATCCGTAGAGTGAGTCAAAGAGCCATGGAATCCTCGTCATTGAGGTACTTCCATTTATAATGCTTCAGGCATAAGTCTTCAGATGAAGATCATGACGGAGGCTTATTTAGCTCTATCCACGTCATTGTTGGCTTCAATGTTTCTCAACTTCTCAGTAGTCAAGTGGAGCTTCACAACTTGTGCCCACATAAAGTAGTTTCTGCTAGAAACTTCCATGTTAGTGAAGTCGAATTTGTTACTGTTCGAAAGTCCACTAGATGGAGGGAACAAAAATTGTGGTTAGTGCTTATGGTTATGGGAAATAAATTCTCCATAATCATAAAAGTTAGAACATTCGGGTTCTAAGACATGGTTTGGTTTAAATTTTCATGAAAACTACGGGTTTCATGGGTATTTAATTTTTAAGGAAACTTCGGGTTTCATGGCACTTATTCGAAGCTTCAGGTTCGAATTTATGAACTTTAAGTTCATATATACCTGCAATCAAACGCAATATATATAGAACAAAAATAAAAAATAATAAATTTGAACATATATTGTGAATGGGTAGTGAAATATAGGTCTACGGGACCTTTGGAGTTTGCAAATATGACCCAAATAATTTTTGGTGGGTCGTAATTGGAGCTGCAGGCCCAACCTTTATTTTCTTAGGCTGCTGGCAGCAAGAAAATAAAAAAATTGGAGCAGAAAAGAAGCCCAATAGGGGCTGGGGTCCAATTAAGCCCAACAGGGGCTGTGTGAAGGAACGGGCCGCAGGCCTTAGGGCCCAGACTGCTAGCTGGGGAAAGAAGAGAAAGGCGCGGGCTGGACTGCTGGGCCAGGCGAGAGGAAAAAGGCGGGCTGGGCCTGCTGGGCGCCAATTGGGCGCGGGCCGAGGGAAGCCTGCTGGGCTGCTGGCTCGGCTTGGTAATCCGGCTCGGCTCGGCTTCAGGCCGGCTAGGTAGGGTTTTTTTTTTTTTCTTTATTTTTCAAAAAAACGAAAAAAAAATTTTCGGTAAAGAATTTCCAGTTTTTTTCAGAAAAACGAAATTTGATGTTTTTTGTAGAAAAGCGAAAAAAAAATAAGAAAAAAAACCCTTGATTTTTCCTTCGTTCACACGATCATCAATTCACTTAATATATTTCAGATATATTAAATGTCGATGTTAACACAATATTTGCAGAAGATCAATAATTCTTTAAACGCAGAAAATTGGGTTATGCATCATGGTGAAGGTTCATGCAATCAGGTCTGACAAAATATCGACAATCGAGACCGTGTTTTAGAAGAACCTGGATTGCTGATGATGATTGTTGAACAATTTGTTTGCAGGATTGCCTTCAACTCCGGATTTCCATCGTCAATGAGTTGAATCTTGTTCAAAATAACAGGGGAAAATTGAATCAATAGCAATATATTAATTCAATAAAAATAAATAAATCAAAGTAAAAACTATTGAAATTAATACTCCCCATGATTGAAGATGGCCAGAACTCCAATATAATTCTCTTGAGCACAGCGGAAAGAGCGTGCTGATAACGTGTTGTGGACTATTTTATGAAGGGTGCGGCAAGAGAAGAATAGAGAGAGAATTTGGTGAAACTGTAGTGTATGTGGAATATGTAGTTCATATATTCCACATACCAGGTGCCTTTATTTATAGTAATACAAGTACAAGTACAATAGGATACTAATCCCTTACAGAACGGAATAGCCTAATCCATATCTACCTAGGATTTACACAATCACATTTAACACATGTTATATTTTATCTACAACATATATATATATTTTTTTTTTTATACAAATGATATCGTTAGTGGATTAAACTATTACATGGCTTCTTATATAAACCCATTACATGATAAGTCTCCAGGAAACCTAGAGATCAATATCCTAATGAGATAAAGCCTACTACACAAAAGTCCAAATCCTATCCAGAATTGTCTAAAAAATATTTTCAAAGATATGTATTAGGGGTTTTTTTTGTTTTCATAAATGGTCTCTGAAAATGGTATAACTCATCATTTTGGTCCTTGAAGTTTTAAATCAATCAATTTCGTCTTTGGAATTGATTCCGCAAATCAATTTGGTCATTCCGTCCAGTTTTCGTTTATTTCAGCATTAAAACAGTGGCGCACGTGATCACTTTTTGAGGGGCAAAAATGTCAATACACACCACCCCACTTATCCTTTGACGCACCATCCCCTTTCCTTCGAGTTTATCATGTTTCTGGAAAAATCTTCAATGGTACGTACCATTCAATGGTATGGCCATTGAATAGTTCAGATTAACTTGCGGTGGGTCCCAAATAAATTTTAAATCATTCAATAATACGTACCATTATTGAAGTTTGACCCCATGTTTCTTTCCCATTTTTCCTCTAATTTGGCAACATATTGGCGCCAAAAATTCTGTAAATATTGAAACAGGTTGTACCTTTATAAAAGCTACAGTAAATTAACAGTACGAGGGCTAAAAATTGCAAGTTTGCATCTGATATCAATTGGGGAAGATTTTGTGGTTGCAAAAATTGCCGTGTTTGAAATAGGTAAGGGTTCCTTGTGCACAGAACAAAAAATTGAAACAATATCAATAAACCATGCACTTTGCCGAATCCCTAATTCAAGTTAAAAAATACCACAAATAGCCACAAAACTACCAAAACAAAGTACACTTGGTGAAACTACATAACCCAAGTTGTCAAATATACAAAAAATACGACATAGCCAAAAAAGTAGACAATCTGCAATATTGAGCAAGAAAACATCCCAATTTTCGGTGACCTCAAACCTTCCATGGCCTTCCGCTCTTTGCATGGGACTTAAACCTCGTAGTCCTAGGTTGTGGTTGCTGTGAATTGGTTGCAGAGATGCAGGTATCTATTTGGAAGTCACCAATAGTTTTAGATTTACATTATATAGAGCATTAAATTGAACAAAACCATGCAGAATGCTTCATTTACTTGCTGCAATGGTTGTGAGCTGTCTCTTTAACTTTTTTGGCCTACAAATTAAACACATAGTTAGCCAATTACAAGGATGTGAGTGTGTTTGAGCACAAAAATCACAAGGGCACCAGAAACAAACCTTCTTTCCTTTTAGTTGAGTTGTAGATCCCTCATTTGGTCTATTCTCAATTTTGTTTTTAAGTATGTCCTTCGAAAGGTGTCCGACAGCGGCTGCATCTTCCACAGTTGCCTCGCAGTCCATCAAAGACGCAAGATTCCTCACGAATTTGAGATGTTATCGATTCGAATGGCAGCAATCGAATCAGAAACAAGAAAATTCCAAGCTTTCTCTCTCTATCGCACAAACTAAAGCTGCGAAAAGTGAAAAGTGAAAAGTGAAAGGAAGGAGGAGGGTGGGTCAAAGGATAAGTAGGGTGGTGTGTATTGACGTTTTTGCCCATAAAAAAGTGGTCAAATAGAGCGCACGGAAACTGACGGAATAATCAAATTGATTTGCGTAACCAATTTCAAAGATGAAATTAATCGATTTTGAACTTCAGAGACCAAAATAATGAGTTATGCCAATTTCAAATACCATTTATGATTAAAAAAACCCTATATATTAAGTTAGTGTAGGAGATTTACACCAAAAATTCCTATAAAATTCTAACCCTTCCATTTTTTTTCTTCTATTTATTGTTTCATTCATTTTCATCTCTATTTTCCCAATAAAATTTTAAGATGTGTTTTCCCCCTACCGAAAGGGACCAGGATTATGAGTTCTACTATTTTTTTTCTATATTAGAATAAGGTCCCTCCACAAATGAAATTATGGCTCTGCCGCTACGCCTTGTCACCTAGGCACTTGGCCCCTACTTGCCTCCAACTAGCGCTTAGGGGGCAAACTTGTGGCGTAAACATCGAAGGATTTACCTTAAGCTCTTGTATCTTTTCCTTGGTTATGGACAAGCTTACAAAATAAGATAAATTCCCTTACATATATGTATAATTTTACCAAATCCTTCTACGTATTTGCACGCTACAGAGCATTGAATATCGAAGGAGACTGGAAAGGAACATTTGATCAATTTATCATGCAAGTGAGGCTCCTCTGAATTAATAAACAAAAAGGTGACCTTTTTTCTCTACATGCGTAAATAGACCCGAGGTGAACTCTCCAATTTTTCTCTACATGCCAAAACAACTTTCTTTTCGATTTCATTTAGCAGTGAATTAACTACACTTGAAAGGAATCGAGCATGGCTTTTAGCGTCTTCTGAGATGCTTGCCATTGTTTGTCACTTGCACTTACCACAAATAAAACAACAGTGTTTCCCTTTGCTGTTGCTACTGCAAGATTGTGAGAACCTGTGAGAGCGAACGGGGTCTCGAGCGCAAACTTGTAGTACTGCATACAAAAGGAAAGATTGAGATTGCCACCCACAGAAAGAATTCATGTTGAGCTTGACTTTCTTGTGAATAAAGGAAGACAAAAGGAAAGAACTTTTAAGTATTTTATGTCAAGAGAGATTGTATACCGTCAAATCACCACGCTTCTCAACTGTCGTCTCAAGGAGCTCATCTGGATCGTATGTGTTTCCAGTAACGAAGGGGCCAAGAGAAGCAATGACCTTCTCAGGGTTTCCGATATCTTCAATTGTGGCATTCGGTTTATTGGTCAGGCGTATCAAAGGTGAAGCAACAACCTGAAGTTTTCCCTGTTTTTCGTCTTCAAATTTTACCTCCACCCAGGGCTCTGCGCATTTTGGCTGGCAGTAATTACCAGATAAAATGTTTGCTACGCGCATCTGTTTCCAGGTTGGAGGAATGATGAACTGGTAGGGCTGCACATTTCCTGCAAAAAACAAGTTTCGAGTATCATCAGTATTTAAATAGCGAGCAACATAAACTTTAAAAAAAAAAAGAATTAATGTTATTAATTTCTTTCATCTTTGTAGGTAATTTAGCATTTCATCCAGATAAATGCAACGACCAATAACAAACTCAAAATGAGCAAATCTGCACAGGAAGCTTTGGAGGGCGAAAATGAAACTCAGGTAACTGCCTACCGAAAAACCAACTTTCTATGGACAAACCAAACATCATTTGAACTCCAGCTTCAAGAAACTGTACTCCTTTTGCTGTCTTTCAGTCCGTATTAACATCCAAAAACTGTCATTTACGAAGTAGTGCACTCTTCTTAGAGTGTTCTGAAGTCCAGTCCTGAAACCCGACGGTTTTTCCTTCTCTTATTTAGCATGTCTTTCCAGGAAGAGCCCATTCTCTGCTCCAGAACATTCTCCTTACCTTTTTTACTTCATGGATGCTAACATCAATTTTCCCATTCCCGTAAACTCTCCCTTTCTCTGCTCCAACTTTTGGCATTTGCTCAACTGATCCCTACTTTGGGAATCCAATTGCATTCTTTTGGGGAGTTTTGGGGCTACATAATCATTCTTTCAAGTATTGCCGCACTTGATGGGTCGTGTGAATGGGAGTTCTGTAGACACATGAACTACGCATATCCTCACGAAAAGAGCCTGTCTCCATTGGTTGAGAGCTTCTGCATAAATAGAGATTACGCACACACAGTCAAACATGCAACATTGTGTGACCAATCCATCTTTAGAATGTACATATTTGTTGAATGATTTGTGTTGAACTACTTCCACCTTATTTGTTAAAACTCTTCTTAGCATGTCATTGTAGTTGTTCAATTTTGTAAACAAAAAGAAGTACCTCACCTAAAGGAGCTGCCTATTTCTGAACAATCTAAGCATTCCTCAGCTTGGCCCTTCATTCAAATTTCTAGTCAAGGCTCGGACTTAGAAATTTCTTCAACTCAAACCAACCCTCAAAATATGACGCGAACATCACCCTGTACCTTTCGGGATACCTTCTAATACTCCTTTGCCCTTTGTCATCCGGACATTGCTATTTTTCGTCACTTTTCCAGTTTCTTAAGTTATACAAAATGCTCCTTAATTTGGCACTCCAAACAAACAGGGTAAGATTTCAGAACTCTGAACCACGAAATCTTCTGCAATTGAAGGATGCTCTCTCTACTCCTCAGTGATAACCGTGATTATGAATTTGGAAATCCCTTAACATTGCCCACCATCCAACTCAATATTCTATCCCAATCGAACAACTCATTTCTCACATTTGGATTTCCGAAAAAAGTTCGCTCCAAGTTTTTATTGAGAAACCACATTGAAAGCCAAGAAACAACACCCTGCAGCATGCCAGTTTATCCACAAGTCTACTCTAAAGCATGATAAAGCTAAAGCCAGACACATTCAAACCTGGTCCGTAGGTAATTAAAATGTAGTTCCACACGATCCGTTCAGATCATGAGAAATATTGCGGAGTTGGCTCAATCAGTATATCAACTGGTTAGCACTCAAGCGTTACTCATAAAGAACATATAATAAAATGAAGATAGTAAAGTACCGGCGCGAAGGGCGGGAGTGTCTTTAGGAGTGGCTTTGAAGAGGACGAATGAAGAATCGGAAGGTGAGGGCGGGAGGTAGGAGCCGACCACAACATCCTTAGCTTCAGCGGAAGGCACTTTCAGTATTGATTCAACCAGAGGCAGAGGAAGCAGACCAAGTCCTCCTTTCAGCAGCAACTCCCTTCGTTTTTGACTCGGCAGTAGTGCAATTGAATTCGGAGGAGAAGGCGAGAGAAGCGGTTGCGGTTTTGAACGTGAGGAAGAGTGGCATTTCGAGGAGGCGAGAGAAGATGGTAAAGGAGCGCTGGCCATATTTTTAACAGGAGAAGGAGGGATTTCAAATTGAAATTGAACGATGATATGGATAATATTGCACCCGCTGGCCCCTCCCGCCCTTATCCAGTATCCATTTTCTTTGGTTTTTGCTTGCTTCCACACTTCCACTTCACTTCACTTCGCCAAGGATATCTCAAGGTTCATAAAGTGGCACGTCAATCTATATATACAGTCTGTACGTACATATTAAGGTTACAAAACTTCCCGGGTTGGAATTTGCATAGTTTTCATTGTCAGGATTTGATGTAAAAAGCCCAAGTAGGAGAATTAAGGCCATCTTCGGTCACGGGGGCTAAACGTAGTCTTTGGCTATGTTTTAGCTTTTTAAAAATTAATATTTTAAAGAATATTATAAGGTAAATTTTTTAATCTCTGGCACATATATTCTCAATTTGAAAATAACGTATCTTGACCGAATCAAATCAACGATCGGAATTGTTCAATTTCTTAATCTTCATGTGAAAATCACCCCTATAAAAAATCATTTCAATCGAAGATCATTTGGTCATTCAAATGTATAGAAAAAATTGACAGTGTAGGTACCAAGTAACATATTCTTGATGAACCGTCTATTTATTTGATATGTTTTGATGACAAAACGATCTTCAAGTCAAATGATTTTTTGTAAGAGTAATCTTTAAATGAAGATTAATAAATTGAACAGTTCTTAAATGTTGATTTATTCGGTCAAGATACATTATTCACAAATGAGAGATATGTGCGTCCTCTCACATGAGGGATGCAAGTCTATCCATATTTTATTACTTTGAGGAAAAAAAATAAAAATCCTTCTCTGTCCACCAATTAAATATTTTTTTTTTAAATTGAATTGTAAATTCACCCATGAATTAATCAAATTTAAGCTAAATCAAAATAATGAAATATATCACGTATCTACGACCTACGACCCCGTACCCCGTGGTTACGAAGAACTGGATTTGGAATCAGTAAGCTTGCCGCATTCGTCGAGCTTTCGTAATACACATGCATCGAATGCCTTCTGCTTCAACAATTGCTAGGCTCTGGCTTCTCAGACGGCAGAGGCGCAGCAGCTTTCTCCACTGATTTCACTTGGCTTCGATGCTATGATTGGTTGAGCTTCGTTGCTGCTGCTGCATCGCCTCCATGGTCGATCGTGGAGATGATTTGAATGGTGGCGGTACTTCAGAAAGGGTGGTCGCGGGAAGGGGAGGCTATGCTGATGAGCAGTGTTAAGCAAGGGTACTTTGGGATAAAGGTGGGTGGGAAGATAAGACAAGAGAGTGGCAATAGCACCACTCGAAATAAAATACCACAATCTCCGCAGTTCTCATGGCATGTCACTTGTTCAAGCTAGTATTTGTCGATATTGTGGATTCTGTAAATAAAATGGGTTATGGATATATACATGAAGGATATTTAAGACATTTCAGATGTTTTTGCTAGTTTGACAATTCTTTTCATTTGCTAGAATGCAGCTTAGCCTTACAACTCAAATGTTGTTAAATCTTACTTTTAACTTCCTAAAACTCAAATGTTGTCGGGGAGTGACAAGGTAATTAAGTAATGTGGCTTTGATTTATTTAGTGTTTACTCTGCATAGTCTGACCTGTATGAAAGTGACAATTTACTTGCAAGATTTAGACTTTGGTGACTACGAAATAGTGTTAACGACGTAATTACGTAGACATGTTGAACACCTTGGGGAAGTGACGCAGAAGCTTCGTCTTCCTCAAAAGTGGTTTTGGGATGCTAAGAGCCCTGATGATGCTTCAGTTGAGTTGAGTTGAGTTGAGTTGAGTTGAGTTGAGCTGAGCTGAGTTGAGTAGTTGGG
Source organism: Gillenia trifoliata (assembly GCA_018257905.1). Taxonomy (NCBI): domain Eukaryota; kingdom Viridiplantae; phylum Streptophyta; class Magnoliopsida; order Rosales; family Rosaceae; genus Gillenia; species Gillenia trifoliata. The sequence continues at coordinate 9,095,476 of CM031081.1, read as the reverse complement.
CCGTGAAGCAAGCAAAATGTGTCTTCAACAATCCATACCACGCAGCAAGTCATTGTATCTTCACTTTCAGCTATCCCAATCTCCGCGACCATCGCAGCGCTGCCGCTCTTTTCCCTACCATTCAGGTTTCTCTGAGCCTTTTGTTTTGTTGGAAAAGCTCCACGTTATTGGATAATCTACGCATATTGGAGAGGTGAACAGTGTTCACAATAAATGTAAAGAAACGGCACACAATCTAATGAAGCAAGACACACATACTGAAACTATTGTGATTAAACAGTCCAACCAAGCTCGAAAGGAATATCTCATTTCTTTAAATGCATCACTTGAGTGTACTAGGTTTTTGTTGCGACAAGGGCTTTCTTTTTGTGGGCATGATGAAAGTAACACTTCACACAATAGAGGGAATTATTTAGAGCTCTTGAAATTTCTTTCTAAGCATGATGAGAAAGTTCGTCCTTTTGTGTTAGAAAATGCTCCAGGGAATCTCAAGTTACTAGCTCCTACGATTCAAAAAGATATTGTCAATTCATGTGTCATTGAGACCATTAGTACTATTATGCGTGATATACAAGATAGTTTCTTTTCTTTATTGGTGGATGAATTGCGAGATGTTTCAATAAAGGAGCAAATGGTGGTAGTTTTGCGTTATGTGGATAAAAAAGGGCAAGTAATTGAAAGGTTTGTGGGTATCCAACATGTTACCGACACCACATCAAGTAAATTGAAGGAGGCCATTGACGCATTCTTTTCTTTCCACAAATTGAGTTATTCTAAACTCCGGGGACAAGGTTATGATGGAGCTAGCAACATGAGAGGTGAGTTTAATGGCCTTAAAACAAAGATTTTGAGAGAACAACCTTGTGCATTTTATGTTCATTGCTTTGCTCATCAACTTCAATTGGCACTTGTGGCTGTGGCAAAGAAAAATATTAAAGTTGCCACTTTCTTCTTTTTGGCTAATAGTGTGGTTAATATTGTCGGTTTTTCGTGTAAGCGTCGTGATGCACTTAGAGAGCAACTCCAAAAAGAAGTTGTGGAAGCTTTGCAAAATGATTCTCTTCTAACGGGTCGGGGCTTAAATCAAGAAACCAGTCTCAAACATGCCGGTGATACACGTTGGAACTCACATTATGGTACTTTGCTTAGTATGATTCACATGTTCTCATCGGTGGTGAAGGTGCTTCAAATGATTTTTGAGGATCGTAACAATGATAGTGTGGGTGAAGCAAATAGGTTATTGTTGGAAATACAAACTTTTGAGTTTGTTTTTAACCTATTTTTTATGAGATTGATCTTGGGAGTGATAAATGATTTGTCACAAGCATTACAAAGAAAAGATTAAGAGATTGTGAATGCAATGAATTTGGTCAAATCATGCAAGCAACAACTCCACGACATAAGGAATAATGAGTTTAATCTTTTGGTTGATCGAGTATCTTCTTTTTGTGAGAAACATAATATCCATGTTCCTAAAATGGATGAGCCATACATAATTGGAGGGAGGTCAAAGTGTAATGCTCCAACAATGAATAACCATCATCATTATCGTGTGGAACGCTTTGTTTATGTCATTGATGAGCAACTTACGGAATTAGATAATCGCTTTGATGAGGTAAATTCTGAGTTGCTTATTTGCTTGCCCTATTTGAGTCTGGATGATAATTTTATAGCTTTTGACAAAGACAAGCTACTTCGTCTTGCTCAATTTTATCCTCAAGATTTTTCGGCGTTGGATCTAATGGCACTTGAAGATCAAATTGGGCCTTATATTAAGCATATGCGTACGTGGAATGATTTTTCACAATTGCATGGGATTAGTAGTCTTGCAAAGAAAATGGTGGAGACAAAAGTGCATCTACAATTTAAATACATATATTTGCTTATTATATTATATTGGCTTTGGTTTTACCAATTGCACCTGCTTCAGTGGCAAGGGCATTTTCTGACATGAATATTATTAAGGGTCCACTCCGTAACAAAATGGGAGATCAATGGTTGAGTAATAGTTTAGTTGTTTACATTGAGAAAGATGTTTTTTTCTTGTATTAACAACGAAGCTATAATGCAACGTTTTTCAGAATATGAAAAATCGTCGTGGACAATTGTAACTTGTAATATTTTTACCTTGAATTATGAATGAATATATTATCATTTAATTTTTCATTGTTATTTCCTTTTAAATTTTTTTATCATGTTTAAATCTTGACCCCTTGGAGTAAAATTCCTGAATCCGCCACTAGTTACAATTATACCTTGGTTTTACTGGCCCATTTCCAACCAATCCCAGATTTTTGGCCTCCTTATAATTTTACCCCTCGAGTTTCTCCATGCAGCTTCAGCGGAGCTGGGTGTCCTCCATTTTAAACAGTAATTCATGCCTCCTTCTTATAATTTTCCAGCGTTCTTCAGGAAAAGCCGGTCTTCATTTATCGGGCGTTTTTTCTAGTTTACTATTTGTTACGCATATCACGTTTGTGTGACTCAATACAAGCTATGAATGTGGATGAGTTACTCGCACAATAATCTACCGATTACAATTAAAGGTAAATTCATATTAGATACCAAGTTAGGTATAGGTTTTAAGAAAAAATACCAAGTCTAATTAAATATTTTATGAAAAGCCACAAACTTTATTGCAAGTGATCCTATGACTAAATAAAAAAATATGAGAGATTACTATATTTTTAATTTCTAAGCTTGATGAAATCATAATCTTGATGAAATCATTTTGTTTTGTAGATTTTCTTGCCATATATTTGTAATTGATCGCACACACCTATCATTTCAGGGGTCTGATGATTCCAACCCCAGCGAGTCACGTTTACCCAGTGTTACTCCAAGTGCTGACACTGACTATGGCGAGCTGGGCAATGGGGCAATGGTAGTGGAAAAACCTCATAACCATAACTAGACCTTCTTATTCATATTGTCCTGCACATTGAAATAAATTTCTGTTTCAGGGCTCTGACGATTCTAATCCAAGCGAGTCTCCTTTACCTTGCATTAGTCCTCATGTTGATACTGACTATGACGAGCCAGACAGTGTGGCAGGGATAGCTGTAAAATCTTATAACCATTGTTAAACCAATTTTGTTTTTTATTGACACGTTGTCTTGCAAAATCTGTATAGCTTTAACTGAACTCATTAAAAATTTCAGGGCTCTGATGATTTCAACCTCAGTGAGTCACTTTTACCAAGGGTTAGTCCTCACGCTAACACGGACTATGGTGAACCAGGCAATCTAGCAACGACAGTGGTAAAAACTCATAGCCACAATTAAATCATTTTCCTCACTGCTTACTGTAAGATAATTAGTTTTATCTTTTTAATTAAGCATACAAATAGTTGTAGGGCTTCTTACAAACCATAATTGCAGGCCCCTTCTGGTTCAAGCCCCAGGGCATCTGTTGCTCTCGACATTGCTGGTGAAAATAACGACGTTGAGCAGCCACATCTTGGAACAAGAGTAATGCTCAAAACTCGTAACCATATTAAACCAGCCTTTTTTAATCTCTCGGGAGGTTTATTTGGTGATTTATAACTTACTATAACTTCCTTGTAGGTTACCATATTACAGTGGATCTTTATGCTCAATGGCCTCAGCCTAGAAATGTTGTCGGCCAGTTTTGATCAGGTATCCTCCCCAAGTAAGCCTCATTATGCACTGGTTAGTCTGCTGTTAGCCATTGGTGCTGTGCTTACTTGCATCTTGGAGCTCATTCACAATGGTATAAAGGAAGGAGTAGCATCTACGAGCGGCATGGTTTTTGGTACTTTGCCTGATATTTTTGGATTGGGTCTTGCTGTTATCCAATGTCTTTGCTCAGCAGTGCAGTATTATTTCCTCCATCGGCATGCTAATAATCCTATAAAACTCTCCCCTGTGCCTCTCTTCTTTTTCTGCTGTTTGGTGGTTTTAAAATTGAAAATGGACTAGAGTTATTGAGATGATTCAATATGATTCTGCATGCGTGTGTAAATAATGAAATTGCCCAAAAATTAGACTACGCGGCACATTGATTGTATGTACATCTCATTATTCACTTGTCATGCCATTTGTATATTGGTTACAAATTTATCAGACTTCGATCTAGCAGATAAACTTGTAACCACTCGATGTATATATGTATGCTTAATGTTTTAATTATTTATCTTGTTTGTTCTGTGGCTCAATTAGGCTTGTTTGGTGTTTGTTGGTTTGGCTCTCAACTGTTGCTTGACTTCTCTTGATCTTTCTTTATCTCTTACTTAACCTACTCTGTTTGTATAACGCGTCGTCGTTTCAGCTTTTTAATCTCTTAGCAGGAGATCACTGACACTTTGTTTGAAACTAGTGTACCCGCAAGTTGGGACCTCTCATTTCTGGTACCGCCAAATATGCAGATTGCTTTGAAATCATTTAACCTGGGCACGTGTCTTGGGCTGAATGGGATTGGACATTTAGGACAAGATTGGATTGGCATGAATTGGCTTTGAATCCAGTCTATTATTTGGCACGAGCTCAATTGGACTGGATTGGATATAAATTCAGTCATTTTCTCTCTCTCCCCACCTCCATTAAAGCACTTCTCTCCTCCTCCTTTAGGGCCCACTTCAATCCAACATACTCCTCTTGATTGTTATAATCTTATCAAATTTGAATTGAAATTGGATTTAATCGAACTGGGAATGGATTTTTATCAAATTGGGGTTGTCGGATGCAAGATAAATCCCTACGATGGTGGTTGTGTATTCAACCTCGATTCCTTCCAAACTCATTCTCCGATTGCTTCGTCCACCTCTCATCTTCTTACCAAATCCATGTCGCAGATGCACCAGAACCTCTTCTCGATGTCGTCCTCAACGAGCGTTGGACTTGTAACCCGTGTGTGAGAGTGGGTTACATAACCCACTCCATTTTAGCAACGGATTTGTAACCTATTTTGTCTTGTCATGTCCAAATTACATTTTGACACAACAAACATGGGTTGGGTTATAAGTCCAATTTAATTGGCCATAACCTATCCCATTCAGCCCACCAAACCGGCGTGCTTTTGAATCAAAATTTCATGTTGTCAACATCCAAAAAGTACCACCTTGGCGCTGAAGGGTTACTTCATATCAAAAGTAGTTTCTCTAGCAAGTGATTTGGGTTGGGCGTGGAGAATTTGAATACAAGAACTTAGGTGCAAAGGTAAATGGTTCTTAACCGTTTGTGCTATAAGTTCCTTACAGCATGCCAAACATATTCAAAGAAACAAAAACAAAAAGCTAAACTCGATGCTCCAAATTAGAATCAGAAACTAATAGATTATCTGTTTTGTGACGTAATTTCTCTCTACCATTTTTCGCTGACTGCACAAGGGATGGGAAAACCCGATGAGAAAAACCCTAGAGATTCGGGGTTTTTCATATTTTTGATATATTAATTTTTTGTATTTGGATATTTATGTAGCTTCAACCAAGTTTGGGTATTGTTCATTTGATTAATATTATCATTTGCAATCTGAACTTTATAGTGTCTTAAGTTATCATATTTGTGTTGCAGAAGTTGATTAAAGGAGTATGTTTTTTTCTAAACTCCACACAAGTTCGAATCCTCATCTGTCATAATGTATTGTAGATCAATTAAAGGGATCCATCTACAATGCTACGTCCTACTCAGTAATACAAGTTTTATGCAAGATTTAACCATTGCAAAGATTCATTAGATCCTTATATGAAATATCTAACTGTTGATTTTTTGGACTACTCATGGTACGTACCATGAAAGAAAAATTGAAAAAAAAGTATCATTTGTGTATTGTGATTTTGAAGGTTATATTGATAAAGTAATTTTTAAACATTTTATATAAATGTATTTGCTCGCAATTCTCAATTACTATTATGGATTATTCACTACTCGTAATCAAATTTTGCCGACAAGATTATGCTATCTAGCAACTAGTACTACAGATTAGTGTTATTTTTCTTTATTTATATTAGAAAACAAAGCCTAACAAAAATATATGGACCTAGATGTGTTACAAAACGAATAGAAAGAGCCCTAAAATATGCGCGGTGTTATCCATATACCTCAATTTTTAGCCTTTGGATCGAATGAATTGAAGAATATCAAATAACATAAATTAACATGGGGTATGAAAGGTAAAAAAAGTGTGTATAGCACTATTCCTAAAATATTACGCATATACTAATGTTTTATAATATATAATAAATTCATTAAAATAAAATATAAAAAAAAACCGCCTAGGCCCCTCCTGGCCGCCCGATTATTGCCTATCGATTTTTAGAACATTGACAATTATAGTAGAATATCGTTGTATTAAAAAAAAAATTATGTTATTTAAACAAAACAAAAAAACACTATCCTAGCTGAGTTCAAATCTTCTACACCCATTTGTGTGTGTAGCATCTCTGTGGCTTGCTTGAAATCTTGACACATGTCCACTAACTGAACCTAAGCTAACAGAGTTAACTCCGAAAAAAAATAACAAAATAAAAAATAAGAGAGTAGCATCTCTCAGGCGAGATGACGCTTGGGTTTTTAATTTTTGTAATTTCTTTTATAAAAAAAATTAAGAGATAACAGAAGACTTAACAGTGTTTAATTTGTGTTAAGTGAGTGAACAGGTGTCACAAAATTAGAAAAGCCACAGAGAGGCCACATCCCTTTTGGGTGCATAAGATTTGAACTCATCCTAGCTAGCCAACTTATTGAATAAATTAACGGGTTGTTGTATAATTGTATTAACAACCCACATTTTGTTAACTACACCCTAAATTTATATTTTAAATTAAAATTTATAATAATACACTTCACGTACTTTTCAATACTACATTCACATCTCACACTCTAATTAAACCCCATGTCAAACTCTTTACATGTTTCAAAACAAGAAAAAAAATTCGCGTGCTCATCTTCTTCGCCACAAATAAAACTAGCAGAAGAACTCGCAATCTACAAAGATCTAACTTTTTGCTAGCTTGATGAGGCTTCATGCAAGAAGGGCAGTGCCTGTAAATAACAGGTCATTGCAAAAGCTAGCATTAATATATGCGACAGGAATTTAACTATATGCATTAATATTTAAGAAATTGTGAAAAATAGTCATGCTGCTATAGCCATATTATGCCAAAAAACAAACCAGATGATGTCTTGGTAATTTGTATCCCCAAAAAATAATGTAAAGGCCTCAAGTCTTTGATATCCAATTCAGTAGTGAGAGATGTAATAACTTGCTGTATAGCTTCTGTAGCATTGCCTGTGATGATTATATCATCCACATAAAGAAGCAAAATCACAAGATCAAACCCAACATATGTGGTTTTGAAGCCTAACTTGGGTAAAAAAGCAGTAAATCTCTCATTCCAAGCCCTTGGGGCTTGTTTTAAACCATATAAAGACTTATGGAGTTTACAAACTAACTCAGGATGCATGAGATCATCAAAGCTCAGAGGCTAAGCCACATATACCTCATCTTGCAAAAAAAACCATGTAGAAAGGCATTCTTGACATTTAGTTGTCGTAGAGACCAATTGAAATGAGCAGTCAATGCCAAAACTAGCCTTACTGTAGTGGGTTTAACGACAGGACTAAAGGTTTCTCCATAGTCCAAACCAGGTTCTTAACTAAACCCCTTGGCCACTAGTTTGGCCTTATGCCTTGCAATTGTACCATCTGAATTCCTTTTTATCGTAAAGACCCATTTACATCCAACTAGGTTCTTATGAGAAGGAAGAGAAACCAAGCTCCAAGTTCCTTGAGAATGCAAAGCATCAATTTCTTCTTTCATAGCATTAACCCAAACTGGAACCTTAAGAGCAGATTTGTGAGTTGCAGGCTTCACTAAAGATAAATCAACACCCCCAGATTCAGTCAAAGCAGTTAAAAAAGCCTTTTTTCTTAATGATCCCACTTTTGCTCCTTGTTTGCATAGGGTGCAACTTCATAGGAGGAATAGGTAACACAACCGGTAGACTTTCTGTAATAAACTCAGGTGCCACAGGGAGCTGAGATGATGATGTTGGATCAACAGTAATGGACTAACTTGAAGGAGCAATGGGAGAAAGAGATGGAGGTTCTCTTGTAGTAGGTGCATGGGTTAAGATAGAGGTATGAGATGCAGATGAGGATGGTGGAGAGGATCCTGATGACTGAGATAGTACTTGTAATGGATGTGAACTAGGAGACACCAAAACATTGGTAAAAGTGGGAACTGGTATTGTTTGAGGTGCAGAGTGTTGTGAGGAGGTGATAATTTGTGGCTTAGAGACAGATATCAAATCTGAATATGGAAATTCATTCTCATGAAATACGACATGCCGAGATATATAGGTTCTACCCTTAGACACCTCATAACAAGTATAACCTTTATACTTGGAGGCATAGCCTAGAAACACACACTTTGTTATTTTGGATTGTAATTTAGTACTATTATATGGTTTTAGGAAAGGATAGCAAGAACAGCCAAACACTCGAAGATGAGTAATAATAGGTGATGTACCAAACAAAGCTTCAAAAGGAGACTTGTTATGTAAAGTAGGAGTAGGCATTCGATTAATAAGATATATGGCAATTTGACAAGCAAAAGACCAAAACTTAGAGGGAAGTTTAGCTGTTTGTAACAAAGTGATAGTGGTTTCAATAACGTGCCTATGTTTTCTCTCTGCTAACCCATTTTGTTCAGGGGCATGGGGACAAGATTTATAGTGTAAAATCCCTTTAACTTGAAGAAAGGTATGTAATTTGGTGCTAACATATTCCCCACCCCAGTCACTCTACAAAATTTTAATAGTGGCAGAGAAGTGATTGAGAACATAGGAATAAAAGGAGACAAAGACATCAAAGAAATCTGATTTATTTATGAGAGGAAATAACCAACAGTATCTTGTACACTCATCAATCAATGTAACATAGTACTTGTATCCATCAACAGAAGTACAAGGTGCAGGACCCCAAAGATCACTATGTACAATTTCAAAAGGAGTGACAGACTTATTGACACTAGATTGAAATGGCAATTTTGTAAACTTGCCTTCTAGACAACTTTGACACAATACAGGGAAATTATCCTTATCACAAGAAATATTTGTTGTTCTAAGCATTAAGAGACAATGGGATTAGAAGGATGACCTAATCTACTATGTCAAATAGTAGAGTTGACTAGCTGGCCAAGATAAGCTGAGGTTTTCAGAGTACTTTGTTGAAGGACAGGGTTGTAGTTGGCAAGAGATGGAATAGGATAAAGTCCATTACTGCACAACCCTTTGCAGAGAATCCTCCCTGCAGCGTTTTCCTGAATCCAAAAACAAAAGGCATCAAATATTAGCCAACAGTTGTTATCAAGACATATCCTATGAACTGATAACAAATTTTGTGTCAACTTAGGCACATATAAGATAGAATTCAGCTTAATAGGATTCACATGTGTTTTTAAAATAGTACTGCCAATATGAGATACTCTCAAACCTTCCTCATTTGCTGTTTGAACTGTTTCATTTGTGGGATAAGAAGAAGCCAAAAAAAGATTATTGAGATCAGCAGTCATATGATTGGTGGCTCCAAAGTCACTAATCCACATTTGAGGAGTAGCAGGCGAAGATGCCACGGAAGTCTGTGAGGGTGGAGTCGCACTGTATGCAAAGCTTGCATAGTAGACTGAGGTGAATATTGAAATCCAGAGGGGGGTATGCTGAGCTGAATATTGACCTAAAAAAGGTGACTGAGCTGAATATTGGCCTGAAAATGGTGGCAGAACTGAGTATTGGCCTGACCATAGTGACTGAGAGGAGTACGACTCTGGCATTGAAGGCTGAAAAGTATATTGTTGAGCCTTATTCTTGTGAAAACAAAATTGAGTTAAATGATTATTCTTCCCACAATAGAGACACTTAGGCTCTTCAGAGGGTTTGTAAATACAAAATGGTACAATGTGACCATTTTGATTACACAGTTGACAAGTAACAATAGGATTTGAAAAGCCTCCATAGAATGGCATAGGTGATGAACCAAGAATCCCTGGATTTGGAGTTTGAAGAATATGAGCCTGTGTAGGCATTGATGATCTGGGAATATAATCCTTTGACCCTTGATGAAATTTGCCTTTGCTCTTGTTCTTGTTATTGAAATTTCAAAAACCCCCAGAAGCAAAACTTGATTGAGCAGAATTTGGTGTAAAACCATAATGAGATGAGGTTTGACCAGGAAAGTAGGAACCTTTATTAGTTGGATCAAAACTATTAGCCACCATGGCAGACATAAATGGAGGATTGGAAGCATTTTCAAGAATTGCTTCTTCTGCCAACAGTTGAGACCTGAAGTCTTTCAGAGAAATCACACTTTGACGCCCTCTTATAACACATCTAAAAGTATTATACTCAGGAGGTAAACCATTTAAGGCAAGAATAACAATATCTTCATCATCAAAATACACCCCAACAGCAGAAAGATAGTCTCTAGCTTCCTTAATCCTCTGCAGATATAAGGACATAGAATCTGTGCCTTTCTTAATTGTCTGGAGATCAGATGTGATTTGGAAAATACTTGTGCGAGTAACTGTAGAAAATTGTTCTTTAAGACGAGTCCAAAGATCTCTTGCACTAGTACTACCAATAGCACATGAAACAGCAACAGGAGACAAAGTGGCAGTAATTAATTGCATTAGGGCAGATCATGCATTTTTCACACAATATAATCATCATTTTCCAATTGAGCACAAGAATTAGGAGAATCAATATCTGATTCACCAGAATGAACATATTGAAATCGAGCAGGACATGGAGTAGACCCATCAACTACGATGCACGGATACGTCAATTCGGTGTCGTATCCCGTATCCCATGCAGTATCGGATACGATCCTTGATGGATACGGTCAGATACGCTTCAGATACGTATCCCAGTCAAGAGATACGGTCAACGTCGATGGATACGCGTATCTGCACTTTGAGATACGAGTATCCTGTTTTCCGGATACGTTTGAACTTCGAAATGGAAAATTAAACCAAAAATTAAGAGGAAAAGCCCGAAATTATCTGGATTTCGTAGAGACGTCCCTTACTCTTCTTCTTCTGTCGCGTAGAAAGAGGAACACGATTCCCCCAATCCCATATCTTCAGACTTTTCAGTTCAGAAAATTTTGCTTCTGCTGCGCGGTGTTGGTGCTTGCTGCTTGCTTCTTGCTGTTTGCTTCTGCTTGTGGGTAAGTTCTGGTCCTTCATCTTTCTGCTTGCTGATTCTAGATTCGTTTCTCAGTGCTCACTCATTCTTTACTTTTTGTACTGTTGTAACAAGACAAGAGCCACATGCTTTTCTTTCTGCTTGTAATCCAACAATATAATAATAAAATATTTTTTTTCTTTATGCTTGCTTTTCTTTCTCACTCATGCTTTCTGCTTGCTTTTACGGGAATGGCTTACTTTTCTTTTTGTAAGTAAGTTATGGCCCATCATCTTTTTGCTTGTTTTTACTTTTCTTTTCGTCCACATATATAATAATAAAATATTTGTACTGTTTATAATTTTTCTATAATTATTTTTAAATTTTTGGAGTTTGAGTGGTATGAATTTGAATGATAAATTTTAATGCTTATGTTATTTAATATTTCTTTTTACTTATGTATATATTGTTAATATTAATTAACGTATTCATACAGTATCGTATTTTAATTTTTAGAAATTTGTCGTATCGCCGTATTCGTGCTACATAGCCCATCAACAAACCCCATGATTCCATGACCCTTTAACAGTAACTGCATTTGGAAATTCCAATTCAAGTAATTGGAATCATCAAGTTTAACATTGACAGATGTTGAAACTGTAGAAATTAGAGTAGTAATCGGAGACTGTAAAATCTAAAGTTGAGAAGCAGTTACCATTTTTGCAGAATCAAGGTCGCAGAAGAATTCAAATATCAGTCAAACAAATGATCAAACACCTTGCGTGCAACAATAACATAAAAACAGTAAAGAAGAGATCGAGAGCACAGAAACCCTTGAATTCGCAGAATTGAAGAAGACGTCGAAGAATCTTGAAAAAAACCCTACAAATCGAATTTTAGCAATTTCCAGAGAAGAAATCGAAAGCAATCGAAGAAATTAGAAGAGCTGGACATAGCGTAAGCAGCCGAAGAATCGAGAAATCAAGTGTGAGCATCCATGGCGATTGATACCATGTTAATCTAGAGGGAGAAAGCTAAAGATTCAATAGAGAAATTAGAGAGAATGAGAGAGAGAAATTGTTTTTGTATTACTTTCTGGAAAATTCTTTAGTGGTACGTACCATTCAATGGTATGGCCATGGTCCAGATTAATTTACAACGGATCCCAAATGAATTTTAAACCATTCAACAGTACGTACCATTCACTGAAGTTAAACCCTTACTTTCTTAATAAATAAGTAATTACAAGGATCGGAGTATTTATAGTGAGTCTAACATTACTAGCTCACTAAAAGACTTAACTAACTACCAATCTAATCTATTTACAAGTGGCACAATCTAAGCCATATAATATAATCCTAACAGCAAGAAGATGCATAACATTTTTGTTCTTGTAATTTCAAATGAAGGTACAGATCTTCTGTTACTATAGGATATAGGTTTTTCCTTCATAGCTTCAAGGCATTTGTACAGAAAAACAGATTCCTGAGGCCTCCTCACAAAAAATTGGGGTTTGAAAACTTCAGGTAAATTGCTTAAAAGGCATGTGTTCTACTTTTTAGTAATTTTATTGGACCATAAAACAAGCACACTCAGCCCCAGTTTGGGAGTGAGGTTCTTAAAAAAAAAGCTGAGTGCTTTTAAGTATTTGATAAATTTTTTAAAAGTAGTTTTTTTTTTTTAAATTTGGCGAAAAAAAGCCAAATTTTCAAAGAGCAGCTGAAATAACAGCTTTCGAAAAAAAGCTGCAGCTTCTCTTTGAATAACACGGGTGAACAGTAGGTTTTGAAATAATCCAAAATTGCCCGAGCTCCTCACTCTCTCCTCTCCTCTATCTCGCTCTTGAGTCTCGGCGGCGAGAGAGAACCCCCGTTCATCTTCTTTCGCTCCTCCATTTTCTTGAGGTTAGCATTTCTCTTTCGTCCCTCTCTCGAGATTTATAGCTTTTATTTCTGTTTCAATGTGGGTTTTGTTTATTGATCAATATTTTTTATTGGATCTGTGGGTTTTTGTTGAAATTTCATTTGGGATCGTGGGATGAAATTGCATGTGGATTTTTGGTGTTTTTCGTTTTTTTTTTCTGGAAATGTTTGAGGATTTATGATCTGGGATCTTGAATTTGCTCCCTGGAATTTTCTTGTTTCTACATCCTAGGTCTCTTCGGGTTTCTCAGGTCTATAACTTTCTGTAAAACCCCAGCTGCCCATTTCTCTGTTTTCTTCTTGTTTTTCTGGAAATTGGGTCTTCGTTTGTTCTGCATCTCACTGTTTTCTGCTTGCTTGATGCTGTTTAACTTCATGGTTGCATTGAATTTTGCATAATTGTTGGTGGGTTTCGCTTTTCGGGTTGTAATTGTTGTCTGAGTAACAAATTTATATTACTCAATTACATCTGCATCATTCGAGAGGAACCAAATACAAGCTTACAAAATGATATTATGCATAGGAACAATCTTCTTATGTCATTTACCCTCTCTGGTTACCCTCGTTTAAATGATAGTGATTTGTAAGTGAAAACGGAAAAGTTGGAATGCCATTGAGTTTCTGTAGTCAACAGAAAACATACTATAGATTAATTGTCTTTCAGCTTCCACTGTAATTCTGGGTTGTTGTCGAAATGTCTACACAAATATATGTTTATATACATGTTTACTGAGCTAATTTTCTTTTTTGGGTTTGATGAATTTCACCGGAATGCTGAAGTGGGTTGATCATCATTTTGTTGAATTAGTAATTGTTGGTGTTTTTATAGGGTTCTATGTATTCTTTTTCTTTTCTGTGTGTGTGTTTTGGGCTGATTGAAAACATTAGAATACAAATGAGTGATGGCTTGAGATGGGTTGGTCATCATTTCGTGAATTCCTGAGAGTCGGGCTTAAACGGGGGCTTATTCTGGCCGAATTTTTACCGAAAAGTTTGGCCTTTTAATGCAGTTTCGGCTTCTTGTTGATGTTTGTTTGCTCCAGTCAGCATTGTCTTTTAAATGAACAGATGACTTTTATTTCCCAATTTCTTATATGCAATGTTGTAAGCTTATTGTAACTATAAACATGTGGATGAATCAGTACAGTGTGATCTGAATTAATCATACAACATAATAATTGAAATTATATTCTATATATTAAAATTATATTACATTATATATATAATATTTGTATGCATGATGGTAGCATTGTTCAATCTGCAACCATTTTCAAGTTTTCCATGATTCTTACCTCATCAAAAGTTAATCCACCAATATTATGATATCATGCAATATATATTAACCGTATTCTTTCTTACTTGTAGATAAACAAAGAATATGGAAAATTTCGAAAAAAAGGCATTAGTCCTGAGATGGAGGACAAGTTAGATAGGATGTTCTCGAGTACAGTTGCTACAGGTGAACATGCATGGGCACCTTCATCTGGAGTACTGCCACCAGAGCCACTAGAGGAATCTGTAGGACAAATTGATTCAGATGATGAGGAAGAAATTGCGACTATGCAGGATCTAAGGCAAGCTAGTAGGAAGGGGAAAAAAAGAGCGGCTAACCAAGAAGAATTGCGAAAGAAGAATGGTGATAAGAAAGGGAAAAAAAATGGAGGTGCTGCAAAACTTTGTGGTAGTATTGACCGTCTTGTTGAAGCTTATGAAACTAGGAGTTCTGCAAACTCATTGATGAGGTCGATGCATATAGGTAGAAGTATTTCGGAAGTGTTAGCGGCTGTTACAAAATTGCCTGGTTGTGAGCCACCTGGCGAGTTATGGATGTTTGCTACATGTTTATTTTGTTCTGCAGAGAAGCGTGAGGTGTTTACCACAATGCAAAATTCTGAACACCAGTTGGCTTGGTTGAAATATATGTTCAACAAAGAACAATAAGAAGCTATAACTATGAATTAGGCCTTTGTGTGGTTTGTACTTTGCATTGTGTTGAATGTTGCAAAACTTTGTGTTTATTGAATGTTGGGTTATGATTTCTTGTTAAACGTTGGATTATGACTTGTTCTTGAATGTCGAATTTACTTCTTAGTGATTGTTGGATTGACTTGTGGAATGTTGAACTGTATGTTAGGTTACATGTGTATATTGAAATGTACACCTCTGATGATGATGTTGAGGAGTTGGAGGATGGTCTAATTATATGCGCTGTAGCGAGAGCTGTTGAAACATATTATTTAAAATATGTCCACAAAACTCCATGTATGAATTCTGTCCAAACAGGTAATATTTGGTTGATGGAGGTACTACAAGGAAATGATGTGAGATGCTATAGAATGTTTAGGATGAACAAAGATGTCTTTTATAGATTATCCAATGACTTGCAAACTAACTATGGACTGAAAGGTTCAAGGAGGATGAATGCAACTGAAATATTAGGAATGTTCTTGCATATGTTAGGACATGGTGTGAAAAATAGATTAGCGCAAGAGAGATTTCAACATTCTGGTGAGACTGTTAGTAGATATTTTGGTGCTATGTTGGATATTGTATGTAAGATGGCAATAGATATTATCAAACCGATGGATTCGGAGTTTCATGCCATTCCCCAAGAAATAAGGAGAAATACAAGATACATGCCTTATTTTAAGGTAAAGTTTGACTCGTGTTCTAACTTATTTGCAAACTATAAGTGTCTGCAAACTATAAGTGTAGGTTGACGGTTTTCTTCTATGTTATTATTTTTAGGATTGTATTGGTGCTATAGATGGAGTACATGTTGAGGCCTCAATACCACCTCCAGATCAAGTTTGATACATTGGTAGGAAAGGAATGCCGACTCAAAATGTTATGGATGCATGTGATTTTGACATGCAATTCACATTTGCTTGTGCCGGATGGGAAGGCACTGCACATGATACAAGAGTTTTTCTATCTGTGCTACAGAATCCAAATTTAAACTTTTCTAAGCCTCCAAATGGTAATCTTCATACTTATATTATAACATTTTACATGCTTTGTATAATTATTAAAATACAAAATAAAATTTTTTATTTTCAGGAAAATATTACTTGGTAGATGCGGGGTACCCACAAATGAGAGGTTATTTGGGACCATATAAAGGTGAAAGATATCATCTCCCGGATTTTCGTTGGGGTGGCGAACCAACGGGTCATAAAGAGGTATTCAACCACATGCATTCTTCTCTTAGGAGCATCATTGAACGAACTTTTGGGGTATGGAAGAAAAAATGGGCAATTTTAAGGGATATGCCTAATTACCCTTTCAATAAGCAAGTGAAGATTGTCATTGCTACAATGGCTCTTCATAACTACATACGGAGGTATTCTGAACGTGATCGTGATTTTGATGACCCCAGGGACAATTGTGAAGAGAGCGATAGTATTGATGATAATGAAGAATATCAAAATTATCAAGTTGAAGGATCACATGAGATAGAAGCATTAAGAAATAGAACAGCGGCAAATTTGATGAATGCATCTAAAAAGATTACTTCCAAGTATATTAACAATATTGTACTAATGAATCCTAGCCATTCAGTCTAAAATATTTCAATTGAAGTAGTTTGTCATATAATTAATATTTAAGATAAAGTTTATAAATATTTTTCTTTTACAAATAAAGTATATTTAGTAATTCATCTTCATTTGTTAAGAAAATTAAATTGATATCACATTTAGTATTATACTCTTTTTGGTCATTTCACACAGTCACAACTGTTTTACATAAAAGTTTACCAAACGCTATCATACTGCTTTTTTTTCCAAAGCACTTTTACAAAAAAAGTTTACCAAACACTCTAGTGGCTTTATTTCACAGCCGCTTATTCTCACAGCAACTTTTTTTCAAAGCACAACAATACCAAACTAGCCCTCAACCTCTTAGGCAACTTTGAGACCACTATTAAAAGTTGTACAACTCGAATAACAAAGGGTGACCTTTGTTTGGGGTGGCCTTGACAGTTTGAAAAAAAGAATATTGGAATACACGTTAAAAACTAATTTTAGATGTATTCAGAAATACATATATATATATATATATATAACTTTATGAGGCATAATTAGTCATTTTATACTAAAGTATATAAGTTATTTAATACTTAATTTTTATATAAAGTATATTCAACTATACGTAAAATGATAACAAAAAAATCATAAAAAAAACTTAGCTTATTCTACAATGTCTCAATTGGGTTATATGATGTTAGCTCAAGGTATGGGGTCTTATCGAGCTGCTTTATTTCCCCGAAATGCGTTAAGGCGCATCAGTTGACTGGACATCAAGGGGTAAAGCACTGTTTCTGTGCGGTCCGCGACCCCTGGATGCCAAAGGCATCCTTGGGGAAAGAGCTGCTCCTCCATGCCTACATTTTCCATTCGAAAATGGGAAAGGGCCGCTTGCGCCGAGGAGGGGAGGTCTAGCTTCAGGAAAATCCCAATTTCAAAGGAGTCTTCGACCCAACTCGGAGACCCCCGGTTCGAGGAAACAGAGAAAGCTATTGTTTGAAAAAATAGTATCAAAATAGGGTAATTCTCACTTTACTACCCTCAAGTATCGTGAAATTCACACTTTGCTACCCTTAGTTTTTTTCGTCTCACTTTCGTACCTAAAGTTTGATTTTTCTAACACTTTCATACATCCGTTAGTATTTTTGTCAAGTGCTCTGTTAAAGCATAACGTGACGCTAGACTGGACGATGACTAGGCAGAAACATGGCACTGTGGGCCTCACGTGGACAATTAAAAAAGGGTAATTCTCACTTTACTACCTTCAAGTACTGTGAAATTCAAACTTTGCTACCCTTAGTTTTTTTTCGTCTCACTTTCATACCTAAAGTTTTATTTTTTTAACACTTTTATACTTTCGTTAGTTTATCCGTCAAGTTCTCTGTTAACTGATGACGTGGCAGGATTTTGGTCCACTAAAAAATATAAAATTATTAAAAAACTAAAGAAAATAAATTCTCCTTCTCCAAACAACCAACTCCATGGGCTACTAAATCCAAATCAAACACAACAAATCCAAAGAAACTGAAAAATTTAAAGTTAAAAAAGAGTTTGATACAGAGGGGGCTTAAAGTGGAAGGAGTGTTGTATGTGCATTGGAGTTGAAGAGGAATGGGAAAGAGAAAAGGAAGATGTTTTTATTTTTTATTTATTTATTAATTAATTTTTAATGTTGATTGTTCACGTGGCACAAATTTGGTGGGCCACATATTTGCTATGTTATTAATTAATGGAGCACTTGATGGATAAACTAACGGAAGTATAAAAGTGTCAGAAAAATCAAACTTTAGGTATGAAAGTGAGATGAAAAAAACTAAAGGCAGCAAAGTGCGAATTTCACTATATTTGAGGGTAGTAAAGTGAGAATTATCATTTTTTAATTGTTCACGTGGGGCCCACAGTGCCACATTTCTACACAATCATCATCCAGTCAAGCGTCACATTGAGCTTTAACAGAGCACTTGACAGAAATATTAATAGAGGTATAAAAGTGTCAGAAAAATCAAATTTTAAGTATAAAAGTGAGACAAAAAAAATTAAAAATAACAAAATGTAAATTTTACGATTCTTGAGGATTATAAAGTGAGAATTACTCTAAATTAAATTTGAGCCCTAAGATATTCAGCTCGACATTAGTTGCAATATGTCCTGCGCACTTTTCTAAATTCCTAATCCCACCTTCACCACCCTCCCAAAGGATAAAGAAAAAGAAAAGAAAAACATCAAGTTACGTTCGGCACCCGCCTTTTAAATTGTGTCAACAAAAACGCAGTGCCATACCCAAAACAAGGAGAAAAGCCACGACACGACACCCCTTTCATATCAAATTATTACCAGAGTCGGAGTGAGTTTATTTTCTCTATTTTTTCTTCTTTTCTTTTCCTGCAACTTCTTTTCTTTTTTATTCCTTTGTTTGTTGAAACATATATATTTATTTGATTATGCAAATGCAAATGGGTCCTCGTTGTTTTCTGTTTTTGTCTCCTCCATTTCTTTACTGTGAAGCTTACTCTTTGGCACCATTACTAGATCTGGAAATTTCATTTTTTGCATTTATTTATCAAATTCCTATCATTTATGCTTTTGGGTTGGTTTTTTTCAAGCTGGATTTTTATCATCACTTTGTTTCAGAATCTGAAGGTTGGTCTCATTTCTGGAATTGTATTGTGATTTATTGGAAGAATATATATATATATATATATTTTATGGGTGCTTATTACTGCGTAATTTTGTGGGTAGGCTTCTTTGGAGATAATTAAGCATGGATTCTTTGATTCGTTTCTGCAGATTTATTTCCTCATTAAAATTTGTAAAAGTTTGTACATTTTGTTTCTGTTCACTATATTGTTCCTTTTTGCATTTGTGTGTTCAATCATGGACTGCTACCAGTAATTGAATCTGGTTGGTCATCATCAACTGAGTATGTAAAGCTGGGTTTTGTTCAATTCCTCGCCTTCTTTTCGTATTGTCTCGAATTGAAGTTTAGGATGCAGTCTTAACATAAAATTTCTTTTATGTCTCTGTAGATGTTTAGTTTGAATGGAATCCTAATTTTTTTTATGTTTTTGTAATAATCTTTGTTCTATTTTCCGTTGTAATCTCAAAAGGTTTGTTCTTCGAATGAACCATTTCTACGTAGTTTAATGCTTTTCGTGTCCTTAATCTTCGTAGAAATGGTCGTGGTTTCAATTTTAAATATGTACTTGGATAGATAAAACCATCATTGTTTGAAATTTCAAATTGTTATAATGCTTCAGGTATATAAATAATTTACAATATGGAAGGTATCGTAGTAAGAAGGGTTATTCCCTCAGACAATAGTTGCCTCTTCAATGCGGTCGGGTAAGCTCCAATACACCCCTCTATTTTATCCATTGTCTATTGCAGTGAAGTGAACTGTGTCATCTACGGTCAAATTTTCTGTTCAATTTTCACCCTTTGTTTGCAGGTATGTAATGGACCATGACCAGAAAAAAGCTCCTGAATTGAGACAGGTATTTGAACATTCAAGCCTTTAAAAGCATACAACAATAGATAAATAATGGGTGCTTTTGCATATATAGCTCCAGAATTGCTTGAGCATTCATAAGTGCGATACTTTCTATCAATTTCTTATATTTTATGATCATCCACAATGTGAAGGTTATAGCTGCAACGGTAGCAAGTGATCCAACTAAGTATTCTGAAGCATTTCTTGGTAAATCGAATGAAGAGTATTGTGCTTGGATTCTTGACTCAGAGAAATGGGGAGGTTTGTCAAGAAAACTTCCTTTTCCTATGCATTTGACTATGTTATTCTGCATCGACTGTTTAGAAATAGTTTGTTCGGCCACTTTTTAGAAGATTAACTTAAAATCTTTCTCTTCTTTTATTGAAGTTTGTATCGGTCTATCCCAATCAAGCACTAGGCTACTATTAGATTTTTTGCTGACTGTTAATTTGTAATCTCCTGTGCAGGGGCCATAGAGCTATCTATATTAGCAGATTATTATGGACGTGAAATCGCAGCATATGATATCCAGACTACACGTTGTGATCTGTATGGTCAGGTTAGCTTAGTAGTGAATTCTCATGTGTATTAATCTTGTCAACTTGCCAAATGTTTATGCCCATTTTTGTATGTGGTGCTGTTTGACAGGAGAAGAAGTATTCGGAAAGGGTTATGTTGATCTATGATGGACTTCATTACGATGCTTTAGCTGTATGTGGTTCTGATTATATTTTTGTTAATTTTCTGTTTATGAGTTTTTCTGGTTGTCAATGACTCAATGTGGCTGGACCATCAAGAAGTGGCTTCGATATGACCTCAAGTAGGCGTTAATGGTGTGGTTGGATGAGGGATTTCCAAGGACAAGGGATTTAGGCTAAATTAGGTGGAAATGCACTACAAAACATTAGATTGAGGGATCGAAAATGCACTACATGTAACATGAGCATTACGAAGCCACTAAACAAAGGATTTCCAAATGACTTCTTTGAAGTAGTCATTTACAAATTCCTCTAAGTGCATTGCATCTAATCATTTCAAATTCATTGATCTATTGCTTTGTTGTGCATTTCTTACTATTGTATGCCTACATCTCTTGGTACTTGGTAGTCCCTCATCAAAACACAACATAAGTATTCTGCCATCATGAGGGCCAACTGTACAAAACAGATGATTTTACTCATCTGTTCTCTTGTATGGGTTTGGGCATGTAAAAAACTGGGAGGGGGAGAGGGGAAAAACCAACCATGAGATAGGCAAATATTTATACTTCTGCAGCATAATTTTTATTTATTCGATAATAAGTGGTCTTTAGTGTGCATTTGGTAGTTACAATCTGTCTATTCACCTGACATGCTTCTAATTTGGTTCACTGTTTTTGCTATCCCCTGTTCATGATGAAGGTTGCATGTGATTTTTTCACTTAAATGATGGCTGAATTCTATATTCTGTTGTATCAGGTGTCTCCCTTCGAGGGAGCTCCAGAGGAGTTTGATCTGACAATATTTGTAGTCCAGAACGGTTCCATTGGGCCAGTTGAGGGGCTCGCTCTTAACCTTGTCAAAGACCAACAAAGGTATTACTTTTGGTTTCATGATGGCTTCTATTTTCAGTGCTCACGCACAAAAACTACGACACATAATACGTTAAAACATTATATATGTCCCCTGGGGTTTTTGTCTGTGACTAGCGTATTCAGATGTTACGGGATACATAGCATCTGAATTAGGGACTTCTTTCTGACATTTCACTCTAAACTTCATTGCCTCAAAAGTTGCCTAGTTCACTACAAAACAACCAACTTAGTTTACAAATCTATACAATTAGAAACAGCAATAGGTTTCAATTGTCAAATGTGTTTAGCTTGTATGTAAGATTTTTATTTCATAGCCATCCAAAAGAAAAAAAGGGGTAAAATATAGATTTTGTGTTAACTATTCTCCTGTTCTTTGTCAACTAAATTACCAAAATTCTCGAGGTAGCATGTGTTTCTTATTATTACTTTGTTTACAATGATTGAGTGCATCGCCCTGTTAGGTATCTATTTTTTCCAATGTCTGCTCCTACTAGGTATATTGCTTAGATATATATGTATCTGCATTAACTCTTAATACACGATCATGCCTTAATACCATGATAATTTTTGCAGTAAAAGGAGATACACGGACACTGCCAACTTCACTTTGCGCTGTGGGGTGTGCCAACTTGGACTAGTCGGCCAGAAGGTTTGTTCTCCACAATACAAATTCCGCTTACCTTGCCTCCGTTTTTCTCACCTTGTGTGGTTGTGCACATGAAATTTCCTATGTTCTTATGATACTGAATAATCTTCTATGTATATGTTCAGGAGGCTGTGGAGCATGCACAGGCGACAGGGCATGTCAACTTTCAAGAATACAGATAACAGAAACATAGTCCGATTTCATAGCAATGTAATTCCTTTGTATCACTATTCACTCATTTGTTTCATGCTGTGTCAAATAAGTACAACGTTGGATTGTCGAAAGGCCAACGTTGTGATAATATTCAGTCTCGAAATGTTGTGTTGTAATGTTGTACCATCAGAAGGAAGAAAAACATGGAAAACTAGAGTTGTAGTGGTATTGCCTTAGTACTTCGTAACTTTGAATGCTACAGGTTCTTTTCCAATAAAATAGGCAGGATTTTTAACCGTAGTCCACTATGTTTTATTCTTCGCCGTCCCTTTTTGGTAGTATTGAATATTACGGGGTACTAAGAATTTTTCAGGGTTTCCCATGTCATTTTATGGGTCTCATATAATCTGTTGTATCAGTTAATTGCCTTGCATTATTTATTGTAGCCCTGATATTATTCTCCCAAGTTGGAATTGATAATGTTATTTTTAAATGGTTCATTGTCTTTCTACCACTTAAAGTGAATGGATGGAACTCCCAATACGTTGGCTTTGATATTTTTTGGGTATGTGCTAAGGTGAATATACTTGAAGGAGAAAATAATTAGTTGAAGCAGTACACACAATTTCCAATTATTTTCCGCTCGTTCTTTTTCTCCTTCTTCACACTTCTATTTACATATGTTTTTTTATTCTGTTTTAATTTATTCAATTCAAATACCAGAAGTATACAAGGGTGAGTGGAAAACACTTCTGTTTCCCATGTACTCCTCTTTTGGTGAGTAGATAAGTAGTGGAATTGGATAATTATTATTCAATCATATGGTATTAAAAAAGAATATGAATTGAATGTAAAATAACACATCTCTACAATTTTGTTAGATCTCCATGAAGAAAGTTTGGGATAAGTTCTTTTTGTTTTTTTTATTACACAATTTATTTACACTAAAATGGGGATGTTAGTTTAAATGTTGTGCCATAATAATTTAGTTTTCGAACTCGTCATCCATTTGAGTCAAACTGAAGACCTCTCACTTACAAGTAGAGAAGAATACCATTAAATATTGGTACCAAGTAACAAAGTTTGAAATAAGCTAATCCAACTACTTCGATCATGGAACGCCAAACTGAAACTCAGATCTAGGATCCCAAGACCCGGCAGGGCCCGGACTTGGGACTTTGGAGCACCCAAGAATTTTTAATAACGCCAGTTGATCAGTTGATCCCTTCTGACTTCAGAGCATCATACGCAAATGCCTGAAGTCAGTTTTTCAAAATTTTTCATTTCCTAGATTCTCATAAAAAAAATTTATGACACTCCGGAGTATATAATACACTCAGTAGAAAATCCCGATAGTCATTGCCAACTTTTATTTCTAACATCTGCCTTTTTTTCTTTTCCAGTTTTGAATAAGCAGACGAGTTTTGGGCATGAGATTTTCCATTTCCTATAAGAAGAAACTAAAATGAAACATTTCTCATAACAAAATACATCATATTACAGACAGGGAAATGTTATCGTTTTTCGTCTACCATTTTCAACAAATGGTGTCCTCTAGACTTCAAATGATACAAATAATGACTCGCGCTTTCGGAATCACTTGCAAAGACCCCCGAAACCAGACGCGGGAGTCCGTTATCATCTGCATTTTATTCAGAGACTCCTCGCGACCGCCTTCGAGCACTTCCAAGTAGCAGAAAGTTGTACCTTGCGCGGTGAGAAATGCAACTACTTATTCTTGCCTGGGTTTGTCAGCTTCTCTTATGAGCAAGCTCTGCCTCGCTACTTCTAGATCTTCTGTTTAAGCACATGACGCAATTGAACCTTATGACTATCCAACCTTGCCTCCAAAAGCTTTGCCTTCAAACTATGCTTCTGCGCACCAAGCGGGATGCACCCTTTCATACCTCGGATGTGATGCCCCGTCTCAGGAGAACTCCACTGCCCCACTAAATCAGAGGGGCTAAGCCCGCCTTTACCCGAACCCCGATCAGGGGATACCATACCCCCGGTAGATATCCTTCCATTTGAAAGCCTACCATTTATTCCCTCTAGTGAGATTATCTTGTAGGATTCCCCATTATTTTGGCCGGATCTCCAGAGCCTTGCTATTGATGATACCTTCTTCGCCTGCTTTGTTGGCACCGAGCAAACCTCGCTGATTTCAGTAATTGGTGTTTCCTCACCTTCTTCTTCCCATTCTGTTCCACTTTCTGAGACATTACTTTCTCGGCGATTCTTATTGACAGATGGGGCGCTCCCGTCTGGCGAATAGCTTGAGCCCTGATCCTCGAGATGGCTCACAGTTTCCCAACCACTCTCATCTTCTTCTACATCACCATTATGACCAACATATGCAACTGGATGTCTCTGGATCCGTTCCTTATTGATTCCATTGCCTTCAGGACTCACAGTACGAATTTTCGAACCATGGCTAGCAGGACTGTAAGCAACACACTGCTCAATCTCCCTCTCATTAGGCTCACCGAAATTAACTTCTTCAAACACAGAAAAGATATCATCAGGATTAGGGGGTTCATAAGAAAAGTCCTTGACATCTTGAATATTTACAGCAGCAGCAGCCTGTCGCAGATACTCTACTTCTCTCATTTCCTTCACATCTGGCGTTGCACTTCTTGAAGTCAGAAAATTCTCCAGATCTGCCACAAGCTTGTTCATCAGAGAATACTTCTCCTCAACTGCCACCTTTGCATCAACCAGCTTCATTTGGACACGTTCCTCCCGCCAGACTTCTGCCATCTGCAACATCTTCCTTTCCTCGTCCACTTCCTCTCTGAGTTTCATGGATTCTCTCTTCAATGCTTCAACTTCAGCCTTGTCTTCTCCAATTTCCTTAGCAAGCTCATCACATACTTCCTCAATTAATTCTCTGGCCTTTCTTTCTTTCTCGTAGTCCTGCATGTACCGCTTTGCTGATAACTTGACATCAGCAAGCTCATTAACCAATTTGGAATTGAGTATCTCAGTTCTCTGACGACTCTTCCTTTCCCGGTTCAATTCAGACTTGATGTCATCAATAAATGCGCGGACTTTCTCATGCTCTCGGCTCCTCCATGAGACTCTTTCCTCACTGACATTCCTTAAGAAGTGCTCAAGTTTCTTTTTTGAGGAACGCCGTTCCATCTCAAGCTCCTGAATGCGAGCTCGAGCCTGCTCTAGCTCAGCTTCAAGTACAGATACAACTGATACAGCACTCGCTTGTTGGTCAAGAAGCTTCATTTGGCTATAAATTTGCCGTACCTCATCTGATGTTTTCAAGCAGACTGGATCCCATTTTGTTTGTCCCTCCATGACAGAGTTGGATAACTGAAATGAAGGTTGAAGCTAAAATTAGAGGTACCAACACAAAAAAAACAGACCTTAAACTGCTACAGGGGGAAACAGATCTTAAAAAAGAGACATTGAGAAACAAATTTAAAGAAGAAAAAGTTAAATGGATGAGACTGCTTGTTCTATAATTTTAAGAAAATATATGAGTGATTCCCTAACAAGTTTTTTTTTTTTTTTAAACTAAGGACATGTTTCTTAGCCAGCTGAGATGCACCTCAACGCATTTCAGCCTTCCATATTTGATCCAACAATCCGTACATGTACATATACATATAACACAAAATTTTTATATTGTAGCCTTTTCTCTTTATTTAGGAAAACCACCAAACTTTTGTTGTGCATAATCTGAAATTACCTCCTCGTGATTCTCCCTCACAAGTTTCCATAATTATATGCTTGGAAATGCTGCTTTTTAAACAGCTGTATCTTTTGTTTAGGTTAAAAGATACACCGAATGTATTTACACCAAATTTCTCTTTTCTACTTTATTTTCCATCCAAAATATGATCACTACTGTCTATTTCATATTTGTGTATATGTCCAGTTAAATATTTTAATTCGCCCATGAGCGAGTAACACAGCTTTAACGTTATAACATAATATTCAATTTCTGAGGACAGCAAAACAGATGACTACTTGATAAAACATCTTTTTTTCTTCCAAAACAGACGGTTCTTAATGAGTATGCATAACGCCAATCCTTGCAAAGCAAATCATCTGCCAAGGTTCATGCCAAATAGCTTGCCTTAAAGGAGTGCTTGGCATGTGTGCCACGTGCACAAGACGATAAAGGTATTGTATATATTGTACTTGTTTTTAAAAAAAATAACAGTATCGTATTGTTCTTAAGTTCATAAATTCAGAATTTACAGATCATTGAAAGAATTTAAGGAAGAGCCATACCTTGGACAAGAATCCATTCCTTGAGGTGGACCTCGGGCTTTGTAAAAGATCATTTGCTTCAGAAGCATATGCTTTGCTGTTACGATTACGGAGAAATGGTACCCCAATATGGCCAACGTCAGGCTGCAAAGAAGACAACAACAATGAATATCAAAATCCAGAGTATACAACAGCAGTAATACTGGCTGGTTGAGGGTAAGGCATGATATGACAAACCCGGGAATCCCGGAACACAACAAAGGAAAGTGTAACGACCCGGAATTTTCAGAAAGCACCAAAGCACGCAGTGCACAAATCTTGCATATCACAGTTCCATGTTAATACATTCAGATAAACATGAGACCACTAATCTTAATTAAGAAAACAATAGAGGACTCATGAAAGATCTCAACAATCAATTAATTACCAAAATAAGAGATACTCAGCAGGAAATTGATGGAAACTTACAAGCATTACCACATTAGTAAAGATTTCATGCTAATTTAAGAACACATTTTCTCAGTAAGATCAATGAGAGTTGAAATCACAGCACAGTAAACCATCAAATACACAATGCCTGGTTTCTTAAACCCCAATACGAAAAATCGAAACGAAATACCAAGACAACAACAGTACCATAGATATCAGCACCAACATTAGTATTTATCAAACTAAAAAACCAGCAAATTAAACAACTTTTTTTTACAAAAAAAAGGTCAAACTCCAATCAAATGAGATTCAACCAAGGTTGCAAAGAAGACCCATTTGACCAAAAAATAACAGATCTTTGAGACCAAGCTCACCTGAAACCCTAGCTGACCATTCCGTCCCGGTTCACTGGAACCCGTCTCCGGTAACTGCAGCCGCCACAGACCAGCGGCGAGCTTCCTGGCCGACAGGGGGGCCTCTCTTCCCTTCCTGCCCTTTCTCCTCCCTCCGTCTTCTCTCTCCTCCTCAGGGCCATTTTGGTCCTTTCGCCTCTCCCCGTGCTCCTGGCGCTCTTCTGGGCCTTCGTCGATCTTCCACTTGAGTAAAGGCGTCTCGGGTCGGCTCCGCTTTCCGGTCGGAAGTCCGGCCCGCTTCAACCGAGCCGAACCGGGTGCCCGGGTCTTCTTGCGGGTGGTGGTGGGTCTGTGGAGGTGAAGATCCGAGTCCGGCGGTGGGAATGTTGGCGAGAGGGGGCGGGGCTTGCTGGGTATCTTCATCTTCTCGAGTGAGATTCAGCCATTTACACAGAGAAAGTAAAGGGTTTTTGTGGTGTGTGTGCAGTGTGGGTGTACTGTGTAATGGGAAGGAAGTACAGAAGAGAGAGAGAGAGAGAGAAGAAGATGATATGATGATGAGAGCGTTAGAGAGAGAGAGAGAGAGAAAATGACGCACAGAGACTGAGACAGAGACGCACACAAGCACACAGGCATGTACAAGAGGAGGTATTTTAGGTATAAAAATACAGTGTTAGAGGTAGAAATATACGGACGTGAATTTTTATGTATATATTTTTATACGGTCAACTACGTATCTTACTCCTGAGATTTCGAGGCTGGTGATATGGAAAGCCGTTGCACGACGTCGTTTACAAAAATAGGACGTTGTAATGTAAAGGGTTTTAATTCGCGTATTAACCTTTTAATAATGAAAACTAAAATAAACACCGTATAAAAACTATTTTTTAAGCTAAAAGATTCACTTTTTTTTTTCTGAAATTATCACATTTTGTCTAAAGGAAGAGTCGAATAATCACATTTCAACCTCGTATTAACTTGGCGGATAAAAAAAAAATCGTATTAACACATCGTGAATGCTAATTAAGTAGAGTTGTACTATATCCACTCATCTGTTATATTTTTTCACACATCTTATAACTATAAGATGGATGATAAATATAAAGTGGGTGAAAAAAATAAAACATGTAGGTGAGCATAGTATCAATCGTTAGAGCATCTCCAAGAGAATATGTAAAATAGAGAGTGAAAAGTGTTGTTAAAAGAATAAAATATTAATAGAAGTTACAAAAGTAATAGAGACGATTGAATAGTGATGAAGTTTTATTAATTTTTAATGTTTAAGAGGAGAGAAAATTTAACAAAATAAATAGTTGTGAGCTAAATTTGTAGAGTGACTGTTCATTTCGTTAGACTATAGTGATACTTTTGCTTTTAAAAAGTAATAAAAGTAGGAGCAATGATTGAGTAATGATATTTTATATATAATATTTTATAGTTTTCTTGACACTTTTTTATGCTCTAAAATAGAGCGTCTCTTGGAGACGCTCTTACATTTTTACTCACTAATTCTTGTTCATGGTCACTCCATCATAAAAACATAAATCTAAATTTATATTCGATCAAAATACTATTAAATACAATTTTTTTCAAGAGGTATACTTAGAATATTATTTTTTTAAAACGACAGGATAATCTTTCAATACTAAACACATCTAATTATGGGGAAGAGAATTCAAACACGGGACTTCGGGTGCAAGGGCAAAATGCTCGTAACCAACTGAGTTACAAATCACTTGCGTACACTCAAAATATTATTCCATATCCTGATTTTTTTAACACTAATTGTATTTTTTCTTTTATGACAAGTATACCATTTTTTTTCTTTTATGACAAGTATATTGTATTTTATCATTTGATGCATCTTTTAAAAGTAGATTTATAGATTCACACACGCACACGCTACCTCAAGTTTTTTATCAAATAGGAAGGGATTGATAGAGGAATACTTAATGAGATTGATAGGGAAAGCAGATGATGTGAATTCATTCTTTGTAGAAACGCATTATCTCCATGATAAATGACATATAATACAATAGAATCTACATGTATGCCCACAAGATATTGTAATTCTTCTTTTAGTTATGTCAAGAAAATATATTTTTGTTCATTAATTGCTAACAATAAAAATGGACTAATTATGTAGGGCTTCCTTATCAAAGCTCCCTATGAATGATTAGATGTTCTTGAGTAAATATCAAAATGGTGGACTAGGGTTGGCTCCCTTTTCATTTCAATTGTTTTCTTCACATATATATTTTGGCCAAAATTTTGATTTTTTTGAGTAGTTTGAATTGTTAATTGTTTAACTTATGTAATTTACTAATTGTTGCATCAGAAGGACATTGATTTAATTTTTTCACCTTTTTAAACGAAATTAGTGCTTAAAAGGTTCATTTTACCCTCACAAACTATTTATATTGAAAAAAATTGACAAAATTAAGTCATTTTCTTGGATTGTGTATTTAGCAAACTATTATGGTGAAATTGGATGATAATTAAATGGAGTCAATTGCAGTCAAGATATGCTATGGTTTGAGTAAGCATCCGACATTGTCGGAGTAGGCTACAGTGCTCGCAAGCATTGGATGCTCACACCGATCTCACCGTTAAAAGGAGGGAGGAGGGAGGAGAGAGGGGGGGAAGGAGGGTGAGATCAGTGTAAGCATCCACTGCTTGCGAGCACTATAGCCAGTCCCGACATTGTCATTGACTTATTGAGGATATATAGCTCACGTGTTTAATCTTTAAAGTGTGGTACTCTTTTTATTTAGCCGGATGAAAGATTTCGGAAAAATTCTTAACTGATGCCCACTTCGTTGTATTTTATCTTATGCATGATATTTTTTTCGTATCAATGAATATCGTACTTTTTGTCAAAAAAATTGTAGCACTAAAATGGAACTTTGCCAAAATTATAAGTTAAGATCAAAATTATGATTCTTGTGTTTTTTAAATTTATTGATTTATCGTGTTAGCAGCTATTACTGTCTTTATCAGTAATTTACTAATGTTGTTTTAAAGAAAAAGCTGTGTGTGTACTAAATTTATACATTTTTATGGTTCCATTATATTTATACATTGTACGAGTAATCTCCTCGGTCTCGTATTTTCACCAGAATTATATATATCATGAGATTACTTTATGTGCATGCAAAATCGTGGCACATCATTACCTTTAACAAGAACACGTGTGGAGTTTTGTGAACTAAATATTAGTGTAAAAGTATAAAGCCAAGGGCAGCGACTTAAATTGAACGGGCGTCTTAATTTCATAATGTAATATTATGTAAATAGAAATCCTTACCAATGTTATATGATTAGACTGAGACGCTATGGTAGTGATGAATTGTTTCATGTAAATTATGGTACCCTTCACTAATGCTTATATCCAAACTCAGTAGCACCTAGTAATATCCTCTAGTAGTTAGTTTATTTTGTCGTCTCAAATTTTAAACCAGTTGTTATTGATACTTCAAATAAGTCATTTGATGGTAATTGGATAGAGAAATACTTTATTTAAGAGTGAAAAATAACATTATGATAAGTATGGTGATAAAAAATAACTTACATGAAACATATATAGTTAATATGATGTCTAATACTAATCAAATAAAGACATGTAAACAAAAATTTAGATACATTTTTATTTAATTAACACATAATGTCACCTTAACAGTGCATCCATGTCATATAACTCCGAGTCGTGGCGATGCCTTTGCATTTTCGTACTTGCTATTTTAGTGAAGAAATGGTTAGATTTTGCTGGCTTGGCGAGACAGTCACAGATCTACTAGTTCTGGTTTTCGTATTATTGTTCAGCAAAAAGGTATCCGAGGGCGTCACCAGGTGGACGCTTCATCATATTACACGTGGCGACCGTGGCGATTTTGCATCCTATGCAAAAATTTGCTAGGCGACGAATGCGAGGGTATAAGTTTTAACTCGGGTCCTGAGCCAAAAACAAAAACAACACTAAACGAAGCTCTGCATGGCCGTGGGCTCCTCGTGGTGGTCACTGGCATGGTTTTAGATCTAAACCAATGATATTATTTATTTTAATCTGTATTTTATAACCCTAACACTCAGCATTTTATTTAGGTCAACTATATAATTAGGCGGCTGGCAATAGGGAATCCAAAGAGCAATGTCTCGTCTGTTGGACAATTGTTAGGGCTTTTGATTTTGACTGATCAATCAATCAATCTATAATTCTCATCAATGTTGTCAAATTAAAGAGTAAACTATATTTTGCACTCTCAAGTTTGGATGCAATTACAATCTCATACATTATCTTTAAAACATTACAATATCGGAGTAGGCTACAATGCTCGCAAGCATTGAATGCTTACACCGATCTCACCATTAAAATGAGAGAGGAGAGAGGAGAGAGGGGGGAAATGAGGGTGAGATTGGTGTGAGCATTCAATGCTTGCGAGCACTGTAGCCAATCCCTACAATATCATACACAAACTTGTATTTTAGTTGTAATTTTATACATCCGTTAGTCAAACCGTCAATTTGACCGTTAATAATGGTGTGACAACTGCAAATCCCACGATTTTGCTGATGTTGCTGTCATAAATATGTCATATAGGAAAAAAATAAAAAATAAAATTATTTTACAAATGTTAATTCAAGAAAAAAAAAACATTTTAATTCTAATTTTCTTTCTGCCTGTAGTTGTCACATCATTTAACAGTCAAATTGACGAACTGACTAACAGGTGTATGAAATTGCAACTAAAACACAAATTGATGTATGATATTGCAATGCTTTAAAAATGATGTACGAGATTGCAATTAGACCCAAACTTAAGGGTGTAAAATATAATTTACCTCAAATTAAATTAAGGGTTAACAAAAACCAATTAGGTTTTCGCTAGTGAGATCACATTTTATAAACCACATTTAAACCGTCTCTCTAATATCGGTAAGGTCCACAATACAAGTAGGTCTCATCTCTATTAGAGAGATAAATTAGATGTAATCTCCCTTGCATTTTCCATTTTTTAAATATTTTAATATGTGATTTCATATGAAAGTCTTGGAAAATGCACAAATGCAAGTTCCGAGAATGAAAATCTACAAATTTGCAGCGTAATTGGGCTACATTACTGAAAGAAGCATGGTGCTCTTGCCTAAACAGCCTAAATTTTAAAACCAAATTAACCGTTCAATAGTGATTTGGTTTCTCCATTTAATAGTTTGACAAAGGGATATGATTCTGACATGCTTCTTTTAGCTTTTAACACAACTTTAGTTATTTTTTAGTTTTCGAATTGAATTAATTAAACAAAAATTACAGACATGATTAAACTAAAATATGTAAGAAACTAAAAATAGTATGACTTTATCATTTTCATTTGACAAAAACAACATTTTGAAACACATTTTCTCATTTCATTTTACTTGATATTTGTTTAGCATGATAAACATTTTCATTTCCATCGAACACACTAGTAGTACAGTTCAATAGTATTTCTTATAACTTGTAACTAGAATATATCTTAAGTTCAGATCTCATAAATAACGAGTTCGATACTTAAATATCACCGACTGATTGTGGTTGTGCTGTTTCACCATAATGCGTCTTCTTGTGTTAAAATAAAACACATACGTCTGAATCGAAGGGCATCTGGGCCCAGGTTACCGTCAATCCTAATTTGTTTAATTGATGTGGGGGGAGGGGGGGTGGTCACCAATGAACTGCCATGCAAACCAAGTCCAATGCCTTTGCCCACCTCGTAGGCTGATTTGAGAGTTGCACAGTGCATTATTTGGTTGCAGTCTGAAGTTGTTTAGGTTTTGGAACCACCTACGTAACTACATACATATTCATGGACCCTATCAACAAATAAACAGTTCAGTTTCCATACGATTATATCCACATATGGTTTTAATGCATTATTTGTTCTACCCTAAAAACATTGAAAATCATGTGTGAGACTTTATTCTTGCCTTCTGTCTCCCCATTTGCCGAGAGAGAGACAGAATATAAACATGCATTTAAACAAAAGATGACTGCAATGGCGAATCCATAAATTTCACTTTAAGGGGTCATGATTTAAAGGTTCAAAATTTTTTTGTATATGAAATATTATAGCTTGTGAAATTAAGGAAGATTAATAGGATTTTTGTTTCGAGGAGGCTGAGAATAAACATATGTCACCCTAGTGAAATTCAATGAGCTCTTGAAAATGCATTACTATACATAAGTGAAAACTTAATTAAAAGAGAAAAATAAAAATTGCATCATCAAGCAGACCTTGATCGAAATTAATGAGAAATTGGTTCAAAACATAAAAAGTTTTGGAAACTATTATTAGCAATCCAAATAAATCATATATCATTTATTCCTAGCAAAACGTTTTATTTAAAAAAATATTAATATTATTTAGGGCAGAGGAAGGATTCAAAACTATTACTATAATAAATCATGTATTAAACAAGTTAAGTATATGAAAGATAATATTTGGTAACTTAAAAAAAAATATTTGTATTTTAGTTTTTAGGTAAATACTTTTTTTGATCGAATGAATTTTAGATAATATTTACGCAGCTTTGGTTTTAATTTTTAGGTAAATATAGTGGGAGTCATGGAACAATGGCCAGAAGATGATGGGATAAGGAGAAAAAAAACAAAAGCAACTCTCTAGTTTATAGGTCCTAGCGTTTTACTAAAGGTAGGTACTATTCTAAACGACATCGTTTAGCTTATAATAGGCAAAATAGGGACAATCCATCTTCTTCCTTGCGAATTCTCACCGTCGTTGCTGCATTTAAATACAATTTTCAGATTCCAGTGAATATCATATACCTATTACTTGTTCTTTTTCACAAAAGTTTGGCTGGGCTATAGCCTAGCCACCCTTGCACATAGGAACGCTCACAGCTGATGCCGAGACTGGTTGGGGCATTTCGTCGAACACTTGGTGCGCACGCGTGCCCACTGCCCAGAAAACAAAGGGGTCATCCATGGCCCTCCCCAGCCGATTGACCCCTCGTGGATCCGCCATTGGTTGACTGCAAGGAGTTTATACTCGAGCAGGGTTAAGAAAATTTTTCGTCAACAGCCGAACTTATGTGTTCGGTTCTCACTTTTTTTGTATGTTGTTTGTATACAAAAAAGGAATTTTGTAAATCGAATAAAGAGAACAAGGCAATAAATCGAGCTTTTTTTTTTTTATGGGAACAAATCGGGCAGACTAAGCTCTTATGTTAAATTAGTAATTAAATGTCAGCATAGGGCTGCAATACAATGTTTTCTTTCTAAACAACCTCGTAGTCTCGTATGTTATCACAACATACAGTAAGATGTAACACAATAAACTAAAACATTACTTGTATAACAATTTTTTTTTTTTTTTAAAAAAAAGAGGACCAGCTGGTGGCCAAACCACTACAGTCCACATTTTTGGAGGCCGGGAAGACTCACAGAGGCATTTCAGCCTCTCCTTGACCACTATCGTGTGATTCACCAATGTCAAGAATCGAACCCAGGACCATCGTCTATAACAATTAACATCGTTTTCGTTTCTTGTTTAAAGATTAATTATGACCTATTAGAGCATCTCTAATAAAATAGACAAATAAGTAGTCAAACTAATCCACAAGACTGCAACCTTTTAAGTACATTCCACAAGAGTGCAATTTTTACCCCAATGGAGGTGAGGATGCCCACGTTTGGTTGGGCTCCAATTGTCCATTATCATGTTGGAGAATAAGAGTAAAATTCAGAATTAGTCTCTAAACTCTCATCTAAGTTTAGAATTCATTCTTGAACTATTTTTTTGTTAATTCATGTCTCTGAATTTAACAAAATATGCAATGTTCATCCTTTCGGCAGATGTTGTCAGCCTTCCTGTCCAAAAAGACCACATGCCATGCACGTGAGGTGTGTTTTCAGGGGTATATAAGGCAACAAGAGAGAAAATCATATTTGCCTCTACTGGGTCTATCGAAGTTCGGAGGGCAGGGGGAGAGCACAAGCTCCTCGAGTTTCTTAGCCAAATCAAAGTCGATTTCGGTGAGCCAGGCCTTGGCAGTGTCGGCGAACTCGTGGTTGGGTTGGCTGTCAAGGGTTTTGAGGACCGAACTCTCGATGCGTTGTATGGCGGGGATGACTTTGGGGTCGAAGATGTGGGGCATCTGGTTGAGGATGGGAGATTACTCGAAGGGTTGTGCGTTGTGGTCTAATTTTGCCTTCAAATTTGATTTTCCCTCTTTGTTGCCCTATATACCCCTGAAAAACACCTCACTTGCGTGGCATGTGGCCTTTTTGGACGAAAAGGCTGACATCATCCATCGAAAGAACGAACAGTGCACATTTTGTTAAATTCAAGGACGTAAATTAACGAAAAAATAGTTCAAGGACGAATTCTAAACTGGGGTAAAAATTCAAGAACTAATTCTAAATTTTATTCTGGAGAATAATATGGTTTTAAGCATCATGGACTTCGACAATACTACCGTGAAAATAAGGTAGACTAGGATCGTTAGGAATTGTTTCTCAACTAATCACTTATATTAGAATTACTTTTATTACGAATATATTCAAAATTTTATTGAAAATCCAAATTTCATGGAAAGCACTTGAAAGTAAAAGTTTTAAAGGTTCTTTAGATATAAGCTCTTGTAACTCTTGTTTTATAAATTTAAACCCATCCATCTTTAAACATCCAAATAAAACTCAAAATTCAAACTTGTTGACATGTGAGAAAATAAGTAACATAATATTACAAATTATTTACAACTTACGCTATAATACCCTAATTATGTTAATGAAACAATTTAACATTTTAAAATTCAAATATTAGGTGCACAATTTGTGGGAGTGAAAAACTGTATGCTTTCAAGAGTTGACTTCACAATTATAAATTTATTATAGTATGCAAATAATTTACCTATACTTTTTATCTAAAATATAATTAAATTAATTTAATCAAATAGTGACACATCCCGATCCCGGACACACAAGGTGTCGGGAAGTGCTGGCCGACACGTGTTAGGTGACGAAAGCCAATTATGCATGAATAAGTGAAAGAGTAAGAATAAGAAGAGTTGAGTGCGGAAGTAGAAGTGTGGTGAGGGTTAAAAACCCATAATACAGGATGCATAACAGTCAAAGCAAAGTAAATAGTGCAAGAGTATAAAAACATTCACATCCCCGTGAGGATGGATAAATAAAAGTTAACTACAAGTAGTAGGAGTGAATCCTACATAAACTGAAGCAATGTCAGAACCGTCGACCACCGCCAAAGGAAGTCCTCGTGTCACCGATAAGAGAACCCACCACTAGGTCTTGGAGGGGCGCAAAACATAAAACGGTGAGTGGGTCAAAAAGCAAAGTTTGATAAAACCTTTGTTCTCAAGAGTATACTAACCTCTCGCTGGAAAACAAGTAAAGTTTGAAAACACGTCATACCCTCTGGCATGAACCTCAAAATACTATAACAAAAATAATATACGGGTACTCCCCGACAATGATTACTGACATGCTCACCCATATGTAAACACACAAGTCCAAGTAGCTAAACTACGAGGAACATGCTAGGTATATAAGTAATACGCTAAGTACTACAATGACACGAGTCTAACACTAAGAGCTGTGCACAAAGTGCGTCACACAAGTTCGAGTTGCCTAGTGCAACCTAGAACAGGCTAGTACCTACAATGGATCCAAAGCTGCGTAGCGGTATTGGTAGTGACTACTCCAAACGTCAAGGCTAGTCCTGGCAACAAGACTGAGTACTAATACCTGGGGTGTTATACATCTACTGAGGAGCAATAGTATAAAACATGTATGGCAATATAATACGAATGTTCTACCTCCAACAAACGTATATGATATGAGTTATGCTAACAGTTTAAAGAAAGCATTGAAAACCATACGTACATATACATTTATCAAAGCAAAGACCCACTCACTCACCTGTAGGTAGCCGAGTCGTAGCCCCCCTGTCCTGGGTAGCCCCTGTAGTCCTCTGGATAAGTCTCACATATATGAGATATCATTGTACTAATGATTAAACTCATAAAGGTTACTAATTAACTAATTAATTACACCTATCCCTTGTTTGCTCAACTCGGAGGTCCAAAACACCTCGAAAAATACCATACATACTGCCTCTAGGTAGTACGCGTCATCACAAGTCACCTCGCGAAGACGGAATCGAAAAAAGATGCTCCACGCGCGGCTCAAACGCGGCAAGCCGCGGCCCCACGCGCGGCTCAAACGCGGCAAGCCGCGGCCCCACGCGCTGCTCACGCGCGCCGGTCAAAGCTGGTCAACGCTGACGTCAGCGCCAGTCTGGATCGATTGCTGATGTCAGCGCCAGTCTGGATCGATTGCTGATGTCAGCGCCGGTCTGGACTGGTTTGCTGACGTCACCGGATCGGTTTGCGTTTCCCCTCAAACGGTTGGGAGTTTGGGCAGTCCATGGCGTCGAGACGAAGAAGGTGGTGATTTTCGTTCGCCTCGATTCGACGGGTTTTCGTCGGTGTGCACTGTGCACACACAGTGAGAGAGAGAGAAAAAGTCAAAAACTGGGGAAAAAGAAAAGTGACGGGGAAGAAGGAAAAGGGGAAAGAAAGAAAAGGAAAATTGGATTTTGTGGGGGTATTGTGCACCCACCAAAATAGTAAACTTACGCGCTCACATATACGAAATAAACACGCACGTGTAAAAAATATTCCCCGAGAATTATTTTATAACAAACTTTTTACGGGATGTTACAAATAGCATGTCTCTATTTTTGTACTAATTAATTTACCTATATATAAATTTATTTGTGATTAGCACATTATTTATTTTTGTACGTAAATTATTTTGCATGTATTATTATTTTATATGCAAATAATTGACCTATATTTTTATGTAAAATGTAGCTAAATTAATTTTGAAGCAAATGACATTTCTTTATTTTGTAGGTAAATTATTTTGCATGAATTTTTACCTATATTAGGCACTTTTTTTAATTATATATATATGTGTGTGTGTGTGTGTGTGTAAAATAATATACCTACATTTATATGTAAAATATAATTTTTGTAACATTAATTAAGCATGTATTATTACATATATTAGGCATGTTTTATTGTTATTGTGACATCCCACATCGACCAATGGAGAGGGGGTGACTCATTGGGAAGTTGCTCGTGAGTTCCCAGAAACAAAACAGTGAGGGCGTGGCCCAAAGCGGACAATGTCGTGCTACAGTGGAGCAGGTATGGGATGTGATAGTTATTATATATAAGGCAATGAATTTATAACAATAATGTTTTTTTCCTTTTGTAAAATCATTAATTCTCCCTTACCATCCGTATGGAATTAATTGTGTACATCAAACATTCAAATATGGGTATTTTAGGCATCCAAAAAAATTTAAAATGTGTAAAGTTAAACATAATTAATGAATTTGCTAATGTGGAGTCTAGTCAATGAGTTATATTCAAGTAAAAAACTTATGTAGGGTTTTATGTAGAGAAAGTTAAATTTCAGGTGCTAAAGTCATATTTTCAGAAGTATTAATATATTCAAAATTTTATGAATATATTCAATATTGTTGTAGTGAGTGTTTTCAAAATAAGAATTTAGTAAGTGTTTTTTCAAGAACGCTTCTATGAGTTAGAAATATTTCGAGTTTTTTTGCCACAAACACTAATAAACGCTTTTGGTCATCAAAAGAACTTTTAACACTTTTAGAAACAATTTTAATAAGGTATACCATGGGGGAGATATAAACGTATCAATCATCTGTGTAATATGTTTTACTTGGGACATAATAAAAAGACCAAAGGTAGTTGTGACCAGTGGATATTGTTGTAGCACTTCGTACTATTGAATACAACCACAGTTTATTATTTTTTCATTAATGTCCATCGCTAGATTAAACATGAATCAATCTCAGCCGTCCATCATCTCGTAATACCTGATGATACATAAAACTAAAGATTTTTTTACAGTAACCTTCTAAGAGCCATTCCCGTCAAACTTAATTTTATATATGTTCCTCTGTACTCCGAGACATTGAACGTAGCATGTAGACCCATCGTTTTGGACGCATCAATGAGTTAAACTAAACAATTTGTTGCCAGACATTACAAGCGGACTCCTTACGTTTTTAAAATGTACTTTTCCCTTAAATTGTAGGTTCGTTTTAAAGTTTAAATCTTAGTTTTCAACTTTTCATACAAAGGGGGATAACCATAACATGCTCAATGGCAACAAGCCAACAACCAGGATAAGAGGAGGTGATGCTGGTGTTTACCATTGATCAGAATCCGGCCGGTAATAAAATAAATTCGGTGAGGGATTTGGTTATGACAAGGGAAGAAGGAATACTTGAGAGAATGAGAGGGCATGATGAGTAGGGAAGGACAATATTAGACCGAATTTGCAAAACAAGTTCGATTTGGATTGAAATTGATAGCGAGCTTAACCACAAGAGTATTATTAAGAGTTCTGTTGTCATAAGACTAGGATTGCCATGACTAAAATCATACATGATATCCCATAAGTATTTCAAATAGGGCAATTAGCAGGAATGATCAGTTTTTGACATTTGGGTACAAAAATGATCAGTTTTTATTATGTTGTCATTATATTATCATTGCGTGGTTGTTATGTCATCGTTGAGTCATCAATATATGATCAATATATTGTTGTTATTAAAAATTAATCGTTTATGCAACTAAATATAAAAGATTGATCACTCCTACTAATTATCGTTTCATATATGAGAAATTTAAAACTAGTGAAAATACTCATTAAAATAGACCACTAAAAATTTCATCAGAATCCATGAAAGCCTATTAAAATCTACTAAAATCTATACTGAAAGTTTCACAAACTTTATTGGAATCCATATCAAATTCACTCAAAGTCCATGAAAAATATCACAACTTGATGTAAAGTGGCAATTGTCTCTGTGAGCATGTTTTTCATGGTGAATGTGTTAATTGAGTGCAATTATCTTATCACATGTAGATATAACTTTTGAGATATGACTTCTACTAATGAAAACCACTTTTTTGTTTGCCTCATAACTTTTCTTTTCTTTCTTGTGCTTAACATGACTTCTTATATGGTTGGAAGGGCCTCACTGTCGAAAAAGCTGGTTACAAATATATCTGACATTTCCACCAAAAAAGGAAATTAGAAGTTTACTAACCAATAACAAATAATATATCTAAGTTTACTAATTATATGTAATACTTTCTTTGAATTCTTGATACGGTGGGATTAATCCTTTCAAAAACTAATGAAAAGTTCCTTTTAAAATAAAATATTAATTATTGTTGTGGTCTATTTTATTGAATGGTGTGGCAAAGAGAAACAGTAGAGAATAGAACAATGACTTTAGGATGGTGAGAATATCCCAATCCATATCTACTTATGATTTACACAATCACATTTATCACATGTTAATATTATCTACGACACTCCCCATTGAGTGTGTAAATACTCAAGTAGATATCGCATCAGATCTTCAAAATGATGTAGAGATAGTTGATGAAGTGTCTCGTAGGCACGATAGAGAACACGCGAGTCATACAAGGATTTGCACATAAGAGTAAATCTCACAAAAATCTGGCTATGGTAAAACCCAAGCTCGGACAAAACTCATAGTTTAAGGAGAAAAAGTGAGTTAATGCAATATTGATACTTAACATCTACAGGATGTCAGTAGGATGGACACAAGGGTATGACTATCCCAGAATGGGTGCCTCGTTAAAACCTAGTCAGGCAACAAAAACCCAATAGGAAAAATGTTCCTGATCATAGGGAAAAAGAGTACATTAAGGTCAAGTGAGTATACTTCAGGATACTCCCATTGAGTTCGACAAAACTCTCCTTGAGAACTACAAGCATTGCAAATGAAAAATATTTGAGCATACCAAATCCTTGAACAAGCTTCTTCGGCAATGACTTCGTGAAAAGGTCGGCAAGGTTGTTTTCGGATCGGATCTGCTTGGCTTCAATCTTCTGATGCTTATGCTGATGTGATGTAGACGCAATATGCTTAGTGTTGACTTCTTGGATGTATCATGTTATGGTCTGGTCGATACATGCGGCGTTGTCTTCATAGATCGTCGTTGGGACTCAACGAAGGATGAAAAATTACAGGTGCTTCAAATATGCTTCAATGCGCACGTGTGGCTTCGTGTATGGCGATGAGCTCGAAGATGTCGCAACTAAGGTCTATTTGGTTGAACTCCAAGATATTGCGGTGTCCCTAACGGTAAAGACATAATCCGTATGGAAACCCTTGTGTGGATCAGACAGATAGTCTGTATCAGCGTATCCTACAAGGTAGGCATCATTTTGATAACCAAGGGGTTGTGGTTAATTCTGAGATGCGTAGGGATAGAATAAGCCAAACTCCGTAGTAACGGAAACACGTCTTTAACACCTATTTGATGGTAGCGTGTAGGCGCAGTGTTGTATCTCACCAAAAGATCAACAACGAAGGAGATGTCATGCCTAATGCCATGGACTAAGTACAATAAAGCGCTAATTGAACTTAGATATAGAACTTCAGGTTCCACAACCTTTTCAAGGGTCTCATTTGCATCTAGCATATGAATGGTCATGGGTGTACTCGAAGGCAACACCTTCTGGGTGTAGTTCGACTGGTGGACCAGAATACCATTTGAACTTTGCTCGAAACTTCAAGTCGAGACGGAAATGAGTTTTCCCAAGATCTTTCATCTCAAATTCCGACTTTAGGTGCGAGGCAGTTTTCTCAAACTCTTCTAAAGTCTAAGTGAGATTTATGTCATTGGCATAGACTGCAACTCTAGTAAATTTGATTTTGTACACGCATGGGCATAGTTTATTCACATATCCCTAACTGATCAAATATTCACTTAGACGGGTATACCACATCCACCCAGATTGTTCTAATTCGTAAAGTGAACGCCTCAATTCAATAGAGAGGGTGTTCAGTGGTCTAAAACTATTTGAATCAGTCTATAAAAGTCCTTCGGAAACTTCCATATAGATTAACGTATCGTGATCCCTATAGATATGTTACAACCATGTTCATAAGCTGCATATTTAGTTTTTCGGAAACTACCAAACTGATAAGGTAGCAAAAAGTTATGACGTCCATTATAGGGGAATAAATCTCCTCGTAATCAATCACAGGGAGTTGAGAGAAGCCTTGTACCACTAGACATGCCTCATATCACACTATTTCATTCTTCTCATTACGTTTCCTTACGAAAACCCACTTCTAGCCAATGGGCTTCACATGTGGATGTGTAGGAACTACAGGCCCAAACACTTTACTTTTCGCAAGTGAATCAAGTTCGACCTGGATTGCTTATTTTCAGTTTGACCAATCAGTTCTACGTCGACATTCATTAACGGAACGCAGTTCGATATT
This sequence comes from Gillenia trifoliata, assembly GCA_018257905.1. Taxonomy (NCBI): domain Eukaryota; kingdom Viridiplantae; phylum Streptophyta; class Magnoliopsida; order Rosales; family Rosaceae; genus Gillenia; species Gillenia trifoliata. The sequence goes on along the minus strand of CM031081.1, from coordinate 9,052,613 downwards.
GTCGCTTTTCACTATTTTGGGTAGCTACCATATACGTGAATATCATCGATGATAATCTCATTTCAATTCCATAACTCATCCATGCATGCATAATGGACCAAGACTACAGGTCTCAGGATAATCCGGATTAATTTCATGAGGTGGAATGGTTGAGATAGCCAACGAGGAAGGGATTCATTTTGTGTCATTTTTCTCAACTTCTAGGGAAGTGAATCCTTCGAGCTGAGTGATCTGTCACGCTTAAGCCCGAGAACAGATTGATTGGCTAGCCATTGGCGTACCGGGCCGTCCAACAGGGGCGGCCAACCGTCCTTCAGAGGCGGCACACCTTTCAGGGATGTTAACTCGTCGTTCGTTATGTACGTCAATCTTTGCAGGCATCAAAGAAAACGTCTGAAGCAACACTCTGGAATCTAGAATACGAGGATTAAGATGAGACATAGTGGGGACATCCACGATAATTCGTGTCGTTTTTCAGAAACGTTGACGTTCTTATCTCTCCTTAACGGCGGGAAGACTGTCTCATCGAAGTGACAATTTGCAAACTAGTGGTAATGAGATCGCGTTCAAGGGCTCTAAAGAGATAATTCGAAGGAGAGTTACATTCGACAAAGATTCACATCCTTCTTTGAAGACCCATGTTGGTACATTGCGGCGGCGCAATATGGCAGAAGGTGCATACCCAAAACGCGCAAATATGAAACATCAGGTTCGTACCCAGTAACCAACTGTAATGCTAAAAAGTATCGGGTAGCAATGAGCCTCAGGCAGACCAACATGGCTGCATACAAGATTGCATAGCCCTAGGCAGAAACCGAAAGCTTGGTGCGTTCAGCAAGATCTTGGCGATCAATTAATAATGCATTTGATGATCGCTTCTGCGAGGCTGTTTAGAGGTTGAACATGGGGAATTCAATGTTCAATTTCAAACCCAAAAGACATGCAATACTTTTCAAAAAATGTTCGATATAAACTCTCCGGCATTATCCAGTCTTCTAGACTTTATGGGATAATTAGGGTGGTGAGCCCTTAGATAAGAAACGGCTAGGAGTTTAGCAGCAATGCGTGTGGATAAACATGTGACCATTGTATCGATATATCAACCAAAAACTATATTTATATGATCCACATTTTGGTTGGATTAGCCCACATTATTCCCTTTAATCCACTGTGAAAAGAGGGTTTTGTAGTAGCTTTGCTAGAGATGATATAAAAATCCAATTTTCCAAACGAGCAGGCTTGGCAAAGTGTGCTTGTAGGCACAAAATCCTTACTCCAGGTAAGGTGATGCGTTGAGTAATATGTTGTATCGTGTTTCGACCTAAATGTTCCAAACGGTCGTGCCAAAGCAAGTAAACGATTCCAGGCCGGCTTATATGTGGCATGTCCTAGTTAGGAGGTAGCCCATTGGCCCCAAAACATAACTTCAAGCTTCATATTTTGGAGGTATTACAAAGATACTTCACTCAATTTTCTACAGTGGTTTTCATAATCATTGTTCTTTCGAATATTCTTAAAACTCAATGACGTTCTTCCGGAACGGAGAGAATATAAGGCCCCTTAATGGTAATTCAGTACTATTAATACAACAAGGAACGGTGTCAATGCCCTTAATCAGGTTAGATAGACCTGAATTCGTTGCTAAAAAGGTGATTTAGGTTTGAAGTTAGTGTGCATAGTAGCACATTCATCCAGACAACTAACTTCCCCACATTTATACCTTATCCACGTTAATTGAATTCGGTCACATGTATAAGAAACATGATTCAATTAACTCATATTCGAGGACAATATCCATAACTAAAACATACACCAAAACTTGAATCCAAGAACATAGAAAATTGTTCACAAATTAAACCAAATTGGATAGGAAGTTCGGCCAACATGACCTTGCATATCAAAATTTTGCTTTTCCAGATGTGTTAAGTGAAGCAAAATTAGTCTCACGGATTGACTATGGGAATGGTGCTCCTCAACAACATTAGTAGGGGCACAAATAAGTGTATAACCAATGATCTATTCCATCAAACGAAAGTAAATTTAGCACGGTTGAGGTTCAGGAATATTGTCCCTTATTCTTGAAGTTTTGGGTCTTAAGTGCTAAGGGATCACAAGTTTGGTCGTGATGCCACCCTCTTGGTAGACCTTGATTCTACCATTATTCAGTACTCTTTAGCTGAAGATGGATGAGCAAATTCGGTAGGCGTCTGTCGAAGCAAAGCCTTGTGTACGGTACACCTCTTCCGAAGCAGAGCGTGACCTTCGGTACATCCCTGTCAAAGCAGAGCGTGACCTTCGGTACATCCCTATCAAACCAGAGCATGCCATTCTGTAGACTCCAGCCGAAGTTGGGTCATACCATTCGGTATGCTTCAGCCGAAGTTGGGTCTATATCGTTCGCTAGACTCTAGCCGAAGTTGGGTCACACCATTCGGTAAACTCCAGCCGAAACTGGGTCTATACCGTTCGGTACCTCCCAGCCGAATCACTGGGGTACTTATTTCACTGTTGTGTTTTTCAATGAGCAATGCGGTAATAATCAGATCCGAGAATTTAGTGAACTTCTGCTCTCTACAGTGCTTCTTCAGAGCATATTAAAAAGCATGGAAGGACGAGAAAATCTTCTCCAGTCAAAATTCAATCAGATTCTATAAACTTTAGAACTGTACCTATTCACGGATGAGGTTCAATCATGTCTTGCGTCAAGCAAGATATGTCTTGCTTCGGGCAAGATCATCTTTTCATGATTAGAAGGGTCCGTAGAGCGAGTCAAAGAGCTATGGAACCCTCGTCATCGAGGTACTTCCATTTACAATGCTTCTGGCATAAGTCTTCGAATGAAGATCACGACGAAGGCTTATTTAGCTCTAACCACGCCATTGTTGGCTTCAATGTTTCTATGCTTTTCAGTAGTCAAGTGGAGCTTCACAACTCGTGCCCACATAAAGTAGTTTCTGCCAGAAACTTCCATGTTAGCGAAATCGAATTTGTTACGGTTCAAAAATCCACTGGATTGAGGGAACAAGATTATTGTTGGTACTTATGGGAAATAAATTCTCCATAATCATAAAAGTTAGAACATTCGGGTTCTAAGACATGGTTTGGTTTAGTGGATTAATCATGAAGAACTTCGGGTCTCTACATAAGTGGTGAGTTTTAGGAAACATAAAAAAAATGTTTCTATGGCATTTTGTTGAAACTACGGGTTCGAAATTAAAAAAAAAAACATGAACTTCAAGTTCATGGGTACCTGCAAACAAATGCAATATATAATATATAAAGCAATTGAAAGAGATATAGTGAATGTGGGTAACTTCGGGACCCAAGTGTGAAAAAGTAAGTCACATCCCAAAGACTGTGGGGCTGCGGGCGAAAAAAAAAAAGGTTGATGGGCTGGGGGCTAGCAGAGAAAAAGAATAGGTTAACATAACCCAAGCCCAAACATGGGCTAAGAAAGAAAAAGTGAAAATTCAAAGCCCAACTCATGGGTTTGTATTTCATGTAGGGCAAGTGATAGTGAAGGCTCAAAAGAAAAATGATGGATCAGAGCCCATTTGGGCTTTGGATCCGTGAATGCAAGCCGGTCTGCAATAGGCCCAAAAGGCTGCAGACTTTTGGTTTGAGAGCAACCCAGGTTGTGGGTTCACCGTATTCGATGGCGCAAGTGGCAGTTTGTTGTATCATAGACGCCAAAGGCGTCGAAGGGAGGTGATCTCAGGCCGGGGAGGTGAGCTGGAAAACCAAGGTGATGGGGTTCCCCCAAAATCCGTGAAGGATTTCAACTACATGACCCAAAAAATGCGACGAGAATTCGTCGGTATTTTGCTCGTTTTGTCGTCGGTGACGACGTTTCCTCGAGGACGACGCCTTGCAAGTTGTCGGGAAAGTCCACGACTGCTGGCGTGGGTTCTGAATTGCAAGCGAGATCGTGGAGGTTCGAGGTCCAAAAAAAGTGACAAGATTCGTCTAGAATCCTGTAATTCAATTGTCGGGGATGGTTATTCCATCACTGGCGGAACGACTTCTGGTCGTTCTAGGCTTTGAATCTCACCACAAGGCGGCTGGATGCAGCTGTTCGATTGTAGGCGAGGTGGTGAAAATGGTAGCCAGATCTGAAGGTCAGTGACGACGCAAAATGACGTCGTGTCAGGTCAAGAGGGTTTTGGGCATGAGCGGCTCATATGGCTCGGCTTAGCTCGCGCGGGGTTTTTGTTTTTTGTTTTTGTTTTTTTTTATTTGCTTATTCACACGTATTCAAATCACCACAATTATAATATAACGATAATAATAATTATGAATGATAATTTAAGCATAAGATTATAATTCGTTAAAAAGCGTAAAATTAGGGTTCACGCATCATGATGAATGTTTCATAAAATCAAGGCTGAAAAAATATCGAGATTGAGACCATGTTTTAGAAGTACTTGGATTGCTGATAAATATTGTGAATGAGTTTGTAGAAGAATCGCCTTCAACTCCAGATTTCCATCTTCAATACGTTAAATCTTGTTCAACATAAAATAGCAAGGAGAAAATTGAATCAATAGCAAGTATATTAATTCAATAAAATAAAAAGTAAATTAAAATAAGAATTATTGAAAATAATACTCCCCGTGATTGAAGATGGTCAAAACTCTGGTATAATTCTCTGTAGCACAGCGAAAAAAGCATGTTGATAACGTGTTGTGGGCTATTTTACTGAAGGGTGTGGCAAAGAGAAAAAGTAGAGAAAGAGATAAGGGCTTGAGGAATTGTAGATGCATAGTGCCTTTATTTAGAGTGAAATAAGTACAATCATAATAAAACAATAACTTTAGGATGATAAGAATATTCCAATCCATATCTACTTAGGATTTACACAATTACATTTATCACATGTCAATATTATCTACAACAATTATAAATATTTAATAACAATTTATTAATTATAAGGACAACAGTTCAAACAATATATTAATGATAAACACTCAATAACAATTTATTAATAATAAAGACAACAAATAAACAAATAAACAAAAAATAGGCTATGGCATTTTTGTAAATAAGTTAAACTTTGGTGGTACTGACAGTTTATACACAATTAGGTCAACTATTTATACACAAGTACAACTGTTTATACACAATTAGGTCAACTGTTTATACACAGGTGACATGTGTTTATGTACAGCTACGGCTGTTTATACACAAATGACATGTGCATAAACAGTTAACCTAATTGTGCATAAACAATCGGTGCTACCAAAGTTCAACTTATTTACAAAAATGCCACTACCTCTTAAACTTCAATTTATTTACAAAAATACGACAATTTTTTTTAACTTCAACTTAATTACGATTCCGCCACTAAACTTCAACTTATTTACGAAAATACGACTGCTTTTTTTATTTGTCCTTATTAATAATTGTTATTGAATGTGACACACCCCGACCCGAATATCCAGGTGGACACCCGATATCGAGGCGTGCTGACCGTCATCCCGGAGGAGTGACGAAGTCATGATGAAATAATTGAGAATTTAAATAGTGGAATAAAATGAATTTTGAGATAATCTGAATAAAAGAGTGCAGAAGTGCGTAGTGTGGGATAAGACCCATTATTACACAAATATCAGAGCTAGGATGCAGTGAATTTAAAAGAATATTCCATTCTCGTAGGATGGATATAAACACAACAGAAGTGAAAATACATACTTCCACGAAGGGTAAAATGGTGATTTCAGCAACAGCCACCGAACTCGTCTGCCAACTAATATCTAGGACCTGTAGGGGCGAAAAACAAAGGTGAGTGGGTCAAGTACAGTTTTATAAAACCTTTTCAAAAGTGTGGATGTAACCCCTCGCTGTAAAACCCGTAATTTGCCAAAATATATAAGTTTAATCAACAATAAACAACAATTATCAATACTTGGGACATGGCCCACAAGGATACGAGTGAGATATAAATCAACAGCAATAAAAACAACACATTACTTATCGCATAATCATAGCACACAAGTCATGCAGAAAGTAGCTACATGACAGGCTGGGTGTTTACAAATTTACGCTCTAGCACTACATGCACGTGAAGCTGGCGCTAAGCGCATCACAACAAGTTCGAGTTGCCAAGGCAACCTAGAACAAGCTAGCACCTACGATGGATCCAAAGTGAGCGTGTCGGTGCGTGTGAACATACACGTGAAGCTGGTTTACTCTCAGACAGTGCTAACACCGTGCAATATGCGTGATAAGTAATAAAACTCTAAAACGTATAGACATGCCAACATTTATTCAAATATGCTAAAAAGCATGATGAACACCTCATAATATGATAAGTAAAACATTTATCGAGTTTAATAAGATATGGCATGCTATACAAGTTCATAAAATCGCATTTGAACACATACTAGAAATAATAATATCTTAATAAGAAAGGGCCCACTCACTGGTATGTCGTCGGGTCGTAGCTGCCGTACCTAGCCTGACCAAGGAGTTCCTCGGGATAGGTCTCACCTATATGGGAAGTCACTATACTAATCATTATACAAGTCTATCCAAATATAAATAAGGAAACGACTCGAAATCTCTTTTGTTTGCTCGAATTGGAGGTCTAAAACACCTCGAAAATTACCATACGTACCACCCCTAGGTAGTACGCGTCGTCACGAGTCGCCTCGCGAAGACGGAACTGGAAAAAGATCGCTCACGCGCCCCCACCCGCGCCGGTCAAAGTCAACGGTCAACAGTCAAGTCAACGCTGACGTCATCAGGCCGGTCTGAACCGGGTTTGCTAACGTCAGCGCTAGTCATCCCTGACCTTTTTCTGGTCGCCGGCATCGGCGCCGGCCGCCGCGCCGGTCGCCGGAAATTGGGTATTTTGGCCGGAATTTCTGGAATTTTCAAAGCTTCATAACTACTTCGTTTCTAAGCCAAATTTTACGATCTATATATCAAAATGAAACTAAAGACAAGTAGAGTTCAAAAATGCTTACCAACACCTCAAAAAGTGGTCGGAAGTGGCCGGAAAATGGCTCGAAAGAACCGGCCAAAAGTGGACGTCGTCGATCTCACCGTTTTCTCCACTTGCAGGCCTTGGGTTAGGTTCCCAAGGTTTTCCAGAACATGTTTGGTGATGAGTTTGAGTTGATTCGAGGTCCAAATCAACGAGTTCTTCGTTGGGAAATTTTGTGAAAACGGTCGGGAAAATCCCAGATTTTCTGGGTTTGTTTTGGTTGGTTTTCTGGGCACCAAAGTCTGGGTTTTGGTCAAAAAAATGGAGGTGAAGAGTTTGGGAGTGAGCTTGGTTGGAAGGAAGGGCGAGAGTGAGAGTGAGGAGCCACGGGGTGGCTTGAGAAGTTTGAGTGCGTGTGTTTCTTGCTGAGCCTTTGCATGATTTTGTAGTGATTTCTGCAAGCAGAAATCACGGCACCAATTGGGGAAAAGCACGGAGACAAAATCAGTGCAGATTTGACAGCTAGAGTGTGGGTGGAGTGTGATGAAAAATCACACAGAATTTGCTCAATTTAACGTAGCAAAATTCAACTGATGAACATGCAGTCAAAACGCATGCAGGCGTGCAGTCAGAAAATAGTAGAGGTGCAAAAATACCGCACAGGTAAATTTGCCCAAATAATCGTAACTTGTCCGTTACAAGTCCAAAAATTATCTCGTTCGCGTCTACGGGTTCGTGGTGAAAAGTACTACTCAAAAAGTACGAAATTCAATCAATAGGAAATAATTGTCCACGTAGGACATACGTGGCCACTAAGGGCATTTTCGTCAATTTATAAAGTCGGGGAATAAAATACAATACTTTTAGGGACGGGATGTAACAGAATGTTTATGATTTTTTTTTTTTAATTTCAAGAGATTTTCATTAAATGGTTTTAAGGGCTAAATTCAAAACGAAAATGAATAAAATTGGTTAGGGCTAGGTTCGGTTCGGTTCGGTTCGGTTTTTGGCCAAAATCGAAACCAAACCAAAATTACTGTTCGGTTCGGTTCGGTTCGGTTTTTTCCGGTTCGATTTTTTTTAATATGAAAATTCTTTTGTTAAAAAAAAAAAATTTGAACAACCAATGATTATACAAAGCCAACCAAACAAATAGACGAAAGGCATACATATTAAATCATCAAGAGTTAATTCTAATAAGTAGGAAAATTAGGAAAAATTAGTTCCAATTATTGATTGGCAACCATGTATTATGCCCTGGAAGGAGAATCAAAATAAACAAATTTAAAACATTTGTTTGGATAATCATACCCCAGAAACCTTACAATTCTAATCAGTAGAAAATGACCTAACCATTAAAATCCAACAAATCAATACAAAAATCTCAATACTTCAGACACTAGAACAAGACAAGTTCTCAGATCCCAAATAAAATACAAAAAACCCATCAACCCAAATAAAATTACATTATTCAATCACTACCCAAATAAAAGAGAGGGTAGTGTAGGGTTAATATAGGGAATAAGGCTTTTTAAATGTTTGGGTCAAGTGTGGGCCTATTAAGCTTGTGTTGAAATTTGACTAATATTTGGAATTGGGCTTGAAAAATTAATACCCAATAAAATAAAATAAAATAAAATAAAATATTAATTTATATTTATTCGATTCGGTTTGGTTCGGTTCGGTTTTTGAACCACTGAAACCGAAACCAAACCAACCAATTTCGGTTCGATTCGGTTTTTTGTACTTCGGTTCGGTTTTTTCAGCCTCGATTTGGTATTCGGTCTAGTTTTTTTCGGTTTTCGGTTTTTCGAACCCACCCCTAAAATTGGTTGACCAAAAAGTTAAGATGAATGCACTTAAACTATTTCATAATTGATACCCTTTACAACCTTACTATATATGAATTCTGTTTGTTTCTTATTAACGAATACAATGGTGTAATATTTTTGTTCATATCATAAATAGAATTTGAAATGTTTTGTTCAATAATCACAACAAAAATTTTACGGTGCTCCGGAGTATAAAATTTGAGTTTGTTAATTGTTAGATCTTAATTTTTGTAATTTTTATTAAAATCTCATCATTAAAAAACTCAAAATACTCAATTCTCCGGAGCACTCTATAAATTCCATGATCACAGTACCGTGGCATCATGACTCCATATATATATATATATATATATATATACATATATATATCGTGTTTCTCACATGTGTCAAGCCCAGAAAGGCATATATAACATATCTGGTGAAACTTAGCCCACTTTTATGTTTTGGTTGACCAAGTGCTGTATGGCAGGCCAGCAAGTTTATGTTTTCTTATTTTTTTAATATGTTGTAACAATTTGAACTTTCTGTGATTACGCTGTCGATATCAGTATTTTAGGAAATGCAATTCTCTTCAAATATGTACGTACGTATGAAATCGTCAAATTATTAGATTAAGATACCACAAACGAAGCCGGCCCATAATTAAACTTGAAAATCGTCGTCTCAATGTCAAACTTAATCGTCACTTGGATACTTAAGAAGAAACTGAAGATAAGGATTCGAGTCATTGTTCCTTCCACAGTTAATCGTCTTAATCTTTAGGATAATCCTTTTTTTTATACATCTTTAGGATAATCCTTAAATATTTATAGATATAGACTTAATCCTATTAACTGACGTACAATTAATTGAGTGATATGTTATTTGCACTTAAGAAACAAAATTCATTAATCTTAATTTTATTTTGAATACTCGATGATCAATCTTTTGCCAAAAAGAGATATTTGTATATATACTCTGAACACAAGGTGGTACGACATGTGTTATAATATACATGGACAATAGAGTTGATATGTCTCACTTTAAAGTAAATTTTTTAATATCTCTTCAATTATATTATGACACGTGAATTATATTATGACACGTGGTATAACGGCTTATGTTTCGAGTACACTAAAAAATTATAGCAAGGCCAAGGTGATCAGAAATAACGAAACAACATTTCCAAGTGAAAGTTTAATGTGACTGTACGTGGCCTTTTTTTCCAGTGGGGCTATATATAGTTGATAGATTGCATGTGTATCCATACGTACCACTGTTGGGATCGAACTCTGTCGAACCAGTGCCTGAGATAGCTGCATTGGTAGGAATGGAAGGGCAAAAGTTTTAACTCTCAGACAGTTCCAGAAGATCGATGCCACTTGGAAGGATGTTCATCCTTAAATTTTGACGTCATGCCCGCAACTGATACAGAAGGAAGAAGAATTAGAATGACAGACTTGACAATTTATGATAATCAGTATGCTTACAACTTGATGCAGCATAACAACTAACGCACAACTTGATTTTTTTGGAGAACACTAACGCACAACTTTTTTGGGAATGCTTTTATAACAAGCACTTTTATCTAGCATGCTTTTTGGTTGATACTTGATAGTGCTTTTGTTAAAAAGCATATAATCTCTTATTACTAAGAATTTGAAAGCATTAATTTCCTACTAAAAAGTATATACTTCTATAACTAAGGAGACACACTTTCAACTATGATCTATATTAAACGACATAATAAACGCTTTTGGTTATCTAAAAGCTATAGCACTTCTAAAAGGACAATGTAGCATAACCAGTGTAATTTTAAACGACATAATAAACGCTTTTGGTTATCTAAAAGCTAGCACTTCTAAAAGGACAATGCAGCATAACCAGTGTACGTACAACATATAGGAAGAACTGGAATAATTCTTTGTGCAGGCTTATTTAGATCAATTGATTGAGAATTCTGATCAGTAGTTGACTATAGCTCTATGCGTACGTTATATAAGTACTTGGGTCTCTGAAATTGTTGAAAACAATTAAGTTGGCAAGCCATGTGCTGCAAAATCTTCCAAGTTCCATACTCTAATAAGATATTGGCCCGCCTAATTAACAAACATGTACGTGTGTTTTATTCACCAACTTGATTTAATATGCAAATTTCAGCTCATCAATTGCAACCTCTATGACACAATCTTCTTTCTAGTTAGTCCCAACAAGCTTAATCCTAACTAGCTTAATTACAACTTATTTGGGGAAAGAAGCATCCACCATCTTCTTAATATACTTATTAGTAGTCTAAATGTGGACATGGACGTCACGTGAGAGAAGAAATTAAGAGTGTTAACACAGGGCACTTTGTTGCCCTAGTATAGCCATGATCTTCTGCTATGGACCTCTTGAGGAAGTCCAAGAACACCCACAAGAACAAAGGGCCAAGCTACCAGGCCCACGAAATCAGCCTAAGAGCCTCCGGTCCGAGCGCCACACTAGAGGTGGTTGCTACCAGAGAGCTCGAGTCATTAAAATTGTCGAAACCATATCACTGATCGGAGGAAGAGAGCGCTCTGCTCAGAGTACGTTTCGACTAAGTGTCAGGCCTGACATCTTTCCGGCACGAAATTCTAAGAGGCAAGTTTGCCCCAAATGTCATCTCCATGTCACGCATCGATCATCAATATAGAAGATAGCCCGCGGTAGAACCCTAAGGAACAACTACAAGGAGCGCTTGGTCTGATAGCTTTCTGACCACCTTTAGATGAGCGCTGCCTCTAAACAACTTTCTAACTAGAAAACCCACAGCACAGAGTAGACTTGCTTGGACGTCAACTCCACTCCACGTGTCGGCCGCTTGTTGGAGAGATAGCTTGCGGCGGGACCCGCACATGCAGCCCACTTACCAAGTAGGGCGGCCCGAGAATTAAAGGCCCTAGACTTTTTGGGATGAGGCAAGGTCTATATTAAGAGGAGGAATAACCCAAAGAAGAGGTTAAATCGGGTCCAACTTCAGTGGTACGTACCATTAAATGGTACGTACTGTTAAATGACTAAGATTCATTTGGGGCCCACTGCAAATTAATCTGAACCATTCAATAGTCGTACCATTGAATGGTACGTACCACTCAAGATTTTTCCGGTTAAATCCTAGAAAGAAAGAGAGAGTACTACTTCCAGGAAATATATAGTGTACATTCTCAGTGGATGTAGCCCATTCATCAGGTGAACCACTTAAATTTTGTTGTTTTCACACTTGCACCACCATCAAACCCACCAAAGATTGACCGCACTAGTCCTTTGTTGACCTCTTATATTTGACCGTTAACAAATCCTTTATTACCTAAGTCCAAATGAAGTAGTAGTCTATTTATTAACAACTGAATGTTATGTGCGATACTTAAAGACTAATTTTATAACTATTTTATTTTTAGTTTTCGTTTTCTTGTTAGAGATAAGGTCAAAGTATGTGGGAGAAAGGAGAGATATGAGGGATGATGATGGGAGGAAACATTAAGTTTAGTACACTACATTTGTATGAGTTTCCTCGAAACAAATTGTATATTCAATTGTATCTCGTTCCTCACACAAGCTCATTAGTTTTATCATAAATTGTGAGTAGTTTGTGAGAAATATGAGTGAACATCGTTTGAAAGACACTTCTACTTAAATAATGATGCAGCTAGAAGTTCATGTTGCCTTCTACACATTCCAGGTATTGACCGCAATGCTAATTGTTTCACAATTAGGACTTTTCACTGGTTCTGACTATGTTGTTTGTCTAGTCATTATTTGATAGTTTGTGGTTTTTATTTTGTGTGTCTTCCCTTGTACGTTTCTTCTATATCCAACTTGTCAAGATTTCAGAGTTAGGTCAGTGGCCCACTACTAATCACATCAATATTGTCTCAGCTTAATCACATGCACAACCTGATAAGTGTTGGGTTTCATCATATAAGGCCTTTGCACATTATGAGTGGAATCATTCATATAAGTTGTAATTTTTGTGATTTACGGGTGTCGGGATAAGAATTTGAAAGTGGTGATCGATCGAGAGAAGCAAAGAAGCAGCATTGGAAGTTTCTGGCAGCGAGGACCAGTCGGTGGTGGCAGCCAACCGATCAATATGGCTAGAAAGTCTTGGCATCACAGTTTGTGTTTCCTGTTTCGTTTTGGAGTCTTATTTGGGCTGGGTTTCTCACTTCTTGGTTGAATTCTTTGCCTAGTGGAGAAGTTTTGTTAATCACCTATTTGATTAGGATTTGAATTTTACTTCTTATTAGGATTCCTATGTAAACCTAAGTCACGTACTCTATAAATAGGACCTTAGGGTTAGTTTTTTAGTGTGTGTTGTCACCATTAGTGTAAAGAGTTTTCTCTCTTTTAGTTTTTGGGTTGGAGGTTGTAGGACCATGAATTTTCCAGGGCTGGAGTAAGGCGGATTGGAATATGAATACCACAAAAGTCTCGTCATGTACTCGACAGCTCCACCAGCCTGAGTAAGCTGCTCAAACAAATCAGGGATCGGCTGAACTCCGAAAAGGTAGGTGAAGTTTGCCGACTTCGCTGAGATCAGAGAGCCTTTGGCTGGTACCCCACCGGTACTTTAGACTATTCACGGTTGTTCTCTTTTCTTATAGGTGGCCGGACTTACAAACGACCCATCTACGGCAGTGCAGAATTTTGTTTCTAACGGTTAGTGTTTGTAATTTGTGCGATTTGGGTTGTAAGAGTTAAACACTCTTTTGTAATCTCTGTTTGTTTAGTGAAATTCCTCGCCGTGTTTAGCCCGTGGACGTAGTCTTTTATGCCAAACCACATCAATCTCTTGTGTTCTGTTTGAGATTGTTTGTTTCTTCACTTTCGCCTACGACGTTGATATTTGGTACTTTGTTAGAATTCACTTCTGCTTGCTCATAAAAGTACAACAACAATTTATTTTGTCAACATTGCCGCTTATGTAGACCACGTCTTTAGTGGACCACACGTGCAACCGATTCCAAATCGGTAACTTTTTTTAAGTAGCTGAAGATTCTTCATTGAGCTAGGGTCTTGTTCACAATTGGAAAGGTCAGGGTCAGGGTCCTGTTCACAATTGGAACAATCGTCAGGTCCAGGTGAAAGTGAATCGCTCTGATACCATATTATGTCAAGACTTCAGAGTCAAGTTAGCGGTCCATTACTAATCACACCGATATTGTCACAACTTAACCACTGACATAGTCCGACATGTATTAGGTTTATTACAAAAAAGAATGCAATCATTTAATATAAGTTGTAATATATTCTGTGAAGTTTCCGATGTGAAATTATATTATTCAACACAACCTTCATACACTCTTCTTCACACTTCTTTTTGCAATTAATGTATTTCCCCTCTATCACTAACATAAAAAATAAAAATAAAAAAATTATCAAGCATGCCCTAAAATTTTTCATTTCAACACAATTCCTCATCCAAGTGTGACCCATTATTGATATTATAAGACCCATTTTAAAATTTAGTGATGACTGATGAGTATTTGAAAATTACGCATGCACTCATGTGCGGTGACTAAACAGTACTAGTCCCTTTTGATTAGGTCTTCTCAACCATCAAAATTGCTTGTGAGGTGTAAAGAGGAGATATTGCTGTGCATGACGATGACAACTTACATTAGGTGCTACTGCAGATCGAGTGCAGACCCCCCAAGAATCATGTGAGTCGTTCGTGGTTGAGCCAAAGAGCGTTTTAGGGTTTTGGAACGTAGCATGGAGGAGACGACACAGGCGGTTGGTTTTTGAACGTGAAGTAGGTTGGTCAAGAAAACCACTTTATTAGACTCACCAACCAACCATATAACTACCATAGGTGCCATGCACTAATTTTGAAACTTTTGAAGCCTATTTTATAAATAAATTTTCTTCTCAACTGATTTGAGGACCACCCACTTCCTAAACCCATCAAAGTGATCATGTATTAAATACTTGATACTAGCTTTTGATAATATACAAATGTATTTGAAGTATGTTTAAAATTTAAATACTGATAAGGTTGACAAGTGATGAATGATTTGAGAGGTATAGCATATAATTTGACCTTATTAAAAACTACCAAAGAGTGACCTTATTGGTTTTGGTTTACAAAAGTGACCTTATTTTCACCCCAAGCATGTCCACCATTTAAAAAAAGTTACAATAGAATTACGTGACCATTCGTCTCAAAATTAATTAGAATTGGATAGTTAGGACTTCTGTGATAAATTTCTGCATCACTCCATGTGGGATAGTCTCAACACGAACTTCACGTTTGTCATGTGTCTTGTGTTTCTTTATCATTAGAACAAAGATCAAGACAGGAAAAACCTAGCAGCAAAAAGTGCAAAACCCTAGTTGGAATATATTTAAAGTATACATTTTAATTTAAAGAAACGAAAACTGTAGAAAAAGTAGAGACGTAAAGAAAAGGCTATAGCATTACGTTTTTGAATTCCCTGCATGGAGGGCATGAAGGGGTAAACAAAGCTCACGGATAAGATTAAATTAGTCAATAATTGGATTATGATTAAAAGAGTAATCAAAGTGAGGAAGTGCACGTGGAAGAGCAGTAACACCTAGATGAAAGATTCCTTTGCTAATTTGTGTTCACACCTACTTTAAAGATCCCATCCTAAACCCTTTTCACACCTGACTTTCTCATTTAGTTTGGTGGCAGTTCAAGGTTATGACAGTTGGTTTGTTTTTAAGTTCACGATTCGAAATTACTGATAACATAAACATACTAAATTATATCTGATATGGTAACACTTTTCTATAACAAGAAGAATCATACGATATTTGTTGTTTACATCAAGATTTAATTGTTAAATCTAACCTTTACAATCTAGGAAATTGATGTACTTTTAAATTGAAGTTTAACTAATATATTAGCCATGTTGCCACAATTGTTAAAATTGACTCTAAAAATAAATTGTACTAAGGACTACACATATTATCGACGCGCACAAGATAGTTCTTAATCAATGAGATTAATTTTATTTTTGTTGTTTAAAAGAAAATTAAATTATAATTAAATTCTTATCGTAAATGCTATAAATAAATGACAAATAAAATTACAGTGTTATACCGATTGAACTAAAAGCTCTCCTATTCTTATCACTAATAATGCCAAATGCATTGGCATCATAATTTTGACCTACTTTTGTAAGTAAATAAAGACATACTATTATTTGTTATTAGTGAAGCCGATCGGCTCGAGCATATGGTGATGGTGGTCATCCTATATCTCTCAGTAGGAAGTGCAGCCAATCCCAAAAAGGGCCCAACTCCCAAAGATGATGATGGTGAAGAGGTCAAACTCCCACTACCAGCCACGTAGGACAACATGTCATCCAACGTGGCAAGAAATTAGGTTTGACTCTTCCTCTCATAATACTATCTTTTTCCCATTACCTTACCATCTTCCCCCTCACCACCTTTTTAATAATTAATTAATCTTCTCCAATCCTCATCACTTTCTGGTGTATATATAACACAAACTAAACCTCTCCATTTGCTCTCTAATATTATTCCGTTCATACAAAAGAAAAACAAGAAAAGATGGGAAATTGCATAAGGCATGAATCGTCTATGAAATGGGCAGGAGAGGATTGGGGGTGTCTTGCAAATGGAATGAACAGTGACGATTATCGCGATGGGGATCAAATGGACATAAAGATCATGAAGAAGAAGAAGAACAAGATTGAAGAAGCAAGCCAGAGGGATTCATGTTGTTGTTCTACTACAACAACAACAACAACTACTACTAGTAGTAGTAAAATTGGTGCAGCAACAGAGGTGAAGATCAAGATCACAAAGAAGCAGTTGGAAGAGTTGTTGGGAAAGGTGGAGTTTAAGCAAATGTCAGTTCAGCAGGTTTTGGCTCAGCTGATTAGGGTGAGTGATGGCTTTGAGACCAAGTTGCAAAGGTCTTGGAGGCCTGCTCTTCAGAGCATTCCTGAGGTCAATTAATTTTGCCTTTTGTATATATATGTGGTTTTTGTTAATATGTTCTAAAGGGAATATCAAAGGGGGATGTGGGGAAGAGTAATTAGCTTTCTTAACATATTTTGTTCAATATTAATGTACATACTCTAGAGTTCAGAAAGAAAAGAAAAGCCCCAAATTTTGTTTTGCCTCTCTTTCTTGGTGATACAAGGAGGAGGGCGGCCCTAGTCCGCTCTTGGCTAGCTCTCTCTCAATATGAGAAATATGGGAGATTCACTTACACGCAACGAGTTCACTATTATTATGACTTTCTAATCTAATAATGCAATGTTAAGTTAAAAAAAATTTATATATAATATTAAATTATTTGGATCGAAATGCCACAATGATGATGAACTCGTTTAATATAAATTATTCTCCTCCATGGACCTAGCAATGATTCATTTCTAACCATTTCATTATAAGAAAAAAAGAGCCTCCTCTTAATTATAAAAGGGACCCAACGAACTACCTAGTCTACCTTTGCTACAAGAGCAGGTGGCTGAAAGTTAGTGGCCATTTTTCTTAATGCGGTAAAGTTCCTCAGCAGATTGATTAAAAAAAGATGAAAGAAGGTTGTCTAAAACAAAGAGTACCAAACGGTCCAAGATGAGGTTCACCTATCCTCCTTAAATCCCAAGACAATCCCCAACACTAAGTATATTGTTCCTTATCAAACTTATTACTAAACTAGTACAAGTAAAGCACCGGTTTGATTAAGAAACAACAATGCTCTTTGTACCATTTATTGCTATAATAAGAATACTCCATTTCGATCAGACTTACCATTGTCTCAGGCATATGAAATGGTGTATTCTTATAGATCACATTGATGATCATATCTCTAATAGTGACGAGTTCCTTACGCATGCAAATAACAACATTCTTCTTATAAAAAGGGTTGGTCTAATCGAAGTTTAAAGTCAATCACCCACATTGGACTCTACTATGCCAAAAAGTACTTAGTACATGCTGAACCAATTTAATTTAAGGGAATTTTTTTGACACATCTTACTTGAACGGGGAAAACACCGAATAACTTTACTTATTGTGAAAAAAAAATTTAGCTCATCGATCTCAAATTTTATTTAACGTATAAGATTTATTTTGATCATTTTCGGACCAAATGCTCCTCAAGATTGATATATGTTCAACTTGGTTAGACTCTAAAACCAACCTTATGAATCCACAAAAATCCCATTTTTTTCACTACCTCCATGTCACTTCAATGGCATTTTTCACTCCACAGTTCGCAACCTAAAAGTGGTAGTTCAATTTATCCAACAAGAAACCTTGAAACTCATCAAAGGAACAGCCATGACTTACTATCTAATCGCCCATACCACGTCTTCTTCTTTCTTCATTGTCTCATCTCCCACACCGCTTCTTCTTTTTCACTTAAATTTTTGTTTCGTTTGTGTGGAACCTCACATCAACAACCAACAATGCCAAAAATGCATTCTTAGAGCATTTCCACCCATTTGGATGGTTTTGGCCCTTAGAGGATTTTTGGGGAGTTACTATTTATCTAAATAGTGATCTGCCATATAATTTACCTACTTTACAACGTTTGAATCTTTTTGTTCAATGTTTTGAAATTTTGAAGACTAGAGAAATTTTAGGGATTTAAGAGTAGATTGTTGTCTTTTTGAATGTCCATCAAATTCAATATTATTAAAGGCTAGAGATTAGGGCTTGTTTAGGAAAAAAAACGCTTGGTTTCAAAAAGAGATGGATGGCATGGTTTGTAAATAAAAGATAATTCATGAGCAACTTTTATCCTACGTGACAGAGATTTTGAAAATTGGGTTTTAATTATAAGTAAATAAATAGATGGGTTTTTGTCCACACTATTAAAGTTGCAAGGGCCTAATTCATAATGACCCTTATGAATAGTAATAGACGTGGTAGTTACTATTCACAATGATTATCTTATTTTTCATGTATGACTCAATTATTTAATAATTATTCAATAGATGAGATTAATTTAGAATAGGTTTATATGATTGTGCCATGTGTCCATATATTTTTTCGGTGAATCATCTCATTGCTAGTAATTGTGCAATGGGAAATCCAACGCTCACACAAGAATACATCTTTAGTGGTCGACCATGCCATCCAGGCTTTGACACCTCCATTGAAGGTAGACACCATTTTTGTAACCACAAACAAAATTAAAATAGGCGTGAGGAGTGTAGAAAAAAAATGGGATAGGGAAAGCTTGTATGGAATTGTGTTGTGAGTATGAAAAAAAAGGATAGGGAAATATTCTATAGAGTTTTAGTGTGAGGATGAACAAACTGGGAAAGAGAAAGATTTATAAGCAAACAAAAAAATAACCATTGGAAAATTTTGAATTTTTTATTCTGATTTTTTAATATTTATTTCTCATAAATTTAACAGCCGTTAGATTTTTTTACTGTTCATAATTGGACGATCAAGAGTATGCCACATGCATTCCATCGTTGGCCGCTAGCCATTGGAAACAGTTGTGGCAGGCCCCGCGCCTGACGCACAAAAAGTCCACTCACCCTCCAGGCGCTTGTGGCGCACACACCTGAGTTAGTCCTTAACCCAATAAAAAAATAAAAAAATAAAAAATAAAAATAAAAATAAAGATATAATTATAGCCCAAATATATATTCAAAGGACTCAGGAGTTAGTCCTTAACCCAATAAAAAAATAAAAATAAAGATATAATTATAGCCCAAATATATATTCAAAGGACTCAGTCAGAGCCCAGAGTGATGAAAGAGTGCAAAGCACATCTTCGGATTCTTCCCCATCACGCGGCTCAGCCCGCCAAAAATAAAAACATATATACACAAAAAAGGAAATTTTATTTTGGAATCCCTCCAATTTTTCCAAATTCAAATCCCGCCCTATAAATGCCACTCTTTCAGTCTTACCCATTTTCCCTCTCCTTCCAATTTTCAAGACCCAAAATCCAATTTCTCAATTTATATCCATGGCCGACTACGAGCCTCCGTCGTTCTCTCTCGGACTCGACCTGGGTTTCGATTCGGAGCTCCAACCAGCTGCCGCGAACCACTCCACTCCCGCCGCAGCTCCAGAACCTCCGCGGGGTTCCGATGCCCATACACCCGTTGAGGTAGATGAAGAGTTCGAGCCTCGAATTGCGGGTCGGGATCCAGATCCTGGGTCCCGACCCGGCCGACCGCTCAAGCGGCTCAAGCGAGGGCTGGCTGAGAAGCGGGAACCCGCGCCGGCGACGCAGTATCATAATGTTGACGACGATATCGAAGATTTCTCGTCTGAGGAAGATTTTATGCATGGTAATGATAAATAGTTCTCATTTTTGTTTGTTTAGGGTTAGCTGGAAATGGGAAGGGAATAAAGGTGTGATCTTTTATGCAGTATTTGATAAAATTGGGAAAGAAAATTGGGGAAATAATGTTAATTGTTTGCAGATGCTTAGGAGAATGAAGTAATTGTAAAGTAAATATTTTTTGTTTCATTTCGCTATCGATTTCGAAGGAACAAACGTTGAATGTAATTAGGAAGTTGTTAACTGGAAGAAAGTAGTATTTTTTGTTAGATTTGCAGATGTAATGTAATAGGTTTTTTGATGTGGTAAGGGGACTTTTTGCAAAACTTATGGTTTTTGGTGATTTGGGGGTTGGGGTAACTTATGTGCAGTGTGAAACTTTTGAGATGGGAAAATGGGTAGGTTTGGTTGAAAATTGAAATGCATTTTAGGGGTAGCAGCATAAATAGGGATTTTATTTGGTAAATTTATTGTTTCGAGCAGTGGGTTTGGTTAAATCTGTGGGTTGATAAATAGTGGGCATTGTAAGTTGTTTGTTACGGTTGTGTTTGGCAATGTACGCTTGGGCTTTTTATTTGGTTGTTTTATTGTTGCTGCTGATGCTAGGTTGCTATAGAATTTGCTTCAGAAGATATCGGGTGTTTTGATTTCCATGTAGTGCTATTAGGAGAGTTTGTTTAGTTACGTAATATTATCCTTCTTAGATATTTTGCTAGGAAGGTCCAACTTTGTGCATAATCTTTAATCCAATTCATATCAAGGTTTTGAGCTTTCTCTCTTCCTTGTATGTGTGTGTGTGTGTGGTGTATCTGCTTCATTAAAAATGTATTTAGGTTAATGGTTGCTAAATTTATAGCAGATGTGCATCTGTCAACACAATACCAAGCTGTATCTAGTAGTTCAAAGGTCCCATTGCGTGGAAGTGGGGTTTTAACCTCTCAATCATCCTGCCATAGCATGGGAAGGAAAAGGAAACCAGTTTCTGATGTCTCATCTTCTGTGAGTTTGGAGGCAAGCCACAAAGGATTCATGTTTCCAAAGTTAACTACCAGTCCTCTTCGAAGGTTCCAATTAATTGATTCCGATTCTGATGATCCTTCACCCAGTGAAACTGTGAGCAGGGTTACTTGTGATGTTGATGCATCCTCAAAGAAGCAACAGTATAGTTCTGGCCATGCTGCAACTACTAGTGAAACAAAGAAGAAATCTTCTGTGAGTGTGCCTGAAGATGTGGATGATGTGAATTTATGGAAAGATTTCAGTCCGATCAAGAAGTTTAGCATTCCAACACCTGCTTTAGATGAGGTATGTCGGGAGTACTTGCAATCTGCAAAGGATAAGTCTGCTCAGAAATTTAAGGGGGATTCATGTTTACATACCAATGAGAATTTTCATGAAACACCTGGTGGCCAAGATTTTGAACAACTCTGGAATGTGGCTGATCCCCTTCCACCTGCTCATCGTTACTTTTTTCATGATGATCCAAAGATTCGGAAATTAGTCTGCAATCACTTGCCCAATTTTTTCCCACTAGTTGTTAACATCAGAGGAAATCAGCAGAATGGTGCATCACTAATTGATTACATGTGAGCACTTCTTTTTCGGTTGTTTCTAGTTTTTTTTAAACTTTCTTTTGAGTTATGTCATGATATGTTTGTCATTGTCACTTCAGGGGTCAGTTTAGCAATGGAGATGCTTCAAAACAGAGAGTGAATCAGAAGATTGACCTTGAAAAAAGCTCTAACAGGCGAAGAAATAAATCAAACGTATCAAATGTTGAAGATGCTTCTGGAAGCTGGGTGAACCCAAAAGATGGTAAACCAGCACAGAAAGTCTGTGTCAATAAAAGCTCAAAAAAGGGAAGAATTAAGTCAGGAAAATCAAATGTTGGAACAGTTGAGCATGCTTCTGGAAACTGGGTGGAACCCAGAAGCTGTGTCAGTGCAAAGCGGGTTCAAGCAAATGCACAACCTTCAAGTCAATGGGATGCGCCCGGTGGAAGTGGGCAAGCTTCTGGTTATTGGTATACCGGCCCTGGTGGAAGGAAGGTATGCTAAAACAGTGCATATCGCTGATTTGATTTTTATGGATCTTATGTTAATTTCAATTCACAGGTCATTGAGGTTCTAAAAATTGACTCTGGATTGTTAAAACATATGCAATTATGCTTACAATCTTCTGAAGTAACACTGTTAAATCCTACATTTTCTTATTGTTGCTTTACTGAAGAAGGGAATGATATTGCTAGATGCTTTGTTTATCACGTTTCCTGGTTTGAAGGATATCATTGTCCAACGGACTTTTTCCTAATACAGATAATGGCTATGTGAAATAGTATGACAACTTTAATTTTCATTGCAAGTGTCAATGCGTAGATTTGGGTTTCCGCTTGAAGCTTTCTCATAGAACTAGGAAACCAGAATTTGATATTGCTGGTGAAATTTCATGTGACCCTTATGTACGCATTCTTATCCGCTGTCACACGGTTATAATTGACTTGGCATTTTAGTTACAAACCATTTGTTACGTCTCTGACATTATTGATGCGTGCATCTCTCTCCTTTCCTTTATGTAATGCTCTTGTTTTTGTCACCAGGTTTATCGTTGTAAATCTGGGCAGGAATTGAGTGGTTCGACAGCCTACAGACAGTATCGGAAGGTACATATAAATCCGCCCATACTTTTCCACGTTTCGTTCTTCTCTTTATGCAGCTTACGCATTTGTACTTGTCATCGACAGGAAAGTGGACGTTCTGTGCAAGCCAAAAAACCAAAGCCAAAAAAGAAAAATGTTTCCAAGAAGAGGTGAGGCTGACAGTAGATGGCCGTGTACCAAAAGTATTTCTGTAACATTTCTTGTCGATAATTTTACTACTTTCCGAAATCTTCATAAACCCCTTGTATGAACATTTATTTGCTGAAATAATACAAGAGAGTTATTTGTGTTTTCATACATGGGATTTAGATTTAGATTATGTTGGATGGTTTCGTTAAAGAGTTTTTCTATTTAAACTCCTACCCAGTAAAACTTACAAGTAAACCAGTTAAAAAGATGGCAACGAGGGTTGCTGTTTCCATTATTATATAGTTTTAAGACATTATAAAGTTTTAAGACCACAATGGATCTATGATAAGATCATTTATTTACAACGGAATGGTATACAAAGTCAATAGGTCTCGGGATCTTGAGTCCTTTCCTCTCCTTGACTTGTATTAGTAGGGCGTTCTTCATTTAAAGGCTCTTCATATCATGAACTGCCTATCTAAGTTCATTCTATTTTTTATCTACACCCCCCCTAAAAAATTAGAATTTAAACCTTTTCTTAGTACACCACATTTGTTTCCAAATTACCCTTTAAACTCTAATACACCACACTCCAACACCAAAAAAAAAAAAAAAAAGAAAAAAAATTTTCTCTAACCAAAAGGCAAACCCACCATGCCTTGTCCAACATCTAATGTAGAATCAACCTTGCTTTTCCAATCTTCACCATACTGTGTGCAGATTTTTTTTTAATCCATAATAATTATTATTCAAATTCACCACTGGTTCTAAATCCACACCAAAAAAGCAGTGAAATTAAGTACTATAAATGCATGAGACAAGTTCAAGGTTAATTGAAGTGTGGAGAAAAGTATGAACCTGGGAGGGAGAAGATGAAACCATAAAAAATTTTTGTTCTAATAAAAAATTAGGGTTTGTGTGGGTGCAGATAGAAATATTATTTTAAATTTTAAGTAATATGTCTTATTTTGTCTTTTCACCCAATTAAAAAAAAAAGTAAAGTTAATTAGTGGGGTGAACTTAGATGAGTAGTGAGGTTTAAATAGAAAACTCTCGTTAAATTGCATTTAGGATTGTGACGAAAATGAGTTGCACTCTACGATTTAGAATTTCAGCTCATAAAATGCGAGAATTAGCGTCTCGAATAATCAAGTCCGCAGCTGCACGCACAGTACGTATGAATTGATCAAAACACGGCAATAACTTACCTATCCGATGTTGTATTCCCATCCATCTCGCTTTCGTCACATGATTAGTGACGTGATGAGAGGGAAAGGAGAAGACAACATGGGATACGTAAGTTTCTCTCCTCAAACACATCAATAGTAGGTTTATGTTCAAGCATCCTAAATTTTCCAATCACGAAGGTACAAGTAGTTTATCTGCTGCATAACAAAAGCACATATCAAAAGCAATTCATCGGGCACAGGGGAGATCATATTTCGGTTCTTGCTTTGGGAATACTCTGTTTCCCTAAAAAATAAAACCCCGAAAAGAAAAAGGAAACAGTCCCTGAAGAAAACCACTTATACAACATTTTATGCTCAAAAACAAAAATCACTCTCCAACACGGTCAGGACTCGGGACTAGCAAAAACAATGGATTATGTTAGCAACAAAACGTTCCAATGACTGCTTCACACGCTTCGGCACACATGCTCCGTATCACTAACTTCATGAGACCTCATCAGTTTGCGCAAGACAATATCAATGACATAGGTCTTCGGCGGAACAAGAAGCAAAAAACTGGGTCCAATATTGACTAATATGTTCTTGTATAGCTACCTGCTGCCCATCTATTCAAAGGCGTAAAACGTGAATGCAAAAGATATACAGTTGTCAGAACAAACAAGAAACTAAGCCTTTAAACTTTGCATGCATCCTGCATCGTTGTACTCATTTGTGACCAGAAGTGTCCTGCTGGTTAGATCCCTTGTGGTCCTCTCGATTAGGAGCCCTGGATCTGAATATGTGTTTGCATATCCTGAAATGATTAGAGTAGCATGATTAAATTCTAGAGATTAAAAAACATATGTGGCAGCAACAACACGGAAGGAATTAAGTGAATCGAGAACCCATCGGGAAACTAGGGAAATGAGTAAAAGTTACTGTAGTGCATATGCCAAGGAACAAGTTACCCCAATCAAACAATCATAAATCGTAGATACTCCCCTTATCATTTGTTTCTTATTTTACCCATCGAGGTGGTGATATATTAGATGTTACCACCAGGTTAGATAAATTTTTCAGAAAGATTGATTTGGCCAAACTTATTGATTTTGCAGTCCTACATTTAAAAGGTCGTCACATACCATGTTGACAAAATTAAGAACATTAAAACGAAGATAAAGCATTATTTCTAGGAAAGTAAATCAGAAACTAAGAAGTGCAAGAGTATTACGAGTTCAATTCCTCATTCCTGCTCCTAATATCATTTGACCATAAGACTGGGTCAACGTTCTTTGGCAACGAGTCTTGTTGTTGGGTTTTCTCCCTAAGCCACTGCTCCACTTTATAGCACTCACTAGCAACCTGAAACATGGAAAGTCAATCACAGAAAATATTATAGTCACATTTATATGAGTCAAAAGCAACTAACTGTATTGTCATACCGATTCTCTATCCATGGGTGGAAGTGAATTCACAGCCATCCGGTAATCCCCAATGCACTTTAATAGATCTCTTGTAGCTTGCATTCTTGCTTCCTCATCTTTATATCGGTTCTCAATTGGATCTACCAACTAGAATAATCAAATAGACATCAAGAATGGAGAAAGATAACTGGAACTTAAATTCTCAAATTTCAGGAAGTGGATAAAACCTTCTTAAGATCTTCCAGCTTTGAAGTATAAGCATTTTCTGTTTCATCTTCTCCATCATCATAAAGCCATTCCTCTGTCTGCTGTAGGCTCCTGGAGATGCCCTCCCTCTCTTGATCACTTGCAAAGCTTCGATATGTGTTGAAGAGCTATTCACATGCATATCCTTATGTTAAAAGCCAGTATGAACTAAAAGATGTACGAGAGTCTGACTAGCTACAGACAAACATGCTCAGGTACGGATGATGAGATGAACAGAGATACAACAATAAGGGAATGATATTTTGCCCATGAAATATAGAACTGGCGATCATCGCATACTATAAGACAGGTCAAAAATTTGTTTGCTTAAAGCCAATTCATAGTCTCAAAGCTTAAATCCCAAAACTTCTAGACAGCAGTGTTCACCATTATGTATTTTGATCTTTATCACATACAACATGAAAACTAAATCTTTTGAGTTGCAATATATTACTCCCAGGCTATATAGGGATTAAAACAATTGGCCTCATAAGCAAATACAGATTCCAAATTTAGAATTAGGATATTAGTGTTAAAGTCCTTATACTGCTTCAGAAAAGGCAAATGCCAAAACAATGCAAAGTGTTTTAGCAGGTTGAATCACAAACCCAAAGCAAACATGATGGAACGATAATACAGGCTATACCTTATTCCGCATCTCATAGACGTAAGACTCCAACGCATTCTTTTTGTCTTTGGTTTGTTCCATAATTCTGTCCTGTTGAGCTAACTGGAGCTCTTTGTCTTGAGCTTCTGAAAGTTCAGCCTTTGTCATTCCACCATATATACTTTCACTAACAGGTATCTCTAGCCTCCTGGTGGCTTTATTGTTTCTTTTAGCATCACCCTGGAAAAGTGGATATCTTTAATAAGTTTACATTTGCTCCACAAACTTTAAACAACTGGATTTGACAGGAACTTTGCAAAACCAAATAAGTATGCATTGCAGATTAATTATAAACGACAAGATTACTGTAGATTAATTATAAGGGAATTATTGCATTTATTCAGAATTCAAATTTATCTCTAGTTCTTCCAGCATGAAATAAGGGAAATGAATAAGGAACTAAATTACGAGGCAGTGCATTTCTGCAGCTAATGAAGTTGAAAAAAAGCTTACACTAGCATGTGAAGAGTTCTGCAGCATACTACTTTCTTCAAATCCATCTGCAACTGCCTCAGTAGAACCAGAAGCAGTTACATAATCAATGTCCATTGGGTCCATTTTTGAATTGGCAAGGCCCCTTGTAGAAGAGTCATCTCCGTGTTCTTCCATCACCTAAAGCCATTATAAGATTTATACCACAAAACCTTCAACCAAAAACAATACCACAAAACTATGATCCTAGGAAACCAGTAAATGACAGTGTCAGGAAAAAAAAAAGATGTACTTACCATAGCTGATTCAACAGAGACAACACCGTGGAGGTTTAATATAACTCTAACTTTAACCCTTGTTTTTTCGCTATGGGAGCATTGGAAAGGGCCAATCTACATAAACAGCAACCATTAGTTAGGAAGTAACAGTAATCCATTAATAAAAGGTATTTTCATTGCAAGGTAAGTCTATAAAGTTAAAAACTAAAAGGATCTAAATGACATTTGCATTTAGCAGATAGTAAATCTCTTTAATTGGGTTCTGGTGACATCTCTCTCCCTCTAATGCCCACCCACAAACATTTAAACAGATGTTTGACATGTCAAACACTGGGGTTGTCTCCCCCCAAGTGTTCTATAAATTGTCTAACCAAAAAGAAAAAGGATTTCCATCATCCTAGACTCTTGTTGAAGCTTCAAAGATTAGACACTGAACTTAGGGTGTTCAGTGGTAACATGATTGCCTTTGATTTACCTTCACTTCTCTCATGTAGTCATCGTTTATTCACATTTTATTCATGCATCCCCACCAATAAAATTCTTAGTGTCACATATTCCCTTCTCCCACCCCACCGAAAAAAAGGGAATGAAGAGCATACTATATTACCGTAAAACAACAAATTTCAGAAGATACACCAGCAGGCACTTCACTGGGATTAGCATAGAATGCTTTCAAATGAAATAAACTGCTTCGTCGAAACATCAGTACTTTAACACATGGAATGGGTTGGCCTTTTGGAAACAGGATGCCATTTGTCCCTGTGCAAATTGGAGCTTCATCTATTAAGAATGCTATAGAGAAAGGAATCGAATCTTGAACCTGCATATAGATCCGGAAAAACCATTATATACGTTGTGGGCTATCCAGATAACAAAGACATCTCACGTATGTGTCTACATTTTACAATTAAAGCTATAAGTTTGTGCTTTATTCCCTTGGGTCTAGTAGGGATTTTTTGAAATGCACATCATATCCAGAGCAAGCAGTTGTTACCTTCAACCAATAAAATCAAACATAAAAAAAATATCCTTCATGGATTATTGTGATTTTTTCCTTCTTAGGTGCTGCTATGTTTAGAGCTGAAAATTAATCCTTTTTAAGGTGGTCCCTAAGCTTAAGCTTTGTGAGAGGCATTTTCATACACTCAAATTTCAGAAAAACAGAACCGAAAAAAGGAGGGGGGAACAAACTCATTTCTTGTTCTATACATGGAATTGCATACAACAACACAGTGATGCATTGTATATGAACAAATATATCATGATATTCTTACTGAAAGTAAAGCACTGTGACCAAGAATTGAAAATTTGTTTTAAAATACAAACCTCATATTCTCTGACTCGAAAAACAGGACTTAGCATTGCACATTGAAGAGCACATCCACGTGCTACGCACTCACTAGCATTCAGTGTCCGGCGGGGTTCTTTCCTGAACACAGAAGCTAATATTTTAGCAACCGCTGGGATCCTAGACCCTGATCCGACAAGCTCCACAGAATGAATCTTGTCAGCAGTCAAACCTGCATCAGCTAGAGCTTTGCCACAAGGAACACCAATCCTCTCCAACAAACCTGAAGCCAGTATCTCAAAGTCTTCCCTTTTAATAAAACCCTTGACATCTTTCTCATCCATTAAACACTCGATATTAAGAGGTGCCTCAGCATTTGCACTCAAAACTTTCTTCAGCTTCTCACATGCTGCCCGTAGCCTGATACTTGCCTTGACATTAGAGTACACATCAATTCTGTACTGCTCCTTGAACTGTGCAGCAAAATGATTAAACAAGACCTCATCGAAGTCTCTCCCTCCCAAGCTTCTGTCAAAAGTATGAGATAGTATCTTCATTTGCCCAGCCTCAAATGACGCAATAGAGACTTGTGTATCACAGTGACCAATGTCAACAAATGCCACATAAGTTGGACCGGAAGTTGAGAAATCTGTTTTGTAAATCCCATAACTAAGAGCAGTTGCAGTACAGTCATGCATCAATCTCAAAGGCTTCAACCCAGCAACTGTGGCAGCATCCAAATATGCACGTCTTTGCAATTCTGTAAAGTAAGATGGAATACCAATCACACAATCTGAAATGGGCATTTCCTGATTCTTCTCTATTAGATCTTTCAAATGTGCAAAAAGCATCCCTGTAACTTGAACTGGCGTAAATGTATGGGTCGCGCCCAAGTACTTCAAATGAATCAAAATGCCACCATCTGGGGCTTCAGAAGTTTCAAAGGGTAAAATTCGAAGGTCGCGTTGAACATCAGGCTCAGTAAATTTCCTACCAATCAGTCTCTTCACCTGAGACACTGTGGATTTCGGGTTCATCATTGCAGAAGCAGCACCAGCAGACCCCAGAAACCTCTGCTTCTCACCAAAACAAACCACAGCTGGGGTTTCACGCTTCGATTCATCGTTCAACAAAACATCAATACCCCGTTGCTTCACCACCGCAATTACACAATTCTCATTTCCAACATCAAACCCCACCACACTCATGTTAAAAGAAATTTCGACACGAAACTAACGACACCAATTAAGTTCCACAAAACCTATAATTCGATCCCAAAACTGCACAGAAGGAAAGAACAACAGAAATGTGAATTCAAGATCCTTCAAATAAGCTTTCAAGAACAAATGCTGAAACATTTTTTTATTTTTTAACAATTGCTGTTATACGTTAATCAAATTCCTAAACCCAGCTTAATTTTGCCATCAGTACATTTTAATTTTCAAAATCTGAGGACCCAGAACTCAAAATTCCATCAGGATATTTAATTTTCCTTCAATTTTCCCAGAAACCAAACAAAATTCAAATGTTCAATATTTCAAAAGCAAATCCACAAATTCCTTTACCAAAATCTGAACAGAAATGATGAATTGAGCAGGCTGAGGAAAGTGATTGCAGTACCTGGTTCAGAAACGACGTTCCGGAAAGAAATCGAAGAAGAACACCATGAGATTGAATGAATTCAGAGAGAGGAAGATACTGGTCGAGAGAAAAACACTGCACTTTGCTCGCACTGCAGAATATACAACGTCATATTCTCCTTCATAAAATTGAGACATTTTACGGGGGTCTTCTTGCAAATAATGACATTTTCAGCAGTGCCTTTCTGTTTCTCGTATTTTAAAATTTCCATCACGATATTTCGGTTTTTTAATTTCAAAGTCCTTATTGTCACTGGACAAAACTCACTTCACATTTAACGGGGATTAGTGACTACATGATAAGGTATTCAACAATTGTTCAAGTGAGTTTTGATTTCTATAACATTATTCTTACAATTGTGTGAGTTTGATAAATGCGAGTTCTATCTATTAACTTAAAATTTCAAGCACACTGTATAAGCTTGATTTCTATAAAATTGAAATCAAACCCAATCTTCCGCCCAACTATGTAAAGCCCAAGAGGACTTAAAAGAACAATAAAATAATAGAGTAATGCTCAATAAATTTTCTTTTTGGTGAAACGGGGCAAAGATTTGTTTAATCTACAGTAAAACTTCGATAAATTAATATTCGATAAAATAATAACCTCGTTTAAATAATAAAAAACTCCAGTCCCGACTCAGGCCTGTGTACTAAAATAATAATTTCGCTTAATGCATAAGATAATAATTTTTTCTAACTTTCCTTAAAGTCCATTGGATATATAAATTAATAATTCATTAAAATACATAAAAATATAGTGCATAACAATTCATAATGCATATGATAGACTTTTTACCCTCATCCTTAAATTTTTGCAATGTAAACACCACATTTGGTATATCTTTTTCATTTTGTAGCAAGTAGTTATTCAATGTTACTATTGCTTGAAAGGCCTCTTTTGGAGAAACAATTGGTAGATCACAACTATCATCTGGTTCTTCATGGTCCTCATTGGTAGTCGTATTCATTATTGCATCAATGATCTCTTCATCAGTTGGCGATTCCATCACTGCATTATTTTCAGTAGGATAATTCAAAATGTCCTCAACATCCATCGCATTTCTATAGCGTAGACCAGAAATGGCTTGTTGTAATAAATTGATATATACATGTATCTTTAAAACCCTTATATATTCTTCTTTTTAATGTCTATTAGAAGTTTGTCTAATACATGAATATATGACTATGACTTTTTATAAGATACATGAACATATTTTCTTTGAAAACAGAAAATCTTTTATAAATTAATAAAATATTAGTTTATCGATAAATTAATAAATTATTCATTTATCAATAAATTAATAATTTCGTTAAAATAATAATTTTTTCCAATCCCAAGAGTATTAATTTATCGAGATTTTACTGTATATATCACATCTTTAGGGGCAACTTGTTTTCGCGTCATTCGAGAGCAAGAGCTTCAAGTGCTTCAAGTGCGACCGCTCAATATCCCGCATCAAGGGTACGCTCCAATTTTTTTATTACACATATTTTGGAGGATTCTACAGTTCTTTTATATACCATTTAATTTAATAAAAGTTGAGGACTATCTTAAAGCATTGGTTAAGTTCAACGAATTATCTTGACCATTGGATACAATTTATTTTAATAAAAGTTAAAAATTATTTTAGACTATTGAATAAATTCAACGAATTATGTTGACCGTTAGTTTACTTTATATCTTTAGTTATTTTTTTTATTAACGAGATATCTCTATGTTGTGAAATTCTTCTTCACATGTTTTTCTTTTCTTGTTTTGGCTTCTCAGTCTTTTTCTTTTTCTTCTCCAAATTATTCCCAAAACGTGTTCTTCTCATCTGTAAACTTTAATTAGAACCTAGGGTAAATACTACAAGGTTTTGGCGACATGCATTTGATATATTTTATTCAAGTGGTTTCAGCAATAGTTTAGGGTTTTACCTGAAGAAGCCATTACACAGATTGAAAACTCCAACTTTGATCTTCTACTCAATGGAAACCTTATGTTCTCTTCTAGTAATGGATCTAGAACGTCTCTCAGTAATGGAACCACCTTTCCTTGAGCAGGGACCAAATATATATATAGACATCTCATCATAACTCCCTCCTCCCATTAAGGATGGCAGTTTGATAACTGCAAGCATTACGCTTGTTTTTATCGATCATGGGGTTATTCTACTTCATCACGTAATCCTCATGGTCCTACATTATAAGAGATTCAATTAACCAAGTCATCAACTCTTAACTGAACTCTAGTGTCTGAAATAGATAATTAACCTTAATTATAATTGGTAAAATCCAAATAAGTTCCAACATCATCTCCATAATGCTACTCTCTAGATCATCTTAGTCTTCTCAAATCGGGTTGCCATCTTTTCATTCCATCTTGTTTAGGGTTTTCTGACCTGAAAGTCATTCACCCTAACATCATACAATGAAGACTACAACTATGGTTTTGAAGATTTTGATGAAGGATACTACAATCATGAAAATATAGATTATGGCGACTGTTAAGGTGAGGATGTATCTTGCAATATGACTAATTAGAGTTAAGATTGTATATACTACTGCTTTCATTGATAATTTTATAACTCAAGTGTAAAGTTATATTGAATAGTTGTTCGTTATAACATATTTCTTTACTGTTACAAGGATCCAATGATATGATTAATTAGGGCTAGGTTTGTAGTTGTGCTTTCAATGATAATAGTTGTATACGTAACCATATGTTATACCTTAGAACTGTTCGTTATAATAGTATACTATTATTGATATTATATCATCGTTGTTGTTATAGTAGCTAAACAGTTGTTATAAGTTGTTAACGGTGTATTTAGATTCATGTAATGACTATCAGAATTCCTTCATACACAAGTTGGGCGACCTTGAAAAGTTTACGTCTCACAATAAGTTTATTAGTTTTTTTTTTTTAAACTAATGATTGGTATGAACCTGAAAACATAATAAGGATGAAGTTTAAAACAATAAATGAAGCATAATTGTTCTACAACAAATATGCACAACATATAGGTTTTAGCGCGAGAAAGATGAGAAAAAAGTTGAGGCTAATGGCAGTATTAGGGAGTGAGTTTGTTCTAAGGAATGCTTAAGATCAGAAAAGCATCAAAAGAGAAAGGATAACGTTCGCCAGGAAAGAGAATTGACACGAGCGAATTTCCAAGCTTCATTTCACATGAGGCTATGTAGAGAAGAAAGAATGCTTTTCAATGATAATTGTATTTCATCTCAAAACAGGTATATATACAACCCTATACAAATATGGGAAAGAATAAGGGAAGAATAATTACATCCTAAACTAGGAAACTTAATATAGTAGGAATCCCATAATTACAGGAATCCTAATACAAGTCAACATGTAGGAAAAATAATATATTTGTTCTGTTATTATTTCACCATGAGCATTAGCACTATTTGAAAAAGGCTCACGAAATACATTTTCTTTGTTCGAATCGTGCTGTTAAAAATTGTGATTTGAACCAGGCTTTGACAATGAGGAAGGTCAGTTCACGATCAACTCAGATGATGAAGTATTTGGTTGACTGCAACGGAGGTTATGTAAATATAAATTTTATAAGAAAAGATTTGTGTAACAAGTTGACAACAGAGCGTGGGAAAATGGTTGATGATTTTGATTTAGAGAGTGTCGTTGCTTTTTTAACAAGTAAATTTGAATTTAAACAAAATTTATTTTTTAATTACAATGTAGATTAAAAAAATTATTTTGGAGAGACTCTCAGGTCTTATTTGAATATAAATGTTTTGGGGATGTCATTTGCTTTGATAGCACTTATAAAATAAATTGATATGGCAAGCCTTTGGTCATGATATTATGTGTGAATCAACATTTTACAATTATAGTATTTGGCTTTGCACTTTTGGTAAATGAGACAGCCACGACATATGACTAGGTTCTTAATACATTCTATTTTTGATGGATCATATGCAAACTATGTTAGATATTAATGACGAGAATTTAGGTATGTGTCAGGGAATCATGATCGTGTTTGATACTCGTGATCACATGCTTTGTATATGCCTTGATGATTGTTCGAATTTATCATACCCATAACACCTATCAATCATTATTAATTGAATTTGATATAGAGCCCGTGATCACAAGTATCAAGCATGGTCATGATTTCCTAATGAATACCTAAATCATTGTTAGTAATAACTGAAATAGGCTACATATGATTCGTTGAAAAATAAAAATGTATTAAAAATCCACTCATATGTCACGTCTGTCTCGTTACCCAAAGTACAAAGCCAAATACTGGAGTTGAATAATGGTGGTTCACACCTAATATCAAAACCAAAGGCTTGTCATACAAATTTGTTTTGTAAGTTCTATAAAAGCAAATGACATCTCCGAAGTATCTATAATCTAATAAGGCCTGAGAGTTTCTCCAAAACAAATTTTCTAATATTCTTTTTGAATCTACAGTATAATCGAAAAAGAAATTTGGGTCAGATTCATATTTACCTATTAAATAAGTAATGATGTTTTATGATTCAAACATACCACTTTCCCATGCTCTTCTACCAGCTTGTTGTACAAATTTTTTCTTATAAAATTCATATTTTCATAACCTCCATTGGAGTTAACCAAATGCTCCATTATTTGAATTGGTCGTATTCAGACCTTGCACATTATCAAAGTCTAGTTTAAATTCCAATCTCTAACGACTCTATTTGAATGAAGAAAATGTATTTCATGAGAATTCGCCGATGAAATAATGACACAACAAATAAACCATTTTTTCCTGCATAACCTCACTCAAAATGAAGCTTGGCAATTCTCTCATGTCAATGTCATTTCCTGACGAACTCTACCCTTTCTCTTTCGATGTTTTTTTATATTTATCTTAGACCTTCCTTAGAACTAACTCATTGTGTTCGAAGCCTTTTGCAGGATGTAGACAAGGAGCATACGTGTTGGCTTAACCGCTGGTTTACACCTTCTATCGGATTGATTCAACAGTAAGCTTCACTCTGATTCCTTCGAAGGAATGTTTATGAGGCCTTTGTCGTCGGTGTGTTTGTCAGGTGTGCCACTATTGACATTCTGCCAATAGAAAGATGTATATTAGTTTTAGTATAAGTTAGTTTATAAATATATTAGGTACTTACGCCACAAGTAATGTAACTTCCGCTCATCAGATTGGCGACTTAATTAGATTAGGTCTTGGTTAGGTTCTTTTTATTGCCTTGCTTATTAAGGACTTTTAATATCTCTCGATTGTTTATACCAGAGATTGCTTAAGATGGGATTTTGATATAAATTGGTTATAACAAAATGTTCCACGCTCGCGCATACATAGAAAAGTAAAGACGGTAATTAAAGACAGGAATTAAAATACTTGAAAGTAAAGACTTGTAAGTAAAGACGTTAAGTAAGAACTGATATTGAAAAACTTTAAGTAGAAAGTTTAATAATATTACATGTAATGGTTATTTCAGATTGAATAAACACCTATCGGGTTGGTTTTAGTTCCATCGGGATGGTTTTCAAAGCTGGTTCCTTACAAAGGGAAATAATCAAAGACACCTTGGCCTAAGATTTCTAATCGATACTATCAAAACAGGGATGATTTGATGGCAGAGCTTAATTCACTACTCCTCATGGGAGTTAGGATGTATGATCCTAGGGTTCTGGTCTTTGAGTTCTCAAAGTCACAAGCTACACGAGTAGTGTGAATGAGAAAGCAGCAGATAGAGATGAAAATCTTTATCTGGGAAAGGCTTTGAGGAGTGTCCTCAGAGGTTTTCTTTCTTGAACTTGAGAGTTATGTTTTTGATTTGGTTGAGTGTCCTCATCTTCGAATTCTCCCTTCGTTTATATAAGCCAGCGAGAGCCTATGCCATAGCTGTCACCTCTCTCTGTGACCGTCTTTGGAGATTTCAGTGAGGTAAGGCTTAATTGGTAAGGCATAAATAATATCCCTGATCAGCCTACTCCTGCTGAGAAAAGTTCTTTATTCGTAGTCTGATTCCCTCCAAAATGTCAAGTGCTTTGCATTTAATGCAGTCAGTGGGGGTAGATACAGACTTCCTTTCTTTCTGTCCACTGGTCTGGATTGAGCCCTTTCTCTCTTAGGCCCAAACCACTACCAAAATCAAGTCCTGGCCCAATGGATATTTTTCAGTGTAAACACATTGCTTCATGCTAATGCCATCATCCTCGACTTTCCGATCATACTGTCTCACGCTAAAACTGATATGTTGTTGATATTTGTTGTTGAACAATTCTGCTTCATCTATAGTTTTAAACTGCATCTCTGTTATGTTTTCAGGCTCATTCCAATAATCAGTTTCAAAAATACCAAAATACTTATTGTGAGACGCAAAATCTTCAAGGTCACCTGACTTGTGCATGAAAGAATTCTGATCGTCATTACATGAACTTGAATACACAATTAAACAACTTAGGCATCGTTTGGTACGCCATATAGCGCACCGGAAAGTACTAATAATCCGGTCTCGGGTGTTTGGTGTGTTTCGTACTAAAATATTCGCCAGACTATTTAAACCAGGCCCACCATTTAGTACCCCTCACACCGGACTAATTATACACCCAAAAACCTCTGTATAATTAGTCAGGTCCGTCCCTCTCACGAAGGAAAATATTTGAATTACAAGTTCATTTGAGCAACACTTAAGCATGCCATTAACAAAATAAAGGCTCTTAGATAGCATATTAGTACTCAAAAACAAAACTTTGCTCATGACTTTTGAAGCCTAAATGTTGTGAACCAAGACAACTCAAAATCACATTAGTAAGTTGTATCATCCTATACCTTTGTAGAATCTTCTTTGCATGAGGAAATGCTAAATGCCCAAAAGGGTCTTCAATCTCATCTTGGATGAACACCTTTGCTTGGAAGAGTTGTGGTTGCACCTTGAATCAAATTGAAGGTTACCTACGTACTTCGTCTCCTACGAAGATCAAACCTTTTGTAGTTCTTGCATTTGATGAGGATTTGAGTGAGTTTGTATGAAAAACAAATTGTGTTCTTCACACACACCTAGGCCCGGCCAACACTGTATAAATAATCGATGTTAGTCCGATACTGCACCAAACGCCCGACTAATTTAGTCAGTACTGTTCGATGACAGATTATCCTATCCGACTGAAATAGTCAGTCCAGTCCGAGCTGCCAAATGAGGCCTTATAACATTAATTTAGTCGCTATAACAGTGTAGATGATTTTATAATGTTAATAGCATTGTTATAACGAACATTTGTGAGGCATAACATCTAGTTACGTATAAAACTATTACGAAAGAAAGCACAATTACAAATCTAGCGCCAATTAATCATATATGAAGATCCGTGTACACAATTAAATATCAAAATACTATTTCTGGTTATGAACAATTTATAACAACACAAAAGATGTTATAACGAATAACTATCACATATAACCTTATATTTGAGTTATAGCTGTTGAATTGTGGCCAAATTATATTGGGCCTTTTCAATAGCCCATTAATTGGGCCTTTTATTTGGCCTTTGGTGAAAGCCACGGTGTGGCATTTAGGGTTTTTAATTGGCAGCATCTGCTGCCTTTAGTGTGTAGCAGAAAACAAAAAAAAAGGCAGCAGAAAAAGAAATGTGCCGCATCCCCTTTTTTGGGAGAGAAGAAAGTGTGCTCTTCTCTTTGGTTAGTAATCATTCATCCATCAAAGTAGTTGTTGTAATAGCTTTGAGCTTTGTATAGAGAAGAAATTATTCACCATATTTCCTTCTCTATTTGTTTCTTTGGTGTGTGAGAGCTATTGGGTGTATTGGGGTTTTGGGTTGTGAGATTGCCAACACTTTGTAAACTCCCATTTGATTGATAGTGGATTATTGGGTGAGCTCCTATTGCTCCGAGGACGTACTCCAGTTATACTGACTGTAGAGGAACCTCGTTAAAATCTTGGTGTTCTTTTCTATTTTGTTCTTGCATTTCATTTGATATATTTCCTGTGGGTTAGATTGAGTTGGTTCCAATTGGTTTGGTGCTATCCTAGCACAACAATAGCAGTATTGATGAAAATAATAATATACAACCCTAACCCTAATTAGTTATATTGCAGGATACAATCTCATCTTAACAATCGTCATAATCTATATTTTCATGATTGTAATATCCTTCATCGAAATCTTCAAAACCATCATTGTAGCTATGATTTATGTTTGGTATATTCTCACATCTAACACAATCACACTTAATTGGATTTGTCAAACTATGTAAACTATTATCGACAATAGCCATGAACTTTACATAAATATAATCATAAGAAACCAAAGGACTTTATATATGAAAGTGAATCTCTATACAAAATAGAATTTACTTAGGTTTTTCAGGGTAGATAACGATGAAGTAGTAATCGCTTCCTTCTCCGTCCCTCTCAAAGACTCGTGGGTCTTTTTCCTTTCTTTTATCTCTATCCCTCTTGCTTCGGTTGTATAAGAAGAAAATTTGCTAGCTAGGTTGAATATAGAATGCTAAGCATTCAATCCTATTTAACCCTATAAACGTTCACCGACTGAAAATTTATATAATAACTAACTAGCCTAAGCCCACACAATTTGTTTTTGTTTTTTTTTTTTTTGCAAAGGTTTGTGCAGATGTGGGGTAGAGATAAAAGTACGTGGGATGTTTTGATGACATGTGGGTGAGGGGAGAGAAAAAAACAGTAAAATTCTTTTTGTGCAAAATTATTTTGTTGCTCATGATTTGTTTTTCTGAAATTTTCTTTCAGTTATGCATGAAAGGGTATAATAGTATTTTTAGTGATTTTTGATTGACAACGAGTATACTATTAATAGATAGTATAG
Organism: Gillenia trifoliata; assembly: GCA_018257905.1. Classification (NCBI taxonomy): domain Eukaryota; kingdom Viridiplantae; phylum Streptophyta; class Magnoliopsida; order Rosales; family Rosaceae; genus Gillenia; species Gillenia trifoliata. The sequence continues at coordinate 9,013,834 of CM031081.1, read as the reverse complement.
ATACTATAAATATAAAACATTAAGATATTTATAGTATATAATAATATTATATATACAAATGGTAATATTTATAGAAGAAGTTTCAACATATTGGCTACAATACTTACATTTATTTAATATAATCACTATTTCGATGGTCAGATTGTGATTGTATTAAATACAAATATTCAATATACCATCGGATGATGATTGTATTAAATACATGTAAGTATTGTAGCCAATCTCGTAAATTTTATTAATATGTAAAATAACTATAACATACATACGTACTCTTTGTAGATGACGCTTTACAGCAATGACGTAAAGCAATCATGCCCAGGAGTGGGTTCGGTACAGTTACCATACCAAAACCCCATACGAATTACCATATCAAACTTTTGGTATGATGAAATCTATTACCATTACCGTGCCAAACTTTCGGTATTCCAAATAATTCAGTCAATATGGTATGATAATGGTATTGCAACTTTGTTATTGGACCATTTTTTTTGGGCCAAGATCTAATTTTTTTTAAGTCCAATTCAAGTCCCAAAACCTTTTTTTTTTTCAATTTTTATGCTTTTAGCTCATATTTTGTAGCCCTAAAAGTGTTATGGTACCAATATATTCATCATTCATCTTTATGGAATTTATTTTTCTATATAAAAATTTAATTAATAGTAATTATCATATATATAAATTATAAATATAATATTGGTTCGGTATGGTATACCGGCGGTAATGATTTTGGATACTATTACCATACTGAAAATGTATGGTTCGGTACAAATACCGTACCATTACTAATTGGTACAAAATTTCAGTACAAATTTGGTATGGTACGGTTGGTATGTGATAGGAGCATATTTATGTGATTTAGTTAGCTTGTTCTTGTGCATTTACGCTGTTAGTTCTTACTTATTTTAGTGTTTTAAGTTATTTTCGTGTGTTTTCAGGTTCTAAGGACAAAGTATGCAAGAAGGTGCATTTTGGAGCACTTTGGAGCAGTTTTGGGTTTGGAATGAATAGCACATGATTGGAGCATGATGGATGGACGTTTTGGAATCATATGAAGATAAGGAATCAGCTAGAAGATGAGTTTCATATGCACAGGAATCCTAGAGTGAAGGAGGTCACAGCTGAAATTGAGGAAAAGAAGAAAAAACCATCCCGATAGGAATAACTGCCAACTTCGACAGAGCACCCAGAATTCCTCAGAACGAATCACGTGTCGTGCCATATATGGTTGGAAAGCCCTGGATGTCTAGTTTCCATAGGATTTTACATATCATGATTCGGATGCTTCTAGAAATATTTATTGCTGTTTTAGTGACGGAAGGTCGAAACAGGCAGAAGAGTCCTAGTCGGATTGGGTTTCAAGGAAGATAACGTGACAGCTGTTTGTGCGTGTTTTTACTCTTAATTCAGATGAATCAAGGAGTTCAAAGGAAGTCTAAACTCTAAAAAAAAACGGTGCCTTAGAATCCTTTGAGAATGCAATCACTTGGGGACGCACAAGATATATAAGATATCAACCAATTTTCGTCGAGGAGGAGAGATGGACCATTCTCCATAATTTCTACCTTTCTTCCTACCCTGCCGTACCATACACACAGACTTCTACGTCATCTATAATCCTACAATTTTCATCACCAACCCTTGTGCCGCAGCAAAGAGGAAGGAGAAAGCCTTGGACGTGCTCCATTTGAGTTACACTTGCTGGAACGTTTTAGGTGTAATCTTTCTTTTGTTTTCAATGTTTCAATTTAATAATCTTTGTTCTGTGAGTATGAGGAACTAAACCCCTCTTGGCTAGGGGGGAATTCGAAACCATGTTCATGCTTGCAATATAATTTGATTACTTCCAGTTGTGATTCATAAGTTGTGAATTCAATTTACTTATCTGTTTGACTTGAAATTGATTCGTGTGTGTTGGTTGAGAGTGCACGCTTAATTTACATGTATAAATCTGATGCTAGGGTATAAGGGAGTTTCACCTAATCGTTATGAACTGATACTCACAAGTAGTAAAGGTTGGAGTACAATCGTGTTAAGTAAATTCTTGGCATAAGTATCATGCGCTTTCATAGTTACGAGTGCTTCGTCAATACTTATGATTTTCATGGAACGTAATGATCTTTGAGTGTATCTCTATTATGCGCTTTCATATAGAGAACTTTTAAGGAATAATTTGATTGTGGTGCGCTATTTCCATCCAATTCAATCACATAAGGAAAATCTGAGGGTTAATTTAAGCGGACCTAATTAATCTGGAGTGTTGAGAATTCATGGTTTATTGAAAAGCAACTGGAAATCGTTTTGTTTGCAAGTGTGTCATGTGTGGAGAAGAACCTCCTAGCTAGCCTATCATCCATAGTTTTACCCAATTTGGTCCAAAATCTGTTTTAGTTGATAATCTGTTTGTTTTGTTTTTAAAATTCATCCAAATCAAGATCCCCATTTTACTGTCTTGTGTCAAAGTGTTTAAAATCTGTTTTGTTTGTGTTTTAGAGTGTTTTGAGTCAAGTTAGAACCTAATTTTCGTCCAAAGTAGTGTTTAGAGTCAGAAACTGCCTAGTTGGTGTTTTTAGGCAGTTTTGAGTGTTTTTAACTTGTTTTGAGTCCCTTGAGTCTATTTGAACGTTTTTAACTTTGTTTTTATATTTTTGAGTCAGTTTAGAGGTTATTAGCAATCCCTCCTAATCCCCGGTTTAGAACGATCCCTACTTACATACTTCACTACAATTGTCAAAAGAGGGTTTAATTTGAGTGCTTAACTTTTATCACATCAGTATGGTAATTTGATAAAAATTCCACCCCCAATCATGCCTATGCACTTTGGTACGAGTTTGATCCCCACCAATTTCCCTCCTCCCTAACAACTAACTCTTTAACTCACTAACACTATCATTCTACTAAAAAAACATACATACTCTTAAAATACGGGTCTTCACAAAACCATCCCAAGAAACCCAAATTCCATCTCAACCCATCCAAAACAGCTGAGGTAAAAGGTGAGCTAAGCTTGTCCCAACTTGCATTGCACCCATGCACATCCTGCCTAGGCCCTTACCCAGGGGGATTAACGTTAAGCTGACATGAGGACGACGTTAACCACACTAATTTTTTTTTTCAACTGAGTGCATGAAATACACGCGCAGGAGAGTAGTGGGTTGGATCTCCAACTATGGTCCAAAATTACACACGGTGTAGTCTGGGCCGTTGGATCTCCAATGGCCACAATATTGTTAGTAGTAAGTTGTGATGTGTCTTCCTGAAATATTGATGAGTAAGACTAGTCAGAGCCTAAGTATTATTATCATTATCCTATTTGTATTAAACACATATATGTAGAAAATTATTCAAAATTTTTAATTTTTTGAGGAAATTAGAAATAGATAGCCCATTCTAAACATTGCATTATCATCATTATCCTATTTCTATTAAACACATTTATGCTTTTTTAGTTTATGATTAAGCTTTTGAAACTTTTAATCAAGATGCTTTGACTTGAGCCACTTAATTGAATTGAATTTACATGTCACTATCTAATGTATAATTTAAATAATTTCAACTATATATAAGTTTAAAATTTTATTTTATTTCAAATCGAAATGTTCTCACGCCAAATGGAAACGTACTCGTGGCAAATGAAAACGTACCAACATCAAATAAAAACGTACCAACCCCTAATTAAAATGTACCCAATCATGAAACTATATAAAATAAAAAAAAGAATATTTCACCACTTTAGTATAGTTTAAAAATAGGGTAATTATCACTTTACTACCCTCAAGTATCGTGAAATTCGCACTTTGCTACCCTTAGTTTTTTTTCGTCTTACTTTCATACATAAAGTTTGATTTTTCTCACACTTTTATACTTCCGTTAGTCTATCCATCAAGTGCTTCGGTAACTGATGACGTGACAGATCTATGGCCTACCAAATTTGTGCCACGTGGACAATAAACATTAAAAATTAATTAATTAATAAAAAATAAATAAATAAAAAGAAAAACATCTCCCTTTTTTCTTCCCCTTTCCTCTTCAACTCTACTGCACATCCACCCCACCCCTACCACTTTAAGCCCCCTCTACACCAAACTCCATTTTAACTTTGAATTTTTCAGTTTCTTTGGATTTGGTGGCCCGTAGAGCTGGTTATTTGGAGAAGGAGAGTTTATTTTCTTCTTTATTGTTTTATTATTATTTTTCTTGAGTTTTTAAATAATTTTATATTTTTTAGTATGCTAAAGTTCTGCCATGTCATCATTTAACGGAAAACTTGACGGATAAACTAACGAATGTATAAAAGTGTCAAGAAAATTAAACTTTAGGTATTAACGTGAGACGAAAAAAAGTAAGTGTAGCAAAGTGCAAAAAACAATTTTATTGATTTGGAGATAAATCCTAATTATTCTAGATAATGCTAAATTATAAAGATAAATCATATAATTTTGAATTAACAAAAAGGCTATTGGACATTGATTAGTATAAAAAATGTTTAATCAAAAACCTAAAAAACATAGATGTTTAGTCTAAAAAATTCAAAACTCAGGCGTCGTATCAAAATATCTCTTTTTATTATTATTTTTTTCTAAAAAGGGCTTTTTTAGACACACTACTTTAATTCTAATACCAAAAAAACAAAAGTGAGATGCTCTGCCTTTCTCTCCTCTCCCATTGTTAGCGCTACCATCACTAGTTTATTGTCATGTTCTTGTCCTTATATATCCACAAACCTATATCCCAATAAGATTATATCAGACATCTTTCTAGGTTCGTCTCCTTTTTCTTGCACGTTCCCAGTGTGCAGGAATTTCTTGACCACAAAAGCGTGCAGCAGGTTCCTTGGTAAGAACGTTTGGTGGATCTTTGTCTAAACTCCTAGTGGTCTGTTTGGCTTCCAGGAAAACACAAAATAATTTTTCTTTGAACAAAAACACACGCACGTTAAACACTCTCAGCCCGAATAAAAGTTCGAGGAATTTCAGATTGTTTTGAAGTTGTTATACTTTCAACCAGTTTTGTTATCTGCCTAGATTCTAACTTGTAAAAGTTTAGACGTTTCTTTGAAGCATCTGCATCTGCATCTGCATCTGCATTGTTTTGTTTTATTATTATTACACGTGAGAGGAACTCCGAAAATTCCGGTGAAAGAAGTAGGACAAACGTTGAGGTATGCTGTTTGTGTCGGTGAAGACGGGTGGGGATCCTCACTGATATCTTGTTTTAGAATGGTCACATGTTTTATAATGGTGATGGTTTTAACTGTGATATGGGCAGTGATCAAGGTTGTGCTCACACCATGGCCTTATGAGAGGATTAAGCAAGGAAATGCTTATGGACATGTTACTGGTAGATTGGTGGTAAGCTCTCTTTCATCCGTGATTCATGTCAAGCTTGTTGTACCTACGATGTCGAAAGTCGGTTTCACTTAATTACTTCTTTTTTGTTGAGGATAGTTTTGTTGCTGTTATTTTTGCAATCAAGATTTAATCATTTTTGTTTCTCCTTGTCTGCATTTTGTATCATGTTGATAAATGGAGAACCAAACTAAGAACTGTATAATATTGAACTTTAAAAATTGAAGTTTAAGCATTGATTTCATGAACCACAGTTTTGAACATGCGATGGATAAACTATACGATGTGGTCAGCATACATGTGTATCTACTGTTACTCAACCCATAAAAGTCGAGTGTGTTCCCCTTAGTAAGTGTTTTGTATTAGTTTCCTGCAGTTTATCTAGTTTGGTACCTCGAGGCAGCGTTGCAGATTACTAATTTTCTATCGGTTGCAGATGTGGATTCTCGGGAATCATGTAACGATTGAAGGAGCTGAGTTCTCTAATAAGAGGGCAATTTATATCTGTAATCATGCTACTCTTCTAGATATTTTTCTTGTCATGTGGCTGACTCCTACCAGCAGTGTTGGCATTGCAAAAAAAGAGGTAAAAAGTTCAGATGCCTTAAGTTTATTGTACATGATTCCTTCTTAATAGTTAAACCAATGCCTTCAGATTGATTAGCTATACAAATTCCTTACAGGGTTGCAGGCAAATATATGATTTGTGTGCTCTTATCTTTACATGTATATCCATAAATATATGAATTAATTCGTTGTGCCAAAAAGAAATATGGATTTGTTAATACCTCTCTAGTTTCTGCAATGTTGTTCATATAGCAGGTGTGTCCAAACCGGCTTGAACAGTTACTCTAGTTTACTAGAGAAAATGGTTTAAGGAATGAGTAAATATTAGAAGCTTCTTTTATGCAGATCATATGGTACCCGGCCCCTAATTGGACAACTTTACGTACTGGCAAACCATCTTCGTATAGATCGCTCCAATCCGACTGCAGCTGTTGAATCTACGAAAGAGGAGGTATCCTACTTTATCATCATCCTCATTCTACATAGGATTTTTTCTATATATTATATCCTTCATTTTTTTTTTAACCTTTCTCCTGGTCTGGCGGCTTGAGCAGTTGTGAGAAACAAGCGTTCTTTGATCATATTTCCTGAGGGCACTAGGTCAAGAGATGAACGACTGCTCCCCTTCAAAAAGGTAATTTCAATAACTTGTTAATATAGATCCATCATAGAGTGGAGTGACACCGGTTGGCCTACTCGATCCATAGTTATCCTGGTCGATATCTCATGCATTTGGTGCAGCACATTTACTCAAAAATTGAGGAAACATGGGTAACCTCTAATGGATTGTGTTCTGCAATCACTCTTATGTACTGATCATACTTCTTGAATAGTCTTGTTCGTCGTTACGCATATACTTTCGTACAGAACTTCAATGTCTTGCCTTCTGCATTCAAGTAAATAATACAAATTCTGTAACTTTTCTTTGCAGGGCTTTGTTCATCTGGGATTGCAAACAGGTCTCCCAATAGTTCCCATGGTCCTGACGGGTACCCATCGAGCATGGAGGATGGTAGCTTACATGTTCGGCCGGCAAGCGTAAAGTATCTTCCTCCAATAAAAACTGATGGTTGGACAGCTGACAAGATTGACGAACACATTAAAATTGTCCCATGACTTGTATGTCCAACACCTTCCACAGTCACAGAGGCCTCTTGTGTTAGAAGAATTCACGAATGGTAATTGAAGTCATAGTTGTGGAGCTTGTGGTACATTTTCTTAGTAATCACCCATTCTTTAAATTACAAGACCCTGTTAATTGTAACTAAATTAGTTTCGAAATGGCGAGGGACCTGTAGCCCAATTGATTAACAAGAATAACCCTACACTTAAGGTCCTAGGCTCGACTCCCCCTCCCCCAACATTGATTGTATAAAATTAGTGTCGAAAATGTAAAAGAATCTGTTTGTTCAGGGCCGAATTGATAGCCATTATGATATGTAAATGGGAAAAGTCTGTAAAATATTTGGCAAAAGATATTCTCTTACTTGAGTACAATTCGTTGTACTGTTTTGATTTGCATCAAGTGGTATTTGAGCAATTTTTCGGATTCGTTATTGGTGAGAATGTATGGCTGGGTAGAGTAACAACTTAAAGGGAGCTTCAGAGGGATCTCAAGCAACAAATATGAGCAGACATTGTTACCAGAGAAGCAGAAGATTAAGAAAACATACATGCAATGGTGACACCAATAACTCAGTTATGCAACAGTACTGGAATCTTGGGGGAGGGGGAGAGAGAGAATTGAGTAGACACGAGCTCGAATGCAAACATAAAACACATTTAATTACTTGAGTTACAAGTCTCCTGCCTCTTGATATGAGTATTAAAAGGCAAAGAGACCAAAAAGTACATTCAAATTGACATACATCACCAAGACTCATGTTCAAGTTGGGAAATTTGTAACTAAAAAGCTGTAGAAAACATATGTCCTCATACCCCAAAGGTTAGAGTTTGAACTTTCTCATACCCCGAAGTTTAGCCCTAGCCCAAATGCTTGTGTATACTTGGATCACTTTGAGTTCTTTTTTCTTCCAATTTAGAGTGGTTGAGTTGAACTTCTACTTAGTAGACACCTCACAGGAGACAAAAGGGTCATCTAAAAATAGTTTCGATGTGATATCGATCAATCACTCTTTGATTCCTAAATTTGAATTTTACTCAAAGAGGCAAACAAAATTCCTTTTAAGTAGCAACTACAAGTTAAGTTGGATGCTAAATTACATCAAAGTTTATATAGGTTTGAAGATTCTTTCCTATTTTCTGGTTGTTTATGTGGAAAAAATGGCTCATGCTGACGTGAAGTCTCACATTAATTGTGTACTGAGATACAGCATAATAGTCAATTATGCATGCTCCTTAATGATAACATTTATAGATTCAATATTAATTCTATACTATCGTGAGGCGACACATAGTTACTAGCCTCTCTAAATGCGTGTGAATAGACATTTCATACTTAAACATATATTTTAATTATGATAAATAAATCTCATTGAACTGTTATATTTAGAGTGAAAATGTGAGATTAGGAGAGTACGAGGTAACTGAACAAACTATGCTTCTTAGTTAGTGACCCAAAAATAGTCCATTTAAAATTTTCTTTGCAAATTTCTCTCTATTTAATTTTTTTTAATCAAATTCAAATCTTTATAAGCATCACATTATCTGCGTGAAAGAAAATGTGAGAATTACGGAGGATAAGAACAAGTAACAACCCACTTTTATGTGTCACCGCACTGTTTATATAGTAAGATGTAGGGTAAACTGCAATTTACACCACAAGGTTTGGGGCTATAAAGTTTTAATTTTTGTATTTTACACCACGTAGTTTTCGAATTGCACAAATTTAACGTCTCTGTCAATTTTACCGTCTAATAAGACGTTAAGTGGTAACGTGACATAAACTTAGCCCACATTTTAAGCACTCGTTGGCCATCAATTTTTAAAAATGATTAAAAGAGTAAAGTACTAAACATTAAAATTGACGGGCAACGAGCGCTTAAAATGTGAGTCAAGTCTATACCACATGACCACTTAACGTTTAATTAGACGGTGAAATTGACGGAAACGTTAAATTGGTGCAATTCAGAAACCACATAGTGTAAAATGCAAAAATTGAAACCTTGTAGTTCATTTTACAAATAACTCTCAAACTTTGGGAAATTTCTATCATGCTACTATTAATCAACGGCCTAAATTAAATCATTTTTCAAAAAACTTAATATAAATAAAACTAAATGAATCTTTACTCGCATGTGGTAACACCACAGCCAGACCTCAAACTTTATAGTGTAAAATGGAGTTTACCCTAAGATATAACATATGCCAAATCACACACAGATCCTGCCATATCTGTCAAGTGTCAACTTTTCATACTCCCACAGTAATTAATTAATTAATTTTATAATAATTTCATCATCCAAAGTGAAACAAACAATAACATTTTCTCCGAAGTCCGAACTCATGTTTCTGTTTCTGTAGAATCTTTTTTCCCCACCTTGTCCCTTCCGCCCGACACAAAACAAAACCCAAAACCCCGAACCCCGGAACAGCTGCCACAAAATTTCCAGATATCAATCAACCAGTGAAGCTTTTTTATTCGCTGCTCGACGGCGTCGTTTCAAAGGTACTGTCAGTTTCTTCCCCAATCTCTCTCAATCCCTAGCTCAGCTTTGGTTTTTTGACTTGGGTTTACTCAAGTTTAATCAAAGCTCAAAGCTTTTCCTTGGGTTTAATTGCAAAGTAAGTTTTAATTTCTATGTTTTATTGGGTATCAAGTACAAATTTAATATTTTAATTTGGTTTATCTATGTTCTGAGTTGCTGGTATCTTGGAATTTGACCGAAAAAAGAAAAGATAAAATGGATAAATACGAAAGTGTGGTTGTTTAGGTGACTGGAGTTATTTGCTTTTATTGAGTCCATTTATGAAAAAGTTCTAACTTTTTCATTTTTACCATACATTTTTATTTATTTATTTTAAATATTTTATAATATCTCTCAGCAACCAGGTGGAATATTAGCTCTTATTTTTTTAAAAAAAATAAAAATTTAAATATAATTTTTATGAAATTTCTTGGGTTAAATCTTCAATATTATTTTGAACTACATATTCCATATTACAATTCTGTGGCCTGCTGTATTCAGCTTTGTACTTGTATGCTGAAATTTGAAGGTGAATAGTAAGGATCGAAAAGCTTCTGGTGCCTGGATTTTAAATTGTTTGTTGCTTCAGGTGTGTCTAGTTTTTGTTGCTTCAGGTGTGCATATTAATATTGCATTTTGGTTCACTAGCATCCATTGTGGCTTATATTGCCTTTGCCTATTTGTTTTGTTGTCTTTCTGTTGATATTTTGCAATCATGCTTATCCATTGTAGTTGTTGTTGATTCTAAAGCAGTCATTTTCAGTAATTAGGAATCGGGTTTGTCCGAAAATCATAATTGGCGAATAGTTTTGTTTGCCGCTTGACTTGGCGCACCGGAGGCTAGAGGCGGCTAGCCTGTTCTATATAGGGGTATTACATACATAACTTATGAGGGACAATTGAAGTTAAACCAACATATGAGAATTTTGAGAACTAGAGAATGTAAGAAATGTTGAGATAGTCGAGGGTTTTCTGTGTTTGTGTTTGAGTTATACGATTTACCTCAACTGTCTTTTATACTGGTGGATGTAGAGTCTAGTCCAAAGCACTTGCTCGTAACATTTTCTTTCTCGTTCGTGTAATTATTTCTGTTGTGAATTGCAAAGTGGTGATTATTTTGAATCTCAGTTTGCAGTTGTAAGTCCTAACAAGTGGTCTCAGAGTGGGTTCCTAGAGTTTCAGATTACTTCTTATTCACCATTTAGTAGAGAAGTATATAAATATAGACAAAATCAAAGGCAGCCCGAAAACTAAGTAGTGAGTCAAACACACATTTGTATTTAGTGTCCTAGCTCTGCTTGTCCAAAAACACAAAATGTAACCAGGAAAATAAATCAAACACGCATTCGTGAAAAAAGAGAGAAAGGGGTGGAGGTTTCTCTTGGTTTTGGAAGAGCGGACCCAACAGGAGTCCCACAACAAGCTATTAGGACAGTAATAGAGCGCGTCTCTGATAATTGTGTAATCAAAAGAAGAAATCCACCCATGAAAATCAACTCATCATCCATGATTTCCTTATAAAAGTTCCCTTTCTCTTTGGTTTTCCTTTTCAGTTAGAATTTCTTATTGGGCTTAGTGTTACTTACAAGTAATGCACTAGTACATACTAAGTGGATTTTTCATTTATTATCCAGTATTCTTTGTAAACATTTGTTTTCTTTTTCTTTGGAAGTTTACTATATTTTCATAATCACGATTATTGAAATTATGCGAATTTACAGATTGTGGTTAAGTTTTAGCTTCTATAGCTCAAGACTACTCTTATGTTCATTGCCTAGTTTATATGAGAAATATTGATCCTTTTCTTAAGGTTTTTGTTTTCGTTAATATTGTTTGATATGGTAAAATTTTAAGCTGTTAGCAGCTGGCTTGTAGCTTGTGGATGTTAGCTTACTTCCTAAATTAAGCATTCAGCTTAATAATTTTGAGGACTCTGGAAGTCTTGGTGCATATGAATACGATTTCAGTTCGAATCCAATATATGATTGACATGTAATTTAAATATCATGTTTTGTATCAATTTTCTTGTTTAAACTCACTTTAAAGCCTTCCTCTTGCTGTAGGGTGGGAAAATTTCGGGGAAGAGGACGAGAGTTTGGTAAAATTGCCTGAAGATGAGCCAATCGGATCAAGGGAACACCCCTGATGGCTCGTCAAGTATCCCCATGAAGCGAAAACGTGGCCGTCCACGGAAATATCCCAAACTAGATCTGGATGAGAATGCTCATTTGACAAATACTCCAAATCTGAACTCGGGGGAAAATGCTGGTAATGGTGTTCCTTTTGCTCCTCCTGGATTTCTAGGGAGGAATGGGTACCAGCCCCATCATGGAGCTCCCACTAATGGTGCAGCTGATGTCATGGTTGGAACAGTAGTTTCTGGTGTCATTGATGCAACATTTGATGGAGGATATTTACTTAGTGTTAGGGTTGGCAACTCTCCCACCACTTTGAGGGGTGTTATCTTCAAGCCTGGACGTTACGTTCCTGTTTCAGCAGAGAATGATGTGGCCCCCAATGTTCAAATGATAAGGCGAAATGCGATTCCAATTCCAGCTGAGATCTCTCATTTCCATGGTTTGAGCCCTCGTTCTAGAGATGCAATTAGATCTGTTAATCATGTGGCATCAAAACGCAAACGTATGGTTCCAGTGTCGCCCCAAACTGCTAGCCCACTACTGTCCAGAGGCAACTTGTTGCCTGTTATACTGCAGCCTCGAAATTTATCTGAAGGGGTACCACTCACTGGTTTATCAAATTCTGTTGCGCCAGGTGCTCCTCCTACCAATGGGTCAATACGCACCAACCGGGTGCCACTCACCAATGAAGTTGCAAACCAATCTTTAGATCTGGCAACTTCAAAAGTTAAGCAGGTTCCATCAGTTCCTCCATCAAATGGGTCAATTTCTACCAACCAGATTCCAACAGTTGGAAATCAATCGTTGGTCTTCGAAGGTGGACAAAATGAGAATGGTACTTGTAATCAACCATCGACAGAGATGCTGAAGGCAGAAGCCAAATCAACGAGACTCCCAAATATACCTTTTGAAAAATTGGTTACCGAGGTAGTTAAGAGGGTCGATGCACCCTCACAAGCCCCCACACATGCCCCCTCACATTCAACTGAGATAAACATTGAGGGTAGCAAGTCAGCTGGCAGTGAGCTGGAGAACGATATGGATCAGCCTCTAGTAATTGAGCCTCTGCAAGCCATACAGCCTAAAGACCACTCTATACCACATTCAAAACCCCCGGAGGACGATAGAAATGGAAAAATGTCTGAGCTGTTGCAGGTAAAAGGACTCGTCTGTTACACATCTCCTTAAGAAATAGTAGTTAACTTAATGTCCGGACATATACACTGATTCTAAACAACTCAACAAGTTTCTTTTTTCTTTTGGCTCGAAAATCAACAAGGTTTTGCAGGAAAGCATGAGGGAAAGCGAATCAACCACAGATTCGAGAGTGAAGTTGGATGAACCAAGCCAAACTTTGCTCGGAGATGAAGAATCCGATCATACAAGAAAACCTTCCGAGGCATGAAGTGTTTGCTTTTATGGTTGCCACCTTGTATGGATGTTGTGTATACATGCTTTGGTGAGGGACACACCCCTGCATGATGTGGTAAGCAGACCTGTGTGTGGAAAGATTGTGTTTTTAAACAGACAAAAGGATGTTGGATAATAAGTACATAGAAGGGGTGTTTTCTTAATTAGGAGCTGTGGAAGATTTGTTTTTACCCATTTTATAGTTTATTTAAGAGTGGTAATTTGTGGATATGTCTGTGCTTATCTGTTCTAGTTACTGTCATGTAAATAGTACTTTAGCTACTTATTAATATCAAATTTCCCTAAGGCATAGGGAACCAAAAAACAAACTCAAGAAGCTTGGAACAAAAATTCAGTGGTGCTCCGTATGAGATATTCCGGAGTTTTTAACTGTTAGATCTTGATTTCTGTGTTCTTAACCAAAGATTTAATAGTTAGAAAACTTGGAGTATCCCATACTCTGGAGCACTAGAGAAAATTCCGGCTTGGAAAACACAAGGTAAAAATCCAGACCAAGCCGCACGACCAATAATCCAGGACATGGTTGAAAGCTAAACAACTAAACAAGGGGACAGGAAAATCTGGGATTTCTGAATATACTGTTGTTCCTGTCTTTCCAACTGAAGGAATTCAGAGCATTTATCATGGAAGTTGGTCAAGTATACATTATTTTTGTCGGGTCTTACATACTAAGGAAAAGGATAGCTACTTGGTAATATTCAATATTCTTTTCTTTTTCTTTTAACAAACAATAGGATATTTACGGATATACTTGTTCACCCACACATAACAATCCACAGTGAGTCGTAATTTAGACTATTTAGTATTAATTCACTTTTTTTTTGCATTTGTGTGAGTCAAAATTAAAGCCTCTAATTAGATAAAAATTGAGTGTTGTTAAACCAATTGACCATGATCAATTATATATATTATATATATGGTGGTACTATTCAGAAATAAGCAATTATACGAGTCAAAGAATTAGATTCGTTGATATACGTGGAACTGGTATTTTCAACTGGTTTGTAATTTCCATAAGCAGGACCAACCAAGTAGATAAACAATGCTACAAAGTCCAACATATTTACCATTTTTTGGCCAATCAACATGTTTGTGATACTTCCCAATGTTAGAACTTACTTAATTGTGTAAAAGCTAGTGAGGGTATACCGACTGACTAGCTAGTGATGATACTTCTCAATGCTAGAAGTTTGTGTCCAGGTCAACAACAAACCGTGCCACGCGGATTTCTCTATCCTACTTGGCAATCCAACTCAGACATACAAAACTCACCTTCAAAAATTGGTGCCGTTTTGTTCCACATGAGCCTAACCTAATTCTAACCAATAACCCAACCCTCAGATTATGTGGTTCCCAGGTTTATATACACACATCGAAACATGCACTCAGACATTTTCAATGAAAACAAAAACAAGATTGCATGCATGCATGCATATATATATATAGAAAATGGAAAACTTCGAAGAGAGCAATATATATATATATATATATATATATATATATATAATGGGATGGATCGATTACGTACAAATTAAATGTAGTATATGAAGTAAGAACATAGATTGAAAAAGAAATTTATTATTGCACATCAGAAATCGTAGTGTAATCGATGATACGTACTGATTCAATATAAATCTACAAATTACAACAACGTAATTAAAGAACTACAGCAGGTTAATACGTATTGTTCCAAAGGTCGTCCAAGTCTATCATGATGTCATCACCATCAATATCATAAAATTGGGTGTAGTCAAAATTACGAAGTGGATTTTGATCCTTAGCGTTGATCTGATGATTCTGATCAAGATTGGATGGACTAGCTAGTGAAGAAGCCACGGTGGGATCGGCAACAAAGTAGTCTTGCTGGTGGTCTTGTGTAACAAAGTAGTGTGGCTGATCAGCGAATCCAGTCGTTGCAGTCTGCGGCGGATCATATTGAGAGGAAACAGTACCACTACTTGAGTCTTGTGTACTGGGGTAGTAGTACTGTGGCAAGTCCGTCGTCACATTATTCACAAAACCATTGTGCTGAAGAGAGTCTTCTTGGCAAACCATACCTAGTGAAGAGGCCATAGTTGGGTCTACAACAGAATTTGGCTGGGGGAGACTTGGTGCGTCTACAACGAAATCATCTGGCATCGCCATAGTGGTCATTGGTTCTTGTGTATCATAGTAGTATTGTGGCAATTCTGTTATAGCTAGTATAGCTAGTGATGAAGAAGCCACAGTTGGGTCTTGTGTAACGAAGTAGTGTTGCTGCTCAGCGAACCCAGTCGGCAAGTTTGTAACGTTCAGATGATCACTAGTAGCAGTCGTCTGCTCCTGCTGCTGCTGCGGAATATCATAATATTGATTAATAACCTCAGAGTACTGTGCTGGCTCATAATAGTAGTACTGTGGCTGATCCACAGTAGTCACACCAATACTACTAGTACTAGTACTAGGTGCATGAATATTAGTCTGCTCCTGCTGCTGCTGCTGCTGATTGTAGTGATCAATATTAACCTCTGAAGACATGGGAGTAACATAAGATTCATAGATATTCTCTAATTGCCTTTGAATCTTGTTGCTCTTGAATTGTACTGCTCGAGTAGTCTCCTCGCCATCATGATCCCGATCATCCGCCTTTCTCTTTTTGTCATAATTCTTTCGAATCCGACAGATTACATATTCATCATCATTCTGACGACTACTTGAACTTGATTTAATGTGCCTGACTAATTTAGGGTCAAGGCTAAACTCGTGCATAATCCAGCAACCGCTTTCTTGAGGATATGTAGTATTCCTGTATTGAAACCTTTTCATGAAACCTATCGTCTTCCCTGTCCTAGGATCTTTGACTTTAGTCCCTGAGGTCTCTCCTTTCCATGTCCCAGACCCTATCGTGCGAGCCACCCTGGAACCCGTACCCTTGGCGCTGGCTGGCTTCAGCTTGGTGAAGAAATAAAGGTCTTTATCCTTTCCTAAATTTTGCCCGCCATTGTTATTCCATATATCTCTCGCCTCCATGCTACCATAAAGATCGATCTCACGAATAACACTGTCATCCCTAAACGGTGCGCCACGAACCTTGTTATAGAGATAATATCCCACTAGCTCTTCGTCTCTTGGGCGAAACTTGTAGCCCACGGGAAGGTTATTAGAAGGTGCCATTTATAAGGTAGGTATAACTAGGTTTTCTAGGACGTTCTTGACAAGATGAAATATTTCTTGGAAGGGCTGCTGAGAGATGGCACGTATTAGGGTTTAGTATTGTGGAGGAGAAGAAAGTTAGATTGGGGTTAAAGGGATTTCTTGGAGTAGTGAAGTGGGTTTTGTGATGTGAGCTTGCCCTCCAATATATAGATGTAGTAGGGCACCGCCTCCACCATTCCATGTAATTAGCATGCAGTTTGATTCCAAGTAGACTTCTATATGAATCATGAATCTCTACATTTAGCATCTCTGCATTTACACACATTTAGATATATCTTGACCTTTTAATTAATCTAATGGAGTTTAACGATTCCATGTCAACATGATTATATAAAATTACATGTACTGTATCATATTTCAACTTTAATTGATTTGAGAAGATATATATAGATATTGGAGCTTTCGGATAGAAACGGGGGAGGAGAGAGCGTTGGATTGTAGAGATGGCAGCAATAGTAGCCATGGCAGTACTAAAATCTGGGGAGAGGTTGTAATTGGAGGCGTAGGGAGGTTGATCGAAACAAAATTAAAAATAAATTTAGTCTCTTTTTTTTTCTGTTGAAATAAAATTGAGTCATGAAAGTTGGGGAAGTATGATATAATACATTTAATTTCATATTTAATCTCATATAATCATACTGACATGGAATAGTTAAACTCCATTAAATTAATTAAAAGGTCAAGATATACCTAAATGCGTGTAAATGCGAAAATGTTAAATGTAAAGATTCGACATCCACTTTTATATATGAGAAATCTGTTTAGATTAGGAAAACTCAAGACTACTAATAATTCAGCTAATGTAACCCAAAAAAAATAAATATATAAATAAAACACCCACCTCATTTTTAATTTTTTTGAAATTAAGCGCAAACCCCACCTGTACTATAACCCTTTGCTTGGATAAGAAAACTAAACTGGAAATTTGGACAAAGTCAATTCCTTTTTTTGGATTCATAAACACAGAAATTTAGAATTGTCGTGTAGAAAAAAAAACTTGAAATTTGGGACTTCCAATTCTCAAGTTTAAAATCTATGTAAATAGTTCGTTAACGTTTTGCAAACACAAAAACGGGTGAAAAATGTGAAGGTAAAATAGTTTCACATCAGTGAAAGAAAAAACCTTTGTAAGAGCTTATAAGATGTTGGGTTACCCTCCATATTGCCAGTTGGTTTTATAGTAGAACCTCAACTTTTTTCATGGTATCAAAGCAGGTTGGCCAACGTATGAAGCCTAACGGCCACACGTGGTCCACATCACCCAATTCTTGTTGCCCACGTGTTTAGCTTGAAAATTCGTCACACTAAGGGGGCGTGTAAAGGCAAACATGTCATTTTGTAATGATTTGTAGCAACTTGAACCTTCTTCATTGACTTATACCTAAATGATGTAAGAAAACTTAGGCATTGATATATGGCTAATTAGTAAACTTTTTTTTATTGATTTGTGGCCAAATTTCCTTGAATTATTATGTGGGGTGTGGGGTGCTGATAAAAAAACTCTAAAAGATATAGAATAAAAGCATCACCAGAGGGATGTGAAATTTCCTGCCAATCAGTTAAACATATAAATTTGACAAAACGAAAAGTTAAACATATAAACACCAGGGGATGTGAAATTTCAAAATCAAACGAATAAATACATTCGTTGTTCGAATACTTTACATGTCACTCTATTGTCAAAATTATTCAACTGGAAGAAAAAACCATGAAACCCCGTCCCTTTTCGTACAAGAAAAGTTCACTACATTTCAAAAAAACAATGTAAGCTTCACTCCCTTTAGCAAACCCTTGTGTAAAAGTTCCCTAACTTTAAGGAATAGAAAATAACACAATGAATGAATACAGGTTGAAAGAATTTAATGCCAAAATTTTCAAAATTTATAATAAAAATATGGAAAAAAGAAACCCCGGCGGAGGTAATTCGTGAAGAAAACATTTTCACCGACACTTGGGGTTGGGGCTAACGAGATCATTAGATCATGGGACTTCAATAAGACGATTAGAAGGGAAGGGAGGTCGAAAAAAGGGGTTGCGACTTGGCAATGGGGAAAGGCTGCTGTCCTGTAGCCATGAACGGCGGAGGCACGCACAGCTGAAAAGCTTGGCTTGGTGCAGGTCCTGCATTAAAATCGAGAAAAGAAAATGAAATGACCCAAAGAAACATAGCTGCTGTTATTTGAAATTTGAATGATGAAAGTTACAGTTGTATCCATGATCATGACTGTAAAAGGATTTACAACACAAAAAACTATAATTCTATTATTCAGATTTTTCCTTTTCCAGTAATTTATATACTTGGATTTCTTTTCGTTTGTTTTTTTGTTTTTAACCAAAACAATAATGTTTGGAGCATATGCAGAAAACAACCCACAGGAAGCATCCCGCAAAATAATTTAGTCGAAATGGTCATCACAATGATTCTTTACTTCATCAAATTTTTGTTTTCTTCCTTGTTCAATGAAGATTCATCGTGAACGTAATAGCGTAGTTCATACCTTGGTGCTTGGGAAACTGGACCTGATGTGGAGTCAACACAGGACGAGCAGACAGTGGTGAGATAGCCGCTGCACCCTGCACCAAATCCTTCAATAAAAAAGAAAAGGAGATTAAACAATTGGAAATAAAAGATACAAAAACCATCATTAGTATCATTACTGCTACTGCTGTTGTTATATTTTGGTTTCTTTCACTAGCATTGTTATTTAATTTCAAAGAATGCTGGGGCTGGGGCGTATGCCAGTAGAATGTATGAACAGGTGTGTCTTGGTCAAATACAACTCAATGCCAGTTCTAAAAAGCATGCAGTTACCACTTCACACTTGATTACTTAAAGAAATCATATCATAAGACAGCTTCTATCAAGGATTTTTCGTATGCCATCGTATCTTACTTGAGAAACTGGATGCACATATACAAGCTGCCCGAATCGTCCAACCATAACCTGAGGGTTAGTGAATCAGCAAAAGAAAGTAAAAAATTGTAACCACTCAAAAACAGTTGACACACGGATGGTATCAATATCCTTCAATTACTTACAGCTTGAGAATTGGGATGAACATAGGGAGGTGCAGCCTGAACAGGATACTGACCACCATACCTAAGCGTCTGCGCCCTGCTCCCCACGTGTCCAACAATCTATATTCAGAAAAAAAAAACAACCTAAGATTAACCCTAACTAGTGCCACAACACCTCTATGTCATATATTATGTATTCTATACAATATTTATTTTAACAAGACATGTACCATGCTTTAAACCTTTGTTATTTTAATAAAACACATACATATATCTATGCATAGACTCATCAACCTCCTACTCACCAACAAGCATTAAATCCATGCTCACGAAACATTGGATCAAACAACTGCTGATATTCAAAACAATATTGTGTACTTTTCTTTTCAAAATAAATATCAACTTGATCAAACAACTGGTGAGTGGATTTTCATTTCCACTAGTGAGTAGGCTAGAGAACACACACCCTTATATTGGTGGGCGAACTTCAAGTGAGTGAAGCTGGGCCTATATATATGTGTGTGTGTGTATGCACATATGAACACACGGTAACTTTGCCAATTGCGACTACTTACAAGGAAAGCTTACATTAGTATCATATAATAACAACCATATGAATTCGGTAATGACTATGATACATACAGGTTGTGAAAATTGAGAGCCACTGCCACCATTTCCATTTGTGAAATTATTGAAGGGGACCACCTTAACAGGTAGAGAGGTACGAGATGGGAAAGGATTTGATCCAACTCCTGGCTGAGCAGCAGCAACAGGTACCATGGGGGAGTTGTTTGGTACATAACCCATGCTTCCCACTGTTGACACTGGGGGAGGGGTTGCTGTTGTGGGCTTCGTAAACGATGGAGAGAATGTTTTTGCTCCTGGGTTAAGCTTAAATTCCTAAAAAAAAAAAGAATGCCAAATATTATAAATGTTATCAACTTGGTTATGTAAATAGTATACACATCATGAACTTCTAAAAAGTTATTTACATTACCCCATACATTATACTAGAGTAGTTGGACTTGGGATCACCAGGCATTAAGGTTTCCGTGCCACAAAAACCATATCTATGATAACACAACTACCAACAGAATTAACATAAGGTTCTTCGTGGCCCAATGTGTGGTGCATAAATTAGAAGCATAGACAGATGACCAACCAACTCTAAGAATATGAAACCATTTCCTCCAAAAATATACATACTGTATAATCAATATGAGATCAATTGATAATTCAAGATGAATTGAACATGGTTCATCCAGTGGTAGTTTCACCTTGGTACTTCTAGTAAATTCTGAACCCTGAGGAGGGACCATTTCAGTTGATGTTGTCACCAGACGACGATAAGAAACATCCACAGCTGGATTCAACGAAGTTGAGACACTTGAAGAAACAACACCAGATGAAATGTCTGCTGAAGTTGCCCTTTCACAACATTGATTTTCTGTATTAACAATTACAGTAGCAGGATCATGAGATACTCCGCGAGGCAATAACTTGGATGGGATCTTTGTATCATGAACTTTATCAGCCTGCATAAAAAATTTGCACTATTAAAATATAACATGTATTACAACGTGAGAACAATCTTGGCAGAGGTTATCTTTACATACACTTTCTTCCCTATAAAACTCCAGTTTCTGTTTGAAATCATCCTGTTTCCCTGAGGACCCATCATCTTCAACCTGTCTGCCAAAAAATTGACAGGAGCCTGATGATTAGAAGGAAATAAACGCAGACAGTACACAAAAGTAATTATTGTATGATAATATAAGTGTTGGACACAGATAGCAACCATGCCAGCCACCATGTTTCTGTGTCACACATATAGGAGATTATCCAAATGGGATATGTATAGCTAAATTCCATGCCATAACAGCTGGTAGAGTTTTATCAACACTTGAGCACTCCTGATACCAGCGTCAAGGCAGAGAGGGTTAGCACCCAAAGTGTCACTCCCCAAGTCTGAAATAATATTAACAGAAATAAGAATAGAATCCATACCTCCCATTAACTGGGGCGCCAGGGGCTTCTTTAATCTGCATTGGAAGAAAAATCAAATTGTAATAAAAACCTGAAAATGGTTTATACAACTAGCGTCCATAAAAAACACATACTCGGCATCATGCACCTATATAAGATATCCTAATGCCATGTCAACTCATGTACTTAGAGATTCTTTTTAACTATGATACATTTTAACTCATGTTAAATAGAAAAATATTTGTTGGTCCATCATAACAGTTTAAGCGTTTGAAAATAATGGTAAAGCAACCAAACTGTTCATTGTATAGAGTCGTTGGTATGGTTTGGTTGGTCAAATCAGCACAATGCCCATCATTGTGGAATTTTTAGTCACCCTACACAGTGCACAGAGAGCAGGCACCGCATGCAACTTAAGGTGAATTTGGCTCCAAATTTCTGGTCCTTCAGATCCACGGAGTAGCTCAAAGAGTACATGGATTATTATTTGGAAAACCTTTTGAGTAGCGTCCAACATTAAGGATATCTTTAAGTTGCAATGAGAAAGTGAGTGAAGTTAGGAGCATTATAGTTGCAAACAACATGCGGCCCCAACAGCAAAAAGTGTTATGAAGACGTGATCAGGGTTCAAATCCCTGCAATCGTAACCTTCCTATCTGTGTTGAATTCTACCAGTGTCTTTAGAACTTAGGATTCTCTAGTGGTGAAGAAAAATTCAAATATGATGGGGAGAGCAAAAAATTAAAATTAAAATTGTTTGACATCTTAATAGCTTTTGAGAGAAACTAACAAAATATATGGCATCACCAGATTGTTCACCGTTTTTAACTTTTTATGCAGAAACTGATTATATCCACTAACTATTTATTACATTGACTGCTTCAAATAATTTTCTAAAAACAAAGAATCTGGTGCAGTGATTGTCTTAAGGTGGTGCTAAAATTCTTATGAGGGAAGTAGAAAGTAGATCATTTAATTTTACACCAACGAGTTTTCAAACTCTACTGTTTAGTTTTTACCCTCTTTGATGTTTACAAGATTATGCCAGTTTTTGGGGTTTTGTATTCTTATGAAGCTATAAATCACTAGGGAGAAAAGGAAAATGGCTTTTGCAGGAAGGCTCACTGAAATGGTGAATAGCCATTCTGCTTTCATTTTTTATGACTTGTCAACTGCCTCAAATTGATTAAATTCATTTTATGCAACGTTGTTGCATTTTTTTGGTGTTCTTGATTTTATTTCATATCCTATTTCCATTTTTCGTTTCAAAGTGCTTTTTCTGCATATATCAGAGTGATAAAGTTGGCCATGTTTTCGTTCCCTTTGATAGACTATAGAGTTGTTCCTGGTTTTCTAAAAATGAAAACTAAAGCCTATTAAGTATACATATAGAATTATGCATACAGAAAATATTTACCTCTGATAAGTTTATCCCATCAATTTTTCCATGTTTAACTTCCAGGGCATTCACTGCATGTTTCAGTGGCAACTTCCTCCCTTCATGCTCCTTTACAGCTCTCTTAGGGGTAACACCATGAGCAAGGTCATTTCCATTTTGCATCGCGCCCCTGCTTACATAGGTAAAGTATGAATACATAACTTTACTTGAATTTACAATAATAACTGAGGTACATATTTATATAACGGTATCCGTTCCAGCAGGTAAAACAAGCAATAGCACAAGCTATCTGCCAGTAAAATCAGTGGCTATGCTGAACAACTCTTGATATTTTCAGTTGAAACGAACTAACAAAAAACTTCTTTTATCCCCGAAACTTAGTGTCACAACTTAGTGCAGATAATTATCCATACAAGTCCAACACTGAGACAATACCTAAAACCGTCCTTTTTCTTCTTATTTGTGGCAGAATGAATGGACTTCTTTACATCATTCTTTGAGCACGCATCAGAAGAAACAGTATCCATAACAGCTTCAGTTTTGTCACTAGCTATATTTCCAGTAACACCATCAGCTGGAAGCAAAACTCCCTGAACGTGTATGAAGAGCCACATTTAACTAAGGCAGATTGCTTAAGTTGATTCTGAAAAAAAAAAAAAGGAATGAGATGAATTACATACCATAGCAACAACTTGGACAAGGTCACTGGAGCGAATTACAAGGGTATCGATCAGTGCCCCATTTCCCATATTAGCATCGCTCTTCCCCTTTTTAGTCATCCTTGCTTTCTTCAAAACAATACCTAACCAAGACAAAAACTGACTCAATAAATCTCGTTTAGAATCATGTGCATTGTGTGTATGCGAGAGAGAAGGATCATTGTAAATTTGTACGTTTATAACACACCAACTGTGTTGTGTTCCGAATTAAACTGCCGGATAATCCAATTAAAGCGCCCTCACGCACGACACATACTCAGCAGTTAGACACAAAGATCCAGTCTTTCCAAATCCAATATAACAACTAAATCTCACTGCAAAAATTCCATTTTTTTTTCTATCCTCCTGTACATTCTCTATAATTCACCCATTCACCCTTTGCTCAATGAAAATCGGAAGCACTCATAAACAAAACCCGCTATAAAACCTGAGAAACACAATAAACTAAGTAAAACCCAGACCAAATATCTGATCCCATTCATCCCTAACACAATAGGATCACCATAACCACTCAAGAAAACGAAAATCCAGATACAATTCCTCACAATGACAAAAACCCAGAAACAATTCACTTTCTTATTGAAAACCTAGAAACAGTTCTGAGAAATTCACCATTTTCAAAAACGCATTGAAAGAAAAGCAAAGCTCAAAGGAATAGAACGCACCGTACTCACTCTCCACAGAGGCAGTGTAGAAGATTCCAGAATACACAGAACCGTCCTTGACATGAACATCAACAGGAAGACCAATGATGCACATGGTGGCAAAAAGCAAGGCCTCGCTCAGCGAAGAAGAAGAAGAAGAGACGGTCTCGTCGTCTGTGAAGTCTCTGTTTCTGCAACCCATTTTTCTTTTTTCTCTGTTTTTTTCTGATCCAACCCGATTTCTGCGACTTGAAGTTTTTGCCTTCGTTGTGTCTGGTTGCAGTCAGATTTTGGAGGGCTAATATAGTGGGGAAGGGGAAGAGATCTGATGAAGCTGCCGCCAGGGAATTCGAAAAAGGAAAATCGCTTTCTTGTGCGCTGTCTGTTTTGTAATACATCCTAAATACTTTAAGAAATTCCCTTTTTTGTTTCTTCTTTTTTTAGTTTCCCTACTATGCTCCTACGTTTTATTTTTAAGAATTAACTTGCGGAAGAGTCCATCCTTAATTCACTTTATAGTCGATTTATTGAACTTTGAGTTTATAATCAGATCCGTTAATATTATAAATTAATCTCTAAACATTATCTGTGCAAAAACAATAAGACATGAAATTATTTAGTTATCAAACTATATAAAAGAAAATGGACGGATTTTTTTGGGTTTGATTTTTGGCACTAGTGAATCACACGATGGTGGCCAGGGAATGCTGAAATGCCTCTATGAGTCTTACCGGGCTCCAAAAGAGTGGACTGTCGTGGCTTAGCCACCAGCTCGTCCCCTTTTAAAGAGAAAAAAAATTGGACAAATTTAGTAAAAGTATTATAAACCATCTACCTATTTGTCACCGTTGATTGAAGGAATTGATTTTGTATAGAGATGAACTTTATAAAGTGATTGCTGATATAAACACAAAGTTATGTAAATCGATCACGAACTAAATTGAGGAGGAACTCCTCCTCAATCTTAAGAAGTCAAACTCCTCTCTTATATTTATTCCTTTCTTGTATTATTTTTTATTTCTCTTTGGTGTTTTTCTCAATCTTTAATTTTATTTGAAAACAATAATGCTTTAGCAAATACAACTTGAAAAAAATAAAGGGTTCTTCAACTCAATTGCCAGAGACATCAAAACAAGAGTCAAAATGTCGCCTAATACCTGCTTTAGTGACGAATTCAAACACGATCTTCGTAACAAATTCAAATAGCGCAAAGCTGAGATGATACGGAAAGAACCACGCACAACCAAAATTGAATAAAAACCTGTGATTTTGTGATTCGGCCACCAAAATCACACATCTAAATTCCATAAATTTGCAAAACTCATTATCGGACATCACATAGTCGTCGCCATCCAAGTTGAGTCCAACCACCATTCTGCCTAAAACTCACTACATTTGGTCACTACTTCAAAATGAGATAAGTTTTGACCCAAGAATGTGAAACAAACAGTCCATCGGTTCATTAATAAATATACTGATATTGTTTTCTAATTTAAATTTTCATTAGAACTAAAACCATTCAATATAAGTCATATTTAATTTTGTCAATTCACTGATGTGAGATTTTTGTATTCTTCAACACACCCTCGCATGCGACCATCACATAGTGGGCCACATGTGCAACCGATCCCACATTTTTGGGCCCAAACATCAACCCACTCTAGCACCATGTCAATATTTTAGAAGGATGACGAAGTGGTCGGATAGTAATCACATTGGTATTATCCCTTGACTTGCATCTTACCACATGCACAACATGACAAGTGTGAGGGGTTTTGTCACGAAAAGTCTCGGTATAATTAGATGTGGAACCATTTTCAATATAAGTAATATTTAATTTTGTCAATTGTTTGATGTATAATTCTTATATTCTTCAATAGTCGGGGTCTACGAGGTAAATAGAAAAACAGAAGAAGAAAAACCCGCCTAGGCGAAAATGATGATGGAGGCCAGACACGAGTCGAAACCCATCACCGCCTAAACGTGAAGAGTGCGAAAAAGTACTTTTGAGTGAGAATGCAAATTTGTGTTTGGTAGTAAATCTATAGATTTTAACTGGAGTTGATTTGCATACACCTTTTTTAACCTCTCGTACAAAAAACAATGAACGTGATTAAACAAAGGTGTGTAGGAAAAAAAAGCGTTGGTTTAGCATTTTCCATTTTAATATAGTGACAATGGTGGTAGTGATGAAGGTTGTGGCGAGGGTGGCAACAACAGTTGAGAGTGGTGGAAACAGTGAGAGGTAAGGGTACATGATAAGTGATGGGTATAAGCAAGGTATAAGCAATTTTTGGGGTACCGATAATGGCACTCTTTTATTTACCTTAAAAGTTAAAACTCAAACTTATTTTTCTTAAAAGTATGTCGAGTATTGTCTTAGTACTTGGTACTATTAAATATAACAACATTTTATTATTATTTTAATTACTGTCGACCGTTAAATTAAACATGAATCAACTTCAGCCGTCCATTATCTCGTACTACCTGATAATGCAGTGAACTAAAGATCTTTCCAAGTATCTCATGTTTTCGAGTTTTATCCTTGTAAATACAGAAAACATGCTGTTTTACATAATACACAATCTCTTAATATTGTCTACCAAGAGGTTTAAGTAGAAGTTGAAGGGAAAAAACAGAAAGGGTGTGGAAGGAAACAACCTATCAAATAAGCCTGACCATAAACAAATTTAAGTGCATACAACGAGTATCTGCTGAATATATAAAACTCCAAATAACAAACACAAAGTGCACTGTCTCCCGAGTCTCACTCGAGGCAATGAAGGGTGGGAAGGAGGAACAGAAAAAGGAAAAAGAAAATAAAGATTTAAAGTCGATACTGCACTGCACTCCACAACATCATACAACAGCCAATACTAAATCCGCAACCTAAGATGCACCGGAGCTCGATGATACCCCCAGCTTTCAGCATATGAGGCAGGCAGCTACAAATCACTGCAACAGTGGAAACAAAAATCACATCATGAACAAGCCTAATTCGACATCAAATAACAAAACTGCTGTTAAACGACTGATAATAGTTACCTGCTGTTGCTGTTGGTATGCACCGGGCTGCTGGTAGTTTCCATAACCAGCGGCATAGCCTCCATAATACATGGCAGGGTCCTGGGCAGGAGGAGGTGCATAAGAATACGCATCGTATCCTTGTGGATATCCATAAAATCCAGCACCACCAGCGCCATTCCACTGTGCCTGATCTGGCTGGTTCTGAACCAATCCAATCAACCAACAGACATGGTTAATATGAAGTGTGTAGAACAGTAAAAAGTCAAAAAACAATAAGGTCGCAAATAAAAACCTGTTTGCTTGTAGGACTGCGGCCCCAAGAAAGCCGAATACTTTGTCCTCCCAATTGTGTTCCATTCAACGATCCCAATGCTTGCTCCGCACAAGATCTGAAGTAGAGTACATGCAGATGACAAACACGCATATGATAAGTATTTTATAAGGAGGAAAGAAAGAGAAAGAGCACCAAGGAAACTTATATCAAGACTACCAGGGGTGCTGATCTGTTACCTGTTAGCAAATTGAACAAAACCACAACGCTTGCCTACTGGTATCTTCACATGAACAAGCTCACCAAACTGGCTAAAAACTTGCCTCAACATGTCATCATTCACACTGGGATCCAGACCCCCAACAAATATCTGCACTCGAAAGTTTCAGGAGTTACAATCATGTAGCAAGAAATGTACAATGCCAACATTAGAACAAACTACGCACTGTTGTATTATTTGGATCAGCTTCGCCTGGATTTCCTTGAGTACTTGGGTAGGAAGCTGCAAATAACAAATACATAAGCACTAATTTATGCGAGATAGTATTAGCAGCACATATGAAGTTTTCTGCAGAAGAAATCCTTATCAACCTGGTATGCATTGAAGAACTGATAGTTCAGTTTACACCATGCTATTATGGTACTTAAACTCACAATCTCAAAATGATTCGATTTGTCAAATTAATATGTCAAATAGAACTTTGTGTGCAATATGACTTCCATGCAAATTATCTATATATTAATATACACTCATTTGTCTAAAGGTCTATCTCCTCCTACTTCCAGCTGGCAATGTTGAATGAAGCATTCCATTTAACTGTTATGGTTAGCATATTACACAATGCACCGACCAACTGACAATAACCAGTGCATTGTCTATATTACTTAACATCCACCTCCCAATACTACCAATTTGATTTTCTCACAACAAAGGAATTTTCTTTTAAAAAGAAACAATGGACATCACAATTATCAAGAGGTCAAAGCTGAAAGGCAATTGGAACATAATTAAACATAATAAATTACATAAGCAGATACTAAAAAAATGAAGAAAACAAAAAATCTAAACACGCAATTAAACAGATTTCTCAAAATCTATTCAAAGAGTTCAACAGAACAAGTAGACTCCATCCCATAGAAGTCTAAATGAAAGAGTACTTCATAAATCTATTCCTGATACAATATTAGGATGCCCACTTTACCACAAATTACAAAGTGGTACTTCTACCTAAAACACAGTGAGGACAGGTAGATGATAAGATGCAACCAAATAAGAAGCTCACAAAAAATTAAAGGGAGCTGCTATTGGCACTCCAAAAGACGGTCATTATGGACTCCTCCCTAGTGAAATAAAATAAGGGAGGTGGGGAGTGCAGTGTCTTTTCTAGAGTGCTAACAACAATTCCCAAATTTAATGGTGTTTTCATTAAACATGTGAGCTAGTGCATCAGCTTCAACTAATAGTTTAAGCATTTCATGCAGATTTTAAATCTGACTTAAGATGAGGGCTGAAATTTGGGAACACATTCTATCCTATCAAACATAGAGAACATTGTGGAACTGATCCACAAAGTAAAAACACACTGGTTCTTCAACACAAGCGAAGTATTAAAAGAAGGATATATAAACTTCGGAAATGTAAACCCGACTGGCAAATGGAATGAATGTAAACCCGACTGGAAATTGGAATAAAGTAAACCAGACTGGTAAATGGAATAAATGTAAAGCTGACTGGTAAATGGAATAAATGTAAAGCTGACTGGTATAAATGGAATAAATGTAAAGCTGACTGGTAATGGAATAAATGTAAAGCTGACTGGAAAGGTAATTCTTGAGTAGCATAAAATGCCACAAGAAAAGAAGTAAGAAGCTTCTGACATAAACAAAATAACTGACCTAAAATGAGGCCACGCAATAATGTGGAATCATTTCATCTGAAATCAGTTCCAGGCCCCCCAAAATGAGAGCCTCTCGGTGTCCTGCTTTAAGACAACATGAGTTTTACATAAGTTTTTGCATGTTTTAACATAATTAAATGCGCCCAAGTTTACAAAGGAAAGTACTCGAAGGAAATGACTAAGTCCCGCCAATCTTCAACTGAATAATCAAAACGACGGCAAATTTAGAACACTTGAGAGAACGTCACCTCGAAAATGGAAATTAAAAGCCCTGGTACTACTTACCAAACCATAGTTAACATAAGGTGCAAGCTATTCATAAATTACAAGAGCAGAACAAACATCTAAGAAAGTAATTAACTGCAATGAAGCTGCAAATACAGCTGCAGAAGTATTTGTATGGCTATTACCACAACCCATTATACAATACTAACTAGAACACATACCTTTCTGATATTGCTGTCCACCAGTGGCTGGTTTCTTGGTAGCCGCAGGCCCAATCCGCATGGGCCTAGTAGAGCAAAATTGGCCGTTCATCTCAGTCATGGCTCGCAATTGCTCACCTTCATCAGCAAACCTAACAAAACCATATCCCTTAGATCGTCCCGTGGTCCTATCAGTAACAACTTTTGCACCCTTGACAGAGTGGTAATTTTGTCTAAATGTTTCTTGAAGCATGTAATCAGTCACATCAGCAGCCAAATCCCCCACAAAAACTGTAAAATCTGGACCATCATCCTGTCGTCTCTCACCAGCACCAAGGGTTGCCCAATTCAGTCTGAAATTCTGCTCTGTGTTAGGCATAAGAGTGCCATTGTATGTCTGCAAGATCTGCTCAGCCGCAGAGCGAGACCTAAACTCAATAAAACCGTAACCTTCTGGCAGACCCGTTAGCTTGTTGCGGATAACCTTTGCATTCACAGCCTACAAACAACTCAAAAAACAAAAATGAATACAACATAATGGGATCCACAAGTACAAGCACAATAATTAATAGCAAATATCAACAGGCAATTCAAACCCTAAATGTAAATTTTAGTCAAAAACTCGACTAAAGCAACTATATTTTGATATTTTTATTGTAGTGGTTTACTAAAACAAAATTTTCGGCTGAAAAAGCCATCGAAAGTTCGGATTTTTTTTATGCAAATCACATCTACAAACAAACCCTAAATTCCAATTTGAAGTAGAACAACTTCAATCAAAAACCAATCAACGTACAGTCATCTAAAAGAAAATCACATAAATTCAAACCCTAGATGTAAATACAAACAAGAAATACAAATAATCCTATACGTGCGTGAGTATATACCTCTCCGGTAGGACCGAAGCAGTTGAGGATATAAGCCTCGTCCATCCACTGCAGCAAGTCACCGATCCAGAGGGAGCGGATCTCATCGGGGCCAGGATTCTGTGTGGTCGCGTACTGCTGAGGCGCCTGCTGGGCCCACCCAGCCTGAGCCGCAGGGGCTTGGCCTTGCTGCTGTGGCGGCATCATCATCCACTGCTGCGGCGGCTGCTGCTGGT
This sequence comes from Gillenia trifoliata, assembly GCA_018257905.1. Classification (NCBI taxonomy): domain Eukaryota; kingdom Viridiplantae; phylum Streptophyta; class Magnoliopsida; order Rosales; family Rosaceae; genus Gillenia; species Gillenia trifoliata. The sequence goes on along the minus strand of CM031081.1, from coordinate 8,983,022 downwards.
ACTGCTGTTGCGGATCCGACGGAATCTGTTGTGGGACCACTCCTGATGGTTGCTGCATCATGGTGAAGAAAGGGGGTGTTTGGGTACGGGGATAAAGGTGTCCTCGTGGAGGAGGAGGGAGGACTGCGGCGCGGTTTGGGAACACCGATAACCTTAATCCCGGATTGGGTCTGAGAAGAGAGATATTTTGTGGTAGCGATGGTTTATATAGACGGGAGATTGCGGTGTGACACGTGGCACCCGAGTATTGATTGGGTTGTTGAATCTTGTAAATTGTGATAGATTGTTGCCTATGGGCCTGGGCCTGAGCCGGACCCAAACCCTAATTTTTCTTAAACCCTGAATTCCCCAAACGTCGACACATTAACCATCTCTCTGTTCTTCAATGGAGGGAAGCTCAGCCTCCGAAAATCAAGGTACGCATTCGAAGTGATTTTCTGTTTGGTTGCCGAGAAAATTTGTAAAGTGATTTTCTTTGTTGTGTTTACTTTTGAACTGCAGCTTTGGTGTTTGAAGAAATGCCTAAACCAACGATTAAAGTAACCCACGAAGCTAAACTTAAAGAGCTACTGCATAATATTAATTCTGTTGAAATTAAATTATGCTCTCATGCTACAAAAGAGTTTATCAAGTTGTTGAAAGGCGATTCTGGAGGCGAGTTGCTCCGTTATTATGTGACGAATTCGGCTAAGTGCTCGGAGCTTCTCGGTGCTTGGAAGCTCCGGCGAGGGAAACCCGGAATGTTTTGTGTGTTTAAACTAATTGCTGTTGTTTTGAGTCATCCTGATGGGATGTATATGCCGAATGATGTGGAGAGGGTGGGTATTAGTAGGGCATTGGATATGTTTGCACGGTCGATTATTGAAGAACAGTTGCAGGATGTGTATAAGGAGGTGAATACTAAAGAAGCGAAACGCCAAAAGGCAGCACTTTTGCTTTTGGCTTCGATTGTGAGGCGTGGGTCGGGGTTGGCTTCTGAGGTTGCAAAGAATTTTGATTTCAAACTCCAGGGGTTTTTCAAGATGGGCGAGTTTAAAAAGAAGCAGGGTGAGAAAAGAATGAAGCTGTCATTGAGGAAGTCGTTTGTGGGGTTTGCAATGTCGTTTCTGGAGGTGGGGACGCCGGGGTTGCTGAGGTCGGTTATACGACAGAAGGAAATGTACTCTGGCGTCCTTCGCGGGATTGGGAATGATGATGATGAAACTGTTATATATGTTTTGTCCACATTGAGGGACAGGATTCTTGTTGATGAGTCATCAGTTTCCCCGAGTCTTCGGAGTGTTCTCTTTGGGAGTGTTACTTTGGAACAATTAGTTAACATCTGTGGAAGGGAGAATGGTGGGCCTTCTGCGGAATTGGCATACAGTGTTTTGGTTATGGTTTGTACCGATCCTAGTAATGGCTTGATGTCAGATTTGAAGAAACATCTGAAGGGTAATTCAAAGAGACTCGTGGATCTGATGAAGAAGTTTAAAGCAACTGAGATTGGTTACCACAGGGATCTTCTTTTGGCTATTGTTAGTGGAAGACCGGCTATTGGTGCAGCATATATGGAAGAGTACCCCTACAATCTTGAAGATTATGCCTCGCCTAACTGGTCAGATTTATTTATACCAGTGCATCATATTGTTTAATACTTAATGTTCACTGGTCCCGTTTTCTCTTTATTTGTACGGTGACTGAAGCATTTGCAGGTTTTCTGTTGTTACTCTTGCAGCAAACTTGGTTTCCTCAGTGCGCAGCGGGCATGCTTTTTGTATCCATGACTCTCAGTCTCATAATCCAGCCATGTTTGACAATGTGGATGTGCAGGGTATCATGAAATGCTTGTATCCTCGTTCATTCAGCCGGTCCACGATCAATAAGGGGCTGCTTCACTCTGATTTTCTAGTGAAGCATGGAACTTTAAGGCTTCTTTTAGAAGCACTGAAGTTGCTGGACTCCTTCCATGGTGTTTTAAACCATAGAGACCAAAGTTTTTCTGATAATGAGAAGGTATACTTATTGGAGTCCTTCAAGCAAGAATTTCAAAATGAAGTCCGAAACTTGCTCCCTGATCATCAAGTTATGTTGACTCTACTTTCTTCTCTGAGTAGTCACTCCAAAAGTCAGCAGTTAAGCTTAAAGAGGACAGCTGAGTTGGAGAAGTTCCCCGAACATAGCCCCAAACGCTTTAAAAAAATGAAAACAGATGTGGGGAACAAGGACTCAGATATTGTTGTAGGTGGTTTAAATTTTGATCTAGATGTTGCTTCACCCGAGAATGGTGAAAGAGTTGCAGGTACATCCACAGCGGATGCATTGGATAATGAAAAGGATGCTATAAATGTTATGGCAGAAATTTGGGGTTTGGATCTTCAATCCACACATATTAATACATTAAAGGATGCAGAGATGTACTTCCAGTGTAGGCTACTCGATGCTCTCAAAACTTATCTTGTAAGTTTAGCTTTCTAGTTTCTGTCATTTTATGCTCTCAAAACGTATCTTGTAAGTTTAACTTTCTAATTCTCATTTTCTTTGCATCTTTTATTGAGACCTTATGGGGCATGACAAACAGGGTTAGATACTCAAGCCTGGCATTTTTATTTAATCAACGTAGGGTTCACTTTCTATTGCTTTTTTCTAACACATACCGATTTAGCATATTTGATTTAAAGTGAGGAGTGCAATTTTCTAGCACTATCAGGCTATAATTCTTTTGGGAACACCAATACATCTATTGCATTTTAAGTAGCATTTTGATGCTTTCATGCCAAGGCATGCTTTAATGACCGGGGGGAAAACAGACCCTGATACATTTAGTAACACAGGGTGCATCCTTACTACTATTTGCCTCATCCCTTGGAATTTATTATGTATCCAAATGTGTATTTTTCATGTTTTGGTAACAGTCTGAAAGTATGTGTTTCATAATCAAAAGAACTGTGATGTGCTGACTTGCAGATGGAATTAAAGGATCTAGTTTGATTTCTACTTTCAATCTGAAAAGGCTCCTATGTAGTTGTTCTTACAATGTTCTTTTTATTCTTCTATTGCAGCGGATAATGCCCACTGGCTTGGAGGGATCATTTGAGTTTTTAATGAATCTCCTAAGCAGCCCTTTAGCATCAGAAACAGATCTGCAGCGCTCTCTTTTGTCTTTGTTAATAGAATACGTTGGATTGTCTGCAAGGAGTAGAGGATTGTCTGCAAGGAGTAGAACTCCAATTAGGACTCCACCCCTGATGTATAAACATCTTTTGACATTCATGAACTTACTAGTTTTTTCACAAATCAGTGACATAAGGGATCAAGCATATCATCTTGCACAAGCAGCTATGTTAAGTACTGGTGCTTTTGACAGAAACCAGCATGAAATTGCATCATGGTTCTTGTTTTTACCGGGTTTTGGTAGAAGAAAATCTTCTGTTGAAGTATTGGAGGTGGAAGTATTACAAAGCTTGTGTCATGTTGTCATCTCATTTTTATGTGATGCCGTTTCTACTACTGGGAATAGTTTGTTCAAATACTGGGATAGTGTTAAGCGTTATACCTGCCCTTTGGAAACTATTAAAGGTGATTGTGATTCATCTCATTTGTTTAGAATTTTTATATTGTTTTTATTTTCTTTTGGGGAGGGAGGTTGGTGTGGGGGTTCTTTGATCCTGTACTTTCCAAGTGAACTTCTCTCTGGTATGTTCAGTTAAGATGTGGCCTGAAAATTTTTTAAATCATAAAATCTTTAGAGGTCTTTGTAGGAGATAATTGTAGTGTAACAACTACAGTTGGGCCACACAAAGAATGAGTGAATGACTTGTTGTCATGTTACAGCTTTATACCTCTTCTTTTTTCTGTATTCTTTTTCTACAGGTTTGTATAGGCCGAATTCTTTACTTATAAATGTATTAGATGTAAGAATAATTAGTTAGTGGAGGCAGGATCTTTTACATAAATTTGATGTACTTTTGTAGGAATGGGTTAAAACAGGTATCTGGGCTTAATGCTAAATTTTTTGTATGGGTTTATGTCATTTAATGTGTCATGTACAACTATTCCAAGTGTAAAGATTGGAAGTTGTCCAATAACTTCTTTACCTTCCTATTTTTTTTTTCTTATAGAATATGTAGTTTGTTATATTTCCTAATATGTATTTGTATTGTACAATAATTTAGGAAAATATCTTTTTTTTTTTTTTAATGAAAGTAGTTGCTATGTATCCGTTCCTCAACTGTATTACAGGCTATTTCTTCATGCTAATTTTTTCCTTGTTTTTCTTGCAGATGTGACACCTCATTTCAGCCCTCTTAGCGTATGTGTACTGCAGAAGTGTCTAAGGTTGCTCGATTCTGGATCTGGAACATTTTCCATGCCTGAAAAGTCAATGATATCAACATATGTATGCAGCACACTGAAATATCTATTGCAAACTCAGGTACACGTCTGTTATTTCTTAGCTTGGAATTGCTTGCTTTTTGAATGCAATCTAATATGAAATTTAATTTTGATAGGTTGATGCAGGATTGCTTTCTTCTTTGATTTGTTCAGTCTTGGTTGAGAGACTTGGTGACTGTTCTGTCGTTGACAATTCTGGAGATAACATCTGTGAGTGGAGGCCTTTAAAGAATTTACTGCTCTTTTCACAGAGTATATCTGATCAGAAAACTTGTGGCATTCATTCTATTCACAATAAGGCTCCTGCTGATAGTTCCTTAGTAATTACACTTGAGGAAGTTAAAAGATTTGAAAACAGTAGCGATGCTGGTGACATAGCTGGAATAACCAAAGCCTTTTCTTTCTCAATTATCTCTACGAGTCCCGAGGAAATACTGGAAAAGTTTCCATCAGTTATGACCGCTTGGAAATATCTTCTTGGCGTTCCCGTCTCTCTCTTATCATCAAACTTTTTTCTTGAACAAACCCTTCTAGCCAGTGTTTCGAAGTTGTGGCCTGATATTTTTATTCCTGGTCTGGAGAAGGCTCTATCCAGTATTGGTTACAGAGGTAGAAAAGATGTTGCCTGTGGATCTCTAGACCCTGTTTCTTATGCACGAGAAATGGTATGCAACCAAGATCTTGATGCAAATGAAGCTGCTTCTGCTGCCTTTTCTTTCTTTCTGGAGAAAGCACCATTCCATGTTTTATTCCCTGCTGTTATGAGCATTGATGGTCATTCTTCATCAGAACACTCAAAGATACAAGACTTGCTTGTAGCTAAACTATCTGAGTGCTCAACTGATTGCCACCTTATTTCTCATTTGCGTCTTGTGCTATTTTGGCTTTATCAGATACGGTCATCTCATAGAGTTGGACAATTAGTCAACCTCCAACAACTGTCGGAGATTTGTTTAGTTCTTGTGGAGAACTTGTTATCTCAATTGTTGATGTTGAAGACTGATTCTGATTCCTCTGAAAACTACTCAGTTCTTCTGTCAAGCCAAGATGTTCAAGAAGTGGTTGAAACCATCTTCTGTCATCCTGCAATGCTAAACTTGTTATCTTGTCCTTTGGGATGCAGTGAAGACTTACCAAAGAGTAACCTAGCAGACAATGTAAATACTTTGATTAGTTTATCCAGGCAGAGTATTCATAGATTAGATTGTCGTGCCTTGGATATATTGGCAAAAACTTGTGACTACTTTTTTACTCTATGCGATGACCGCCAATTTACACCAGAAGTTGAAAAAGGTGCTGGTAATCAATTTGTGAAAGCATTTAACACCTTGCAAAGGAATCTATTTCATGAAGTCAGGGACAAATTTGATCAATGCATTGGTACTAAAGATTTTATGCCTTTCCTCCCAACATTTTATGCTTTACATGCTTTGATTCGTTTTATATCCCCCTTTGAGCTTCTTGAATTGGTGCATTGGATGTTTAGTCGAGTTGACGTGGATGACATCAAGAACTCTTCTATTTCTTTTGGATCTTGCATTGCTGGTGGTGCTTTCAGAAATCTGTCTAATTACTTGCAGCAGCCAAATACAAAGAGAAAATCATATGATCTGTTTTGGAAAATAGAAGAGAACAATATCAATAGTGGCATTATTGAGGAAATCTATTTTAAAATATGCAAGTTTTCCTTGCATTTTAAAACAGAAGTAGTGGATATATGCTTGCTGGAAGCTATGAATGCTGTACGCAGACAGAAATACCTGCAACAATGTAACCTTCATCCATTACATATAATAATGTGGAGAGTTATAGCAACCACCCCTGTAGAAATTGTTTCCCATTGCATTTACAGAATCAGCAGGACGAAAGCTAGATTATTGTCTCTTCTTACTGATATGAGCTCCCTGCATTTGTCTACCTTTGGGCACTTGCTTTCGGGTATTGTGAACAAAGATTTTCAACCTGAAGGCAATTTGATGGAAGAGCCTTGTGTACCTGCTCTTTCAGATGTGGATTGTATCATGCTTTTGCCTGCTGCTTTGTCTTACTTGAATTCAGTTTCCTTGAAATTTGGAAGGTTGTCTTACGAGCATTTTAGATATATACCAACTTTTTATTCAAGGATTATTTTGAATGGTTTCCTGCACTGGAAGAGTTTTGTGTCTAAAGATGTGTTCCAGGAAGAATTTGGAGAGTTTTTGCCATCGTCTGCTCAAGAACTTCTCAGTCTGATTGATGATAGTCTTCTTGGAAAAGCAATTTGTATGTTGCGTTATCACTTCAGTTTGAATGAAGATGCAATGAAAGTGAAGAACCGTATAAAGCTTTTTAATTCCATTTACCCACCTTCTGTGGCACAGGATGAGCTGGTAGGTTGTGATGTTGGTGGATTGACTTTTCAATCACACAATGAATCATACCTTGTAATTAAATGTTTTGCAAAGATATCTTTTGGTAGGATTTTATTGTTCCCAAAAGCTAGTCAGTCAAATGAAGCAGGCAGGGTCGCGAAAGACATCCCTTTGGACATTGCATCTAAAAGATTGGACTCTTCAAGAATGCAGTTTATGAACATATTGGTGTGTATCTGGCAATGGATTGCTAAAAGAGTCCCTTTAGTTGCTGATAGTTATCAAAAGGAAACAAGCACAGATACTTCATTGTGGAGATGCTTGGAAGATCTCATATTGACGAGCATTCTTGAACTAACCAGAGAGATGTCTGATGGTCTTACCCAATTACAATCTATCTCATTCCTAGAGCAATTGATGAAATCAGCACTTCTATATAGGTTTGAAGATCCGACAACTTTGAAATCCCTCCGAGATCTCCTAAGTGTGCTGTCTGAGGGAAAATTTTCACGTGTTCCCTATCTTCAGCTTCTACTTGCCCACTCTCAATTTGCGTCAACAGTTTGCTCAGTCTACAGATCATCTGAGGCTTCCATTTTTGGTGTATTTTCCAGGCCCATGCCTGGCATTCTAAGATCCCTTGTTGTCCCTTCCACTAGCCAAAATATAATTGATCACAAGTGCAAACTGGAAACAGCGGATCTGTATGCAAAGCAGTTGGAGGTTATCAAGTTACTGCGGCTGCTCTTTCCAATCAAAGAACATCAGCCTGGTTTTGATTTTGGAAAAGATATAGGCATAAATCTTAAAGAACTGCATTTACTGCTTTTGTCTTCTTATGGTGCAACACTTAGTGAAATTGATGTGGAGATATACAATTTGATACGCGCAATTGAGTGTATTGATGGTTCAAAGTCTGTCAATTTTGCTGGAATGGATCACCTGTGGGGCAGTGCCGTGTTAAAGATAGAGAAAGAACGGACTCTGGAAAGGAATTTGTCTGATGATGCCATGACTGATACTGAAGCAGTAAAAGAACGCCACAGAAGTCAATTTAGAGAAAATCTTGTTGTTGACCCCAAAATCTGTGTGTCCACCGTGCTGTATTTTCCTTATGATAGAGTGGCATCTAAAGACCTACTATGCTTGAACAAGTTTCAAACAGATAATTTTGATGATGGTCATTTGGTAAGTCTTTTTACTTGTGAAAGAATGATGAATATGATTATGTTTGAGCTGAGACTTTGGATATGTGCTTATTGTAATAGTTCTCATCCAATTTCAACATTTTATGCAGTTGCATTCTCCTGATGTTGAAAATATACAACGATATAATCCTATTTTCATCTTGCGCTTCTCTATTCATAGCCTCGCAGAGGGTTATATTGAACCCTTGGAGTTTGTTGGCTTAGGCTTGCTTGCTATTGCATTTATGAGTATGTCATCACCTGACTACAGAATAAGAAGGTTGGGTTATGACACTCTTGGAAGATTTAAGAACACATTGGAGGTAATGCTGTTTTCTAAATAGTTTCTGGCTCTGTAAGTGCTTTGTGTGCATGTCATGAATTGTGTGTGTGTGTGTATAACAGAAGTGAAATACATATCTATTATGCTTCTGCACTTTCCTAAATTCTGGTATATTTAGTATTAACCATACACAATATAATGTTAGTTTCAACAATATTAGTCCTCTTAAAAACCGGAAAGTCATATTTTAGCACAATAGCACTCGAGTCTTTTAGGTGCATGTCTGTAATCAAAGAGCTTTGAATTACTGTTTCATAGCTGGAATTCTCAATCTTCTAGAATTTCTATGTGTTGAAGTATCATATATTATTGCCCGCAGAGTATCTTGGTATGTCGATATTTATGAACGATGATCCATTTACAAAAAAATCAATGTTACTTAGGTTATGATATTCCTTTCAGCATTTTTTGTCTAAGCTGTTTGTTAATCAATGTTCAACTACCCTTCACAGAAATGTCAAAAGAGGAAGGGTGTCAAGCAAATTCAACTTCTATTGACCTATGTGCAAAACGCTATAGAAGAACCATGGCAGAGAATCCCTTCTGTAAATTCTATTTTTGCTGCAGAGACATCCCTCATATTATTAGATCCTTCGCATGAACATTATGCAGCCTTAAGTATGCTTTTGATGAGATCGTCCAGGTTGAATGTCAAGGTATGAGTTTCAAGAACTTGGTACATTAGTTTTTCTTTTCACATTCAGATCTGTACTTACATGAGTCATTTATAAACATTGCAAGTGTCTTATCTTACTTGTTTTTTTTTTAACTGCAGAATATACTTTTCTTTAGCAATTTTTTTTGGAGTTCCTCTATCAGTTTCAAAGCAGAAAGGTTGTGGATACTTCGCTTAGTATATGCAGGGCTGAATTCTGATGACGATGCACATATTTATATGAAGAACTCCGTTCTTGAGACTCTGATGAGTTTCTATGTCTCTCCAATTTCGGATGATGAATCCAAGGAACTAATTCTTCAGGTAACTTTTTTTTAAAGAAACAATTATAGGGAGGTAAAATGTAATTAGGTTTGACGTATTGTTTAAATACACACATGGACAACAATATGTGCATACAAACGTACACATGATGTCTGAATAGAATGGAATATTGGGCTCAATCAGCTAATCAAATATATGGACAAAGAGACTGTTGATTGGAGCTACATGCCCCATTTAGGTTAAGAACTATTTGGCTTTGAATGAATGTTGTCATCACTTGAAATAAAATTCTAACGTTTCTTCTAAAAAAAAATATGTATATATATTTGAACCTTTGATACCAAGCTCCAACATTCATGAGGTAAGACACGAGCTAGGCCTGCTAGATTGAGTTTTCTATAAACTGACAATAAGTGATTCTAAAAATGAGTTAGATTTCATTATTGCTATTTTCTTTTTTGGAGATATGTCTAACTTTTTCCCTAATTTTGAAAACTTGTTCCTAGTCTTTGGTATTGTGATATGGTTGCTTAATGAGCTTGCTGGTGGTATGTGACTTAGACGCTTTTGACTTATTTTTACTCAGGTAGTGAAGAAGGCCATTAACTTACACAAGATGGCTCGTTATCTGGTTGAAAATTGTGGCCTTTTTTCGTGGTTATCATCTATTCTCTCAGTATTGAGCGAAAGGCATTTCAGAGATAAAAAAAGTTTGTTCTTGTTGCAGTTGGGTGTGGTGTCACAGGTTATTACTGAAATTGTTTGCTTCTTTCTTTAACATTCTATATTCCCCTCCCCTTGAACTTGTTCATGTCAGTGCATAATAATTAGGGTGTCTGGTGTGATGTCAATTGAAATCTGTCATTGTTATCTGTACTGTGAATCGTAACTAGAAGTGTCATAATAGCAATGTTCACATGTCCATGTGACGTTATGTTGGTTAGCATCCTCTAGCTACACTAGTGAACAACTTCTCCCTTCTGCTGTTTATTTCTTTTTTTGGTGGAGTATGTTTCATATCACAGAACAAAGATAAAAGAGCAGGCAATCGTAGAGACGACCAAAGAATAAATGTAAGTGGTATTTGTTACTCCCTGCTTACTTCCCTTGTTCTTGATTTTCAGGTTGTCAATGATGTTGTTTCTTTGAGAAAAATCAATGAGTGGTTGCAACAATATGCCCTTGAGCAGCTTATGGAACTTACATCTCATCTCTTCAAATTTCTTGTCAGTGATATGACACTGGTAAAGGAAAAAGTTGGCGTTGTCAATCCAATTCTGGGAACAATAATATCAACACTCAAACTGTCCCAAAAGAGGAGGATATATCAGCCACATTTTGTTCTATCAGTTGAGGGTTCATATAACATATATAAGGCTGTTAAGATATGTGATAATGCAAGATCTTGTGACACAGTGGAGCTTGCTCTTAAAGCTATTCTTATGAGTGCACCTCCAGCGGGCATCTTTTGTTTGGTATAATCTCTCTCTCTCAATTCAAATTTGTTCATACACTATACAATATTAGTCTTACATGTTTTGTCTATACCAAGAAAGCTGAAAACTTGCTTTGATATTTTTCAGAGCCGTGAAAAGATTTCAAGTTTTATTATGTGGACAGTTTCTGCTGCTTTGGAAGCAGACTCTGCGAAGATGCTTCAGCCTAAAGAATCTCACCTATGTTTATCTAGTATTCCAGAGGAAGAGCTGTACGAGAATTCCTTGATATCAAAACTTCTGCGTTGGCTCACTGCTTCTGTAATTCTTGGGAAGCTTGATTGGAAATCCAATGATCTGGACCCTGAGGTTTCAAAGAGGTTAAATTTAAAAAATCTTCAGACTTTAATGGAGCTTGTTGAAAGTGCATGCGGAGGAAAGAGAAAAAGCAGATATGGTTGTGAGGAGATTTTGGCTTCTGCAATTCTTTACCTCCAACAACTTGCAGACACAAATTATCAAATGCTACCATCAATTGCAGCTGCCCTTAGTCTTCTCCTTTCCGATGCCTCTGTTTTCACAGGTATCGTGCTTTTAGTTATGCATTTGGAATGTTACAGTTGAGTGTTTGAGTGGCAACATACGTTGTTGGATTAAAAACTGGTCGAAAAAGGTGGTGCATGTTACTTTAGAACCTCAATAGTATCCAAGCAAGGAATTTAATAATGAATGAGAATGCTCAAGTGATCCTGTGGCACACTCTCCCTTGGATACCTTTTAATGCTCAAAACAGATTCCTGGGCCTTTAGCTTTGGGCCAAAGTCTTTTACCAAACACTTTTGGGGGCAAAAACTTTTTCTAGAATCCAAAATCTTCCCCCAAAAGCGGTACCAAACTGGGCTTAGATTTGGCCCTTATATGATCGTTCTGGATGTGTCTGCTGGTGATCCATTAGATAGATTTTGTGAGAGAGCCACCACTTTTTCTGGTTCCGGATAACCTAAAATGTGGGCCTACCTAAGAAAGAATAGAAAGGGATGTCTCGGGTCAAGGACAAGTGTTCTTCAGCTATATTTTTTAGGTGTTAAGAAGAATTGAAACCACATAGATGGACTTCTAGTTATGTAGGCTTCAAGAATTAGCATACAGCTTGTAGTTTTATTGTTTTTGGCTCATTGAGTGAGGTTGCGGAGGTATGGTGTGTATTTTATGTGGCTTTGTTTTAGGTGGTTGTAGAAAAAGAAAGAAAGAAAGAAAGTGGCAAGCTGCTTTGAAATCTAGACATATTACGGAGGACAGTTAGTAAAGATTATTTGATCATGCAGAACCATTTTCTTAACTGGTGTTTACTACTCGCAATCGAATGCATTTGCGTGAATATAAATATGCCTTTTTTTGTCTGACAGCCTTTGTGTAATCTGGTTCAGGGTTCATGTGTAATAATGGGAGTGTTGTGAAATCACTGTGGTCGAAGATAGGTTGCCCTGCTGAAGCAAATCCTTCTTGGAGATGGTAATATATACTGTTCTCCAACCTGTTTTTTTCCTTTCCTATCAATATTTCGTAATGTTTTATTGCGATCACTGGTATTGGGAAATTGATCAAGATTGATGGCTCTGCTAGTCTTTAGACTTTTCCAGGATACGAGTAGAAGTTATCTTTTTGTTTACCAGGACAAGTCTCCCATGTTGGGAAACCCTATATGACGGGAAAAAGTTCACTAAGCTGACACCGTCAGTTTGATAAATTTTGTTTAAAGGATTTTAAAACATTATAACCCTTTGCTAACAGATTTTAGGAACACAGTTCCTTTTTCGGTTTAATATTTGATGTTTTGTTAACCTACTCAAATGCTATGTGCATTATTTGTGTCGTAGTACCGTGGTCAACATCTAATTTGTTCTGGCTGTACAATTTGTACAGGACATTTTACCAGCCGTGGAAGGATCTTACGCTGGAACTAACTGGTTCACAAAAGATGGAGGAACTCCATGCCTGTCAATCGCTTTTAGATATTGCTTCAAATGTGCTAGGCAAAGGACCATCCGAATTGCTAGTCTCGTCAACATACGATGTAGATAGATTTGGTGCATTTGACTGGGAAAGAAGTATTATGGAGACTGAGTAATGCTAAGAGAAGCCTGCTAGATCCCAGGATTTACTTGCTGAGGATCCCTCTATTCTCGCTCGGGATCCGCCTCCTTCAGGTACTCTTAAGCTGAATGTTGATAAAGCCAGACAAGGGCGAGAATCGTTCTGTCGGAGCTGGTAGATTGATCGGAGATTGTTATGGTCTGTAGTTGGGGTTAGTGGAACATGTGATTTGGGATAGGATAGCTTTGTTGAGACATTAGGGATAATGGCATTGTTTAAAGTCTGTCCGCATATCTCATGTTGGGGTGGTTGTAGACTTGAATTCAATACGAGATAACTTTTGACCATAACTTAGGCTTCACGGAATGGAAGGGAAAAGGGAACAAAACCTGTCTTTTTAGGAGGGATCTGAATGTATTCTACCCATTATATGATTGTAAAATTTGCTGAAACGAGAATTTTACAAATCTCAATTGTTGAAATGATTAGAATATTATTAGAATCAGGACGACGTTATTGATCAAATGTTAACGTCATATCGACGAAATTTGGCAAGTGATTTTAACAACTTGAATTTGTCTTTTTATCATTTTAGTCAATTTCTCATATTTATTTAGGTGGTGTTACGTACACAAAATTCGTATGACAATTATTGTAGTCAAATCCCAAATTTCAACTTGAATAAGTACAAATTTGATTGGTGACACATCATTTGATGCAAAAATTTGATGTACCTAACATTATTCTATTTATTTGGAAAATTAACCGAAATGATTATTTTACAAATTACAAGTTTTGAATATATTGAGATCAAGTATTTGACAACACATCAGCCAAATATTAACGAATATTAACGACATATCGACCGACATATCGACCAAACAACATACTGATCAAATACTAAAAAAAGAAATTGTTCGTTGTGCACCTGAGATTAAAGTAGAATACTTGTATAAAAGAAAACTTGGGGTCAAATTTATGTACTGTTGAATGGTTTAAGATTCATTTGGAATCCACTGCAAATTAATCTGGGATCATTCAATGGCCGTACTATTGAATAGTACGTATCACCCAAGATTTTTCCAAAAACTTGTTCGAAATAAAACTTTTCTACAATTGTTCTTGTCTTGAAAACTTGTTGAGATTCGTCCATTACGAATGTGGAGAGCTCATCTCATACATGATAAAATCAAAAAAGGAAAATTTTAGGGAGATAATATTTTTGTATGATATTAGTATATCATCTGATTTGACAAGTGATGTGTATATGTCATGTCAATTAATAAATCTATTTGACTGAATGTTAGTTGTATACATCACTAGCCACATGAGATGGTATACCAATATGATTTTAAAATATGATCTCCCTAGCATTACTCATCAGAAAATAATCAAATTTGATCACACTAATCATACTGATCATAGAACATACCAAATTACCAACAAACAAAACACCATTAAAATTAAGAGTCTTGATCACTATATCTCAATAGTTGGGATAACATATGACATAAGACAAAATTATCAGATGTAGAATGCAGATAAACATAAATTTAGGGTGGTGCTATTCATACATCTCTGTTAATTTCTGTCATTTGATCTTTTTTAATTCATTCAATTTGACGGCCGAAAATTGAAAGAAGTGTGTTGAAAGTAAAAAGAGGTGTGTGAATAGCACCACCCTAAATTTATTTCTGATTGTAAGAAAAGAACAACGACTTCAATGGCTGCAATGTCCCAGTTTCTGAAAAAAAAAAACGTTTATGGTGGTAAGGGGTCAGGGGCGAAGGCAAAAAGTTAGTCCTTCGGGGGCACAACTAAGTGATGGCAAATGCAGGACTTTATTCTTGTTGCATCCCAACAATAGCGTGCACATCGCTAAAATTTTTTATCTAGTTTTTACGATGAGGCATTTCATTGAGCACTTGGCCGACCCTTACCATTGTGTGCTTAACATACATTCTGGCCCTTAAGTGCTCTTTTATTATGTCTTTGAGAATAAAACAAAGAGTTAAATCATATATGTATAGGGTCGGGAGCTCAAATTTATAAGACGATTGGGAGGAGGGAAGGTTAATGAGCATTTTATTATATTAAGAAAAAATGGCTAACTTTAAACTTTTCTAACAAAACGGTGTCGTTTCACTAAGTTTTTCCCTTGTTCTTCTTCTTCTTTTTCTTTATGAGCTGCCATAATCAACTCGAATATGCGTCTCTTGATGGTCTTGGACGAGGATTGAGTGATAGAATTGCACGGGAGAGATGTTGATGCTGTTTTAGCTCTTATTGAAACTCGTCTATTTCACAGAGAACGGTTGAAGAAGATATATTTTGGGGGTAGTTTTGTCAAATTACTTAAAAATAAATATATTTTTTAGTGCTAACTCATCTCATTGTCCTATTCTGACCATGCACAGCATAATCCCACCCTCTATAAAAAAAATTAAAAAATTAAAAAACTATTTCCCCATTCACTATTATTTTTAAAATAACCCCTAATATATACATCAAAATTCTTTTTTAATTTTTAAAAGAATAAATCTTTATATGTTTTTAAGTTTTATGCACTGAGCTCCTAGCAATTCCCTTCTCGTGAGGGTGTGAGTTTTTTCTTCTCCCTTCGTCTTGGGTTTTCCAAGCCTTCTTGGTTTTCTCTTGCTACATGTTCAAAATATTGTGGTGTGCAATTCTTGGAGTTGGTTGGGGGTGGTGGGTACTGCCATTTAGTCTTCTGGTTGCGGTAACTGCAGTTGCAGAAGACATTTGCAGTCGATTAAAAAGACAAACTTTGTGTTCCTTTTTGGGTTTGAAAATGAAAGGAAAAATGAAACTAGACGTTATTTTGTTTGTTTGTATACTGTAGCAGGGGGGAGAAACGGACTGGCGGTGGGGTAGGGGAAATGTGGCTGGACTTTTTTAATTTTGTTTATTTATTTTCTTTTCTTTGAGCTATAAAGAATATTATAATGAATTTATGAATATTATAAAAATCTTTACCTAAAAGAATAAATATGCAATGTTTTTATTAAAATGTAAATAAAAAAAAGAGACAATAAGATGAATTTACCATCACTCTAATTTTTTTTTTTACAAACCTAAAAGGCACTCGATCACATTCGCCTCTGGCGGCGGTGACATTTTGAATGCAGAAAACAACAAGAGTGATGACCAAGGAAAAGAAAGAAAAGAAGATGTGAACTCACTGACGTGGAAGTTTTGCCGCCGCTCTTGCTTGCGCACCAAGACATGCATGCATACGTGTCTAAATCAATGAAGTGAACAGCCCAACCTCTTTGTTTGAAGCTTTGCCACGCACGACCCAACAGGAACGATTTCTACGACTCTTCATGATTTACTGTTCTTTTCTTAAAGAGAAACAGTCAAAATCGTGTCCCCTCACCTAATAAAAAATTATACGAAAAGACTCGGTTCCGATGATTTTTATAGAATGATTAATAATATAAACGGTTTCGATGATAATCATAAAGTTTTGTGAATTGGTGAAAAAAGTTAAGGTTTCATCATAAAATCAATTGACAATATAGAAAGTAACTTAATTACTTATAAGCATATGCAATGTCCTTCCTTTACCCAATGTGAAATTCAACTCTCAACACGCCCTCTCACGTGTGGTGAATTTTCAAGCTTAGTATGTGGACAACACAAATCGGGTGACGTAGAGCACATATAACCGTTAGACTTTACATTAGAGACAACCTGCTCTGATACTATAAAAAAATTGAGATTTCATTATAAAATCAATTGGTAATATAAAGGGTAGCTAAATTCTATTTTTTTTAATGTAAGATTCAACTCTCAATGGTCACGACTCATGAGGTTTTTTGATGAAGAAATCCTTCTCAATTTTAAGGTCTCAAAATTATATACTTCAAGAAAAACTGTCAAAAATATGTAATCACAATGTAGGAAAAACAATGCTAGTTTTTCTTTGTTGCGACTCCTGCCACTTGAATTTTAAACTAGTTTTTCTTTGCGTGTCAAAGCAATGCTATCTTTTCTTATGATGGTTCAATCTTTGCCATCCACCGTACTAGTTTTGCGTGTCAAAGCAAAGCAATGCTATCTCAGTTTGTTTATTTTTTTAATTATTATTTTAAAATTAATTTTTACAAAAGTTTAATCATATATATTTGAGATCATTATTGATTTATATGCATCAAACAAGACAGTTTTTGTACCAAACAACATTTCATGATAAATTGTCTATCGTGTTAGTTATAAAGGACAAATTGATCTCTGATTTAATTAATCTTTTCGTAGGGATAATTTTAAAATAATTATTAGTAATAAATTAATGATTTCAATTAAGAAATTTGTACGTGAAAATTTGAAAATTTTAAAACTTGGACAAGGGTGCAGCCGAAGGAATCGGTGCACGTATTGTCGTAGCGATTATTTTACATCTAGCTGGTTGGACCTTTCCACTCATCCAAAGCTATAAAATCAAGCATCAGTTAGCATTCATAATACAGAAAGAAACAAACTGAGACCTGGTCCAAATCTAAACAGCTAAAAATCTCTCTCAGAATTCCCAAAGAGCAATATGGCACTTTGGATTTGGGCAACAATTGGGGTGCTTGCACTTGTTCACATCCTGCAAATATGCATATCAAAAGGCAAGAACAAGAACAAGATGCTACCTCCTGGTCCGAGAGGGTTTCCTATTTTTGGCAGCCTCCATTTGTTAGGGAAGTTCCCTAACAGGGATCTTCATCAACTATCCCGGAAATACGGCGACATCATGTACTTGCGGTTAGGCCTCACTCCCACCGTTGTTGTCTCGTCCCCACGAGCGGCCGAGCTGTTCCTCAAAACGCATGACCTTGTTTTTGCAAGTCGACCACCTCATGAAGGTGCAAAGCACATCTCCTTTGGGCAAAGGAACCTGAGCTTTGCTGAGTATGGCTCGTATTGGCGCGACATCCGAAAGATGTGCACACTCGAATTACTTAGCAACCACAAAATCAATTCTTTCAAGTCACTAAGGAGAGAAGAGGTTGCTCTCATGATTCAATCTGTTCAAGAGAATGCCAATAATGGACGCGTTGCTATCGATCTCAGTGACAAGGTCTCATCGGTCGGCGTTGACATGACCTGCAGGATGGTGTTTGGGAAGAAGTACAAGGAAGAGGAGTTTGACGAGAGGGGTTTCACGGCTGTGGTGAAAGAGGCTATCAGATTATCAGCAGCCCCTAACTTGGGAGATTACATTCCTTGTATTGCGCCGCTAGACCTCCAAGGGTTCACTAAAAAAATGAAAGCTATTAACAAGGCGTTTGATGGATTTTTTGAGAAGATTATTGACGAACATCTTCAATCCAAGGATGAAGAAAGAACTAAGGACTTTGTTGATGTCATGGTGGCCTTCATGGGGTCTGAAGAATCTGACTACCGAATCGAACGCACCAATATCAAAGCCATAATGTTGGTAAGTATCATTTTACGTATTTCTCTTTTCATTCCTGCTTGATATCATTACAACGAAATTGTTTCTTGTTAGACAATTTAGCATGATGTGGTCTAAAATTGTGATTATGAACCATTGATTAGGTAGACTTTTGTTTGAATATACTAGATTGACCGTTGATGGTACAAATTTGTGATATATCATGTACAATAAATTGTTATCTATATAAATATGTCACACTACTCTATATGTACGTCATCTAACAAAGAAAAATTTATTGGCAGGACATGTTTGCGGCCTCAATGGACACATCATCAACAACAGTCGAGTGGGCACTCTCGGAACTCATGAGGCATCCACAGGTTATGAAGAAAGTCCAAAAAGAACTAGAAAATGTTGTAGGCCTCAATAGAATGGTGGAGGAATCAGACTTGGAGAAATTGGAGTACTTGGACATGGTAGTGAAGGAAACCTTGAGGCTACATCCAGTGGCACCATTGTTGGTTCCTCATGCAGCCATCGAGGATTGCACTGTCGATGGCTACCACATACCAAAAAAGTCACGCGTTATCATAAACGCGTGGGCAATCGGGAGAGACCCGAGTGCTTGGGAAGATGCAGAGAAGTTTGTACCAGAGAGGTTTGAGGGTAATAATATTGATGTTAGAGGAAACCACTTTCAGCTTATACCGTTTGGCTCTGGTAGAAGACGTTGCCCTGGAATTCAGTTAGGGCTTACTGTGGTACAATTTGTGTTGGCACAACTTGTGCATTGTTTTGACTGGGAACTTCCAGATAACATGTTGCCAAATGAGTTGGATATGACTGAGGAGTTTGGTCTTACAGTTTCAAGGGCCAAGCATTTGCTCGCTATTCCTTCATATCGCCTTCAGAATTAATGTGTTTGTAGTGTCTATTTTCCTACTTGTCGCTATCTTTCCTGTTTTTCTACTGTCTTACATTTGTTTTCATCATTTGATGAACGAGCAATGGAATAAATTAAATAAACTGTTGTAAAAGTTTCAAACCCCAGTGACCCATGTACCTATATAGTAAATCAAACCAACTAGCATGTCATTTTCTGTAAAGAGCTATTTGAAACATTGATAGGATCATAGGGAAGAATATGCAATGCATGTTCCTTACGGTTCTATAATTAATAGTTAAAGCGAATACTTTTAACCAACTGATGAGTTATAAGCCACTATTATATTTCTACAAATAGGATTTACTATGTTTCCCTTCTCTTAAAAATTCTCTTCATTCATAGTGAGAATTGGTTTTGCCCTATTGATTAAGATAATTCTCTTCATTCATAGTGAGAATTAGTTTTGCCCTATTGATTTAACTAGTGCCCTTGCTGCTATATGGTCTGAAATTTCGGCAATTAAACTTTTCTTGTCGAGAAATGGATGATAAACTAATTTGGTTGACTGCTTCAAATGATGTACTATCTTTATCTTTGGCTGATGACTTTAAGGATACGAAACAAGCAGTTGTTCCTTGGAATAGATGGCTTTTAACTGATGATTTATTGATTCACCTGAGGTTCTCTTTTACGTTGATATGCTCTTTGTTGTAAGGCTACTGAATCTGCTCATCATTTATTTTTCGAGTGCTCATTTTCTTTGGCAGTTCGGCGTAGAGTTTTAGCCTTACTTCAAGTTTCTACGTTATTCTCTGATATCACATTTTTTTTTTCTATCCGTTGAGGCATGGTTTTGGTACTCAACTTCAGTTATTATGGTGGGGTATAATTGGAGCATGTTTTTATTCACTTTGGAAAGCTCGAAGTTTAATCCGTTTTGAAGGAAAAATGCTTACAGTTTATCAGTTGGTTAGTGATATCCACTTGCAAGTTTGTGAGGGTGAGTTCTTGGGGTATGGGTTTTATGTTAAACTCATGAACTTTGCATTCTCAGAGCGCTTAGAGTGCATGAAAGGCCTTCAAGGGTACCTAGAATTCATGAGGTTCTTTGACTTACTCCTTGTGCTTTTCAAGGTAAAGTTAACACTGACGGTGCGGCTCGCGGTTCTCTGGGCATGGCTGGTTGTGGTGGTATTTTCAGTGACCACTTAGGTCATTGTCTTCGATGCTTTGCAGGATCTTTTGGCATTGCTACTGTCTTGGAGGCGGAACTTAAATCTATTATTCATGCTGTTTATATGGCTTTGGAGAGAGGTTGGCATTCTCTTTGGATTGAGTGTGATTTTGCTTTGGCAGTGCATTTTCTTTCTAATGGAACTTCTTAGATGCCTTGGCGTTTATCGGTTGATTGGGCAAATTGTTGTACCATTCTCTCTTCCATGCATATTTGGTTTTCTCACATTTATCCCAAAGGAAATCAGGTGGCGGATTGTTTAGCAAACTTTGGTGTTGATCATGTTGGGGTTCACTGGTGGGATTCTTGTTCGCCGTGTGTAGCTGCGGCTTTTGCTTATAATCTTTCGGGGCTTCCAAATTTTTGTTTCTCTTAGGAGTTGTCTTAATTGATTTAAGTTTCTAATAGTTTTCTACATCTTGTTAAGATTTCATGACCCCTCTAACATATTGTATCTTTATTTTTTCTTCTTTAGTATATTCACATCAATGTCTTTTTTTATGATAGCAATGCTAGAGTGGAAGTGACACTGTTGTAATTAAAAAAAATGCAAGGAGCATGCAACTCAAGTGATTAGCATTTATTTATGTATTTGAGTTCTGAAGTTTGAATCCTCCTTCCTCTACTGTTGGTTGTATTTAGAAAAAATAATAATATTCTTAAAAATTGCCTGCTAGCCTAGTTAATAGTTACGAACCCTCTTGATAGCGTCCATTATGTTGCTGATTTTTTGTACTCTAAGATGGGTGGGTAATTGACACTTGGTACTAGGGCCTAGTGATAATAGTTTTCACTTGTAAGTGAAATGTATCGTTGTATTGAAAAAAAAAAAAAAGGTGGACAAGTATTTTGCACTACCTAAACTAGAATTCGGCTAATTTGGGCTTTGGACTTTAATAATGAAATAATAATCAACCACCTGATGTCCTGCCTAAACTAGAATTCGGCTAATTTGGGCTTTGGACTTTAATAATGAAATAATAAGAGTGGTTCTGTGTACACTCAAATTTTGTCTCTGGACACTTTTGTTTCTTTGGATACTCAATTTACTCTTACACATTTTTTTGGACACCCATTTTCCTTGTATTAATTATGAAGGCTTTCTCTTTTAGATATAGTTTCAAATGTGCCAGGCAAACGACCATCAGATTTGCTAGCCTCGTCAACATACGATGTAGATAGATTTGGTGCATTTGAATGGGAAAGAAGTATTATGGAGACTGAGTAATGCTAAGAAAAGCATCCTAGATCCCAGCAGGCTTTACCTGCTGAGGATCCCTCTTGTCCTGCTCGGGATCCGCCTCCTCCGGGTACTCTTAAACTAAATGGTAATGGTGCCGGACAAGGGTGAGAATCGTTCTGTCGGAGCTGGAAGATTGATCGGAGATTGTGATGACCTGTAGTTGGGTTAGTGGTTTGCGATAGGGTAGCTTTGTTGTGACATTAGGGATGGCATTGTTTAAAGTCTTTGTGCACATATCACATGTTGAGGTGGTGGTAGACTTGAATTCTATACGAGATAACTTTTGACTATAACTTAGTCTCTGTTTGGTTCACGAAATGGAAGGGAAAAGGAAATAAATCCTATGTCTTTTCCAGAGGGATCTGAATGTATTCTTCCCATTATTATGTTTGTTGAAGTTATGGTTAAGAATGAGATTTTTGTTATAAAATTTTGCTAAATCGAGAATTTTACAACGATCCAAACTATAACGACAACATATTGATCAAATGTTGATGTTAAATAGATAAAATTCAGCCAATTCTCCATTTTTTTTTAAAGCAACTAAAATGATCATTTTATAAAGTGTTAATTGGAGCTTTGGTACCATAACTAAAAATCCATTAGTATTTATCCTTGAACTTATAACAATGTGTAGTGAAAATCCTTTTGGATAGATTCGTTTAATACTTCCGTCCCATTTTTGCCTCTTTAAATAATTTATTTTGGATGAAATTTTAAATTGTGTTACTCAAAAAAACCATTGCTCCACAATCCAATATACCCACATTATGACAAGTTCAATGATCAATACTCATCGATTTTCAGTTTAGAGACCAAAACTCCAATTGAGCAATATATAGTCTAGGACCATTGCACCAATTAACAATTTTACAAATTCCAAGTGTTGAACTAATTGAAATGAAATATTGACAATGTATAGATCAAATATTAAGGACATATTAGCTAAACATTAACAACAAATTGGAAGATGTGTTTCTCTGTGCACCTGAGTGTGAATGTAAAATCCATAAAATTGTCATTTCATGTATAAATTAATCAGAAAATAATAAAGTTTGTATGCATTGATCATCGAACAAACCAAATTACCAACAAATTACAAAACACCATTAAATTAAGAGTCTCGATCACTGTATCTCAGTAGTAGGGATAACTTAAGGAATAAGAAAAAAAAACCTATTAAATGGAGATAATAAATTTATTTTTAATCGATCTTAAGAAAAGAACAAGGACTTCAGTGGCTGCATTGTCCCACTCTGAAAAATCTTTCTGACTTGTCAAATCAGAGAATAACAAGAGTGATCAACAAACAAAGCAAATCGAAAAGAAAGAAAGAAAAGAAAGTGAACTCACTGACGTGGAATTTATGTCGCATATTCATGCTTGGGCACCAAGATGTACATACATGCATGCATGCATGCATAATTCAACCCAGTTGATTCATCTACGACTCTTCATGATTTTACTTTTCTTTCGAATCCCATCTCCTTATAAAAATAATATATATTTCAAGAAAAATATCAAAATATGCAATCCCAAAGTATAAAATGTTGGAAATGATTTAACAATCAATGACAAGTTTATTTATGCTAATAAATAATTACAAAATGCAGTATATAAACAATACGAAATTATCTTAAGAAAAACGAAGATCGAGGCTTGCGTACCACAATGTCCTTAAAACAGAATTTCGTCCCTACTCTGTGCTTGTAGTTCGTTGGACGTCTACTTCACCAGGATTCAACGATCTAAGCCAAAATTCTAGCACCGAAAAATAGACTTCTGGCGAATATCAAATGTGGTTCTCTCAGTTGGATGAATTAGGTTTTCAGGAAGTTTAATATAAATTTCTAAATGAATAAATGACATGCAAATGGATGAATATATAGAGTATGGATACCTGTTCACAATAGGTATGAGGATGGGATGTGTTTGTTGGGAGGCATCTGTTCAAAATGGTGATTTGCTCTCTGGTGCTCCTTCGTCAATTCAGACTTCATCTGAAAAGATGAGTCTGTTGGAAAAAGAAAAATTAAATCTGAAATTAAAAATAATTAATTAATTAACGGATTTAATTATTAGAGCCCGAGCCCATCTTTTGACAATTAATTAACATTAATTATATATTAAATATATATTAATTATTAATTAATTTTCACACCCCCAAAGCCCAAACTCAAGGTTGAACCCAATTTTCCTCTCTATGGTTCCATTACTCCAATCACTTTGTAAGAGGTACAAAGCTTTATAAAGAGTATGAACTTTTTGGTAGTGACCAATGTAGGACAAAGGTTGGAATGATATTACTACTCAAACATCTCTAACAATACCTCATGTTATTACTACTCAAACATCTCCAACATAAAATACGAAAATCGTAAAAATTGGACAAGGTGGTGCAGCCGATGGAATTTGTGCAAGTATTGTCATATCTACAATTAATAATATTTTACATCTATTTGGTTGGACCTTTCCACTCATCGAAATCTATCAAATCAAGCATCAGCAAGCACTCATAATACTCGACGAAACAAATTGTGACCTTTTCGAAATGTGAAACAGCTAGAAACCTCTCTTAGAAAAACTTAACTAGCTAGCTCAACCAATTGAGCATTCCCAAAGAGCTATATGGCATTTTGGATTTGGGCAACAATTGTGCTTGCACTTGTTCACATCCTGCAAGCATGCATATCAAAAAGCAAGAGCAACAACAAGAACAAGATGTTATCTCCTGGTCCGAGAGGGTTTCCTATCTTTGGCAGCCTCCACTTGTTAGGGAAGTTCCCTAACAAGGATCTTCATCAACTAGCCCAGAAATACGGCGACATCATGTACTTGCGGTTAGGCCTCCTGCACACCGTTGTTGTCTCGTCCCCATGAGCGGCCGAGCTGTTCCTCAAAACACGCGACCTTGTTTTTGCAAGTAGACCACCTGTTTGGGCAAAGGAACGTGAGCTTTGCTGAGTATGGCTCGTATTGGCGAGACATCCGAAAGATGTGCACGCTCGAATTACTTAGCAACCACAAGATCAGTTCTTTCGAGTCCATGGGGAGAGAAAAGGTTGCTCTCCTGATTCAATCTGTTCAAGAGGATGCCAACAGTCGACGCGCTGCTATCGATCTCAGTGACAAGGTCTCATCGCTTGGCGTTGACATGACCTGCCGGATGGTGTTTGGGAAGAAGTACAAGCACGAGGAGTTTAACGAGAGGGGTTTCACGGCTGTGGTGAAAGAGGGTATCAGATTATCAGCAGCCCCTAACTTGGGAGATTATATTCCTTGTATTGCGCCGCTAGACCTCCAAGGGTTCACTAAAAAAATGAAAGCTATTAACAAGGCGTTTGATGAATTTTTTGAAAAGATTATTGACGAACATCTTCAATCCAAGAATGAAGAAAGAACTAAGGACTTTGTTGATGTCATGGTGGCCTTCATGGGGTCTGAAGAATCTGACTACCGAATCGAACGCCCCAATATCAAAGCCATAATGTTGGTAAGCATACGTATTTCTCCTTTCATTCGTGCTTGACATCAAATTAAAACGAAATTGTTTCTTGTTAGACAATTTAGCATGATGTGGTCTAAGATTGTGATTTTGAACCATTGATTAGGTCACCTTTTGTTTGAATATACTAGATTGAAAGTTGACTGTACAAATTTAGTGATTTATCATATACAATAAATTGTTATCTATATAAATATGTCACGCTAATGTATATATCCTTCATCTAACACTGGACAATTTATTGGCAGGACATGTTCGCGACCTCAATGGACACATCATCAACAACAGTCGAGTGGGCGCTCTCGGAACTCATGAGGCATCCACAGGTTATGAAGAAAGTCCAAAAAGAGCTAGAAAATGTTGTAGGCCTCAATAGAATGGTGAAGGAATCAGACTTGGAGAAATTGGAGTACTTGGACATGGTAGTGAAGGAAACCTTGAGGCTACATCCAGTGGCACCATTGTTGCTTCCTCAATGCAGCTATCGAAGATTGCACTGTCGATGGCTATCGAATACCGAAAAAGTCACGCGTTATCATAAACGCGTGGGTAATCAGGAGAGACTCGAGTGCTTGGGAAGATGCAGAGAAGTTTGTACCAGAGACGTTTGAGAGTAACAATGTTGATGTTAGAGGAAACCACTTTCAGCTTATACTGTTTGGCTCCGACAGAAGACGTTGCCCTGGAATTCAGTTAGGGCTTACTATGGTCATGTTTGTGTTGGCACAACTTATGCATTGTTTTGATTGGGAACTTCCAGATCACATGGTACCAAATGAGTTGGATATGACTGAGGAGTTTGGTCTTACTGTTTCAAGGGCCAAGCATTTGTTTGCTATTCCTTCTTATCGCCTTCAAAATTGATCATGTTTAATGTGTCTGTAGTGTCTATTTTCCTACTTGTAATTGATAACTCAACAATATATGAAATTGAAAATCCCGCTCTTCACAACAGCAGCAGAGTTCATCTTCATCTAAAACTCCTTCACTGCTGTTAGCTTCTCCAAGTTGAATATGTCTCACTTATCTATCTCATGTCTAACTATCTCTTGTAACAGACTCATTTGATGCAACTCTAAACATTGAATACAATGGCTCACTCATTATTCATTAAGTTGAGTTTACAATCCAAAAACCTTTGTAGAGATTTACATTTCAAAACCCTAGTTCGATATCTTTTATGGTATCGTGAGCTCTAGTCTTACAACATTCAATATTTTTTTTTTCGATCCTCAATCCAGTGACGACTGATTCTTCGAGTTCTGCAATCCCACCCCTAAACACTTCCCTTCCCAATGTCTCTAACTTTCTTACGATCAAACTAGATCGTAACAACTATCCTTTATGGCATGCGCATATGTTGTCTCTTCTTCGTAGCCGCCACCTTGTTCCGTTTGTGGATGGATCAAGCAATTGTTCACCTGCATTCCTCAAGGATGATGAAGGACAATTTACTGATACTATGAATCCGGAGTATGATACCTGGATTCAACAAGATGCTATGGTCATGTCTTAGATCAATAGCTCTCTCCCTGTGACAACTCTTGCTGCTGTCATTGGCAAGACCAGTTCTCACACTACCTGGAAAACTTTTGACAAGCGTTATGCGTCTCAGTTCACTGGACGTCTTCTCCAACTCCGAAGCGAACTGATGAATACTCATTAAGGTGGTTCTTCCATTGCTAATTTCTGGGATCGTGTCACCTGCCTTGCTGATACTATCTCTCTCGGGGGCACCGATGCCTGACTCCGACTTGGTTTCCACTGTTCTTAACAATGTTGGTTCTGCGTACGAGAGTACAATCACGTCTCCTCAAGCTCGTGATGAAGCCATTTCATACAATGCACTCGAAGCACTTTTCTTGGGTGCTGAAGGCTGTCAAAAGCTGCACTCATTTTTTTCATGGATGCTGGTCCAACTGCCATGGCTACAATTCGTGGTGGTTGCATTGGAGGCTATCGTGGTGCTCAAATTACTGCACCTGGAGGTTGTCATGGTGGTTGTAGTCACTTCTCTGGTGGTGTTTACTCTAAACTTGGTTTCAATCCTCGCGAAGTCCTTGGTGCTGCTCCAAACAATGGTAATTCTACCTTTTCTTCCTCTAGACGCATTCAATGTCAGATTTGCAATCGTCATGGCTATTCTGCCATTGATTGCTTCAGTTGCCTTAACAAGGCGTACGAAGGAAGAGTTCTTGGAACCAAACTTCAAGCTTATGCTGCTGCACCTCGTGTTCAAAACTGGTTGTTCGATTTAGGTGCTAATGCTCACATCACAAATGATCCAGCCCAAGTGATCAATCCTAGAGGCTACAATGGCACTGACAATGTGAATGGCTTTGTTGGAGGCACATGTTTGAGTATTTCCAAAGTTGGCACTTCCTATATAAACACACCCACTACATCCTTTCACTTATCCAACACCCTTTACTGCCCTAATGCCTCTACAAATGTTATTTTCATAAATCGTTTTACTAGTGATAACAATTGTTTCTTAACCATTTACCCTCATTTTTATCGTGTTCATGACATACTCACGAGGAGGACGATTTTACAAGGGTGGAATAAAAATGGACTCTACTCGTTTTCAAATTCTTCTCTAAAAAAATAATCATGGTGTGTCTGCTTTCATTGGTGTTAAGGTGTCAGATGTCGTTTGGCATTCTAGATTAGGTCACCCATATGGCTCCATTTTAAAGTATTTAGTGGCTAGGAATAAACTACCAGTTCCAGGCTTTGCAACTTATGAAATTTGTCATTCATGTTCGTTGGGCAAGAGTCACAAGTTGCCCTTTCAATTATCTAGTTTAGTTTCTACTTTTCCTTTTAAATTAATTCATTCGGATGTATGAACCTCTCCATCTCATTCTATTAATGAATTCAAGTATTATGTTATTTTTATGGATGATTTCTCTCGTTATTGTTGGTTTTATCCTTTGAAATTGAAATAAGATGTCTTTCAAACTTTTGTTTCATTTAAGAAACTCATAGAAAATATGTTCATCTATAAAATTAAGGGATTTCAAACAGAAGTAAATCATAACTTTAAAAAAAATTAGGATAATAATGAGATGCATCATCGTTTTACATTTCCTCATCATCCTGAACAAAATGGACTTGGGGAGAGAAAACACAGACATGTAGTTGAAACTTGACTCACTTTACTTGCCAATACTTTTGTTGGTCTCAAATTCGGTCTTGGCTAACAAGTCAAGGATTTCGTGACACATCCCGATCCCGGACACGCCATGTGTCAGGAAGTGCTGGCGGAAGAATAATAAAATAATTGAAGAAATCCTTGACTTGTTAGCCAAGACATGTAGCTAACAAGTCAAGGATTTCTTCAATTCTTCTAAATGGTGAGGTGACGAAAGCCATTTAGAAGAATTGAAGAATAAATAAGCAAACCGAAGTAAAATAAGCTCAGAGTGCACGAAAGTGTGCGGGCGGAAGAATAATAAAATAATAAGTTGTGAACAGAGTAAGGGATACAAAATAATTACAAGTGTAGAGGATCCCTACGTTGTCATACCATGAGGTGTGAAAAAAACATAAAAACGGTGAGTGGGTCAAAAAGCAAAGTTTGATAAAACCGTTGTTCTCAAGAGTTTACTAACCCCTCGCTGGAAAACAAGTATAGTTTTTGAAAACACGTCATACCCTCAGGCATGAACCTCAAAATACTATAATAAAAATATACGGGTACTCTCCGACAATGATTTACTGACATGCTCACCCATATGTAAACACACAAGCCCAAGTAGCTAGGCTACGAGGAACATGCTAGGTATAAAAGTAATACGCTGAGTACTACAATGACGCGAGTCTAACGCTAAGCGCTGTGCATAAAGTGCAGTCACACAAGTTCGAGTTGCCTAGTGCAACCTAGAACATGCTAGTACCTACAATGGATCCAAAGCTGCATAGCGGTACTGGTAGTGACTACTCCAAACGTTAAGGCTAGTCATGGCCACAAGACTGAGTACTAATACCTGGGGTGTTATACATCTACTGATGAGCAACAGTATAAAACATGTATGGCAGTATAATACGAATGTTCTACCTCCAACAAACGTATATGAATGAATTATGCTAACAGTTTGAAGAAAGCATTGAAAAACCATACGTACATATACATTTATCAAAACAAAGACCCACTCACTCACCTGTAGGTAGCCGGGTCGTAGCACCCCGTTCTGGGTAGCCCCGGTAGTCCTCTGGATAAGTCTCACCAATAAGAGATATCACTGTAATAATGATTAAACTCATAAAGGTTACTAATTAACTAATTAATTAAACCTATCCCTTGTTTGCTCAATACAGAGGTCCAAAACACCCCGAAAAATATCGTGCGTACTACCTTTAGGTAGTACGCGTCGTCACGAGTCGCCTCGCGAAGACGGAATCGAAAAAGGAGGCTCCACGCGCCCCCACGCGTGGCTCAAACGCGGCAAGTTGCGGCCCCACGTGCGAGCCAGCCAAGCCGGTCAAAGCTGGTCAACGCTGACGTCAGCGCCGATCATCCCTGCCGATTTTCCGGTCGTCAGTACCGTCGTCGGCCGCCATCGCTGTAGCCGGAAACTGGGAATTTTGGCCGGAAAACTGGGAAATTTTCAAAGCTTCATATCTTCTTCATTTCAAGGCTAAAATGCACGATTCAAGTACCAAAATGAAGCTAGGAACAAGGAGAATAAGATTTTACCATGTTGGGGGGCCAAAAACTGGCCATAGATGGCCTGAAAATGAGGAAGAGCCCACGGTGCAAAACAGGCCGATTTCCCGATCGTTATTTCACGTCCAAAACAGGCCACCCAAGGCTCGAGCATGGTCCTAGGGACTTGAAGGAGTTTAATGGTGGTGGTTTCGAGGAGGTTTGAGCTCGAAATTGCAGGGAACTCACCGAGGAAAATTCTCGGGTTTTCAACGTTTCTTTGGGTTCCTGGTTTGGGTTTGCAGGGTTGCTGGGTTGTGTGGATGAGCTGAAATGGTTCCAGTTTGTGTTCAGTTTGGCACACAAAAAGGCTGTGGCAGTTTGGCCATTAATTTGGCCATGGAGAGGTCGGTGAGGGAGAGAGATGGAGAGGTTTTGTTTGTTTGTTGCAGAGAGAGAAGGGAGACCGAGACAGAAATCCAAAAACAAGGGATCAACTGACAGGGAACAAGGCCACATGGGCCAACAGTAAAGTTGAGCCCCAGCCCAACAACCAGACAGTCCCAAAATTAAAAATACGGGTAACGTCGGTAATCCAACGCCCGTAAAATATTCGTTCGGACTCCGAACGACGTCCCGCTCGCGTCTACGCGTTCGTAACGATGAGCACGACAAGAAAATAAAAAGGGAAGGGTCGTACGAGTTAATACGCAAAAGTCAACCGAAAGGTCAACCAATGGCATTTTTGTCATTTCCCACTTCCGGGAATAAAATATTTCTGTTTTTCGAAGAGGGCTGTAACAATCTACCCCCTTATAAAAATTTTGTCCCCGAAATTTTCATAAGAAGTACAACGAGGTAGATGAGAGTACTTAACTATTTACAATACATCCCTCCCAAGCTGCTCTCTCGAAAGTGATGTAGGAGAAGAATAATAATTATCTTAACTGAAAGCTGGCTAAAAGTTCTCTGTCAACACCACAACTGATAGTGACACCAGTGCCTCGAAGTTCAATCAAAAGAGGGAATATGACTAGCTGAAAGAGTATTTAGTCGTCCGTAAGACTTCCGACTGAGGGCATCAACTACCACGTTTGCACGACCAGGATGGTATTTGATAGTGCAATCGTAGTCACTTATCAGCTCCATCCATCTCCTTTGACTGAGATTGAGGTCTCCCAGAAAGAAAAGAAACCTCAAACTTTGGTGGTCCATGAAAAATCTGCACGTCTCACCAAAGGGATAGTGTCGCCAAATCTTCGGGGCAAAGATAATGGCAACAAGCTCCAAATCATGGGTAGGATAATTCATCTCATGCGGTTTCGGCTGTCTGAAGGCACAAGTGATTACCCATCCATGCATCATTAGTATGCAACCTAACACGTTCAGTGACGCATCATTGTAGACCTCGTAGTTACCGATGTCGTCGGGAAGTGCTAATACTGGAGCAGGAGTAAGATAAAACTTGAGCTGTTGGAAATTTTGATCGCGGTCATCACCCCACACAAAATTCACATCTTTCCTGGCAAGTTTCGTGAGAGGCAGGGCAAAAGAAGAAAAGTCATTCACGAAACGTCGGTAATAACCGGCCCGGACAAGAAAGCTTCAAATCTTCGTAACCTTCTACGGTCGCCCCCTGATCCCACCGTTGCAACCTTCTGGGGATCAACAAGAATATTCTCTGCAGAAATTACTTGCCCCAAGAAAGTTGCTTGGTTAAACCAGAACTGGCATTCGCTGAAATTGGCATAAAGCTGAAACTCCCAAAACTTCCTCAAGATCATGCGCAAGTGTTTAGCATGATCGGCCTCGGTCTTGGAATGCACCAGATTGACCTCAATAACAACTAGCGCAAAAAATTGTCGAGATACGGGCAGAATACTCAATTCATCAAGTCCAAGAAAGTTGCTGGGGCGTTTGTCAATCCGAAAGGTATAACCAGAAACTCGTAATGCCCATAACGAGTCCAGAAATGTGGTCGAGTACACAACAACGTTCTTGATCTTCAGCTGATAATAATCAGACCTCAGATCGATCTTAAAGATAACATGTGCATTTCGGAGCTGGTAAAAAATATCATCGATTCTAGGCAGGGGATAACGGTTTTTTAATTGTCACCCGGTTCAGTTGCCTATAATCAATGCAGAGCCTTAAAGTACCTTCACTTCTTCGAACAAACAAGACCAGAGCTCCACATGGTGAAGTGCAAGGCTAAAAGAATCCCTTGGCATCAAAAGTTCCTGAAGCAGAATCTTCGACTCCCACCACTCTGGTGGAGCCAAAAGATTAGGGGTGAGGAAATAGAATTAGTACCTGGAAGAAAATCGATGGTGAATTCCACTTCTCGATCAGGCGGTAGTCCAGGTAGATCGTCAGGAGAGATCCCAAGAAATTTGTTGACAACCGGTACATTGTCAACCCGAAGAGAAATTCCATCTTCCAACACCACACGTGTGATACGACCATCACAACCCAAACTCAACGGTTTCGTTGCTTCCATGGCTGAAAATCAGCACATGATCGATTTTTCGGTGCTCGTCGGTAAACATCACAGCTGACATGCCAGGTGGCAGAAAGATGACAAACTCCGCCGACAACCCACAATGGCATGAAACTGGTGTAACCAATCCATTCTTAGGATCACGTCGAAATCCACGTTATCCAGAGGAACAAGATTGGCAAGCAATATTTGATTAGCAATGATAACAGAGTATCACCGACAACCCCAATTAGATAAGACATACTTCGCCTCTCAGCATAGCGATTCCCATATCGTACACGATAGGAGTACAATGTGGCTGAATAGTTTGAATGAACAAAGGTGATATCACCGAGTAGGTAGCACCCGGATTAATTAGGACTCTAGCAAAAAGTTCAAGAATGATTAACGTACCCAATCCAAGATCGGGATCGTTCTGAGCATCTTGCTGGTCGACTGCATTAACTCACCCATATGTCTGCTGCGCTCAGCCTTGGAACTGCCAGGCACCACCAGGATACTGAATAGGATAACCCGAATACAGGAGAATGAAGGGAAATTTTCGTAAAACCAAGTTCATTTGAACAACATCATTAGCATGCAATTAACAGTTAATTGGCGGAATCATGCTTGTATGCATTCAAATTCAAAACTTTACCCAAGAACTTCTATGCCTAGTAGATATGGTGAACCATTACATAAACTCAAGCACAATTTGAGTTGTGAAATCATATACCTTTGAAGATTCCTCTTTGCATAAGCAAAGGCTAATCACCCATGGAGAGGGCCTTCATTCCTTGCTTGGATGAGAATGGTAGAATAGATTTCTCCAAGTTCCCAAAGTAGGGAACCTCTAAGTATCCACACCAAGGAGAGCCTTGATGAGAAGATGAGTGCCCTAGAGGAAGAAGATTGCTAGCTAAATTCCTCTAGGGAGCCGGCCTCTTTGAGAGAAGAGAGAGCTTTCACTCTCATCCATTCTCCCAAAAGAAAACCCTTAAGTTGAAAATGTTATAAAGTTTCCTTTATAGCATTTCATAATGTAGTGGCAAACTTGCAATTAAAGCAAGTTTGCTACACATTTTCTCAATGGCCGGCCATATTGGTTCAATGGGCTGTTTGGGCCCTAATGATTCATTAGTCATTAAGTTGTCATACAACTTAAGTCAATGGGCTTGACGTTCGAAGCCCATTGGGCCTTGAGGCCCAAAACTAACCCGAGGTCTTTAACAAACTTATTCGTTTGATTAATTAACATATTAATTAATCCTTGCCATAAATAATTAAACCATTTAATTATTCTTACTCATCTCCATTATTTCATCAAACTCTACCTTACTCGGTGTACGATCCATTAGGTTCCTTTTAGCGAGGTAGTGGGCGATTAGAACTCATTCAAATCGATTGTGAATTGAAACATACTTTCAATTCTCCCTTTAGTGATTATACACTTTTAGGGCTTCCACAAACCATGAGTGACACCTAGCAGTATGTCATGGCTACCCAAGCTAATCAGAAGAGGTGGAGAACCTATTCAGTTTAGGATTGCAATGCAATACGGTCTTTCTCTAATACAATACTCTCGACCACATTGTTTGGTTTGATAGTTTATTCATGTCTACTATCCAAAGTGATTCCAATACTTATATGATTACATTGAATATGATTTGGAACGACTTCCTAAATCTCATTCATACTCTGGCCAGAGATTCTTAATCATATCATAGAGTATTCTCCCTCAAACGGTTTGAAGGTTAGAGATCCCTTGTTGCGCATTCACTTGCCTCCATGGCTAAGTGGCTTAACCCCAACCATGCCGTGGACACCCTCCGATGGGGTGACTTTGACATAGTCAAAGATCAAGTACCTAACCACAAGACAACTATGATGCCTCAGGTCAAAGGACTACTTTGCATTATCCCAACCATGAGTTCTCATGTGACATGAGTATGAGAACTCCTCGTTGATCGTGTTCAGTGGACTCATTCCTATTGAGCACCTACATGCTTATCTTGATGTCAGTTACACCAATGACTCGAGACTAGTCACTCTCCCTGAGAGAAGATATAACATGTACTGATCTTAACGGACTGTCAATGCCCAATTGGCAATCCTATGATCAGGAACGTTTAGGATATGTATATGAACGAGAATGGTCTCATGAACCTAACTTGTTTAGATTACATTCTCATAAGCACATATTCCTTGGACTTATTGTTTAAGCATATAACATTTATATGAGACTACTTTAAACAATAATCATTGCCCTTTATATTAAACTAAATTAGTTTAACATTTGAAATGTCCGTAAAGTATCATCATATGATTGGTTTTAGGGCACATTTCCAACAGAGAAAGGTTCCAAGGTATTGAGTGACATTGCCCTCGCAATGTACGTCTTCTCCGAAGTAGGTTGTTGATAGGGAACTGTTCCTCCAACCTGTTGGATAGGAACAGGCCTAAGGCTGGTTTTGCCAGTTCTGTGGACGCTGGCTAGCTCTGTGTCCCAGCTGTCCACAGACATGGCGCTCACGAGTTTCTTACTTACACTTACCAAAATGACAAGTGCTGCATCGATGACAGAACTGGGCGATAGACTGGGTGGAGTTACCTAGTTAACGAAAACGGGATCCACCAGTGAACCAACCTCCACAGTTTATGGTGGAGTTGATCCACTACTGGATGATTCATAGCTAAACTTCCACGTTTGAAAGACAGATTCCTTCGGGGACAAGAAGATGACTGTCTCACCCAACTTCTAGGTGTTAGTTGCCCCGTCGGAGTTCGAAAACGAAAGTTCGATAAAAGGTTGAGCTGCACTCTGAAAGTTGATACATCATCGCTAAAACAATAAACGAAGTTATAGTCAATCACCGTCAATAGTAGATAAGCAATCCATACCATCACCAAAATGAAGGATTAAAGATAGCCGCACATACACAAGTGGGAAGATGATCGATTTGAATGACAAAAAGTCATGAGTAGAAGGAAAATGTTGACTCCAGAATGTACGGAAGAGTTTTTCAACGTTCGAAGAAGATTGAGTCACGACAAAACAAAATAGTCGTAAAGACTCCATGCAGTTCAACAACATCTCAAAGATAGAAATTTGCTCCAATTGTCGAAAAGTAGTAGTCACGAATTGTCTGAGAAAAGTCGACCAAAAGGTTCGGTTCACGATCATCGAAAATTCGTTACAGTCGTCACGTGCGGAAAGTATTGTACAAGAAATTTCACGATGATAATTTTCCATTTCCGAATGAAAATGGAAAATGGTTGAAACAATCGAGAGGAAAAATCCGTCTCCAAGCCTTCATCTGCTAACAATTTGAATATCCGCTGATGTACTCAACAATCACCAAAAACAACCACAAGAAGTAAAAAACACATCCAGTCAAGCAACATTAATA
This sequence comes from Gillenia trifoliata, assembly GCA_018257905.1. Lineage (NCBI taxonomy): Eukaryota > Viridiplantae > Streptophyta > Magnoliopsida > Rosales > Rosaceae > Gillenia > Gillenia trifoliata. The sequence continues at coordinate 8,947,479 of CM031081.1, read as the reverse complement.
GTCCTTGTGTTACCCGTAGGTTAAGGTCATCAGTTAAAGTGTAAAACATCTCCAGCACTCCGAGTTTGTGAAACTAAGTCACACGAATTAAGTCCACTAAAACTAGTCGGACACGATAATTAGTCAACAGGTTACGCCAACATCTACGCCTAGTGTCGTTCCCAAAGGAAGTACTTGATGAAACATCATCTGTTGTGCCAATCTGACACCACACTCCGAAAAATACGAAATACGACAACTGAACCAGTTTTCCGATTCAGTGCGATTCTATCGCGAGTTAATAAAGAGAACGTCCAACGTCACACGAAACATCCAAGTTCCACGTCATCCAAGCTTAAGGTCGTCCTGAGTTAGGTACAAAAGTTCTACGCGTACCAGAAAAGTAACGACAAAATTGTCAAAATCAGAAAAACTACTCGAAACTGCGCATTAACTGACGTTAAGGTGGTATGACACTAAGAAGAACTTAGAATTATTCCAAGGAAAAACAATACACCAAAGGTGTAGAGTTCGGAAATTTTCGATTCCAAGAGTAAGATTCAAGAACACACTGTTCGAGAACAACATTGGCAGGTAGTGGAATACCAGAGAGATATCCAAGGTTCACAAAATTTGAAGTCTGATACCAACAGACAGGTACAGAGTACGGAAGGAAGAGCATAGGTTTGCAAAAACGAGCTCTAATACCACTTTGACACATCCCGATCCCGGACACGCCAGGTGTCGGGAAGTGTTGGCCGACACCTCGTGAGGTGACGAAAGCCATTTAGAAGAATTGAAGAATAAATAAGCAAACCGAAGTAAAATAAGCTCAGAGTGCACGAAAGTGTGCGGGCGGAAGAATAATAAAATAATAAGTTGTGAACAGAGTAGGGGATACAAAATAATTACAAGTGTAGAGGATCCCTACGTTGTCATACCACTGCGTCCCGACGTTGTTAGCTCCAAGCCAACTAATCCTGGAGGGGCGAAAAAAACATAAAACGGTGAGTGGGTCAAAAAGCAAAGTTTGATAAAACCGTTGTTCTCAAGTGTTTACTAACCCCTCGCTGGAAAACAAATATAGTTTTTGAAAATGCGACATACCCTCAGGCATGAACCTCAAAATACTATAATAAAAATATACGGGTACTCCCTGACAATGATTTACTGACATGCTCACCCATATGTAAACACACAAGCCCAAGTAGCTAAGCTACGAGGAACATGCTAGGTATAAAAGTAATACGCTAAGTACTACAATGACGCGAGTCTAACGCTAAGCGCTGTGCACAAAGTGCAGTCACACAAGTTCGAGTTGCCTAGTGCAACCTAGAACAGGCTAGTACCTACAATGGATCCAAAGCTGCGTAGCGGTACTGGTAGTGACTACTCCAAACGTCAAGGCTAGTCGTGGCCACAAGACTGAGTACTAATACCTGAGGTGTTATACATCTACTGATGAGCAACAGTATAAAACATGTATGGCAGTATAATACGAATGTTCTACCTCCAACAAACGTATATGAATGAATTATGCTAACAGTTTGAAGAAAACATTGAAAAACCATACGTACGTATACATTTATCAAAACAAAGACCCACTCACTCACTTGTAGGTAGCCGGGTCGTAGCACCCCGTTCTTGGTAGCCCCGGTAGTCCTCTGGATAAGTCTCACCTATATGAGATATCACAGTAATAATGATTAAACTCATAAAGGTTACTAATTAACTAATTAATTAAACCTATCCCTTGTTTGCTCAATACGGAGGTCTAAAACACCCCGAAAAATATTGTGTACTGCCCATAGGTAGTACGCGTCGTCACGAGTCGCCTCGCGAAGACGGAATCAAAAAAGGAGGCTCCACACACCCCCACACTGCTCAAACACGGCAAGCCGCGGCCCCACGCGTGGCTCACGCGCGAGCCAGCCGCGCCGGTCAAAGCTGGTCAACGCTGACGTCAGCACCGGTCTGAACCGGTTTGCTGACGTCAGCGCCGATCATCCCTGCCGATTTTTTGGTCACCGTCGTCGTAGCCGGAAACTGGGAATTTTGGCCGGAAAACTAGGAAATTTTCAAAGCTTCATAAATTCTTCATTTCAAGGCCAAAATGCACGATTCAAGTACAAAAATGAAGCTAGGAACAAGGAGAATAAGATTTTACCATTATGGGGGCCAAAAACTGGCCATAGGTGGCCTGAAAATGAGGAAGAACCCACGGTGCAAAACCGGCCGATTTTCCGATCGTTGTTTCACGTCCAAAACAGGCCACCCAAGGCTCGATCATGGTCCTAGGGACTTCAAGGAGTTTAATGGTGCTGGTTTCGAGGAGGTTTGAGCTCGAAGTCGCCGGGAACTCACCAAGGAAAATTCTTGGGTTTTCACCGTTTCTTTGGGTTCCTGGTTTGGGTTTGCAGGGTTGCTGGGTTGTGTGGATGAGCTCAACTGGTTCCAGTTTGTGTTCAGTTTGGCACACAGAAAGGCTGTGGCAGTTTGGCCATTACTGTGGCCATGGAGAGGTCGGTGAGGGAGAGAGATGGAGAGGTTTTGTTTGTTTGTTGCAGAGAGAGAAGGGAGACCGAGACAGAGATCCAAAAACAAGGGATCAACTGACAGGGAACAAGGCCACATGGGCCAACAGTAAAGTTGGGCCCCAGCCCAACAACCAGACAATCCCAAAATTAAAAATACGGGTAACGTCGGTAATCCAACGCCCGTAAAATATTCGTTCGGACTCCGAACGACGTCGCGCTCGCGTCTACGCGTTCGTAACGACGAGCACGACAAGAAAATAAAAAGGGAAGGGTCGTACGAGTTATGACGCAAAAGTCAACCGAAAGGTCAACCAATGGCATTTTCGTCATTTCCCACTTCCGGGAATAAAATATTTCTTTTTTTCGAAACGGGCTGTAACATTTCGGGATCTCTTGGTCCTTCTTGATTGTGTTGCGAGCGTGTCAACTCGCAGTCTAAGGCCAAGCGAGTAAAGAGAATTTGATTTAGTTGCACTTTGCTTTGACTTCTTTCAATGCGATTGTGGACCGAGGAAGTAACCTGTCTCTATCGTACGTTCTCTGTGCCTTGGGTGCAAGGACTTTGATTAAGCATGAAATGGGCGTGGTTTTCTGAAAATGAAGTGAAATGAATTTTAGTGGTTGATGGAGCGTTGAGATGGGTGTTGTCTGTGCTGAAATGATAAGTGAATGGATGTGTTAGAACCCGTCCCAAAATTTTATGTGAAATTACCAAAATACCCCTAGTGGTCAATGTTGACTTTTGTTGACTTTTCGTGACTACTTGTGAAAATTTATTTCTTTACATATTCATGATGTACTCGTCGATACGAACACGTGGACGCAAGCGGAACACAATTCGGAGTTAAAACGAACGTTTTATGAAGCTTTAAAGTGTAGGGGCATTTTAGTAATTTTCACACCGATTCTCTCACACGGCATTTTAGTCCTGTGCAGCCAATCCCCTCATTCTCTCCCACCCCGACCTATCTCTCCCTCTGTCTCTCTCTCTCTCTCTCTCGGCCAACTTCACAAAAACCACCAAACCCTAGATTTTGGACGAATCACAAAACCATCAAACCGAGACATGAGACTATATCCATTACGATCTTCTCGTCATTCTGGATGAGACTGTGATTTCAGAATTCCCAAACTCGAGCCCAATCGTCCAAACCGACGCCGGAGTGAAAATGACAAACTGCCATTCAAGTTTCTATACAATCCCGACTTAGGTAAGCCTCGAGATCATTACCATTGGTTTTATTACGTTGAGTAGGTTCAAATCGATATAAAGAACGTCAAATTTGGTGCAGTTTTGAAGGAGAACGGAATTAGGGTTTCTCGAAGCTTTCCGGCCAATTTCAGGCCATCTCCAGCCATTTTTCTGGCCCCAAATTGGTATGAAAATATTCTACTCGTCAATACCTTCAATTTGATATATGGCACGTTGAATTTGGCCAAAGAACGATGAAGTTATGAATTTTTAAAGTTTTGGAATTAAATCGGGAAATTTTCCAGAAATCCGACGAACCAGACGGCGGAGGACGGCGGCTCCGGCGACCGGCGAGAGGAGGAAGAAGAAGGAATATTCTGTCAACGGTAACGGAATATTCCTGACGACATCAGAAAGGTATATTCCGTTAAAACTAACGGTGCTGACGTCAGCAGGTGTGTGGCTGACGTCAGCAGCGCGTGGGGGTGACGTCATCAAGGCGCGTGCAGCGCGTGGCGACACGTGTCGGCGCGTGGCGGCGCGTGGCGGCGCACGGCGGCGCCGGCGGCTGAACTGTTTTCGGGCCCTGAAAATCATTTTTCGAGCCCATATTAGTTTATATTATGGAGGTTCTAATTTTTCCCCTAATATTAAATAGGTAATTCTTCGGCGCCACACTTCGAGGAGGGCAACACTGAGGGAGATTTCACTCCCGATCACCAGTGAGTGGACTTTTGTTTTATTAAATGGTTTCCATGCTTTAAAATATTTATAATTTGGATAGTTTTACTATATGAAATGATTTTGAAGCATGAATTTATATGTTATGAAATGGTTTTGTGATATTATATATATATATATATATATATATATATATATATATATATATTTCTCTATATATATATATGTGCTTTATGAAATGGGTTGAAATGGTGATTGTGGTTATGTACAAAAGTATGAATATATTTTATGAAATGGTTTATACTATGATCTCACTTATGCGTAAATATATATTGGTATTTGATATATGATTTCGAGAGGAAATATTATTTATGTGATATTAAATATTTGGAAATTATGAAAGGGATATTGCTCCTTATATCTAAACACATGATATATATGTATGTTTTCAAACACACTTGGTATGCTTTCACTATGTTGTAGTACCGTCTCACGGCCGTAGGACAAGTCTCACATGTTTGGGTCACACGCACTGTACTCTAGGGGTATTGTCCGGTAAATACCTTAGTGCAAGCTTGTCTTACGTTTATGTTTATATTTGGGGGAAAGGCCCCACTACGTAAGGACTTGGGTGTGACGCGCAAATGCGCAAGTGCTTACATGTGTGTGGTACTAGGAGTACAATTTAATTGAATAAGGTAAAGTGCTTGTACGAGGATTGAGAGGCTGTTCCTCAACACGTACATGGGTGATTGCTTATATACCCTGTGTTGGTTTTCCTATATTTATATTATTGGTATATATGTTGACAGTACTATTGGAAATATGATTTGTTATCTATGGATTTTATATTGATATATGTTTCCAGTTATACCTATAAACTACATTTTGACGTATACTACGGTAGTACGATTTTACAATTATACTGGATTTCAAATAGGGGGTTATTATGTTGAAAAGAGGAAGGTATTTCGAAAACTTTTATTTTTCGTCCACTCACACCTTTGTTTTTGCGCCCCCTTCAGGACCTAGTGATAGAGCATCTAGTGAAGTCGAGGCATCCGAGTGGCAGCTCTGATTCTATTTCCCGACCATGTAGGGATTTACTATTTCTTATTCAGTTTCGTCGTCTCTCACGAGGAGGATTTCGACGAACTGTGGGAGATGTTGGCAATTGATCTGTTTCTTGATTGAAGGGACTGCTCGAAGGTTCTGAAGTGGTAGGCTCATTGGGAACGACAGATGGGGCATTCTGTGGAATTGAAGAATGAACCTCATTCAATATATGGTTCCTTGAGGTATCTGTTGGATCTGCTTCACTTGGATATGGAACAGGGAACAGGTCAGACAAATTCTCCCCCTCTCTAGAATGATCCAAAGGTTGAGTGAAGTAAGACATGGATTCTTCAAATTTCACATCTCTGGAAACAACAATTTTATTGGTTGTTGGATTGTAGCATCTGTAACCTTTTTGAGTTGAGGAATAGCCTAGAAAGACACATTTGGCAGCTCATGGATCTAGCTTATCACGATGTGGTGTTTGAATATGAACAAAAACTGTACATCCAAAAACTCTTAAATGGGATAGATTGATCTGTCTACCTTTTAGGATCTCATAAGGTGATTTAAAGTTCAGAAGCTTACTAGGCAGTCTATTAATGAGATAGGCAGCAGTCAGAACACCCTGTGACCAAAACCTTTTAGGAACATTTGAGTGAAACATAAGAGCCCTAGTTTTTTCAAGTAGATCTCTGTTCTTTCTTTCTGCTACCCCGTTTTGTTGAGGTGTCCCAACACAACTAGTTTGATGCAAAATTTCATGTGTGCTTAGGTAATGAGACATGTTATGAGACACATATTCGGAGCCATTATCTGATCGCAATACATGAATGTTGGAAGCAAATTGTGTGTTTACAAATCTATGAAAATCTTGAAACACTTCAAATACTTCACTTTTCAATTTTAAAAGATGCAACCAAGTCATCCTTGTGAAATCATCCACAAAGGTTACAAAATATTTATATCCGTCAAAGGATTCTAAAACTGGTCCCCAAACATCGGAATGTACGATTTCAAAAGGATTACTAGCCCTAGACAGGGACAAGGAAAAATGTAATCTAGTAAATTTAGAAAACTCGCAAACATCACAGGAACTCGTGATTTTACCCAGATTTGGAAATAAAAAGGATAAAACTTTGTTAGAAGGATGTGCAAGTCGTTGGTGCCAAAGTTGTTGTTCTTGATCTAAACTTGAAGTGACCTGGAAAACCTTGGGAACTAGGATATGCTTGGTAAGGTAGTAAAGACCGTTTGACAAAAAACCTTCACCAATCGTCTTCTTGGTGGTGATGTCCTGAAAAATCACATTTTTGGGAGAAAAAATGGCAAGGCAATTTAATGAGTTTGTGATTTTTCCAATAGATAAACGTTGAAATGGAAATGAAGGAACATAAAGAACCTCAGACTCGATATTACCTGAAATTAAAAAATTTTGTCCTTTTCCTACGACCATAGCACTTTTTCCGTTAGCAACAGACACTTGGGACGGACACGAGAATTTTTCAAAGTTATGTAGTATTGTAGACTTGTTAGTCATATGATCAGTAGCTCCTGAATCTATAATCCAATAATCATGCAAATTACCTACTTTAAGAGCAGTTGAAAAAGCCTATAAGATACCTGGAATATCTTGCTGTTTGACACCTTTCTTTTCAGCTAGGAAACCAGCAAAATTTCCCAGCAGAGCAGTTTGTTTATGTCCATCGTGGCTGGTTGATCCTTCACTGCCTCCGTGACCTTGTTTCTTATGAAGAAAGGCAGCAAATTCAATAAGCAAGGCAGTCGGATTGGAGGTGAACTTTTGTGCTTCTTCAGAGTATGTAGCAGCAGTATGATTTGCCTTGTAAGATGGATGATGTGAACCCTTGGAGAAACCTTTGTTGCTGTCCCTGGAAAACTTGGGCCTCAGCTCAAGATGGAGGACCCAGCAATAATCTCGTGTGTGCCCACCAGCATCACAATGAGTGCACTTTAGGCTTGGTTTCTTCCCTTTGTAGCCTCTATCCTCACTGGTTCTGTGATTAGAGACGTATACCCTAGCCTCTGGTACACTCGCCTTTAACTCCAAAGTCATAATCTTCTTGCGAGTTTCTTCTCTTTGAATTGTAGCACACACGCTTGAGAAGGAGGGAAGATCAGGATTCATAAGAACATGACTCGTGAGGTCTTCATATTCAAGACTTAAACTTGCAAGCAGTTGGAATATCTTGTCTTCCTCAGCTCTCTTGGTCAGCACAGCAACATCAATAGTGTGTGGTCGATAGACATTCAACTCATTCCACATGGTGGTCAATTTTCCAAGATGCTGCACGAAGGAGTTTCCTTCCTGTTGTAGTCCCGCAGTGTCCATTTTTAACTGGAACACTCGAGCAGCGTTATTCTGATTTCCATACATTTCTTTGAGATTTTTCCAAAGAATGTAGGAAGATTCAGCGTAGCTGAAAATTTCTGCGATCTTTCGATCCATAGAGTTGAGTAGCCATGACATGACCAGCTGGTCCTTACATAACCAATCATTGTAATCCGATGATGATGCGTCTGGCGCCAAAATACTGCCATTGACGTATCCGAGCTTCGACCGTCCTCCCAGGGCCAGAGTGACTGCTCTCTCCCATGGAAGATAATTGAACTCATTAAGCAAAACAGAGCTAAGACGTTGATTTGGATTGATATCAACATTATACTGAGATGAGGATGGCGCAGAATGAGAACTATTTTCTCCGCCATGCACTGAACTCTCCTTGGCTATGATAAGGAGTCAGGAAAGAAAACTATTCAGAAGCAGGTCGGTTTAGATCACTGCTCTGATACCATGATGAATTTTACAGTATAAACTGATTTATATTTCATGAATAACAATGTACACAAGTATGTTTTACATATAGAAAAGAAAGAAGCAACCTAGTTTCCTGAGCAACGTCTAGTGACCGGTTAATCCTAAGCTTAATCTAATCCTTAATTTAAGGAGATTACACTAGCATCGAGACACGGCACTAATCAGTCATCTTCCTTTAATCGAGGGAAGATGACTGTTATAGACTGTTGGACAAACCAGTACAATCATCAGAAAGTCAGCACATCGTTACCAGTAACAACCCAGTGGTTTATAGGACCAACCCGATGAAGAGGGAGCAATCCGATGAGACCAACTCGATGAAGAAGAGGCAACCTGATGAGAGCATAACTCATCCCGATGAGTGTATACTTAGCTTATTTTCAGTATATACACTACGTATTCCAATATAAACCAAGGCCCAATAAAGTTCACCTGAGATTGCGCGTATGTAGCAACCGTAACAACACACTTACATCTTATGAATGAAAGCTGATTTTCACATACTCTTTAGTCTTTTCACACACTTATCTTTATTCTTTAGCCATCGAATTGAATAAATGAAACATAGACAACAAATATGATTAAATAGAAGTGTGTAATGGGAGCAAAAGGCCCCTACGAAAATACCAAAGATGTGCCATTAGCATTCTTATTCATTTTCTCTTTGTAACAGTCTATATTTTGCTGTAATTGTTATTCATTATATTTTATTTACTTGTCTTGTTTGGTTGTAAAAGGCAACCCTTATAAATTGTATATAGAAAGAGCAATACTGAATGCAAAGTATGAAGCCATTTTCTCCTACGCAATTCTTCTCCTCGAGTGCTTCTGTTTTCTGCTTCTCTTTATTCTTCTCCTTGGGTGCTTCTGTTTCTGTTTCTGTTTCTCTATATATTCAATATATAAATTTTCTTACTGGTGTTTTCAACACACTCACAATCAAATGCATTTGCATGAAAAATATTTTTATGCCTTTTGTCTGACAGCCTTTGTATAATCTAGTTCAGGGTTCTTGTGTAATAATGGGAGTGCTATGAAATCACTGTGGTCGAAGATAGCGAATCCATCTTGGATATGGTAATACACATACTGTTCTTTAAGGATCCGGAGTCTTTTACATTTACCAATCGTGCATTTATCCGTATTTTCTAAAATAATTCACTGAAATAATCTAATGATTTAGAGTACACCACCTCAGCTGGATAGGTTTAAACGCCTTTGTTTCCAAACTGACTGCCGTTACTTCTCTCTCCTCGCAAACTCAAAGATCCTTCCTTTGTTTTACACAAACTCGTGAATTTGCTTACGCTGAAATTCATAAATATATTAAAATTAGAGGATCGAATTTGAGATGAATTTCGTTCTTAGGAGCCCTTAGTGGTGGGCTAAAGTCGGTGGTGCCGCCTCCTCCTCCGATTACATCTCCAAAGAGTCATCGCTACCACATTCCTAACATCTAGAACGAAATTCTGAACAGTACGATGCAAATTCCAGTCATTCGACGAATATGCAGCGACCCCTAACCCATTTGAGATACTACCGAAAACCCTTATCAGAATTTGAAGGACCCAACCCGATAAGATTATATTTACACGGGGCTGAAAAGCTGAGAAAGTGGTGGCTTAGGATCAAGTGACGACATTAAAATTTTCTTCATGAGTTAAAATTCTAATTTTGCATTCATCGGTAGAAGAGAAATAAAAATGAAAAAGAAGATAGGTGCAGTTTTTCTTGTGGGCAGAAAAGGGGTAATAACGTCGTTAGTTTTGTAAAAAAAGACCAAAAACTTATTTAGCTGATGTGGTCTATTTTGAACCATCAGATTTCTCGATGGACTAAATTTTAAGAAATGCGAGTAAATGCACGATTGGTAAATATAGAGACTCGGGATCCATTATACAACTTGTTTTTTACCCTTTCTTTATAAAATTATAAGCTTACCTGAAACTGAATTTTTATTAACTAAAACCCAACATAATTTTTTTACTTGACTAAACCCAGTAAGGGCTCCACATACCCCTAATTACTTTTTTGGCGTATATCATAGATATGTTACTTTTATGTTATCTACAACTAATAATTCTGAAAAAAAAAATATGCTTTTGTTATAAATAATATTGACATGTGATAAATGTGATTGTGTAAATCCTAGGTAAATATAGATTGAGACATTCTCATCATCCTAAAGTCATTGTTCTATTATGATTGTACTTATTTCACTATAAATAAAGGCACTAGACATGACGAATATGTACTACAATTTCTCAAGCCCTTCTCTCTTTTTCTCTTTGCCGCACCCTTCAGTAAAATAGGTCACAACACGTTATCAGCACGCTCTTTTCGCTGTGCTAAAGAAAATTATACCAGAGTTTTGGCCATCTTCAATCATGAGGAGTATTATTTTCAATAATTCTTATTTTGATTTACTTTTTATTTTATTGAATTAATATACTTGCTAATGTTTCAATTTTATCCCTATTATTTTATGTTGAACGAGATTCAACGCATTGAAGATGGAAATCCGGAGTTGAAGGCCATTCTTCTACAAACCCGTTCACAATATTCATTTGCAATCCAAGTACTTCTAAAACATGGTCTCAACGTCAATATTTTTTCAGCCTTGATTGTATGAAACATTCACCATGATGCATAAACCCTATTTTATGCTTTTAAAAGAATTATAATCTTCTGCTTAAATTATTGTTCACAATTATTATTATCGTTATATTATAACTGTGGTGATTTGAATATGTGTGAATAAGAGAAGAAAAAGAAAAGAAAAAAAAAACCCTATGCCGAGCCGGCCTGAAGCCAAGCAGCACTATGCCGAGCCGAGCCGAGCCACAACTTCAGTTGAGCCAAGCCATAGCTCCAGTAGTGCTGAGCCGATGTCTAAAACCTTCCTAGATTTGCAAACGTTGTTGTTTTCGACGTTGTCTTCCTTAACAGACCTGGCCGTCGCCATTTTCCCCTCTCCCCTGAAGTCGAGCAGCCAAAGAGGCCACGATCTCTATCACCACAATGCCTGTAGCCATCGATTCAAAATGGTAGTCGTCTTTGACGACCTGAAATAGAAAGATTCTTGAAGAATCTTCTCGAGGTTTGGACCATCGTGCCTCTGTCCTCCATTACCGTCGTCTGCCAGGATGTATTCTAGGTTTTGAACGCCGTGTCTACACCGGCAGTTGTAGACCACCACTACACCGCCTATAGAGGCCTTGGTGTCTACGCCGCCGCTTTTGCAGGCGAAAACTGCACCCAGCTCCGGCCGGGCTTGCACCAGACACTTGAGGCCCATTTGGACCTCCCTCGCTCTCGGCTCGCCTTAAAATTTAGCCCCAGTTTGGGCCCCTCCTGTTCCTTGGCCCAATCTCATAACCCTGGCCGCTGTTGGGCCTAGGCCTGATTTATTTTTTGGTAGCCCACTGACATTCCACCCCTGCCTCTTATGGGCTTTAGGCCTGCAGCCCGCACCCACCTGCAACTCTGGGCCTTAAAGTTTTCTTTCTTTTGGCTCATTTTTGGCCCGCCTGAAAATTTAAGTCAATGGATCAGACGTTTAATTTTCACTTTTTCATTTTTGGGTTCTGCTAACCTTACTTCTCCAATTGCTGGCCTGCAGCCCAACTTCTTCTTATTTGGGCCTACAACTCCAAACTTGGCCAACCCAAATTATTTTTGGGCTGTGACACTCACGCACCATGGGCCCCAAAGCTGCCCACTTCTAATGAATTTGACTGAAAATTATATTGGGCAATTATATTGTTTATGTTTATCAATTGAATTGCATATATGGATTTGTACTTGTATATTGTGTTTGCTTGCAGGTACCCATGAACTTGAAATTCATGTCTTTAAATCGAACCCGTAGTTTTGAATAAGTGCCATAGAAACAGTTTTATGCTTCCTCAAACTCACCACTCATGTAGAGACCCGAAGTTCTCCATGATTGATCCACTAAACCAAACCATGTCTTGGAACCCGAATGTTCTAGCTTTTATGATTATGGAGAATTTATTTCTCATAAGCACCAACAAAAATCTTGTCCCCTCCATCCATTGGATTTTCGAACCATAGCAAATTTGATTTCGTTGACATGGAAGTTTCTGGAGCACAAGTTGTGAAGCTCCACTTGATTACCGAGAAGCTGAGAAACATTGAAGCCAACAATGGTGTGGATAGAGCTAAATAAGCCTCCGCCATGATCTTCATTCGAAGACTTATGCCTGAAGCATTATAAATGGAAATATCTCAATGACGAGGATTCTATGGCTCTTTGACTCGCTCTACAGACCGTTCCAATTTTGAAAAGATGATCTTGCCCGAAGCAAGACATATCTTGCCTGACGCAAGACATATCTTGCCTGACGCAAGACATGATTGAACCCCATCTGTGAATAGGTACAATTATGAAGTTTATAGATCCAATTGAAATTTTACTGGAGAAGATTTTCTCTTCCTTTCATGCTTCTTAGCATGCTCTTGAAGTAGCACTATAGAGAGTGGAAGTTCACTTATTTCTCGAATTTGATTACTACCACATTGCTCAGTGAAAAACACAACAGGGAAAAAAGTACCCTAATAATTTGGCCGGGAGGTACCGAGCGGTATAAACCTAGCTTTGGCTGGAGCCTACTGAATAGTGTGACCTAGCTTTAGCTGGAGTCTACCAAATGGCATGCCCTGCTTCGGCAGGGATATACCGAAGGTCACGTTCTACTTCGACAGAGATGTACCGAACAAAAGGCTCTGCTTCGACAGACACCTACTGAATCCGCTCATCTATCTTCGGCTGGAGAGTATCGAATAGTGGTAGAATCAGGGTCTATCAAGAGGGTGGCATCATGACCAAACACGTGATCCCTTGGCAACTAAGACCCAAAACTTGAAGAATAAGGGACAATATTCCCGAACCTGAAACGTGCAAAATCTACTTCCATTTTGATGGAATAACTCATTGGTTATGCACTTATTTTTGCCCCTACCAATGTTGTTGAGGAGTACCATTCCTATAGTCAATCTGTGAAACTAATTTTGCTTCACCTAACACATCTGGAAAAACATAATTTTGACATGGAAGGCCATGTTGGCCGAACCCCCTATCCAATTTGGTTTACTTTGTGAACAATTTTCTATGTTCTCGGATTAAAGTTTGGTGTTTGTTTTAGTTATGGATGTTATTATGGACAATGTCTTCGAATATGAGTTAATTGAATCATGTTTCTTATACATGTGACCAAATTCAATTAACATGTGATAAGGTATAAATGTGGGGAAGTTAGTTGTCTAGATGAATGTGCTACTATGCACACTAACTTCATACCTAAATCACCACTTTAGCAATGAATTCAGGTTTATCTGACCTGATTAAGGGCATTGGCACCGCTTCTCATTGTATTAATGGTATTGAATTACCATTAAGGGGCCTTATATTCTCCGTTCTAGATGAACGTCATTGAGTTTTAAGGATATTCTAGAGAACAATGATCAGGAAAACCATTGTAGAAAATAAAGTGAAGTATCTTTGCATCACCTCCAAAATATGAAGTCTAAAGCTATGTTTTGGGGCCAATGGGCTGCCTTCCAACTGAGACATACCACATATAAGCCGTCCTGGAGCCGAGTGATTCGAGCAGTTTACTTGCTATGGCACGACCGTTTGGGACATTTAGGTCGAAACACGACGCAACGTGTTACACAACGCATCACCTTACCTGGAGTAAGAATTTTGTGCCTACAAGCACACTTTACCAAGCCTGCTCGTTTGGGAAATTGGATTTTTATATCATCTCTAGCAAAGCTACTACATAACCTTCTTTTCATAGTAGATTCAAGGGAATAGTGTGGACTAATCCAACCAAAATACGGATCATGTAAATATGGTTTTTGGTTGATTTATCGACACAATGGTCATATATTTGTCCACACACATTTCTGCTAAACTCCTGGCCAATTTTAACTTAAAGGCTCACTACCCTAATTATCCTATAAAGTCTAGAAGAGTGGATAATGACGGAGAGTTTATATTGAAGATCTTTCAATAAAGTATTGCATGTCTTTTGGGTTTGAAATTGAACATTGAATTCCCCATGTTCAACCCCTAAACAGCCTCGCAGAAGAGATCATAAAGCGTATTATGAATTGATCGCGTGGACTTTGGTGAACGCACCAAGCTTTCGGTTTCTAACTAGGGCTATGCAATCTTGTATGCAGCCATGTTGGTCCGCCTGAAGCCCATTACTCCTAGATACTTTTTAGCGTTACGGTTGGTTATTGGGTACGAACCTGATGTTTCGTATTTTCGCGTTTTGGGTATGCACCTTATGCCATAATGCGCTACCGCAACGTACATATATGGGTCCTCAAAGAAGGATGTGATTTTTTGTCGATTATGATTCTCTTTCGAATTAGCTCTTTTAGAGCCTTTGCACGCGATCTCATTACTGCCAGTTTGCAGATTGTCACTTTGATGAGACAGTCTTCCCGCCGTTAGAGGGAGATAAGAACGTCAACGTTCCTGAAGAACGGCGCGAATTATCATGGACATCCCTACTATGTCTCATCTTGATCCCTGTATTCTAGATTCCAGAGTGTTGCTCTAGACGCTTTCTCTTATCTAGCTAAAGTGACGAGATCACACATACCAGCTGCAAACATGCCTGCAAGGATAGACGTACGTAACGGACATACGTAAAGCGCGACAGATCACTCAGTCCGAAAGATTCACCTTCCTAGAAGTAGAGAAACATGGCACAAAATGAATCCCTTCATCGATCGCTATCTCAACTATTCCACCTCATGAAATTAATCTGGATTATCTCGAAACTTGAAGTTCTTGGTCCATTATGAATCCATGGATGAGTTATGGAATTGGAATGAGATTATCATCGATGATATTCACGTATATGGTAGCTACCCGAAATAGTGAAAAGCGACGATATCGAATTGCATTTCATTGATGAACGTTGATGTAGAACCAATTGGTCAAACTAAAAAAAAACAATCCAGGTCGAACTTGATTCACTTGCGAAACGTAAAGTGTTTGGGCTTGTAGTTCTTACACCTCCACATGTGAAGCTCGTTGGCTACAAGTAGGTTTTCGTAGGGAAGCGTAATGAGAAGAATGAAATAGTGTGATACGAGGCACGTCTTGTGGCACAAGGCTTCTCTCAGCGCTCTGTGATTGATTACAAGGAGATTTATTCCCCCGTAATGGACGTCATAACGTTCCGCTACCTTATCAGTTTGGTAGTTTCCTAAAAACTGAATATGCAGCTTATGAACGTGGTTGTAACATATCTATAGGGATCATGATACGGAAATCTACATGGAAGTTTCTGAAGGACTTTCATAGACTGATTCAAATAGTTCTAGACCACATAACATCTTCTCTATTAAATTGAGGCGTTCACTTTACGGATTGGAACAATCCGGGTGGATGTGGTATACTCGTCTAAGTGACTATTTGATTAGTTAGGGGTATGTGAATGAACTATGCCTCTGCGTGTACAAAACTGAATTTGCTAGAGTTGCAGTCTATGTTGATGACATAAATCTCACTTAGACTCTGTAAGAGCTTTAGAAAAATGCCTCGCACCTGAAGTCAAAATTTGAGCTGAAAGATCTTGGGAAAACTCATTTCCGTCTTGACCTGAAGTTTCGAGCAAAGTTCATATGGTATTCTGGTCCATCAGTCAAACTACACCCATAAGGTGTTGCCTTCGAGTACAACCATGACCGTTCATAAACTAGATGCAAATGAGACCCTTGAAAAGGTTGTGGAATCTGAAGTTTTATATCTAAGTTCAATTAGCGCTTTATTGTACTTAGCTTATTGCATTAGGCATGACATCTACCACCAAATTGGTGTTAAAGACGTTTTTCTGTTACTAAGAATTTGGGCTTATTGTATCCCTACGTATCTTAGAATTAACCACAACCCCTTGGTTATCGGAATGGTGCCTACCTTGTGGGATATTCTGACACAGATTATCTGTCTGATCCGCATAAGACACGTTTATAAAAGGATTATGTGTTTACCGTGTGGAACACTACAACATCTTAAAGGTCAACCAAATAGACCTTAGTTGTGACATCTTCGAGCTCATCGCCATACACGAAGCCACACGTGTAAATGGGAGCATATTTGAAGCACTTGGGGTTTTCATCTTTCGTTGAGTCCCAACGTTGCATGTATTGACCAGACCATAACAGGATATATCCAAAAAGTCAACACCAAGCATATTGTGTCTACATCATATTAGCATGAGTATAAGAAGATTGAAGTCAAGTAGATCTGATCCGAAGACAACCTTGGCGAACTCTTCACAAAGTCATTGCCGAAGAAGCTTGTTCGAGGATTTGGTATGCTCAAATTTTCTCATTTGCAGTGCTTGTAGTTCTCAAGGGGAGTTTTGTGAACTCAGGGGGAATATCCTGAAGTATACTCACTTGACCTTAATGTACTCTTTTTTCCTATGATCGTGATCATTTTTCCCATTGGGTTTTTGTTACCTGACGAGGTTTTGGTGAGGTACCCACATCGGGATGGTCATACCCTTGTGTGTTTTCTTACTACTTACGTCTTGAATATGTTAAGTATCGACATTGCATTAACTCACTTTTTTCTCCTTAGACTATGGGTTTTCTTACTACTTTTGTTTTGTTAGCCTGCTCCAATGCTATGTGCATTATTTGAGCCGTAGTACCCTGGTCAACATCAAACTTGTTCTGGCTATACAATTTGGAAGGATCGTTTGCTGGAAATAACTGGTTCACAAAAGATGGAGGAACTTCATACCTTTCAATCGCTTTAGATATTATTTCAAATGTGCTAGGCAAAAGACCATCTGAATTGCTAGTTCGCCAATGTGGTAGTAAAAATTCGCCAGTTGTAGATTGATGAACTTGTACCTACAAAATAATAAACGCCTAAAGATCAAGGCCAAAAACCACGCGCGCTCAAGGAGGTGGGGGAAGGGGGGGGGGGGGGGGCGAGAGGTTTGACTAATGAATCTCCGATGCCTAAGTCAGTTCTTTGAAAAAAGTGAGTGTTTAAAACTTGATTGCGTACCAAAAACGTACCAGAATATGGTGAAGAATGAGGGCTATTGATAGGGAGGTGGCCGGCCATGGGGTGGGTATCACGCGCCACATGTCGGCTTTCAGTTGGCCTATGAATGTCATCTGTATGATGGAGAGAGAATTAATTCCAAAGATATATTTAACTAAATAAATAATCTTTGAAGAATCCTAATTGAATAGGATCGAAATTCCTTGAATAAAGGAATATGTCTTCACATAGGAAACTAATAAAGAGATAATTTAGTAATTAATTCATTCTTAATTTCTTTGTAATTATCTCATTGTCATGGGCAGCAGAGCTTATAGAAACCATTGTCAGCAGATCAGGGAGTCTTGACAAATGAGCAGCGTGTGGAGAGAAGTGTGGATTTCGTCATTTAATAGGGGTAGTCTCATCAATAATAAACAATCATCCATGTGTCAGCTCTATAATTTTTCGAATTATTTTTAGCTCCACAAATGCTCTCACACCTGCTGTGCTGTTTGTAGGAACTGCGGCTGGTGTAGAAAATCTTAGTGGAATTGGCTTGCCAAAAATAAAAACCCTTGACTGCATTAAATTTTGAGTTTTGACTTGGAGTATAAGTCTTGTGGGTGATGGAATCTAAAAGCTATTAGGATTTAGTCTTGTGGGTGATGGTTAAATAAATCTAGAAGGCATTTTTGTTTTCCACACAAGAAAGAGAGAAAATTGTACCCCTCCCCCAATTTTCTTCTTTGCTTGCCCCATTGGGGAGTGAATCGTCGTCTCGTTTGTTGTTGTTGGAAATCATGCTGCACCAAAGATAAGAAAAAATTTAATTTTTTTTTCTTGCTGTTTTTATCACAACAAAGCAGGGCCCTGTGGTGACACGACAGTAAGGCTGCCTGGAATCTGCAGACTGAAGCGAGTTGCTGGAGCTGCTAAAGGAGACAGACCGACACGAGCCGAGTCTACACACAGAATGTGATGCTGGGCTTGTGGGCCTGGCCTAGTGCTCAGGGAAGCTGGGCTAGGCTACGGCCTAGCATGTGAAGAAGGTCGGCCTGAAGATTTTTTTGCATTGTTTCTTGCAGATTTTTCAAAATGTCTTCCTCCAAGCGTAAAGATGAAGAAATTTCTTAAGGAGTTCAAGCAGGCAATCCAGTTTAAGGTCCACGTGAAGCGCTTCTCAAACTATAGTGCTAAGGAACCATGCACTAAAGTTATGAAAACCAGAAAAAGAACCATCAAATTCCATCCATTCTACTTCGTGGTGGGATTTACTTTTCCCATGCTGCGTTTGTTTTAGGAAGTTATATGTGCCATGAGGTGTGCGCCTACGTAGTGCTCTCCGAATACTTTCTAAGTCCTGATGGGATTCATCAATATAAGCAAATTCTTTGATCTAGATTTGACCGACAACGAGTTCTGGTACTTCTTCGAGATTGGTCATGCTGGTGGCGTAAGACAATTGAGGTCGCGTCACAAGTTATCTGATGCCCTGAGTAGAGGGGACAATGACTGGCCTAAGGATATGCTGAAGATTAGTGTTGTGTAGGAATCTGACACTTCGTAAGAGATGCGCGTCCCGTCGAAATTTATTGACAGGAAGTGAACTAATTTAGTGTTGCTCTACTTGAAGTTTGAATATGAACTGCCGTGATTTTAGTTTGCTAAACGTTTTCTTTCCCTTGTAGAAACAAAGTTCAGTTCGAACCTAAAGAGCAGCTTGGACATGAAGAAAGTGCATATCACTAAGGATATCCCAGCAGAGTATCGAGAGTGGCACTAGCTGCTCAACACTCTTCGTAGAACGAATGATGGATTGCCACCTAGAGATGTAGCCAGGTGTATTAAGGAAGATGCGCTCGGTCATCCTGCTACCATAGATGAGTCTGCTACCAAGGAAAGTGGAAATAAGGGGTCTACATCGCCTACTAGGAAGACGTTAGTGCAGAAGAAGCTGCAGGTTTCTTCTGATGCTCGTAGAGGCTCTGCCCCCTGCATCTGAGTCTAAGGATAAGCTGAAGCATCCAACTGTGGTTAAGTCTAAATCGGCTTCTGAGATACTCAATGCCATGAATAGTGGAAAGATCGTGCCTGCTAAGAAAGAGGATTATGCTGCTAAAGTAGTGTCAAAAACTTCTCCTTTCAATGTTGTTGTGTTTGAGTCGGCAACAAAGAAAGAAGGAACTACCTCAGTGGGTAGCCGTGAGGAGACAAATGCCCCAGCCTCTAGGGATCTCGGTGAATTCCATGTGTTGCTCAATTCTAATTTGCTCGCGGATCCAACTGCCTGTGCCAAGTTTGTTGAATGTGTTGGGGAGGCAGTTGGTGTAGGTGCCTTGTTTAAATACTTGCTGCAAAAAAGAAGGGGTTCACTCTTTGTTGCTATACAAAGGAATCTGATATTGTCTATTGAGTATATGTGTCTCGACAAAATTGCTATCCATGATGCCAAGAAAGATGAAGCTATAGCGGCTGCAAAAGCTTGTTCTTCCGCCTAAAAGATTGTAAGTTTGGAGGCTAAGCTCGCTGAGTTAAAATTGAAAGGGTCTTTCTTTTCACCCCCCACTTCTGAGCAGCTAGAAACAGTCGTCAAAGAAAATAAAGACTTGAATCTTGAATGGGTTACTGCCCGTTTGAGGATGGAAGCTGCACAGAAGGATAAGAACCTTGACTTGCAAATACTTCAAAGTCTGGAGAGAATTACGTCTGATCTCAGTTATGCCTGCTTTACCAAGGACTGGGAGATCATAAATTACGTCAATGAAATTGATTGTCTGCGGAAGGTTGTTGAGGAACTTTAATCCAAGAACAATGAACTTCAGGCTGTGCTGCTCCTTGAGGAAGAGTTGTAGAATGACTTCGACGAGATGCAGAGCATTAATGAAAATCTTCGTAAAGAGAATGACCAGCTAAAGAGTAAACATGCTAGCCATGAAAGCGCAGTTGCTCAGGCCCAAATTGATTTCTTCAAGTTGGGCTACTCTGATAATAAAAAAATGAGGTTGCCTGACTATGGATTTTTTGAAGAAGACTTCTAAACTTTTGGGGTTTCTCTAGAGAACCTGCTCGAATTTGACTTCTTAGCCATCGCGGATGAAGTTGTTGAAGATGAAGCTACTGATATTGGAGCTGCTGAAGATGAAGTATCGAAAGGTGAAACTGTTGAGAGCGAGATAGGCGTCGAAGGCAAGGTGACTACTAAAAGCGAGATGGCCGCTGAGGAGCCTAAGATTATCCAAGCTGCTGAGGAGTAGTCTACTTTAAGGACTTTAGAAAATTTCTTTTCTTTTGTTGTCTAAAATTTATTTCTCCTTTGTTTAGCTAGCATCAGATTTGGAGTGCCTTTGAGTCATTTTATCAATTTGCTTATAAATTTAATAAACTGCTTTTGCTTTCTTCGCTTTACTTCATCTTCATTATTCAATTGGCTTGAATGTTCTTGAGATTCCTCTTGCTTAAAACGTCTTGCAAAACTTTAGCCATAGATTGCGAACTGCATGTGCGACTTTGATCAAAGCAGGTGTCTGCAGTTGCCGTGACTAGGCGTGAGTTTTGGGTTTCTAAGGCATGAGCTGCAAAACTTGTCGCACTGTTACCCTTTGACCATTTACTGTTAGTGCTGCCATGCTTGGTCATCAAATTCATTGCTTAAACGAGAGTTGTCTGTCATGGGAACCTGTTTGTTCAACTTTGGCGAGGTTCCATGGGCTTTATGAAACTTTGTACTCCACAAAGCTGAAGCATGTGGCACGGCAAAGTTTCATGTAAGCTTCTTTGAAAGTTTGTTGCGAAATTTTTAGTCTTAGGGGTGCGAATTATTTGCTCATATTATAACAAAGCAAACGCTCCTAGTTTATATACTTTAGGGGTTAATCTCAACTTTGCAGGGCACTGAGTTGCGGAGCTTGTCGCATACTGGTTTCTGGTGACCGTGTGCTGCTGGCCACATTACGATGCATGCAATGCCAAGGCAACTGGTGCGCCATAGGTTGACTGAAGACCCATTTCCATGAGAACCTGTCTTGTTCGACTAAAGCTAGGTTTTGTGGGTAGGGTAGATTGAGCTTCACGAGACTTTTCTACCCCGCATGCCATGGCCAGTGGCATGTGGTTCGTGCAAATCCCATATGAACTGTTGGTATGTCACAAATCCTATGAGCTTTGTAGCCTATATCATAGCATGTTAAGGTTCTGCAAGGACACGAAATTCACCCCGCTTATCACAAAATATGTGAACAATCCTATAAGAATTTGTGGGCAGCCGTTTAAGGAAACGTGCTGCACTTTTGATCGTTTGCTATTGGCTACCGTACATTACTAGCGATGCCAAGGTAGCTGGTGTGCCATATGCTGGTCGTTGACTTTGTTGCTTGAACGAAAGTTGTTAGCCACAGGAACCTGTTTGTGCTACCAGAGCGAGGTTCCGTTGGCAAATGTAAGTACAACTTTTACAAAACAACATTTTGCATGTCGTGGCCACAACATGCTGGGTGTCACGTTTTGTAAGTCACCTGTAAGTCACAGATCCTGTGAGTTGCGTGGCTTGTAGCACATCGTGTTAAGGTTCTGTGCATAAACACGAAATTCGCCGACCAAGCACAAAAAATGGTGTGTGGCCATGTGAAATTTTGCTAGCAGCCGTGACTTCACCTTTTGACACTGGTTCCTCGAGCTGTGTGACACATCATAGTAGGTTCATGTATGGACACGAAATTCGCCTAACTAAATATGCACGAACAATTGTATCAGAATTCGCTAGCAACTTTTCACTGAACGCGCTACTCTTATGCTTTCCCTGTTATAGAAGCCCGGGTGCCTGCAGATTCGGCCAGGGGTGATGAATCCTTCAGTTAGCTAAGTCGGGTATAGGGTTGCCCAATAATTTTACTTTTATGGGTAATTCTAGGCTACATCGACGTAGGTTGTTGTGCCTCCAATTTTCATGGGGCGACGACCCATCCACGTCTAGATATTCGGGTTTTTACCCTCTTCATTGGGGAGAGCATACCCCGATAGGTGTAAATGATTGGTTCTCCTTCTTGCTTGGAGAGTATGAAGATCTTCGTTGTGTGAAAATTCCTCGAATCTTTACTGAATGAAAAAGATGAAAAAATATAACAAAACTTTGTTGGAAAAAAAGAAACTGCATAATGACTTGAGATAATCCTCAGCATGTGAGGTCTTGTTCGGCTGCCTGCTTGGTGACTTCGAACGTATGTAGATAGGTTTGAACAGGGTTCAGATAGTTAAGGAAGGTCAGACGTAATATTTTCTCAGGTTGTAGGCTTTCCACTAATTATCGATCTCTTTGTTGTTCATGGTGGTGAGGATGTAGCTACCATTTTCACCTACTCGACTGATTTAGTATGGACCTTCCTAGATGGGATCCATCTTTTTAGAGTCTTCCTTACGGGAAGTGATGACAGTTTTCCTCAGGACTAGATCTCCAAGCTGAAACTGCCGAATCTTTGCCCTTTCGTTGTAGCTAGAGAAGAGTTTTTGCTGGTAAGCAGCGATCTCTCTGTCAGGTCTAGGTTAGTGGCGATCTCTCTGTCGTTGTAAAAAAATAGCAGCTCGATGCTAATAGTTGACACGGCGACGTTGGGAAGAATGATGGCTTCTATTCTAAAATGCCAAGAAGAAAGAAGTCTCGCTGGTAGCTCGTCTCTTGGTTGTGCGATATGCCCATAGGACTCTTGGGAGCTCGTCTGGCCATTTCCCTTTCTTGTCGAGAGACTTCTTGAGGCAATCCAAGACTATCTTGTTGGACACCTTAACTTGCCCATTACCCTGGGTATTTTGGCATGGACATGTGCTGCTTGATGCCATACTTTGGAAGAACCTTACCAGATCCTTGCCTAAGAATTGTGGGCCATTGTCGTTGACAATGGAATGCTAGATTCTGAATCGGCTAATGATATTCTTCCAACTTAATTTCTATATGTCTACCTGGGTAGTTGTTATCATGGGCTTTGCTTCGATCCATTTGACAAAGTAATTGGCTGCTACTATGATCATGTTTTTGCCTCCAATGGCGGGCGGCATCAATCTTACTAAGTCGATCGCCCATTGCATGAATGGCTAAGGACTCATCTACAGATGAAGTTCGCTAGCAGGTAGTGCTAGGACCAGTTTGTAGCACTGGCAGCTGTTGCATTTTTTAACAAAATCCTTGGCATCTTGGTGCAGATTTGGCTAGTAGTAGACTGCGTTAAGAGCCTTCTGAGCTAAGGATTGTCCTCCAGAGTGATTGCCACAAACACCTCCGTGGATGAGGCTCAAGACTTTGAAATCTTCGGGAGGTTTCAGGCAGAGAAGATGTGGTTCGTCAATGGATCTTTGAATGATCACGCCATTCCACATGTAGTACCAAGCTTCTTTTATTTGGAACTTTGAGCGGTGTTGATTTGTGTTATCTTTACTGTTGGTTCCACGTCTATGCTTGGCTTCTCCAAGTATTCAACTGGGATGGAGCGTCTGAGTTGATGGTCTAAGGCAGAGCCTAAACTTACCAAGGCGTCGACATGGACATTTTCTGCCTGAGGAACATGTTTAAAGGTTTATGTCAAGAATGTGTTAAGCAACTCCCGAAGCTTCTCCAAGTATCGTACCATTCTTGGGTGCTTTGCCATGTACTCCCCCGAGGCTTGATTGGTGATCAACTGTGAATCAGAGTGAATTGCGAGCTTCTTCACTGCTAATTATTTCAATAGACGAAGGCCTGCCAGTAGGGCATCGTATTCAACCTCGTTGTTGGATGCTCGGAAGTTGCTTAATTTTATGTAACATGGTGTAATTTGTTTGAAGAAGTTTGGGCTATGTTTTAATTGTATGTAATAATATCCTAGTCATTGGTTTGCTTACGCAGATTACATTTATTACTCTAAAATGGTGGGTTTTTCCCATAGTTTACATCTTTGATTGGATCTAATTTAAAAGATCCCAATTTGACATTAACCCAAAAGCTCTAATGTATTTGAGAGGAAACCCAAATATTTGAAAATTTTAGCTTAAACCCTTTTACCATATTTCCACATAAGCAACTTACCTTATATAATTATTCTGATGACCGTATTACCCTTGTTATTAATTTCATTTACTTTTTAATTTTTGCTTTGATTTAATGTTTTTCATGAAATTTGTATTATTTATATAGATAATTTACAATAGTTTACATGTGAAAACCTCTTATGTAAACTATTGATAACATTACGCATTAGAGGAAAACACTATTTCAAACTCAATACCTTAGAAAAAAAAAACAAATTACTTGCAACGAGACCAAAGAATTTTCACAATTAGAAATCAATTAGAGCATGACAATGTGGACATATTATGATTTTTTTTGGCCAAATTGAGCTCTTAAATGGTTTTATATAAAAATTTTGGAATTTTAATGAAAAAAACCTAACAAAACAAAATCTTAATTAAAAACACCCAATAAACTTTTTTTTTTAATCATGAGGACAAATAAATAGAACCCCAAACAAAGACTCAGTCCTTTCACATATTCTTGATTAGCTGCTAGTGCATGGCAATGCATCGGGAAATTTTAAATGCACCCAACAATTCTCTCTCTCTTGACCAAATAATGTTTTTTGTAACTCTAAATATCCAGTTCTGACCTTCAACAATTTTCTCTCTTGACCCACATCCCAAACAGCCACCAAATTAAACCCCACCAACCGCAGATGGCCACCAAATTGACCGCTTGTGAGCAATGGTTTGATGCGGTCTTGTTTGTTAGGGATAGTTTGATGTGGTCTTGTTTCGTTTGTTTGGCGGTGACATTACGTCTGTTGTGTCTGCCATCTTTATGGCATATTTGTACCGACAGTGTTTGAGCTAGTGTGTGCGCACTTGTAGTAGCCAATTAGGAGATTATTATCATTGTTTGTTTGTGCGAATTACCTCCAAATCAAAACTTTGGTCACTAAAAATTGTACACATGTGGCAACTCTTGTAACTGTTATAGTTTAGTAATGAAAAATCGCTATTGGTTCTTGTCAAAAAAAAAATATCTTCTCTCCTTCCTTCCCACGACTACCGGACCATTGTCTCCATGTTGCTATCTCTCTTAATTTCATGAATTGACCAGGTGGTGGTGACTGGTGAAGAAATTGGCCAAGTCCAACGAAAGGATAACACAATTGTTGTCTTGATTCACCAACCCAACAAAAGTGAAAGGTTTGAATTAGTCACCGGATTGTTATCTTTTATTTAACATGGTATTGTTAATTGGGTTTAGTAATGAAAATCGTTTCTTGTCAAAAAAAAAAAAATCTTCTCTCCTTCCTTCCCACGACTACTGACCATTGTCTCCATGTCTTGCTATCTCTCTTGATTTCATGAATTGACCAGGTGGTGGTGACTGGTGTGAAGAAATTGCCATCCTAAACGAGTACAACACACAAATGTTGTCTTGATTCACCAACCCAACAAAAGTGAAAAGGTTTGAATTAGTCACCGGATTGTTATCTTTTTTATTTAACATGAATATTTGGGCCTCATATTGGTAAAAAAGTAAGCGCACTGGAAAGAACACCTCAACAACTATATAATTTTTAGGGTAATTTCTATTTTACAACTCTTAAATTTTATGAAAATCGTAATTCCTACAGTTATTTTTTTTTTTGTCTTACTTTCATATTTAAAATTTAATTTTTCTACTACTTTAATACTTCTGTTAACATAACCATTAACTTTTTCTATTACCAGATGACATATGAAGACTTTGACTCACTAATTCATTCCACGTGATCTCACAAATTAAACAAAATATAAAAAAATTAATAAATAATCAATTTAAAAGTATCCTTCTTCCTCCTTCTGTTTCTTCTCCTCCACTGAACACCGAAAACCACAATCCCACCCACCGGAACCCACCTCCAAACTGATCTATCCCTCTCTATCCCCACTTTTTCCACTTAGCAGAGGGCAATGTTAGAGTACATACTTGACTAGCAATGCCATAGATCACGACATAGAAGCTTATAGAGTTGCATGGTATACCTGAAGAAGCCATTAAACCAGATGAATGAAGAGAGGTCTTCTACTCACAATGTTCCTTAGTTCAACTAGTGATAGTCTAGTCTGTCTTGAACGTATTTAACACATGAGCAGGGACCTTTCATTTATAGATACAAACCCTAGCCACTTCCCACCTATCAAGGGATGTGGCCAGCAACCGTTGTAACTTGTAAAAACTGGAAGTAGTGGGATACTGCCATGATTCCTATCACGTAGACTTGTAAGTCCTCAATTTTAGGGATAAGATTAACATGTATTATAACTCTTATTAATTTGTAATTGTTGCTGTCATATTTGCCCTTTATCATGATTGACTAAGTCCAATTAGGATCTTACAGGCAGTAAATTATTGGGTCCGACCGAAGCGATCTATCCCTCTCTATCCCTCTCGATCTCCGGGGCCGACCGAAGCGAGCGTCAAGGTCCTATTCTTGTGGCTCAACATCGTGGCAGTACTCCGGGGCTTCGACGACCGGTGATACAGTTGGATCAAAGTTATACTACGTCAGAAAACTTAACGAAAAGCCTAAAGGAAGTATAAAAGTGCCAAAAAAATTAAAATTTAAGTATGAGATGAAAAAAAATAAGTGTATTAAAATACGATTTTTGTTAAACTCAAAAGTAATAAAGTAGCAATTACACTAATTTTTACACAACCATTTAAGAGCTCAATTTGGCCAAAAAAAAAAAATCATGTGTCCACGTTACCATGCTCTAATTGATTTCTACTTATGAAATTTATTTGGTTTCGTTGCAAAGTAATTTGTTTTTTTCTCCTAAAATATTGAGTTTGAAATAATATTTTTCTCTAATGCGTAATGTTATCAATAGTTGACTCATTCTATTATTCTATATGCACACTTATGAATAATACAACGAGTAATTATTATTTTTGTTATACATAATATTAGCATAGGGTGATTGTGTAAATTTTAAGTAGATATGGATTAGAATACTATCATAATCAAGTGTTTTTATCCTATTAGGTATGTATTAACTTGAAGATCAAGTGTATCCACTAGTAGAAAAAACTACTTGCGCGACAAATATTTAGGTGACGACGTCACTTTCGTCGCCCAAGAAGCATTTAGGAGATGAAAATTCTATTTCATAGCCTAACATGTGCAGGGCCAAAAAAAAAATCAGAACCTTTAAGCGACGAATCACTTCGTCACTTAAACAGTGTATGGGTGACGAATAATTGGATTCGTCGCGCAAGACATGGAAAAAAGGGTGGTAAAATGAGGATTTGGCGCCAAATTGTACGCAACAAACTAAAGTATTAGGCGACACCATGTTTCGACGCCTAAGGTAACTTGCGCGACAAATGTGTTTCATCCTTCGTTGTTCAAAACTCTAAAAAGTCGCGACGAATTGAGTGACACTGGGCGACGAACATCTTTGTCGCCCAAAATCTACCTGTTTTAATCCCCTTCCTCGACCCTGAGAGGCAGTTTTTGCAAAATCTGCAAACTGCCTCTCTCACTCTCGATCTCTCCCTTTCGATCTCTCTCCAAATCTCTCTCCCTATCTCACTCATCTCCATCATCCCATGTTACTCTCTCTCTCTCTCTCTCCCTAGCTACCATCTCCTCCTCCCTATCCCTAGAACCTCATCCTCCACCACCACTATCTCCTCCTCCAACACCACCACAGGGCTCGGAAATCGTTAATGGTAATGAATTTATTTTTTATAGGTTTGTTGCATATGATTGTTGTTGGATGACCAATTTGAAGGTATTTTCTTGATCATTTTATGTGGTTGAGTTAATTTAATTTTTTATTTATTTATATGGTAGTTTAATATATCTCGTACGAATTTATTTTATATTGTTGTGTATGCAAATAATTTGTATATCACGCATGACTTTATGTTGTATTGTACGTACGAAGTTAATAGTAATTAACTTCGTACGAATTTATTTTATGTTGTACGTACGAAATTAATAGTAATTAACTTCGTACGCTTTAGTTGAAGAAAAACACATTTTTCCCGTTTGAGAATTAGTTGGATTTCACGCATGGAGCATGACTGCTGTCCAATTGATTTTTGAATTGTCCCATTTTTGGACAATTTGGGAGTGCACATTTGTGTGTCGTAGTTTGTGGTTCACGGATTAGGTTTCAATTATGGAATTTTTGGTAACATCTTTTTACGTTCTTCGAGTGCATACTAGGTATTTGATATCTACGTTGTGCACTTAGAGAATTGTAGGGAGATGCTACCAAAATTTTTCCACGTCGAAATAAAATCTTGGTGGATCCGTAAACTACAAAACACAAATGTGCACTTCCGAATGGGATAGGGCCTTTACCGGAGGCATAAGGTGATGAGAGTTAGTTGAAGTTGTTCAAATGCTGCCCTCTCTTTATTTAATGTGTGAACAGATAAAATGGACAGACAGTGGATACTGAATCTGAACAGATGTGCCACTAAATATTTAGATGTGATGGGTCAGTTTATTGACTTCGCAATGAGACACAACTGGGGTTCAACTCAAATCGAGTGTCCGTGTCAGATATGTAACAACTCAATGTGGGAGACATTCAAAAATGGTCAATATCATTTGGTAAGAAATGGGATGATGCTGACCTATACGAGATGAAATCATCATGGGGAACCATTAGACCATGCTTCGCCTTCATACTAGTCACGAACGAAGGCTGTTGAAGGAAGTTTATCTGCTATTGACCAAGTCATGGGTATTGTAAATGACTTTTACCCGTGCGCCTCGACCAATGACAATGAGCGTGTGAGATGACGTGCCTCCCACCATAGACAAATAAGCATTCAATAAGTATGAAAGGCTATTGAAAAATGCCAAGCAAGAATTATACTCGGGTTGCGAAGGCTTTTCGGTACTTACGGCTATTGTGGAGTTGATACAACGCAAGATGAAGTTTCGTATGTCAAACCGGTGTTATGATTACTTTATGGGAATTTTGAAGAGGATGCTTCCAAAGGACAATTGTTTGTCTAAAGATAATAAAAGTGCACAAAAGGTGTTGAACGGTCTCGGGTTGGGATATTAAAAAAATCATGCATGTGTAAATAATTGTATATTGTTCTATAAGAAAAACAAAAAGTTGGATAAATGCCTTGTCTGTAATGAGCCAAGATATAAAATGACACCTCCAAATAGAACGACGAAGATTCCACAAAAGGTGATGCGTTTTCTTACATTAACGCCTAGATTGCAACGCTTGTACATGTCGACGCATACCGCAACCGACATGAGATGGCATAAGGAAAAAATGGTTAATAATGAAGTTATGAGGCATCTTGCAGAAGGACAGATATGGAAAGAGTTTGATCAGATGTACCCTGATTTTGCAACTGACCCACGCAATGCCAGATTGAGACTTGCTACTGACGGATTTAATCCATTTGGGGTTCTGAACCAAACCCACATCACTTGGCCCATCGTCGTAGTTCCTTATAATTTGTCGCCTTGGAAATGCATGAAAAAGAAATTTACGATGATGACTCTATTAATTACCAAAGATCCAGGAAAGTCTGATGAATTAAAGAATTTATGGGAAAACAGTGTGCGTACATTTGATAAGTCTACTGGGAAGATGTTCACCTTGCGAGTAGCAGTGATGTGGACGATACATGATTTCGCCGCTTATGCAATGATTTTCAGGTGGAGTACAAAGGGTTATTGGCATGACGGGTATGCGAGGAGGACGTAACATCTGCTTAGCACGTCGTAAAGGTTTGTTATATGGGTCATCATAGATGGTTATTGTGGGATCACGAGGGGTGTACAAACGTTACAGCCTTTGGTGGCAACACAGAGACCCGCCTCAGACCCAGAGAATGATCGAGAGATGACATTTTGGCCAAGTTGAACAATTTAGAATTTGGTTCATTTGGCAAAGGTCTTACTGGGCCCAGGCCACCTACACATATGAACTGGACGCATAAAAGTATTTTGTTTGAGCTCCCGTACTGGTCAAAGTTAAAGCTTAGACACAACCTTGATGTGATGCATATTGAGAAAAATGTGTGTGATACATCGGTGGGGACAATTCTAGACATTGAGGGAAAATCAAAGGACACAATCAAAACTCACCTCGATTTGGAACGAGCGGGCATAAAGTGACCCTTGTGGATGAAGAAAGTCGGCGGTGTACTAAGAAAGGGCCATCTGTTTTTCACAGTTAAACCGGAGGGGAAGAAACAATTTTTTAATTTTCTTTCTTTTGTACAGTTTCCAGATGGATATGCTTCTAATATATCGCGTTGCGTGAATGTGGAAACAAATAGAGTTTTGGGACTAAAGAGTCATGACTGTCATGTGCTAATCCAACGCCTTCTTCCACTTGGCATTCAAAGCCTATTGCCTTTTGATGTGGTGAACCCGATACTGATGTTATCGAGATTTTTTGTGCAGTTGACTGCAAGGTCGTTGCATGTGCCGGATGTAAAAAAGTTGGGAGACGACATTGTACATATCCTATGCAAGTTTGAACAGATTTTTCCACCAGTTTTTTTACGAGTATGATTCACGTGATGATACACTTGGCGGATGATGCATTGCTTGGTGGACCAGTCAACTATCGGAGGATGTATCCAATAGAAAGGTAATGCCCACCCATGTTTTTTTTATTATTCTTGATCAATTAATGTTAAATAATATGTTACAACCCGTCCCAAAATTTATGTGAAATTACCAAAATACCCCTAGTGTCAATGTTGACTTTTGTTGACTTTTCGGGACGACATGTGAAAATTATTTTCTTTATATATTCTTGATGTACTCATCGATACGAACGCATGGACGCAAGCGGAACTCAATTCGGAGTTAAAATGAACGTTTTACGAAGTTTTGAAGTGTAGGGGCATTTTAGTAATTTTTCACCCGTATGTGGGAATTAGGGTTTTTGGCTGGCTGCTGTGCAGCCAACCCTCCCCATCATTCTGCACGTTCTCATCCTCTCCCTCTCTCCCATTCTCTCGGCCAAAAACTTCCAAAACATACACGAACCCTAGTTTGTGGACGAATCACAAAACCATCAAACCGAGACACGAGACTATAGCCATCTTGATCGTTTCGTCATTCTGGACGAGGCAGTGATTTTAGAATCTCCAAACTCAGGCCCAATCGTCCAAACCGACGCCGGAACGAAAACGACGAACTGCCATTCAAGTTTCTGTACAATCCCGACATAGGTAAGCCTCGAAACCATTGCCATTGGTTTTATTGGATTGAGTAGGTTCAAATCGATATAAAGAACGTCGAATTTGGTGCAGTTTTGAAGGAGAATGGAATTAGGGTTTCCCGAAGCTTCCCGGCCAATTTCAGGCTATCTCCGGCCATTTTTCCGGCCTCAAATTGGTATGAAAATATTCTACTCCTCAATACCTTGAATTTTATATATGGCACGTTCAATTTGGCCAAGGAACGAAGGAGTTATGAATTTTTGAAGTTTTGGGACTTAATCGGCATTTTTCCAGAAATTCCGGCGAACCAGGCGGCGGCGGACAGCGTTGCCGGCGGCGGCTCCGGCGACCAGTGCAAGGAAGAAGACAGGGAATATTCCGTTAACGGTAACGGAATATTCCTAACGGCGTCAGCATCTTCCGTTAAAAAGGTATATTCTGTTAACTTTAACGGCGCTGACGTCAGCCGCGCGTGGGACGGCGCGTACAGGCGCGTGGGGCGCGTGGAGACACGCGCCAACGCGTGGCGACACGTGCCAGCGCGTGCCAGTGCGTGCCGGCGCGTGCCAGCGCGTGGCCGGCGCGTGAAGCCACCTCCCGGCGCGTGGCGGCGCACGGCGGTGCCGGCGGCGGTGGACGGCGGCGGTAGGGTTTTCGGGCTCCGGAAATCGTTTTTCGAGCCCGTTTTCGCTAAAATAATAATATTTTTGGGGGATTTTTCTTTAAGGCCTATTTTTATTTTATTTTAGGGAAGTTCTAATTTGTTCCCTAATATTAAATAGGTAATTCTTCGACTCCGCACACCGAGGAGGGCAACACTGAGGGAGATTTCACTCCCGATCACCTGTGAGTGGACATTTGCTTTATTAAATGGTTTTTATGATTGAAAATGTTTATGAAATTGATTTCTTTATGGTTTGAAATGGTTTTCTGAGCATGTTTAATTATATATATTTATTAATAAATATATATACTTGTTGATAATTATTTATGCAACCATATTTGTTCTATTTATGGTATATATATTGGGAAATGGATTTAATTGGTGATTGGGATTATTTATCAAGTATGATTATACGATATGAAATGGGTTATACTTCGATATCACTTTTGCATAAATATTAAATGATATTTTAGTATATGGTTTTGAGGGAAATATTTATTTATGCAATACTTGATATTTGGGAATTATGAATGGGATTTTGGCTCCTATATCTATACACATGAGTATGTATGTATGTTTTCAAACACACTAGGTATGCTTTCACTACGTTGTAGTACCGTTCTCATGGCCATAGGACAAGTCTCACATGTTTGGGTCACACGCACTGTACTCCAGGGGTATTGTCCGGTAAATACCTTAGTGCAAGCTTGTCTTACGTTTATTGTTGTTTATGGGGAAAAGGCCCCACTACGTAAGGACTCGGGTGTGACGCGCTGCGGCGCAAGTGCTTACATGTGTGTGGTACTAGGAGTACAAATTAATGGATAACGTAAAGTGCTTGTACGGTGATTGAGAGGCTGTTCCTCAACCCGTACATGGGTGATCGCGCATATACCCTGTGTTGGTTTTCGATTATATATATTATTGGAATTATTAGTTGTGTTTTACGAATATTATACTTTTATGCGTTTCAGTTATACTCATAAAGTATCTTTTGAACTATACTATGATAGTATGTTTTCGACGATTATACTGGATTTCCAATAGGGGGTTAATATGTTGAAAAGAGAAAGGTTTTGCGAAAACTTTGATTTGTGTCCACTCACACTTTTGTTTTTGCGCCCCCTTCAGGACATAGTGATAGTGCATCCGGCGAGGTCGAGACTTTTGCGTGGCAGCTCTGATCATCCATCCCGACCATGTAGGGATTTATCTTTTACTTCCAGTTTCTTTAATAATATCCATCCCTGTTATGGATAGAGATTTTAGGAACTTGTTTCATTATTTGTTTTCCGCTGTTCAACATTAGTACGCTCTGAACCATATGCATATTGACATTGGATTTTGCAACTTTAATACAATTTAATTTTGGTTACACTAAGTGTTGTCATGCATTTAATGGCTTCGTCACTTACGAGTGTCGGCCAGCACGCTCGCACTCGGTATCCACGTGGGTATCGAGGGTGGGGTGTGTCATAATATATATCGTCACTTTTTCAATTTTGCAGACTTCTTGTGCGAAACAGGGCAAAGCCGGAAGAATCCATTGTGGAGGCATGGATCGCATATGAGTCGCTTACGTTTTGTGCAATGTATCTAAGTGATGTTGACATGACTTTCAATCATCCTCAACGCAATAATAACAGTGGTGTTAGAAATGAGAAACTTTATGTTTTTGCGCAAATTGCACAACCGTTTGGTGAGTCAGCAAGAGGCGAATCGTTTTCTAAAAAGGACATGGAGGTAGTGCATTGGTTCATACTTAATAACTGTGAAGAGATCGGGCCGCTTCTAGAGGAGCATGAATAGTTGGTCATGAGGGCATTGTTGGAGATGTTTGAGTAGTAATACCATTCCAATCTTTGTCCCACATTGGTCACCACCAAAAAGTTCCTACCCTTTATAAGGCTTTGTACCTCTTACAAAGTGATTGGAGTAATGGAACCATGGAGAGGAAAATTGGGCTCAACCTTGGGTTTGGGTTTTGGGGGTGTGAAAATTAATTAATAATTAATATATATAATTAATATTAATTAATTGTCAAAAGATGGGCTCTTGGGCTCGGGCTCTAATAATTAAATCCATTAATTAATTAAATTATTTTTTTAATTTTGGATTTAAGTTTTATTCTTCCAACACACAGACTATCTGTCTGATCTTCACAAGGCACGTTTCCAAACGGATTATATCTTTACCGTTAGGAACACCGCAATATCTTGAAGGTCAACCAAATAGACCTTAGTTGCGATGTCTTCAAGCTCATCGCCGTACACAAAGCCACACGTGTACATGGGAGCATATTCAAAGCACCTGTAATTATTCATCCTTCGTTGAGTTCCAATGACGATCTATAAAAACAACGCCGCATGTAACGACCAGACCATAGCAAGATATATCCAAGAAAGTCAATACCAAGCATATTGTGTCAACGTCACATCAGCATGAGCATCAGAAGATTGAAGTCAAGCAGAATCAATCCGAAGACAACCTTGCCGACCTCTTCACGAAGTCACTGCCGAATAAGCTTGTTCGAGGATTTGGTATGCATAAATATTCTCATTTGCAATGCTTGTAGTTCTCAAGGAAGAGTTTTGTTGAACTTAGAGGGAGTCTTGAAGTATACTCACTTGACCTTAATATACTCGTTTTCCCTACGATCATGATTATTTTTCCCATTGGGTTTTTGTTGCCTGACGAGGTTTTGATGAGGCACCCACATCGGGATGGTCATACCCTTGTATTTTTTTTCTTACTACTTACATCCTAAAGATGTTAAGTATCGACATTGCATTAACTCACATTTTTCTCCTTAGACTATGAGTTTTGTCTCACCTTGGGTTTTACCATAGCCAAGTTTTGGGGAGACTTACTCTTATGTGCAAATCCTTATATGAGACTTGCGTGTTCTCTATCGTGCCTACGAGACAACTTCATCAACTATCTCTACATCATCTTGAAGATCTAATGTAATATTTACTTGAGCATTTACACACTCAAGGGGGAGTGTTATTGATAGGAGGATATTTATGCGATGTTATTATCTTATTTTTCTATTTTTATTTAGTTTATTTCCGTTAATTATAGTATTTTATTTTATTTTTGTTTTATTGTAGGTAGAAATGGCAAAGTTGGAATTAGGAGGATAAAAGAGTGAAACAGAGCGTTGTGTGGCAAGCATTGGAGAGCAAGGATTTGGAACGTGTAGAGCTATTAAGAGTGGACACATGTGATGGATAATGACCTAATTGGTCGTGGATTAGAAGCTAGAAGCTTGGAAGACAAGGAAAATTCAAAAGAAGTGGAATCCGAGTGAGATTTGGACAAGGTTCTGCAGAACTGCCAACTTCGACAGAGCACCCAGAATTCCTCATGATGAATTACGTGTCACGCTACATATGGATGGAAATCTCTGGATGTGCAGTTTCCACAGGATTTTGCAGATCTCAATTCCAATACTTCTAGAATTAGTTATCATTGTTGTAGTGAGAAAATGTCGAAACATGCAGTAGTGTCCTAGTTGGATTTGGTTTCAAGGAAAAGACGTGGCAGTTATTTTGTGCGTGTTTCTACACTCATTTCAGATGAAGTAAGGAGTCCTAAGAATGTCTAAACACTCTCTAAATCTTGCCCTTGGAGTCCTTCAATGATTCAAGCACTTGGAGACACAAAAATACATCAAAGAAGCATCAATTTTTACAACACATTTGACGCATACATCCCTGTTTCTCTGTTGCACTCTACCACAATCCCAGTCCTAAAAACCATTCCATTCACCCTTCAATTCATCCATCAATCCAAGATGAAGACAAGAAGACGTTCAAGTCGAAGCCGTGACATTCAAAGTTGTACCTATTCAAACCTTTGTGATTTTGTTAGTTTGGTTTTCAATGTTTCTTGTGAATTACTTTTCAATCATGAGTAACTAATTTCGTTTATAGCTAAAGGTGAATTTGAAGCCATGAACATATGTTTATTATGAGTTGATTTATCCCATTATTTCTTCATAAATTGCGAATGTGATTTACTTATCTGTTTTATAGAGAACTTATCCTTGTATGTTAGGGTATCGTTATAAACTTGTATTCATAAGTAGTAAAAATCGAAGGGACATTGGTTGTGTTTAGTAAATCCTAGGCAAGAGTATCATGCGTTTCATAGTTATGACTGTCTAGTCAATGTTTATGATTTTCACAAAACTTAATGATCTTTGATATGTTTATCTATCATGCATTTCGCAGTTAGATAGCTTGATAAGAATAATTTGGTGCGAGTTGCGTTTCATTCAAATCAATGAACTTAGGAAAATCTGAGAATTAATTTGTGCGTTTCACGGTTAATTTGGGGCATTGGCATTCATGGTTTATTGAATGAATAATTAGTAATCAACTTGTACACATATGTTTGTGTGTGGAGAATGATCATTTAGCTAGCTTTTCACCATTGTCATCAAACTTGTCTCTGATTTATTTTACTTGATATTTTCAATTTGTTTACATAGTCGAATTTAGTTTAGTCTTAGTTAAGTCAAAGTAAAATTCACCCATTTGTTTGTTATTTGTTTTAATTAGTTTAGTTTTTGTTTGTTTCAAGTGGTTAGCAAATCCCTCTAATCCCCGGCCTAGAACGATCCCTACTTATCCATACTACAATTACATTATAGGGTTTTAAATTGTGTGTTAGCTTCTAGCATATCAATTATAAATAATATTGGCATAGTGTGATTGTGTAAATCCTAGGTAGATATGAGTTAGAATGCTATCATAATCTAGTGTTTCTATCTTATTAGGTATGTACTAACTTGGAGATCAAGTGTATCTCTCTTTGTGGTTTACTATAAATAAAGGCACTAAGCATGAGGAATATGTACTACAATTTCTCAAACCCTTCTCTCTTTCTCTCTTCTCTCTTTGCTGCACCCTTCTACTTTCTCTCTCTAATTTTAGGTCACAATAATTTTTATTTTATTATGTAGAGTTATACTATGGCACTTTTTTTGGCGTTGCCCCGGGCCCTCGGAAACTACCGGACCGACCTTTCATCTATGACTCTTCATGCTTTTCCCTTCTTTTAATTCTAAGAAAAACTCTGAAAATCGAGTCCCATCTCCTTATAAAAAATATATATTTCAAGAAAACTATCAAAATATGTAGTTTTTCTTTTCAAGTAAGGTCATATGCTACTTTTTCTTTGTTGCGATAATCTTTTTGTCCTGTTGAAATTTGAAATCATAATCTAGAAGGGAAATGTTTGCATACGCCGTACGATGTACACTACTTATATCTCTCTGTTTGTTACACATTTTTAGAGGGGACTGGCTTAACTAGGACTATAATTTCATGTTTGATTTTCTCAAGGACTAACCTAAATGAGACTAGATGGAACTCGTGTGGATTACGGGCCTTGTTAGGGGGTCTGATTTAGTCATGCCTGTAAGGGGAGGATTGCTAATGATCTCACTAACGCTACCCCAAAAACAATTCGACGGATGCCTTCGTGTGAACCTTTTCTTGCGTCGTCTGCAACTTTGACGGAAATCTGAACGTTTGAAAATAATGGCAGCAAAGAAGAAAAACGTTTTTTTAAATTAACAATTTAGGAAAATCTAGGGTTTAGCTGTCACCGTCACAATCATATGCAATTATATCAAGGGTTTTTTAGATATAGGCCCCTACAACTCATATTTCTCTGACAAAAACCCACATATGTTTAAACTTCCAAAAAAGACCCAAAATTTAAATAGATTGCCACGTAAGAAAATAAGTAACCTACTACAATAAGTTATTTACAACTTATACCACAACATTCTATAACCGTTTCTCGCACACATTCATTATTAGTTAACTATTATTCAATTTTGAATTGATAGGGCATTAAAATCTAACTAGTCCTCCTAATTAACGTTTTATAGTTTTTTTTTATTTGTCTTACAATGACTCTAATACACATACATTATAAATTATTTACAACTTACTACATCTTTTTTTAGGTAAATTATTCTACGAACACATATACACACACATATATATAATAGTAAAACATGAAATAGTAGATTATATTCTTAAAATAATAGATACATGCTTTGAATGTTAGGTTTTCCTAATGCATATTTTCCTTGTGATGTTCAAGCGAAAATGTATATCTAACATGCAATCCGTCTGTGATGTTTAGATCAAATATAAACATGCAAGATTCATTAAGCTTTGTGAAAACCCTTTGAAAAACCATGCAACCCTTAAGAGCGTGATATTCGCCTTTAAGTGAACTTACAATTACTAATCACAAGAAGCCCTCCTCAATTTTAGGGTGATGTTCCAACCAAAATTGCATCAAATTACTTGTCTAAATATCCTAATGGTGATCAATCAGTAAAATATATAGATAGTTTTAATCGCGGTGATAAATAATTCAAAGCAAGCATGCATTCATTCATAAGAAAATTAATAAAGTTACATATTCATGCTAAGGCTTATGGCCTCGCCCTAGCAGTTCGAATTAGTTACACATATTCATAATTAAAATCAAAGAAAATATCATTAGAATGAATAAGAATGAAAACGCCTTGAAGTAGAAAATCTTCAAGAACCCTAGCAATTACTCTATGTCTCCAAATTTGCATAAAAGAAAGCGCCGTCCCCAAAACTAGGGCCAACTAAAACCTTAAATATCCCTAAAACCAAGTCTCTTATTTCTACTAGGAAACTAACTAATAATAAAATAAATTAGAACGTAAAGTCCTAATTAAGTTAGGACAAACTACACACAAACTGTCCAGTCACGTTCTGGCCTCAAATCTCCTCCAAATTCGGTCTAAGATAACTTGTTTTAAAGATAAAAACATTTTGAACATATCTCCAGAAGGCCACGAACCCATCCAAGGTCATCTTGACTCCAAAAACGCAATTCAAGCCCAAAACGTCACTATTCCAGCACTGCACATTGCTACTTTATTTTATTGCCAAAACATTGCCGCTTGGTAGAAAAATCTGATGTATTGACATGATCAAGCTAAGTGACTCACGAACATCCTCCAACTAGAATTACTCCAAAATTCATTCATTTGACCATGTTTTGCTTCAGAGGAAAGTGAAAGTACTATATTAAAAATACAATTTAAAGTATCAAAATTCTTCCAAAATTTTAACCAAAATATACCAAAAATAGGATTAAATATATAATATAAAATCTACTCATCACTCTACAAATTTAACTGATTCAGAAACGATGAAGATGAAAATGCAAAAGGAAAATTGAATTGATGGGTCCAAACCTTTGCAAAAAGATGCTTGCAGTAAGAAATGGTGGGTGGTATGCAATAAGATATGGCATCAATTCAAGATCCTATTTTTTCAAATGCGGTCTGTTAGGCTCTGCGATGGTTGTGGTATGAAATCAGAAATGGTGTGGCTCGTTTATGACTCTCTGATGGTTAGCAGGAGGACAAGTAATACGACAACGTTTTGTTGGATAGAGGCAAATTACAAAGTTTAGTTCCATTGGAAAATGACAAAAAAAAACAAAAATATTGTAGTTCGAGACCTAATCCGGCACTGCACCAAACGCTTCACAATTCATATACTGCTTAGTCCATGTCAAGCCAATCCAGTTTAGACCCTGAAACTAGTCCAGTGCTATCTAAGAAGGTGAAACAAACGGAGCCTACAAGTTGTTCTTATGTTATTAAGAACTATAAATCAAGCATCAGCGCTCAGGACATGTGTTAGCTTTTTTTCACATGTTCTTATGTTATTAGCACGAGACGACAGTAAACCAGTGTCATACAAATTGTTCACTCTTTCGACTCATCCAAATCTATAAAATCAAGCATCAGCGCTCAGGATATTAAGATCTATTCCAAAAGTGAAATACCTAGAAACCTCTCTTAAAAAAAACTTAGCTAGCTAGCCAATTGAGAATTCCCAAAGAGCAATATCAATATGGCACTGTGGATTTGGGCAACAATTGGGGTGCTTGCACTAGTTCACATCCTGCAAGCATGCATATCAAAAAGCAAGAACAAGAACAAGATGTTACCTCCTGGTCCGAAAGGGTTTCCTATCTTTGGCAGCCTTCACTTGTTAGGGAAGTTCCCTGACAAGGATCTTCATCAACTAGCCCGGAAATACGGCGACATCATGTACTTGCGGTTAGGCCTCCTGGATACCGTTGTTGTCTCGTCCCCACGAGCGGCCGAGCTGTTCCTCAAAACACACGACCTTGTTTTTGCAAGTAGACCACCTCATGAAGGTGCAAAGCACATCATCTTTGGGCAAACGAGCTTGAGCTTTGCTGAGTATGGCTCGTATTGGCGCGACATCCGGAAGATGTGCATGCTCAAATTACTTAGCAACCACAAGATCAATTCTTTCCAATCCATGAGGAGAGAAGAGGTTGCTCTCCTGATTCAATCTGTTCAAGACGATGCCAATAATCGACGCATTGCTATCGATCTCAGTGACAAGGTCTCATCGCTCGGCATTGACGTGACCTGCCGGATGGTGTTTGGGAAGAAGTACAAGGACGAGGAGTTTGACGAGAGGGGTTTCACGTCTGTGATGAAAGAGGCAATCAAATTAGTAGCAGCATCTAACTTGGGTGATTTCATTCCTTGTATTGCGCCACTTGACCTCCAAGGGCTCACTAAAAAAATGAAGGCTATTAACAAGAAGTTTGATGAATTTTTTGAGAAGATTATTGACGAGCATCTTCAATCCAAGGATGAAGAAAGGACTAAGGACTTTGTTGATGTCCTGGTGGCCTGCATGGGCTCTGAAGAATCCGACTACCGAATCGAACGCTTGAATGTCAAAGCCATAATGATGGTACGTATATCAGTTTACGTTTTGGTCTATTCATTCTTGCTTGACCTCAAATTAAAACGTTTATTTATTTCTTGTTAGACGATTTAGCATAATGTGGTCTAAGATTAAGATTCTGAACTATTGATTAGGTCGACTTTTGTCTGAATATAATTGACCGTTGACATTACAAATTTTTAATTTATCATATACATTAAATTGCCATCTATGTACATGTGTCATGCTACTATATATATACTTCATCTAACAATGGAAAGTTTTTTGGCAGGACATGTTCGTGGCCTCAGTGGACACAACATCAATAACTGTCCAGTGGGCGCTCTCGGAACTCATGAGGCATCCACAGGTTACGAAGAAAGTCCAAAAGGAGCTAGAAAATGTTGTAGGTCTCAGTAGAAGGTGGGAGGAATCAGACTTGGAGAAATTGGAGTACTTGACATGGTAGTGAAGGAAACCTTTAAGGCTACATCCTGCGGTACCATTGTTGCTTCCTCATGCATCCATCGAAGATTGCACTGTTGATGGCTATAACATACCTGGAAAAAGTCACGCATTATCATAAATGCGTGGGCAATCGGGAGAGACCCGAGTGCTTGGGAAGATGCAGAGAAGTTCGTACCAGAGAGGTTTGAGGGTATCAATGTTGATATTAGAGGAAACCACTTTCAGCTTGTACCGTTTGGCGCCGGTCAGAAGACGTTGTGCTGGAATGCAGTTAGGGATTACTATATACAGTTTGTGTTGGCACAGCTTGTGCATTGTTTTGATTGGGAACTTCCAAATAACATGTTGCCAAATGAGTTAGATATGACTGAGGAGTTTGGTCTTTTACAGTTTCAAGGGCCGAGCATTTGCTCGCTATTCCTTCGTATCGCCTTCAGAATTGGATCATGTTTTATGTGTCTCTAGTATCTATTTTCCTATTTGTCATATGTAGTATGTTGTGGACTAGCTATCTTTTCTGTTTGTCTACCGTTTTACATTTGTTTTCTTCACTTGATGAGGAGAACAAGCAATGGGAATAAATTAAATAAATTGGTGTCAAATTTTCAGGAAAAATCTTGATTGTACGTACCATCTAATAGTATTGAAGCACATTGAATGGTACCAAGCACTTGCGGTGGCTCCAAATAAATCTTAAAACCATTCAACAGTGTACTTAACATTGACCATTGAAGTTTGACCCAAATTTTCAAATACTTTTTTTTTTGTCGTGAGCCAAATTTTCAATACTGAAAGTCGAGTATGTAACAACCTTTTTAATAACACGCTACACCAATTTTTATGAAAGGAAATTGATTTTCAAGGTGCTCTTTAACCTTTTTACACCTCTTTATTTTTTAGATCATCAAATTGAATAAATCAAAACAACAAACATTAAATAGAGGCGAGGAGAAACGGGCTCCTTACGAAAATACCAAAGATGTGCCATTACTTCATTCTAATTCACTTCAATCACTTGTCATGTATAGAAAATACCTATGAAGCACCGACACTAAAAAATTTCTATGTCAGATCCGTGTCAGACGGATACGGATATGGCTTGATACGCGCATGGATACGCACCCCACAAAAACGATTCGTTGACTTTTTTGGTAGTTGAGATCATTTAGGATAATGTACGATACGTAAGTCAATATATTAGATAATTACTTGGGGTATTTTTAGACATTTCTCATCTCATTAGACCTAAATGTTGGTTTGCTTCCTCACCCGCGTTTCGTAAAAGAAGTCTCTGGCTTCGGCGTGTTCTTCTTTGTTCTCTCTCCCAAATAGCTACCGTGTCTCTCAAATATAAAGAAGCCATCAATTTGCTAGTTGGCAGTCAGGTGTCTTTCTTACCCACTCTGCCAATTCCATCTTACCAGTTGGCCTATGTGTCCTCTCCCAAAAAGAAAATCTCCTGCAATTACCTGTGTTTCAATTTTAACTTATTATATTCCAAATCTTTAATCTCCTTTTGTTTCATGCTTTTCCGCCATGGATATTGGATTGTAGTTTACTACTTGGCGTTTAATATATTAGTAGTTGAGAAGAGAGAAATAGGCAAACAGCCAATAATTTGAACGATCGCAGGTGCTTTTCACCACTGTATGGTGTTTTTGGACGATCAGCGGTGTTATGTGTGCTAATTATAGTTGTTCATTTTTTAATTGTTCAGAAAATGAGTGATGCAACCAATAATTCTACTAGTGAGACAAATAA
Source organism: Gillenia trifoliata (assembly GCA_018257905.1). Taxonomy (NCBI): domain Eukaryota; kingdom Viridiplantae; phylum Streptophyta; class Magnoliopsida; order Rosales; family Rosaceae; genus Gillenia; species Gillenia trifoliata. The sequence continues at coordinate 8,904,255 of CM031081.1, read as the reverse complement.
ACCCGTGAGGTTAATAACAAGAGTTCTCCCTCTATGGACATTTGTTACAATCCTCAGGGTCACATAAGAAAGGCACGGAGGAAATTGCATTCAAGTGTAATTTTTGGCAATAAACTTACAATGGATCACTCTATGGAGGAGATGTCATTTATTTGAGAATTAGTGGAAAAGGGAAGGAGGTATACCCAATGTTTCGATGAGAAGCACAAGGAAATGAAAGCTACTAGAGGTCAGCGAATTGGCCAAAAATATTCTACCTAGACAAGTTCCTTTACCCACATCTTCAAGTAGGATGGTCATGGTAGTACATTTGGTTTTGATTTAGATGAAGTAGTTATTGAGCCAAAAAAGAGGAAAGGAGTAAGTGGACCTCTTGAAAAAGCATTCAACAATAGTGCTAGGGAACAATTAGATGGTGAAATAGCAAGAATGTTTTATACCTGTAGTTTGTCATTCCAATCTGCAAAAACCTCACTATGTCCGTTTCTTTTATCGTGATGTGCTTATCCAATCTCTTATCGTCCACCTGTTATAATGCTTTAAGAACCACACTTTACAAAAGAAAGGTTGAACATTGGGCGGATGTTAGAACCAATTAAGCTATCATGGCAAAGAAAAGATGTTAGTGTGTAGCGATGGGGGTGGTCGATTCACAAAGAAGACCACTTATCAATGTTATGACACATGAAAGTGGACCTATGTTTATGGAAAGTCGAATTGTGAAGGTGAGTCGAAAGATAAGCATTTTATTTCTGATTTGCTCATTGGATTGTATAAGGGAGATTGGTCCACAAAATGTTGTTCAAGTCATCAATGATAATGCTAGTGCTTGGTAAAGTCGCTGAGCTCTTGTTAATGCAATATTTCCACATATTTTTTGGACACCATGTGTTGTTCATACACTTAATCTTGCCTTAAAAATATTTGCATATGATGCATGTAATTGGATTGCACAGTTGCCGATGATGTGTGGTTCATTAAAAATTTTATTATGAACCATGGTATGAGGTTGGTTATGTTTAAGAGCATTCCACTTGAAGATGTTATCTATTGCCGATACACTAAGCTTGCTTCAATTTATGTGATGCTTAAGAGATTTAGGAAGATAAAGCAAGGCCGAGAGGATGGTGATGGGTGATCAATGGGATGCTTATAGAGGTGATGATGTGGACAAAGCAAGGGCTGTAAAAGACATGATATTAGATGATGATGCTTGGTCCAAGATTGATTACATACTTGCTTTTTTGTCTCCCTATATATGACATGCTTAGGCTTAGTGACACCTGGATGAGCCATGTCTTCACATGATTTACGACCGGTGGATACTATGATTGAGAAAGTAAAGGGGTAGCTATTTATAGACAAGAGGGCAAGGAGAGCATGACCTAACACTCACATTTTTATGAGGTCGTGCACAATATTTTAGTGAGTCGATGACCAAGAGGCTCACCTTCCATTGCATGGCATATTCACCGAACCCAAGGTAACTTCAAAATATTTAGTTGAGTCATTATTTTTAAATTTTAGTTGTCTCTCTAAATTGTTAATATTTTTAATATATGGAATATTTTAGGTACTATAGCATGGAATATCTTCGCTGGAGCTCCTAATCGTATTCCTCCTCACCAAGATAGTGAGATCTCTAAGGAAAGAAAAGAATGTCTCAAGAAATACTTTGCTAATGAAGATGAGAGAAGAAGTGTCAACGAAGAATTTGGCTTCTTTTCGGCATGTTTGAAGAATTTTTCGCAGTGATTCCATCAATGATAGGAGGTAAAATGAAACCAATGAAATGGTGGGTTGTTCACGGGTCTAGTACACCAAATCTCCAAAAATTAGCTTTAAAATTACTTGGACAACCTTGTTCCTCCTCATGTTGTGAAAGAAATTGGAGCACTTATAAATTTATACATTCTTTGAGGAGGAATAAGATTGTGACATAAAGAGCCGAAGATTTGGTGTATGTGCATAATAATCTTCGTCTTCTATCAAGGAGAACTCCACAATACAAAGGTGGGAGAGATGTGGGATATTGAGGGGATGATTTTGATTCAATGGATTTGGTAAATGGGGGAATGCTTGAAGTTGCTGAACTTTCTTTGGATGAACCGGAGTTAGAGGCCATAATATTCGATGAAAATGACGATGATGATGTGGGAATGGATTGAAGTAGTGGAAATTTTTGTAGTCTTTAATTGTTTTTTGAATTGAGCATTGTGTTATGAATTTGCTACTATGTATTTTTATGGATGCTCTAGTTATTTATTAGAACAATATATATTTATATATTTAATATTATTTTAATTACCGTATCCAACACGTATCGTATCTATTTTTTTTTTTTTAATTTACCGTATCCACGCATCGTATCGTATCCCGCACCTCGCATCCGTGTCGCTGCATCATAGGAAAATACCACGCAATTGTGTTGAATTAATATGGCATTCGCCTCCCGTACAATGATGGATGATGCGTAATTTCACATATTACGTGTTTTTGTTTTCAATTTTGGAAATTTCCATTACATGTGTTATGAGGTAGTTGTCGAATGTAGACAATAATGTAAGAAAATTTGACTATAATTTAAGATGATCGAAGCACCTTGACTTTTCTTCCAAATTTTATTTTCTCAACAATAACAAGCCTTTTTTTTTTTTTTGGTCAAACAATAACAAGGCGTGGGTGTCACATCCCGATCCCTGACGACAGCCAGTGTCTAAGGTGATGGCCGACACGCGTTAGCGTGACGAAAGCCAAAAAGAAAGTTGAAGGATGAAAATAAAGAATAATGAATAATTAATTGAATAAAACAGAAAAGGAAGAATTGTTAGAATACACAAGAACAAGCAGAGGGATACAGTGATATACAAACGTATAAAAATCCCTACATCGCGCGCTCACCGCCATCGACGCTTCGCAAGGCCTCACCAAACTAACTCCGGAGGGGCGCAAAACGTGAAACGGTGAGTGGGTCAAAAAGCAAAGTTTGATAAAACCGTTGTTTTCAAAAGTTTAGTAACCCCTCGTTTGAAAACAAGTATAATTTGAGAAAATACCATACCCGTAGGCATGAACCTCAAAATACCGGCTGTGAAAACATGCGGGTACTCCCGCTAATACTTACCGACATTTGCTCACCCATATGTAAACACACATGCCCAAGGGGCTAAATCCCACAAGGAACAAGCTAGGTATAAAAGTAATAACAGTACCAATGACGTGCGAGTCTAACGCTTAAGCGCTGGTGCACAAAGTGCAAGCCACACAAGTCCGAGTTGCCTAGTGCAACCTAAGACAAAGTTAGTACCTACAATGGATCCAAAGCCGCGTAGCGGCCGATAGTGACTACTCCTAACGTCAAGGCTAGTCCCGGCCACAAGACCGAGTACTAATACCCGGGGGTGGCATATCTACCGATGAGCAACAAGATGAAACATGCATGGCAAGATAGTACGTGTGTTCTGTACTCTCCAACACACACGAATGAATATGCATCTACGCTAACAATTCAAAGAAAGCGTTGAAAAACCATACGTATATATATACATTTATCAAACAAAGACCCACTCACTCACCCGTAGGTAGCCGGGTCGAAGTACCCCGTCCGGGTAGCCCGTAGTCCTCTCGATAGGCCCCACCTATAGTATGAGAAATCACCGGAACAATGATTAACTTAAAAGGTTACGAATTAACGAATTAATTACACCTATCCCTTTGCTTTTGTAATTTGGAGGTCCAAAACACCTCAAAATTAACATGCATACTACCCCGAGGTAGTACACGTTCGTCACGAGTCGACCCGTGAAAACGTAACTCCACTTGACCTCCCACGCCCCTCACGCGCGCTGGAAGGTCGGAGCCTATGGCTCCACGCGTTAGCCCACGCGCGCGTTCACGCGCTGAAGCCGGGGTCAATCGAGCCGGTGAGCCGGTCAACTCGGCTCGGCCTGCCGGTCAACACGGCTCTGGCCGCCGGCCACCCGGCCCTCGCTGCTTCTGCCACCACGGCTCACCAAGCTCCGCTTTAAGTCAGCCGGACACAAGAAACTGCCCTGAACCTACTCACGATCGTCGCACGGCCGATCCACCCGGGTCTCGATGACGCCGCCGCCGGTCATCCCCGGGACTCGGTCACCGCCGCCGCCGTCGCCGTCACGCCTAATCCGGGAAATTTCACTAAGCCGGGTAAAACTTCAAAGCTTCATAACTTCTTCGTTTTAAGTCCAAATTGACGATTCAAGTACCAAAATGAAGCTAGAGAGATGAGGAGAACAAGATTGTACCATTTTGGGGACCAAAATCAGCCAGAAATGGCCTCGAAATTGAGGGGGAAACCCACAAAATGGTGCTCCTCCGTTCGATGCTACTGAAGTTCTAGACTCAGTTGGGTTCCCAAGGGCTCCGCAGGTCATTTGTGATGAGTTTGGGCTCCCCTTGAGCTCCAAAAAATGTAGAAGAAAAGGGAAGAATGCCACTGGTGGCTTTAGTGATTTTCCCTGTTCTCGTTCCCGGGTTTGTCCAGTTTCCTGACACCTACGAGTCACAGGGTTTTGTGTTTGATTTGGTGCAGGTTGGTGAAGGTTTTTATGTCAAGGTGGCCAAAGGAGGCCACGGCTTGGTGATGAAGTTTTGCGTAAAAGAGAAGAAGAAGAAGATGTGGTTCTACCCACAAAGAGCCAAACCATCTGCACCAAACTCAGAAACTGGATAGGCCCACGTGGCCGCAGAGAATTGGGCCCCACCAAACAACCTAAATTTGAAATACTGAACGCCGAAATTCAACGTCGTAAAATATCTGCTCGAGTCCGGAACGACGTACGGCTCGCGCCTATGACCAGACGACGAGCACGTCAAGAAAATACTGAAGGGATGCTGGGCCGTATCGAGTTACGTACGCAAAAGTCAACCGAAAAGTCAACCCAAACGTCATTTCCCACTTCCGGAATAAAATAAATAAATTTTGAATGATGTTACGCTAGAGTATGCAAGATGATTCTTTTCTATGAAATGGTGAAAGAGCAGCCATAACAAGTCAAGCCTAGTTGTAAATTATCATTTTAACTAAGGTATGTTTAGTTATAATAGTCAACTAAATTATATAAGCATTTAAAAACAAGTTATTATATTAAAAAAATTCAAAAGTATTTTGTCACGTCTTGGACCCGGTTGGGGTAGAAACCATCGAATCAAAACGCAAGTTAAATTGAAAAAAGAAATTGAAACTAAATATACTATTTAAAACGATGTCATGAAAATAGGTCATAGGCCGAAATAAACCGAATATAATGATTTATTTAACATTCGAAATAAATAATGCTATACATATCGTAGTTCTGAAAATAACAAAATAAATTTATTGCCGCCACCGGCCATGTCATCTCGCACCATCTCCCTCGTAATCACTGCATAGAAAGATATGTACAAGTGTGGGTGAGCGACATGTACGACATTGCTCCCTCTTAGGGGGTGGTCCAGCTTTTAATTTAAAAACAAGTATATACCATATACATTTCAAATACAATCCAAATCATAACATGCTCGATCAATCAATTAAAACTAATAGCACGTGATAATCAAGAAATTATAATAATGACCCAAGCCATAAAGCGGCAAGTACACATAAAGGATATTGTACGCATACTAAATATTCAAATAACAACTGGTCCATCACCACATACAATACGTGTGACACGTTCGAGAAATCCAAAACCACATCCAAAACACATTTAACAATAATGGCCGATATCAATTCAAAATTCAAGGCCAAATGCATACTTACGAATAATAGAATGAGTAATTTTTTATTTTTATTTTTTTATGTAGAGTTATACTATGGCACTTTTTTGGCGTTTCCCCCGGGCCGTCATAAACTACCGGACCCTGTTCATCTGTGACTCTTCATGGTTTACTATTCCCTTCTTTTAATTCTAAGAAAAACTTTGAAAATCGAATCCCATCTCCTTATAAAACTATATTTTAAGTAAGGTAATATGCTACTTTTTCTTTGTTGCGACTATCGCTTCTTACTCCTGTTGAAATCATAATCTAGAAGGGAAATATTTGCATCAGCCGTACGAGGTACACTACTTATATACGGTCAAAATTGTTTATTTTTTCTTAATTATTTAATTTAAGATCATTTCTACATAATAATGAATCAAATTTGAGATCATTAATTATTCATATGCATTGAACAAATAGACTGTCTTAATATCAAGTAACATTTTTTGTAATAAATCGCCTATTTATTAGCTACATATAGATGACAAATTAATCTCTCGATTTAATTAATTTTTTTGTGGAATCGGTGCATTGTCCTATTTACAATTAATAATGTTTCACATCTAACTAGTTGAACTTTCCACGAAAACTTACATGACACAAAAGTTCTCTGCTACGTGACATCTCGTTAATAATACAAGGACATGTGTTAATTTTTTCACATGTTCATATGTTATTGACACGAGATGCCATCATGATAGTAAACCCATGTCATACAAGTCAGCTCTCTCTTTCAACTCATCCAAATCTATAAAATCAAGCGTCAGCGCTTTGATATTGAGACTCATTCCAAAAGTGAAATAGCTAGAAACCTCTTAAAAAAATTAGCTAGTTAGCTCAACCAATTGAGAATTCCTGTGAGAGCAGTATCAATATGGCACTTGGATTTGGGCAACAATTGGGGTGCTTGCACTTGTTCACATCCTGCAAGCATGCATATCAAACGCAAGAACAAGAACAAGATGTTACCTCCTGGTCCGAGAGGGTTTCCTATCTTTAGCCTTCACTTGTTAGGAAGTTCCCTAACAAGGATCTTCATCAACTATCCCGGAAATACGGCGAAGATCATGTACTTGCGGTTTGGCCTCCTGGATACCATTGCTGTCTCTCGTCCCCACGAGCGGCCGAGCCATTCCTCAAAACACACGACCTTGTTTCTTGCAAGTAGACCAATTATGAAGGTGCAAAGCACATCATCTTTGGGGCAAAAGAACTTGAGCTTTGCTGAGTATGGTCAGATACTGGGACATCCGAAGATGTGCATGTTTTTGAATGGTTTAGCAACCACAAGATCAATTCTTTTCCAGTCCATGAGGAGAGAGAAGAGGTTGCTCTCCTGATTCAATCTGTTCGAGAGGATGCCAATAATCGACGCATTGCTATCGATCTCTGCGACAAGGTCTCATCGCTCGGAGTCGACCTGACCTGCCGGATGGTGTTTGGGAAGAAGTACAAGGACGAGGAGTTTGACGAGAGGGGTTTCACGTCTGTGATGAAAGAGGCAATCAAATTAGTAGCAGGATCTAACTTGGGAGATTTCATTCCTTGTATTGCGCCACTTGACCTCCAAGGGCTCACTAAGAAAATGAAGGCTATTAACAAGAAGTTTGATGAATTTTTTTGAGAAGATTATTGACGAGCATCTTCAATCCAAGGATGAAGAAAGGACTAAGGACTTTGTTGATGTCCTGGTGGCCTTCATGGGCTCTGAAGAACTGACTACCGAATCGAACGCTTGAATGTCAAAGCCATAATGATGGTAAGTATATCATTTTACGTTTTTGTCTATTCATTCTTGCTTGACCTCAAATTAAAAACGTTTATTTATTTCTTGTTAGACAATTTAGCATAATGTGGTCTAAAATTAAGATTCTGAACTATTGATTACGTCGACTTTTGTTTGAATTTACTAAATTGATCGTTGACGGTACAAATTTATAATTTATCATATACATTAAATTGTCATCTATGTACATGTGTCACGCTACAATCTATACTTCATCTAACAATGGAAAGTTTTTTGGCAGGACATGTTTGCGGCCTCAGTGGACACAATTCATCAACAACAGTCCAGTGGGCGCTCTCGGAACTCATGAGGCATCCACAGGTTATGAAGAAAGTCCAAAAGGAGCTAGAAAATGTTGTAGGCCCTGTGTAGGAATGGTGGAGCAATCAGACTTGGAGAAATTGGAGTACTTGGACATGGTAGTGAAGGAAACCTTAAGGCTACATCCTGTGGTACCATTGTTGCTTCCTCATGCATCCATCGAAGATTGCACTGTTGATGGCTACCACATACCGAAAAAGTCACGCATTATCATAAACGCGTAAGGGAGAGACCCGAGTGCTTGGGAAGATGCAGAGAAGTTCGTACCAGAGAGGCTTGAGGGTATCAGTAAGCTGATATTAGAGGAAACCACTTTCAACTTGTACCATTTGGCGCCGGCAGAAGACGTTGTGCTGGAATGCAGTTAGGGATTACTGTGGTACAGATTGTGTTGGCACAGCTTGCATTGTTTTGATTGGGAACTTCCAAATAACATGTTGCCAAATGAGTTAGATATGACTGAGGGAGTTTTGGTCTTACAGTTTCAAGGGCCGAGCATTTGCTCGCTATTCCTTCATATCGCCTTCAGAATTGATCATGTTTTATGTGTCTCTAGCTAGTATCTATTTTCCTATTTGTCATATGTATATGTTGTGGACTAGCTATCTTTTCTGTTTGTCTACCGGCTTACATTTGTTTTCTTCACTTGATGAGGAGAACAAGCAATGGAATAAATCAAATAAATTGGTGTCAAATTTTCAATTCTGAAAAGTCGAGTATGTAACAACCTTAATAACACGCTTACACCATCTTTTATGAAAGAAAACTGATTTTCACACGCTCTTTAACCTTTTTACATCTCTCTATTTTTGGATTATCAAATTGAATAAATCAAACAACAAACATTAAATAGGAGTGCGTAGAGGAGAAAAAAAAATAGCTCCTTACGAAAATACCAAAGATGTGCCATAACTATTCTAGCCTCGTTTGGCAACTTGGACTGGACTAACTATTTCAGTCGGATACGATAATCTGTCATCGAACAGTATTGACTAAATTAGTCGGGCGTTTGGTGCAGTATCGGACTAATATTGACTATTTATACTGTGTTGGCCGGCCCTAGGTGTGTGTGAAGAACACAATTTGTTCTTCATACAAACTCACTCAAATCCTCATCAAATGCAAGAACTACGAAAGGTTTGATCTTCGTAGGAGACGAAGTACGTAGGTAACCTTCAATTTGATTCAAGGTGCAACTACAACTCCTCCAAGCAAAGACGTTCATCCAAAATGAGATTGAAGACCCTCTTGGGTATTTAGCCTTTGCTCATGCAAAGAAGATTCTACAAATGTATAGGATGCTACAACTTACTAATGTGATTTTGAGTTGTATCTTGGTTCACGAGATTTAGGCTTCAAAAGTCATGAGCAAAGTTTTGTTTTTGAGTACTAATATGTTAGCTAAGAGCCTTTAATTTGTTAATAGCATGCTTAAGTGTTGCTCAAATGAACTTGTAATTCAAATATTTTCCTTCAAGCTAGACCAAGAGAGTGAGAGGGACGGACCCGACTAATTATACAAGGTTTTTTGGGCGCATAATTAGTCCTGTGAGTATTTCAAATGGTAAGCTCCCGTTGAAATAATGGCCGACTATTTTAGTACGTAAGACACCAAACACCCAAAACCTGATTATTGGGCATTATCCGGCTGCTATACTAAGATAACACCAAATGAGGCCTAATTCACTTTAATCACTTGTCATGTATAGAAAAACCACGCAATTGTTGAATTAATATGGCATTCGTCTCCCGCAGACAATGATAGTATTACATGCGTGCGAAGGCATTGGGTTTAACGCACTATAATTTGTTGTGTGTGTGTACCTCAATTACAATAATTTAAGACGACGAAGAACCTTGACTTTTCTTCCAAATTTTTTATTTTCTCAACAATAGCAAGCCCCGCTTTTTTTTTTTTTTGGTCAAACAATAACAAGGCGTTAGGGTATGCAACATTATTCTTTTCAATGAAATGGTGATAGAGCAGTCATATCAAGTCAAGGCTCAAACTTTATCTGGCCCTAAATTTTGAGCTCTATGAAAATTGGCCAGGGCTGAGCTGGTCCTATGACAAATATGTAAGGCACTGGCTAGCCCAAGGGCCGAAAAAAAAGGAAATATAGTTGGCGTTTCAAACTTCAAACTTGGAATGGGTAGCCCTTTTTATTATTATTATTTTTTATTCAATTTCTAAGAAAAAGTGAATTAAAAAATGAAAAAAAATAAAAATAAAGTATGTGATTCCGTCTCGACATTGCACCAAACACTTCATTATTGTTATACCGTTTAGTTCATGGTTATCCTATTCAAATACCCATCGTAACAAACTAACCTAAAGAGATTAAATTTAATCTTAGGGCTTTAAGGCTGGAGCCTACTCTATAGGAAAAAGGAAGGCCTAATAATAAGGTGAAATCAAATCAAATGAAAGACTGAATGAACAAGATCTTACACAAATATATTCAAAGGTTTGGGTGTAAAGATCAATTACACAACTTGGGTTTTCAAAGTTCTGGAGATCTAGGCAGGAAATTGACATGCGTGAAATAGTTTAATCCAATAAAAATGAAATCAGCAAAACGGAGCGACATAAAATTTTCTTTTTGACTTGCAGATTTAATTCGAAAACATTAAATCAGCACATAAAATCTTTTGTTTACACGATGCAAGATTTAATGCTTCGATACCAAACCGACACACCTCGACTCGAATATCTACGTGATGCTCGTAATCAAGGCATGATGATCGACACTAAGGGGTGACGAAAGTTAATATGCAAATGGTGTGTAAAAAGTACAAATAAATTAAAGATTGAGGGTTAAACAAGGGTAGAGGCGCAGCGAGTGTGATGAACTTTTAATAAATGCACGTAATGGTATCGAGCATTGATCTTGGCTCTGACGTCTCAGTACAGGTGATGGTCGTCGGTGGTGGAATATTTTGTCGCCGTTGGCTAGAATCTGGAAGATTCCGGTCACCGAACAGAATATTATGTCAACGTCTAATGAGGTTATGGTGCGGAATGTACCGTTGGAATATTTATGGTTCAACCCCCTGAACTGGGTTTGTATCGAGCCCAAACCGGTTTGCCGCTGCACAACTTGCCGAAAACTGCAGAATTTGGCCAAGATTCTACCAATCCTCGTTGAGCCGCCGTCATTGCTCCGATGTCTGATCCAAAAGCTGGGCTTTGTTCCTTGGCTCGAGATGAACACAAAGGTGGTAACCACGCATGGTGATTCCTAGCCGTTTGGCCAGTATCACCTAGCCAACCCTCTAAAATCTCGCATGAAACTGAAAAGGATGAATCCTCTTCGATCTGCATCAATTCTCAACCATTTCACACGTGTAATATATGGATCTTGATCTACTCAACATGGGGAAGAGAATGGTGGTGGTGATGAAGCCTACCTTTAAAACAAGAATCGCTACAGGTACCTTGTCATAAGTCAAATCATCGTTGATCTCAAAAGACTGCGGTTGTTACACGTGCGAAGAATCAGAAACGTATCTCCGTAGCATGGACATGTGGAAGACATTATGCACATTTGATAACTCCGGAGACAAGTCAAATCGATAAGAAACCTCTGATACTCGCTCGATAATCTGGTACAGATCGATGTAGAGGATTAAACTTTTCCCTTATTTTGAATTGTACAATGCCTCTCCATGGTGACAACTTCAAGAAAACCTAGTATCCCACGTCGTAAACACGATCCTTTAAATGTCTGTCTATGATACTCCTCCGTCGTTCTTGTGCCACTTTTCAGATCCTCTTAATTGCCTGAATATTCAACATCATTTTGTCCACCAGCTTCAAACCTTCTAAAATGGTAACTGTTGTAATAGGTGAACTCCATCAATGGTAGGTGTGCATCTCGTCTATCTCTGAACTAAAGGATTGAAGACCTCAGCATATCCACAAGCATCTGAATGGTTCTTCCGAACTGTCCATCTATTTGAGAATGATAAGTTGTGCTGCTGAGTAGCGTTGACCCAGAGCGTTCTAAAATGTTCTCTAGAAGTTCAAAGTAAATCTTTGGTCGTAATCAGAAATGATATGATGGTGACTCCATGTAGTTGAACGATTTCTCTAATGAAAAATTCCGCCAAGCGGTTCAGAGTATAATTGAGTCGGTCGATGATCACCCAAATGTCTTTGTAGCCTCCACTTGCGCAAGTAACTTATACGATAAGTCCATGGTGATATTCTCCCACTTCCAGATGAGAATAGGAAGTGGTTGAGACAACTGGAATGGTTTTCGTCTCTCAGCCTTCACTTGCTGAAAAATTAGACATATGCTCACGTATTTGGCATTCCCTCTTTATATTCATGGCTAGTAAATTAAAATTAATTTGGATTAAAATTTAGGACTGACTTCTCATTCCTGACGAAAGTAAGACCTAAAACCACCACTGTTGGAACCAAAATTGTGCACCTCCACGGATGAGGGTCGTCTGCAAGTTCGGTCACCTACAAGAAAAAAGAACAACCGTGAATAGTCTAAGGTACAGGTGTAGTACTGACCAAAGACACTCCGACGATCAAGTTAGTAAGCAATATTAAGATTCAAGCAATGGGCCAGAGAATATGCAAAGAACTAAGTATGTGTTGATTGCGTTACTTGAGATGTACCCTAGATCAAGGTATTTATATATAGTAGTCGGGGAGATAGACCTTTTATGATATTAAATCCCTATCAAACCGGGAGAATTCCAGAGGAAATCTGGTAATAGAGATTATTTCCTCTTAGGAGTATGATTACTTGCGCCACACGCCAATCCCTAGATTGTAGGAATCTCCAAGATTATAGGAAACATACCAAATCTTTAGTCGGATCTGGCTTCCATATCTTACGAAACAAGCATGGTCGATCTCAGCAAAGTCGGCGGACTTCGCTTACTTTTCTACAATACAGCAAGATGTGGTGGCATCGCTAGTCCATTTGAGCAGCTCACTCTGATTGGTGGAGCTGTTAAGTCCATGATTGGACTTCAAAGGTATGCATATTCCGATCCGTCTTACTCTAGCCCTAGAAAATACATGGTCCCACAACCACCATTCATTTGGTCTTGATGAGTAGATGAAGTTTCATGTATTGCATGAGTTGAATGGTGCAGAAATGTTGTAGATCGAAGGGGAGGAAGCTCTCCCCAGATTCCGACTAGAAAACCGAAGAACGACGAGGTGATTCCGGCCAAACGGTGGGGAATCACCGTGTGTGGTTACCCTCTTTGTGTTCGTCTCAAGTGAAGAGCAAAACACAATTCTTAGAACGATCATTTAAGCAGCGACAACATCGCAACGAGGATTCAAAGAATCCAGACTGGGTCAACGAGGATTCAAAGAATCCAAACAGGGTCAACCCGGATTCAAAGAATCCAGACCGGGTGTCAGCCTAACTCGAATTCAAATCCAGTCAGACAATTCCAAAAGTGTATTCCTTCATAATCCTGTGTTAATACCGACAGAATATTCAATCTGGTGATCCGAATTTGGAATATTCTGGCCAAAGACGACAAAATATTCCACCTTTGACGACAACATCAGCGACCAGCGCATGGAGGCGCGTGACGGCACATGTAGTAGTTCTCAGCAGCGCGTGGCAGCATCGATGGGTTTTCAGACACCGAAATTGGTATTTTGAGCTCCGTTTTCCACTAATCTTCGTGGTGTTTGTTTAATTTACTAAGTAAGGGTTATCTTACTTTATGAGTGGTACACCGAGGACTACAGAGAACATACAAGCAAAAGGACTACGATCATACAATTTAACAGTAAGTTGGCTTTTGCTTTCTAAACTATATTATGCTTTATGATTTTGAACTTGGTTTTATGATATTCTTTGATAGCATGCCTTGTTTTAGAAAATACAAATGTTTTATGTGTTAATGATGTGATTTATGAGCTTTGTGAATCTTTATTTAGAAAGATTTACTACTGTACTTTACTTTTAGAAATGCATTACTTTATGTAATACCCTAATTTGTGATACACAAGATTTGAGATTTAGCCATGAAATGTTTTCATATGATTTGCCTGCTCATCATGCATGCTTGCACAGTGTCTTTAGTACTATCCAAGGCCAGGACCAGCTTCACCTGTATGGTTCACATCGCACCATTACACTCACTTTGGATCCATTGTAGGTGCCAATTATACTAGTTGCACATGCATCTAGGACTCGTATGTGATGCACTTAGCGCTAGCTTCACGTGTATGTAGTACTCGAGCGTAGATTAATACACCCAGCTTGTTCATGTCAGAATATCTATTCATGAGCTCATGTGTCTGCATTATCTTATGAGCATACCATACATGTTTATTTGGTGATTTATGTGATATACATGTTTTTCACTGATGTCATGGCACCTTATACTTATTATAGATTTATGTGAGATGCTTTGGTTTCGTGATTTCTAACTGTTGGATTCTTCTTCATGACTTTATGTTGAGGAATTATGAGATTTACCCGTATTCTTGAAATAAATGTTTTTCCTCTATTGCCTTGGTTTTTTATATTTATTATGTAGTACGTTTTTAAGTATTATGCGGGTTTTTATAGCGAGGGGTTAGTATGTTCGAAAGAGACAAATGAGTTTAGAAATTTTTATTTTTACCCACTCACACTTTTTGAATAGTTATTTCAAGGATACGACTAAATCTCAAATATCTCAATAAAATAATATAATATGCTCATCAATGAAATGCAAGCACACGAGTCCATGCATGTGCAACTAGTACAGGCCGACACTTACAATGGATCCAATGTGAGAATAACGATGCAATGTGAGCTCATGCCATGGCTAAATCTCAAATCTCGTGTATTACAAATCAGGTTATTGCACAAAACATTACATTTCTAAAGGTAAAGCACAGTAGTAAAGCTTTCCAAAGAAAGATTCACAAAGCTCATAAATCGCATCATTAACACATAAAACATTTGTATTTTCTAAAACAAGGCATGATATCAAAGCCTGTCTTAAAACCAAGTTCGAAATCATAAAGCATAAGCAAAAGCCCATTCACTGTAACCACTGTAGTTGTAGCCGCGTTGCCCTGCACGCTCTTTGAAGTCCTCAGGATATTTCTCCTAAAGTGAAATAACTCATACTTAGTAAACTAAACAAATACTATGAATATTATTAGGATACGAGACTCTAATTACCGAATTCGGTGTCCAAAAACCAATATTTGTAGCCGTGTGTCGTTGTATGGCTCCACACGCTGCCACGCGCTGTACTGATGATGGTCGTTGGCGGTGGAATATTTTAGATTTCGGTCACCGAAAGAAATATTCTTTTGGCATCAAAGGAGAGATTTTGAAATAATATACCTTTGAAATATTCATGGTTCAACCGCTTGAACTAGGTTTAGACCGGTCTACTATTGCACACCCTACCGAATTATGCAGGTTTTGGCCAGAAAACTTAAAGACGTCACCACGTCGTCATCATTGCTCCAATGTCCAATCCAAGGACTGGGTTTTGCTCATCTTTTCACAACGAACACGATGGTACTAATCACACTCGGTGATTCCTTACCATTTGGCCGAAATCCTCTTGTGGGCCCTTTAAAATCTCACCGGAAAACATACCAAGTCAGATCTCCGAGAAAAACTAGAAAACGAAGCTAATCTCAACATGTAAGGACACAATCTTGCACTACTCAACGAGAGAAGAAGGACGGTGGTGGTTAGAAGCCTTACCTTCACCGGGAACAACGATAAAGTCACTGAAAAATCACTCTGTGTCGAAACTCTTAGAATCCGCGTCTGGGTTTGATTTTTAGGAAACAGAAGCTGGGAACAAACTCATGGTGAATAGGAGATTATAGTGGTGGTGGTTGAGTGGTTCGGTTAGCCGGAGAACGGCGAGGCCACTGTTCTCTTTCTTTGTGCAACAGGAAAGAGAAAGAGAGTCGTGGGAGCTGAAAGAGAAAATGAGAGAAAAATGAGAGAGAGAAGCGAGTGAGTGCGGAGAGAAAGAAAGAGTACTAGGAGATGTGAGAGTGGGTCCCACTAGACCCAAAACCCAATCAGATTAAAATAATAATGGAAGTGTCCAAAATTCTTGTCAAATTATAAGAATGCCCTCGAACTTAACGTTTTGTAGAATCTTCGTTCTAACTCTGAATTCCATTCATCTTGCACTCACGCGTTCGTATCGACTAGTACTATAAGAATATAATAAGATAATAAGTCATAGTGTCACGAGCACAATGGTCAACAGAAAATCAACACTTACCCCTCTAGGGCACTTTGGTCATTTCTCACCTTTGAGGATTAAAATGTACTAAAATCAAGGACGGGTCGTAACAATGCATCTAGTTATACCCAGTGGAAGAATACTAATGTAACACATCCGAATATGTTAATTACAAAATTACTAAGAATAGTCCCTACATTGATGAGGGAAGATTATACCACCACGCCTCGACGTCAAGAGCTCCCAACTCTACTAAATCCTAGAGGGGCGCAAAACAGAAAGTGTGAGTGAGCAAAATAGAGATTTCAAAAATTAGTTCTCTTTTGAACAAACTAACCCCTCGTTGTTAAACTCGTATACTTTTCAAAATCATACTACGTAAAAGTATGAAACTCAAGGCAAACAATATAGAAACAGTTATTTCAAAGATACATGTAAATCTCAAAATCTCAACAAAATAATATAGTATGCTCATCAATGAAATGCATGCACACGAGTCTTGCTAAACTTTATGTTTATTCACCTTTCCTTACAACACAAATTATTGATTGAGCTTATCCTAATATTAAAAATATTTTATGACCTCAACAAAATTGCCCCAAGCACCTGAAGAACAAACGCCTTCATAAAACATTCTCAAATGTGCCTTAATTATCCGGTAAAATGAGAGAAACGTTTGGTGGGAGAAGCAGTAAAAAAAGCTGTGTTATTCACACACCTCTTTTTATCTCCTACACACTATGTGTTAATTTCTGTTATTTAATCCTCTTTAATTTATTCGATACAACGGCTGAAAATTAAGTGGTGTGTGTAAAAAGTAAAAAGAGGTACATGTTGTGGACAGTTTTTAGTGAAGGGTGTGGCAAGAGAAGAATAGAGAGAATTTGGTGAAACTGTAGTGTATGTGGAATATGTAGTTCATATATTCCACATACCAGGTGCCTTTATTTATAGTAATAGAAGTATAAGTACAATAGGATACTAATCCCTTACAGAACGGAATAGCCTAATCCATATCTACCTAGGATTTACACAATCACATTTAACACATGTTATATTTTATCTACAACACTCCCCCTTGAGTGTGCAAATACTCAAGTAGATATCGCATCAGATCTTCAAGATGATGATAGTTGATGAAGTCGTCTCGTAGGCACAGTAGAGAACACTCGAGTCTCATATAGGGAACTTGCATATAAAAAGAATAAAAACTCTCACAAAACCTGGCTATGGTAAAACCCAAGACGGGACAAAACCCATAGTCTAGGAGAAAAGTGAGTTAATGCAATGTCGATACTTAACATCTTCAAGACGTAAGTAGTAAGAAAACACACAAGGGTATGACCAGCCCAGAATGGGTGCCTCGTTAAAACCTAGTCAGGCAACAAAAACCCAATGGGAAAAATGATCCTGATCGTAGGGAAAAAGAGTACATTAAGGTCAAGTGAGTATACTTCAGGATACTCCCCCTGAGTTCGACGAAACTCCCCCTGAGAACTACAAGCGTAGCAAATGAGAAAATTTGCACATACCAAATCCTCGAACAAGCTTCTTCGGCCATGACTTCGTGAAGAGGTCGACAAGGTTGTCTTCGGATCAGATATGCTTGACTTCAATCTTCTGATGCTCATGCTGATATGATGTAGACGCAATATGCTTGGTGTTGACTTCTTGGATGTATCAGGTTATGGTCTGGTAGATACATACGGCGTTGTCTTCATAGATCGTTATTGGAACTCAACAAAGGATGAAGAATTACAGGTGCTTCGAATATGCTCCCATGTACACGTGTGGCTTCGTGTATGGCGAGGAGCTCGAAGACGTCGCAACTAAGGTCTATTTGGTTGACTTCCAAGATATTGCGGTGTTCCTAACGGTAAAGACATAATCCGTTTGGAAACGTGCCTTGTACGGAACAGACGGATAATCTGTGTCAACGTATCCCACAAGGTAGGCATCATTCTGATAACCAAGGGGTTGTGGTTAATTCTGAGATGCGCAGGGATAGAATAAGCCCAAATCCGTAGTAACGGAAAAACGTCTTTAACACCTATTTGGTGGTAGCGTGTAGGCCCAATGTTGTATCTTACCAAAAGATCAACAACGAATGAGATGTCATGCTTAATGCAATGAGCTAAGTACAATAAAGCGCTAATTGAACTTAGATATAGAACTTCAAGTTCCACAACCTTTTCAAGGATCTCATTTGCATCTAGCGTATGAATGGTCATGGGTGTACTCAAAAGCAACACCTTCTGGGTGTAGTTCGATTGGTGGACCAGAACACCATCTGAACTTTGCTCGAAACTTCGGGTCGAGACATAAACGAGTTTTCCCAAGATATTTCATCTCAAATTCCGACTTCAGGTGCGAGGCAGTTTTCTCAAGCTCTTCCAGAGTCTAAGTGAGATTTATGTCATCGACATAGACTGCAACTCTTACAAATTCGGTTTTGTACACGCAGGGGCATAGTTTATTCACATATCCCTAACTGATCAAATATTCACTTAGGCGGGTATACCACATCCGCTCGGATTGTTCCAATCCGTAAAGTGAAATGCCTCAATTCAATAGAGAGGGTGTTCTGTGGTCTAGAACTATTTGAATCAGTCAATAAGTTCTTCGGGAACTTTCACATATATTTCCGTATCAAGATCCCTATAGATACGTTACAACCACGTACATAAGCTGCATATTCAGTTTTTCGGAAACTACCAAACTGATAAGGTAGTGGAACGTTATAACGTCCATTACGGGGGAAATAAGTCACCTCGTAATCAATCTCAGGGCGTTTGAGAGAAACCTTGCGCCACAAGGCGTGCTTCGTATTGCACTATTTCATTCTTCTCATTTCGATTCCTTACGAAAACCCACTTGTAGCAAACGGGCTTCACATGTGGAAGTGTAGGGACTACAGGCCCAAAACACGTTTCGCAAGTGAATCAAGTTCGACCTAGATTGTTTGTTTCCAGTTTGACCAATCAGTTCTACGTCGACATTCATCAACGGAACGCAGTTCTATATCGTCGCTTTTCACTATTTCGGGTAGCTACCATATACGTGAATATCATCGATGATAATCTCATTCCAATTCCATTAACTCATCCATGCATGCATAATGGACCAAGACTACAGGTCTCGGGATAATCCGGATTAATTTCATTAGGTGGAATGGTTGAGATAGCGAACGAGGAAGGGATTCGTTTTGTGCCATACTTCTCCACTTCTAGGGAGGTGAATCCTTCGAACTGAATGATCTGTCGCGCTTCAGGCCGAGAACAGATTGATTGGCTAGCCGTCGGCGTACCAGGCCGTCCAACAGGGGCGGCCAAACCGTCCTTCAGGGGCGGCACACCCTTCGAGGATGTTGACTCGACGTCCGTTAGGTACGTCTATCCTTGCAGGCATGTTTGCAGCTGGTATATGTGATCTCGTCACTTTATCTAGATCAGAGAGAGCGTCTGGGGCAATACTCTGGAATCTAGAATATGGGGATCAAGATGAGACATAGTGGGTACGTCCACGATAATTCGCGCCGTTCTTCAGGAACGTTGACGTTCTTATCTCCCCCTAACGGCGGGAAGACTGTCTCATCGAAGTGACAATCCGCAAAATAGCGGTAAAGAGATCGCGTGCAAGGGCTCTAAAGAGCTAATTCGAAGGAGAATCACAATCGACAAAGATTCACATCCTTCTTTGAGGACCCATATTGGTACATTGCGGCGGCGCAATATGGCAGAATGTGCATACCCAAAAATGCGTAAATACGAAACATCAGGTTCGTACCCAGTAACCAATTGTAACGCTATAAAGTATCGGGTAGCAATGGGCCTCAGGCGTACCAACATGGCTGCATACAAGATTGCATAGCCCTAGGCAGAAACCGAAAGCTTGGTGCGTTCACCAAGGTCCGGGCGATCAATTGATAATGCGCTTTATGATCGCTTCTGCGAGGCTGTTTGGGGGTTGAACATGGGGAATTCAATGTTCAATTTCAAGCCCAAAAACATGCAATACTTATCGAATACTGTTTGAGATAAACTCTCCGGCATTATCCAGTCTTCTAGACTTTATGGGATAATTAGGGTGGTGAGCCCTTAAGGAAGAATTGGCCAGGAGTTTAGCAGCAATGTGTATGTGGACAGACATGTGACCATTGTGTCGATATATCAACCAAAAACCATATTTACATGGTCCGCATTTTTGGTTGGATAAGTCCACATTATTCCCGTGAATCCACTGTGAAAAGAGGGTTATGTAGTAACTTTGCGAGGGATGATGTAAAAATCCAATTTCCCCAACGGGCAGGCTTGGCAAAGTGTGCTTGTAGGCACAAAATCCTTACTTCAGGTAAGGTGATGCATTGTGTAACATATTGCATCGTGTTTTGACCTGAATGTTCCAAACGGTCGTGCCAAAGCAAGTAAACTGCTCGAATCACCCGGCTTCAAGCCAGCCTATATGTGGCATGTCCCAGTTGGGAGGTAGCCCATTGGCCCCAAAACATAGCTTCAGGCTTCATATTTTGGAAGGTGATGCAAAGATACGTCACTCTATTTTCTACAGTGGTTTTTATGATCATTGTTCGCTCGAATATCCTTATAACTCAATGACGTTCTTCCGGAACGGAGAATATAAGGCCCCTTAATAGTAATTCAGTACCATTAATACAACGAGGTGCAGTGCCATTGCCCTTAATCAGGTTAGGTAGACCTGAATTCGTTGCTAGAGGGGTGATTTAGGTATGAAGTTAGTGTGCATAGTCGCACGTTCATCCAGACAACTAACTTCCCCACATTTATACCTTATCACATGTTAATTGAATTCGGTCACATGTATAAGAAACATGATTCAATTAACTCATATTCGAGGACAATATCCATAATAATATCCAACAAATTTAAAGCAAATACCAAAACAATCATCCAAACAAAAAGGAAAAATTGTTCAAAACTTAAACCAAAAGATAGGGGGTTTCGGCCAACAGGGCCTTCCATGTCAAAATTTTGCTTTTCCATATGTGTTAGGTGAAGCAAAATTATTCTCACAAATTGATTACAGGAATGGTACTCCTCAACAACATTGGTAGAGGCACAAATAAGTGCATAGCCAACGATCTATTCCATCAAAATGGAGGTAGATTTTGCACGGTTGAGGTTCGGGAATACTGTCCCTTATTCTTGAAGTTTTGGGTCTTAGTTTCCAAGGGATCACGTGTTTGGTCGTGATGCCACCCCCTTGGTTGACCCTGATTCTACCACTATTCAGTACTCTCTAGCCGAAGAAGGAAGAGTAGATTCGGTAGGCCTCTGCTGAAGCAGAGCCTTAAGTTCGGTACACCTCTGCCGAAACAGAGCAAGACCTTCGGTACATCCCAGCCGAATCACTGGGGTGCCGCTTTCACTGTTGTGCTTTTCAGTGAGCAAAGTGGTAGTATCAGATCCGAGAATTTAGTGAACCTCCACTCTCTAGGGTGCTTCTTCAGGAGCATTTTAGAGGTATGGAAGGACGAGAAAATCTTCTCCAGTCAAAGTTCAATCGGATTCTATAAACTTCAGAATTTGTACCTATTCACGGATGGAGTTCAATCATGCCTTGTGTTAGGGCAAGATATGTCTTGCTTCGGGCAAGGTGTGTCTTGCTTTTGACAAAGTATGTCTTGCTTCGGGCAAGGTGTGTCTTGCGTCGGGCAAGTTATGTCTTGCTTCAGGCAAGGTGTGTCTTGCTTCGGGCAAGATCATCTTTGCATGATTAGAACGATCCGTAGAGTGAGTCAAAGAGCCATGGAATCCTCGTCATTGAGGTGCTTCCATTTACAATGCTTCAGGCATAAGTCTTCGGATGAAGATCATGACGGAGGCTTATTTAGCTCTATCCACGTCATTGTTGGCTTCAATGTTTCTCAACTTCTCAGTAGTCAAGTGGAGCTTCACAATTTTGTGCCCACATAAATTAGTTTCTTCCAGAAACTCCCATGTTAGTGAAGTCGAATTTGTTACTGTTCGAAAGTCCACTAGATGGAGGGAACAAAAATTGTGGTTAGTGCTTATGGTTATGGGAAATAAATTCTCCATAATCATAAAAGTTAGAACATTCGGGTTCTAAGACATGGTTTGGTTTAAATTTTCATGAAAACTACGGGTTTCATGGGTATTTAGTTTTTAAGAAAACTTCAGGTTTCTTGGCACTTATTCGAAGCTTCAGGTTCGAATTTATGAACTTTAAGTTCATATATACCTGCAATCAAACGCAATATATATAGAACAAAAATAAAAAAATAATAAATTTGAACATATATTGTGAATGGGTAGTGAAATATAGATCTACGGGACCTTTGGGGTTTGCAAATATGACCCAAATAATTTTTGGTGGGTCGTAGTTGGAGCTGCAGGCCCAACTTTTATTTTCTGGGCTGCTGGCCAGCAAGAAAATAAAAAGATTTTGGAGCAGAAAACAAGCCCAATAGGGGCTGGGGTCCAATTAAGCCCAACAGGGGTTGTGTGAAGGGAAGGAAAGCAGCTGGGCTGCTTAGATAGGCCCTGAAAAATCAGAGGAGGGCGCTGGGCTGCTGGGCCAGGCGAGAGAGGCGCTGGGTTGGGCCTGCTGGGCGCCAACGAGGCGCGGGCCGAGGCTTGAAGCCCGCTGGGCTGATGCCCGAGTGAAGCCTGCTGGGCTGCTGGCTCAGCTGGGAAGGCCGGCTCGGCTGGAGCGGCTTTGGCTCGGCTTGAGTCAGCGGCTTGGCTGCAGGCCAGCGGCTCGGCTCAACGAATCCGGCTCGGCTCCGAGTTAGGGTTTTTTTTTTTTTTTTTATTTTTCAAAAAAAAACGAAAAAAAAAATTTTCGGTAAAGAATGTCCAATTTTTCGTAAAACGAAATTTGATGTTTTGTAGAAAAGCGAAAAAAAAATAAGAAAAAAACCCTTAATTTTTCCTTCGTTCACACGATCATCAATTCACTTAATATATTTCAGATATATTAAATGTCGATGCTAACACAATATTTGCAGAAGATCAATAATTCTTTAAACGCAGAAAATTGGGTTATGCATCATGGTGAAGGTTCATGCAATCAGGTCTGACAAAATATCGACAATCGAGACCGTGTTTTAGAAGAACCTGGATTGCTGATGATGATGGTTGAACAATTTGTTTGCAGGATTGCTTTCAACTCCGGATTTCCATCGTCAATGCGTTGAATCTTGTTCAAAATAACACGGAAAAAATTGAATCAATAGCAAGTATATTAATTCAATAAAATAAATAAATAAATCAAAGTGAAAATTATTGAAATTAATACTCCCCATGATTGAAGATGGCCAGAACTCCGGTATAATTCTCTTGAGCACAGCGGAAAGAGCGTGCTGATAACGTGTTGTGGACAGTTTTTAGTGAAGGGTGCGGCAAGAGAAGAATAGAGAGAATTTGGTGAAACTGTAGTGTATGTGGAATATGTAGTTCATATATTCCACATACCAGGTGCCTTTATTTATAGTAATAGAAGTATAAGTACAATAGGATACTAATCCCTTACAGAACGGAATAGCCTAATTCATATCTACCTAGGATTTACACAATCACATTTAACACATGTTATATTTTATCTACAACAGTACATAGATAGTACGGTCCTAAAAAATATATAATTTTCCAGATCTACCGTCGCCAGAAATATATAAGTTAACGAAAAGGATATGGGTAGTTTGGTCATTCCACTATGACAATACAAAAAGAACAACTTGACTTGTGGAACCTGGGTACTAGATATAAACAACACCGGCTCTCACAAAATGATTGCAGACAAAGCGGGCATCAATGGACCCCAAGCCGATAATCACGCTCCTTTTCTTAATCTCCGCCACAGTCATCGCCGCCCAAGAATACCTCCGACCGCCGCCTCGCAAGGCCCTCCATTTCCCATGGAGTCGAAAACCCTCTTCTCATCCCCAGCAGGTGAGTTAATCATCACCCTCACATCTTCTCACTGCTCTGTTTCTCTCACTTTCTGGGTATCTCAAAATTTTCTCGGGAAAATTGGATCCTAACCCAATTTTGTTACGAAAGCCGGAAAATTTTGCTCCATTTTAACTTGGGTTCTGTTTGTTTTACCAGAAAATACTTTCCTTTGTGTCTAATCATTGTTTTTTATTTACTTTATTTTTGTTGGTTTGTTTAGTAGCTTGATTATTATTTGTTTATGCTTGGTTAATAGATTGTATTACAGAAAAAGAAAAAATTTATGAAATTCTGTTGTTATTTAGACAATGTGTAGAGCCAGCTAGTGTAAGATTAACAGAGCGTGATTGGAAATTGATCGAAATCGAGATGGAGTCTTGTGTAGGTTTGATCAGTGTAATGCTAGTTTTTGTTCGTTGTTCTGAACTTTGTGGTAGTGTAAACTTAACAGGTCTACTTACAAACTATCATTTTTCAATCCTAGGCGAAATCGAGTCACGCTGAGAATCAATTCATTCTGACCAAACACTAGGTACTGAACCTACGACCGAATCATTTTGTGTTGCACCATGAGCTGCACAGCACATTTTATTCCAGTGGCTACTTTAACCAGCACCATATAACCTCTACATCCCCATTTGCAGCCAATTTCGATACCTTTGTCTAGGGCCATGCTTGTGTATCAAGGTTCTGGCCATTTATGATCTTAATTCATGAGCCCTCATGGCTGGATATGGCAGAAACGAACACACTTCATATGAAAAGTTTCCTGGTCAATCAATTGGATGCATGCGTTCTGTGCTAAACAGAAAAACAATTGCAGTTTATCGCTGAAGTATAATTGGCAATTTGGCATGTTAATTCATACTCACTAAATTAAAATTTGGAGTTCTTGGATGTGATGATTGCTTAGTGAACATAATCATCATTGATAGTGACATAACCTGTTAATTTGTACTTGGGGCAAGTAATTTGTTAGGCATTAGGTCTCTGTCTGATATTTTATCTTTATTGACTCCCAATTTCATAACGTTCTTCAGGGTTTATTAACAGCAAGCCATTTACCCTAATATATATTGTTTTCTGCATAAATGTGTATTGCAGGTGCACATCTCTTTGGCAGGAGACAAGCACATGCGAGTGACGTGGGTCACTGATGATAAATCTGCTCCTTCAGTTGTTGAATATGGAACATCATCTGGGAAATACAGTTCTGTAGCTCAAGGAGAAAGCACGTCTTATACTTATATGCTCTATAGCTCAGGAAAGATACACCATACTGTCATTGGACCACTTGAACATGACACCATTTACTTCTACCAGTGTGGAGGCCAAGGTTCTGAGTTTCAGTTCAAGACCCCTCCAGCTCAATTTCCGATTACTTTTGCTGTGGCTGGAGATCTCGGACAAACTGGATGGACAAAGTCAACCCTAGACCACATTGACCAGTGCAAATATGATGTGCATCTGCTTCCTGGAGACCTTTCATATGCTGATTACATTCAATCTCGGTGGGATACATTTGGTGAGCTGGTGCAACCCCTTGCAAGTTCGAGGCCATGGATGGTAACCCAAGGGAACCATGAAAAGGAAAATATACCATTGTTAAAGGATGGGTTTCAATCCTATAATTCCAGGTGGAGAATGCCGTATGAAGAAAGTGGATCAAGTTCAAATCTTTACTATTCCTTCGAAGTTGCAGGTGTCCATGCTATCATGCTCGGTTCATATACTGATAATGATGAGTATTCAGATCAATACAGGTGGTTGAAGGTTAGTTAAATTTCTCTTCTCCTATTAGAAGGAATAGTTTTTTTCTGCTACATTAAATAATAAACAGTATATTAGTAATATTCATTCTTATTCTTTATCAGTAGCTTCTTGGATCTTGTAAAAGTTTACAGTATGTGCCATCTGTTGGATGTGTTTCTGTTATAGGTTTTGTATGTGTTTATGTGACATTTTCACATAGGTCCCACTATGCTGTGGGAGGCTAATAGTTTTGTCTGATCTTCTAGATAATGGGTGCACATGAGTCACATGACATGTCTTCCATATGTCTTCATGTATTTCCTCATTAGAAACTTGAAAATTTCAATGGTGTGTAGAAGGGATGGGCATTGGGCACCCATTAGGTGTCAGGGATGTGGTGGTGGTGGTGGTGGTGGTGGGTACTGTTGCCATCCCCCATGGGTAGTAATATATGTGTATATGCACAATAAGTAAATGACCCTATTCAAACAATCCATCACAAAATAAGTTGGTACAGAAGTTAGGGAGGGTCAGAAAATCTTTGGAGCCTCATCTGAGGAAGTAGAAACATATAAAAAGGAAATTTATTAACATGAATCTCGTTCAGGTGTTGTTCCCAGTGTAGCCTTTTGGTGCAGAAGGTTCAACCTTGATTTCATTGGTTAAGTAAGAATTGCCAACCTCAAGCACAAAGCAGGTGTTGAACAACGAGGGGTCCATATTTGAATATAGCAACGAGGCATGAGCTTCAATAATTCTTTCTGAAGGCATTGTGTTTTATTATAATCCAGTTTAGTTGTACTATTGGAGTCATCTTCTTTCGTCTTCTCTCTTGCATCTGGAGCTATTTTCTTTTTCTACTGCCTCTCTTGAGTCGATGTTTTAATAAAATGAGCACTCGTTCGGTGATTTGATGTCATTCTTGTGAAACAGGCTGATCTTTCAAAGGTTGACCGACAGAAGACACCTTGGCTGGTCGTTCTATTTCATGTTCCCTGGTACAACAGTAACAAGGCTCATCAAGGTGAAGGGGACAGCATGATGGCAGCAATGGAGCCATTGCTTTATGCTGCCTGTGCGGATATAGTGTTTGCTGGTCATGTTCATGCATATGAACGCACGGTATAGCTATTCTAATTTTGCATATATTTCTGTAGTATAAATTTAGAGCACTCAATTTAAAATCCATGATTTCCCATTTGACAGAAACGCGTGAACAATGGAAAATCAGATACATGTGGTGCTGTCCACATAACCATTGGTGATGGCGGAAACAGAGAAGGGTTGGCTCACAAGTATGTCT
The DNA here is from genome assembly GCA_018257905.1 of Gillenia trifoliata. NCBI lineage: Eukaryota > Viridiplantae > Streptophyta > Magnoliopsida > Rosales > Rosaceae > Gillenia > Gillenia trifoliata. The sequence goes on along the minus strand of CM031081.1, from coordinate 8,877,152 downwards.
CTGTGCTCAAAAGATTTTTAAATTTGCAATTTAGGAAAATAGAATGTTTGTCTAATTCTCACGTGCTTGGAAAAACAATCCTGAAATCGGTTTGCATGGGCATGAGTTCTGGACATTTGAGTTTTCAATTGTCGAGTCTCATCTGATTGCTTTTACTAGACGCATTCCATTCAAACATGGTGGGTGTTTTAACTGTTTAAGTGCGCCAACATGGCGGTGGGAAAAGAACGGAAGCTTTCACCCTTTCAATACGGAGTGGCGGTTTCCATTACCAAATTTTTGTAGTATTTAGAATACTGCAGCTTAAACAGTAGTGTAAAGCTGATTTATGTAATAAAATTTGATCCAATTTCTCACAAATTGACAGGTTTAAAAACCCATCACCTGAGTGGTCAGTTTTCCGGGAAGCAAGTTTTGGTCATGGTGAGCTGAATATAGTGAATTCGACCCATGCCTTTTGGACCTGGCATAGGAATGATGATGATGAGCCTGTTAGGTCCGATCAGGTCTGGATAACCTCGTTGGGTAGTTCGGGATGTGTTGCTGAGAAGACACATGAACTAAGGAAGAGACTTATGGAACCGTAGAACTTGTAATCGCATGAAGTTTATCAAATCAAGGGTTTTTATATTTAAGATGAACTTTGTGCTACTTGAGCTTTCTCTTCGGGTTGGCAGTTGTGCAAGCGCTTCTGTGTATTTGTCAAACTTTATGTATGTACCATATATATATATATATATATATATATATAGTAGATCTGTAGAACTTTCTCTTTCTTTTTGTAAAGTAACATATATATAGTAAGATTCTCCCTTTGTGTTGTTCTTGGTAGTATATAACTATATATTATGTATTTCTGGTTATACATTCAGAACTGAGGGTTCGTTTTCAATTTTTGTTTTCATTACTTTTTAAAACTAGAAACTGAAAGTTATCTTTTTGAGTTCTCAAATTTAGCTTGATTTTTGTTCTTAGTTTTCACATTTTTTTAAAACATTTCAATTAGTTTTCAAAAAAATGAAACTGAAAACTGAAATTGCTTCAAATGGTCCCTAATTATAATTGCCAATGATCGTTTTTTTTAAGCTCATTCAGCAAGTAACGCGAGCAACAAATGGGTCCCATCTTGATCAAGGGTTGTTCTATTTTAATAAATACTATCCACGGATCCATTTATAATCGGATCATCGAATCCGGCTCCTATTCGGATCATTGGGTTGAACTTGTAGATCCATCTTCTATAAGCATTGGAAATGGACCGGACCGGACCTTATCGGATCCAATTTAAGACCTAAAAAAAATTTAAAATATCACTAGGCAGTAGTAACTTCATTTTTATTATATTATTCTATTTTTAATTAGAAATTTTCATGTTGTATAAAAAGAAAATGGAGTATTTTGAATTCATAAAAAACTTATTTACTCACAAGCATAGTATTTTCAAAATAATATAAAAATTCAAATAACATGTCATATTAAATCGAATTGGATTATTATCGAACTTGATCAGCTTTGATTAGTTTTTGGATTCATTTATAATAGTATTATAGGATTCAGATCTTATTCAGATAATTGAATTGAAAATTTTGATTTATATCTTAATAATTATATCGGATTCGGATTGGATCTGAATTAAAATCTCATCTATTGACAGGTATATCCTAGCTAGACCGACAAAATAAATTCAGTATCTAGCTATCTTTATTATGTGGATATGATTCATAAATATAAGGTGAAATATATCTCAACGGTAGATACAATTTATAAATATAAGGTGAAATATATCTCAATAGTGGATACAATTAATCATGTAACTTCTATAATTTCACCGAAAAACCCATCCACGTTTCACTATAAATGAACTTGGATACTCTAAGTGGTCAACCATTAGAAACGAATGAGTTCATGGCAATGAGTAATCCAAAATGGGAGAGCATTGAGACCCCAACTAGATTTTCTTTTCATCCTTTGAAGTTTCTTCAACCTCATGAACCGGAGGTGGAGACCAAGGAAACTAGTGTTACTATGGCAATGCCGATGCTGGTGGAGAGGTGTGAAGAGAGCGGAGCGCTGAGATCGGGGTGGTGCGGAGGGTGTCCCTCGAATTGCAAGGAGGAGCAGACACTTGTATCCTACAAACCATGTGTTTATAAAAGGAGGAACTTTTGTGTCCGTCCGGAGGACCACGTCCTCCGTATTCCCACACAAAACCGAGCGGAAATTATATTTATTAAGAGGGTTAGTATTGGGAGAGTTCAAAATGTCTATAATTCGCCGCTCCCTGAGAGGGTATCCGCTGAAAAATGTGTAAAAAACAGCACCGGTCTTTTTCAGGTGCCATATTAGTGATAGGGTCCCATTCCTCAGCAAGAGCATTCAGGTTGCTCTGTAACGGAGCAACCCTTTCGTCACTGACATCATCGGCAGCCCCTGCAGGCCTAGACGCAAGTAGCACACCACGATCAGTTGAAAAATGAATACGAGAGTTAGCCAAGGAGATTTTAAGTCTATCTTAGTTGGATTAATTCTACGGTCTAATGGTATTCCTCTTCACTTGTAAATAGCGAGGTTTAATATCAATTTATTTCAGCCACCACTTTGTGTAAATATATCGTCGTATTTAAAAAAAAAAAGTTATTTAATCTGTATTTTCACCCTCAGCCAATATTAGTTGGTTTCTTTCTCTTCTAGAAGACTTTTAATCCTGTGTAGTTTGTGTTTAAATTTAAAAGTCCTTTGGTTCGGTGCCTCATGAATTTTCTTTGAATACAACAATATATTTATGCTAAGTGAGGAGATTGCGCTAAGCCAGATAATGAGCTAGCTATAATAACTGATTACAAACTCCTCATCTACGAGAGTTGAACCTAAAACACTTCCCACTTAGAAGAGGAATACCCGTAGTACTAAGTGGTTGTTGCCTCATAAAGTTAAATATTTGATCTTATAATATAAAGATCAAGGCGCAAAGTGGAACAAGGTCCTAGTTCATAGGGTATAGCTAAATTTATCCATAAAATTAACATGTCATGAAAGAATTAAATCCAAAGAACTAAAGTTGAGCCACGCTAAGTCAACCAAAAGCTTGAAGTAGGTCGAAAAAGCTAACCTTAGCCGAGCATGAGCTTGAAAAAAATCACTTGCGTTGAGCCTGTAGCTTGGCCTGGCTCATTTACACTAGTAGCAGATAGTAATTTTATGTTTCACTTTCTATGGTAAACCTAATCTCCCCAAATTACCCCAATTTCTTTATTGGTAGACTTATAACTTATACTTGAACCAAAAAATAAAAAATTGTATGATGTACACATGCAGCTATAGCTCAAAAAGCAAAGAGTTTACAGGGAGATTACAGTTGAAACTTGAAAGCTCAACACGAACAAAGCGACTGCCAAGATTTCATTTCAGTGGGTTGAGCCCTATTTTTCTTTCCCATGTTGGGGCAGCATAGACCGTGTGTACAAACAAACATCCTCGTGAGATCTGCTAGATATGAAATGGGTACGATCTATGTGATTTAACCAACTAAATATGGCTACTGGCAACACATGCAGAGAACACAAGATGGTATTGTTCCTACAACACATCTAAGAGCACAAGATCATCTTTAATATAGTTCCGCTTTCTCAGCCAGCTAGGTTTTCGAGAAGACTAATCAACCCATTGGCGACAAACGATCTGACCTGAAAAGGTGAGTACCAGACCACTGTGACTTGGATTAGCAGTCAGCAAGAGATGACTGATTAGCGGTCTGCAAAAGATGAATGATCTACCAATTCTACATTTGAGACGCTACACTACCAAAACTCTATCTATAAGACTTTACCTTCGCTTGTCGTGTATAAAAGAAATTATTTGAGTTCCAACTACTACTACTACTACTACTGTGTCCACAACCATTTCTCCTGCTAACTACATTTTCCATCTATTTTTCACATTGTTGCCTATTCTTTGAGACCACCTGAAATTTGTTGCAACTCCTTATAATTGACCCCTAGCAAGATGAATAAACGCTTGACCCCTTTATTGATTTTCATGTAATTCTTTTATACCAAATTTCAAATTTCGAATTTACAAATTATTGACAGTTGGATCTCGGATGATACTAAACCAATTGTTGGATATTTCTATACAACGTGATTAGTTGTGTTGAAAAGCCATTGTACACTAGGCCCCAGTATAGAGTTCCGAATAGAGCATTGGTATTTGTATTGGAGATTTTTTAGAATCGAGTACCAAACCTGACCGCGCTTAAGCATCTGTGGACTTTTCACTTCTATCTATGCACTCTGAGTCTTGCTCTTGATCTCTCTTCCCCCTCCAGAGTATAATCTGCTCATCCTTGAACAGAATAGGGATGCAAGGTACTAGATCCTGAAAATATATAAAGCACAAAAAAAAGACATATTTAAGGATGGAGTAGAAACCCACAACACCAAACTATCTAACTTAACCAATAGAAACCGTACCCTCAATTTCACACCTATCCTTTTGCAATCACTGGTACCAACATGGGTGCAGTCTAGTCTCACTACCTCTTCAGTATTGAAAGCCTCCCTAACTCTATCCACAACATTCACATACACACCATTTCTAGCTGCAGACAAAAAAATTGGGGCTAAGAGAAAAGAACCTTGAAATTTTGCATATCCAATTTGCTATTATAAACAACAGACGAAAGCAGAGAATCATCTGAACCATCCAAAAATCAAATTCACTAGCTCAGTTCCTTTATTTTAAGACAAGAGATACTTACTAAGTTTCATTAGAGGTAGAGAGTTTAGTCCTTTGTTTCTTAACTCCTTCGTTTCTTCAAATGTCAAGCCGTCAGCAACATTCTTCACAAGCTTTGGATATATCGGAGGATACGGCTTCCAGAGCATTACAGGTATTACCGGTCGATTCTTTGGATCATAGTTTCGTCCCCGGTATAAAATGAGGACATTAATATGCCGGTAAATAATCTTCCCACCACACTTGTCCTGCACATACACTACTATCCCCATCAGCTAATAATCTCCGAACACCGAAATTCAACCTATTATGGATATATGGAGAGCCTGAGTTAAGTTCAAACCTCAAGGTGGAAGCAAACATTGTCCATGTCAAGAGTTGGCACCCCTAAACTCTTGATCCTCACCGCTTCGGCTCGCTTCCAATGGTTGTGGATATCATCTAACATGTTATGTGTAACTCCTCCCTTTCCTGAACCAAAAATTTCTCATCCAATTCAATGACTACAAAGCTTAAAACATATATAAGCAGTTACAGATAATACAATGCAATGCACGGTTAATCTCAAAATCCTAAACCCTAAACCCCAAATTCCTTACCCATATTGATTTGCCGGGCGCAATCGCTATGACGGTAGCGTTCCACCAGCTCCGCCACTTCCTCCTCCGTCAGCGGGTCTCCCAGAACCCGTCTTCTCTCCTCCGCGACCCGGTCCAAGTCCACTTCTTGTTGGGTCGGGGCAACAGTACCGGTCCATTTCCGATCAAGCCGACCGGGCCCGAAAGGAGAGAACTTGGGCGACTCTCGGTACGCAATAGGTTCGACAGCTGGGTCGGTCTCAGAATACGAGTAGCTGAAGTCGAAGGGCAGGTCCGATTTGAGAGGCCGAGTCGGGTCGTTCTTCGGGTCTGGAGCTTTATCCTGGGTCTTCTTGTTTTTGGGCTTTGGGGGTTTGGAAACAGGAGAGAACGGAGGGTCGTAATCGTATGGTTCTTCGGAGATGGATTGGGTGAGAAGGCGGGAGAGGGAGATAAATGGTTTGGTTGGGTCTAGGGTTAGGGTTAGGGTTTTGTGAGGTGAGTGACGCCGTGAGAGTAGCTTCAGCATTGCAGCAGAGTTCAGTTTGGTTTAGTTGCCAACAGATTGACGGGACTGGCTACAGTGCTCGCAAGATTGACTTGGGACTGAGAGAGTGTTGAAGGTATGGGCAGAACTGTCATTTACCGTTGCAAATGAAGGGATAGTATTGTAATTTCATTGACCACGGCCAAAAGAAACGCATGTCGTTTATATAATACCATCGAAATTAGTCCAACTATGTCACAGACGTCCATTCTAATGTTGATACATCTTTGTCGTCAAGAAAAAAGTATCAGCATGTTGTCAAATATGTCGTTTCATATGATAATATCGTAATTAGTTCGGCTATGGAACAAACGTCCGTTATAATGTTGATATATCCTTGTCATCAACCCAAACGTATCAACATGTTATACATGGTCGAGATACAACCTTTTGGGATTTTGGCTGAACCTTGATAAACCCAGCATAAATAATAGAAAATAGTAGGCAAAATTCATGGTTGTTTTCATTGATATCCATGAAGCATGGCTTTTACACAAACAGGTTCCTTAAAACACAAACCCAGCAACTCCAATACAAGACTCAAGTAGAAGACTCACCCCGGCGAGACATTGCTTAATCTCTCTTCTTTACATCGTATCTGGTCCTCGACCATAGACTCGAAAACATCCAAGAGGTTGTCCAGCCCCTCGGGACTGTCCCCTACTGCCTTGAGTGCATACACAATGCTCTCAATGGTGGACAAAAACCCCGGCTTCGGCTGCAGCCTCACTTCACTGTACAAGCTCATCTTGTCCAAATTCAACTTCAAGTGTGGCAAGAGTTTCAACCAGGGGTTTTCCCCATACATTCTCTTTGCCTTTGCCCATGTTCCATCCAAAACAATCAGATTCTTCACCTTAATATCTATCGCCTCAAGGTCGCCGGCACTGACAGCTTCTTCAGATGGAAATAAGAGTATAGATCCAGGAGGAACCTCTACCTCAAACTCCACACATTCATCCAACTCCACACTTCCCTTCAACAGCTTTTGCAACTTTTGCACAACGAACCCCTCCTCCGCCAGAGCATCACGCGCATCTGCAATGTCTAAAATCTTATCAAATTTCAGATTCTTGCAATGTGGCGTCCAAATGTGTGAAAGAGAGCTAATGACACCATGCTTGCCAATGGTAGCAGTTATAACAGGTTCACCATTACCCTTTTCGACACCTTCACCCGAGCAAAAACCTACATCAGAAACCCCAGATACTGCATCAAATGCAGTAGCAGCTGAACCCTCATCGACATTGTGCTGCCCATCTAAGTGTCTACCATTACTGAATTCTTCACTACCGAATTCATGTTCTTTCTCTACAAAATTTACATCACCTAATCGGTTTCGAGAACTACTCATATCACCTAAATCACTACCAAAATTGCATTTCTCACTATCAATCAAACTACTTTTCTTCTTCTCTTCTGCCAAATTTGCAGATAACCCAAATCCCAACTTACCCACATTTTCATCCCCTGAGTTGACCCCATCACAATACTCAAAATCCAGCTTCTGGGTCTCTCTACTTCCCACAACCTGATCAAACCCTAAACTTTTCAAACCATTTCGGTCCGAACCCATTTGAGAAACAGGGTCCGGCGACCGGATAACGAACCGGGCTTCAGAATTCACATCAGAAACAGTTGTTACACTGATATTTTTTAGGCCTAATCTGGCAATCCTAGCGGAATTAAGTGGGTGGTTCTTTTCTAAGCTGTGTTGAAGAATGGTCACACTTACAGAGTTATGGAGCCCCGGGTTCTGAATCCGAGTGCAGAGGCAGAGCCGGACCGGTTTGGAGCACGATGGGCAAATGGGTCGTTTGGAAGCGGCCTGAGTAGTCACCATTTTTAGGGTTTTTTGAGGGAGAAAGGAAGGGTTTTCGAGAAGTGAGCAGAAATTGTTGTTTCGGGTCCGCGAACCGAACCAGTATCTTTGGGTTCGAGCAGCCATAGTAAAAAGAAAAGAAAGTCCGTCAGTGATAAGACGACGGGTAGCTTAATGTTTTACAAAACGACGCCTCGTTTAACATATGATCATGTAAAGGGTTTTTAGCAAAAATACTCGCTATTTGCCTTATTTAATTAAAAATACTCACAATTTCAAACTTAACCAAACACACTCACTTTGGCATGTCATTTTACGAATTTGCCCTTCAAGGAATTTATTATCCCTTTGATGTTTTATTGAAACAGTTCACGCCGACAACCCTCTATCTGGCTACCCTCTCGTTAACGCTCTCCTCTAACTTAATCCATATGTTGTGTTATTAGAACTTGTTTATTGCTATAGTGTTTAGTATTACTTGGGTAGAAAAATTGAATCAAGATGATATGAAACATGCTCCAGCTACACTCATCGAATGGAGAAAGGTGGGAACTAGGAAGCATGGCACCTCTTGCAAGGGATCAACCATGTCATATATCTGATGACGGCATACACATATGCATATTCCAACAAAAATTTAAAAAACAAATAAAAATTAATTTCACCTCCCTTCAAACCAGAATGGTACAATGAACTTCTGAAAATTTCTGCTAAATCCTCCCAAACTAGACCCTCCTAACCCCACCCACCCACGACATAAAATTAATTAGGGGAAATACTTTGCGAATTTTCTCGTTCCAAAGTATAGAATGAAAAAATCCAATACTATACTAGGGATTTGAAAATCAAAGAGACAACCAATAATTGATACTTTTCCGATCTAAAATGGAACGACGACGTTGGTAAGGAAGAGTGTCGCCTTCAAAAAGAAGAGGAGAGAGAGAAAAATTGCGTTTCAATTTGACCGAGAAGAAGGCGCCGAGGCCAGAGATGGTGAGGTGAGAGAGATGGCGTTGAAGCAATAAAAGACGAGGCGAGAGAGATGCGGGGGTGAACCTTCAGTTTTAGGCTTCAACAACAGCAAGGGCAAATTTGTAAAATGACATGTCAAAGTGAGTGTTTTTTATTAAGTTTGAAATTGTGAGTATTTTTTATTAAATAGGACAAATAGTGAGTATTTTTGCTAAAAACCCTTATATAAAGTCATTAATTAATGTCTAGGATTAGATGGGATTGGGATGGAGCTCCATATTATTACAAAAGCTTTGTTTTGTCTTTAAGACCTCGTTTGGCAGCTCGAACTAGATTGACTATTTCAGTCGGATAGGATAATCTATCATCGGACAGTACTGACTGAATTAGTCGGGTGTTTGGTGTGAAGAACACAATTTGTTCTTCATACAAACTCACTCAAATCCTCATCAAATGCAAGAACTACGAAAAGTTTGATCTTCGTAGGAGACGAAGTACATAGGTAACCTTCAATTTGATTCAAGGTGCAACCACAACTCCTCCAAGCAAAGGTGTTCATCCAAGATGAGATTGAAGGCCCTCTTGGGTATTTAGCCTTTGCTCATGCAAAATAGATTTTACAAAGGTATAGGATGCTACAACTTACTAATGTGATTTTGAGTTATGTCTTGGTTCACAACATTTAGGCTTCAAAAGTCATGAGCAAAGTTTTATTTTTGAGTACTAATATGCTAGCTAAGAGCCTTTAATTTGTTAATAGCATGCTTAAGTGTTGCTCAAATGAACTTGTAATTCAAATATTTTCCTTCAAGCTAGACCAAGAGAGTAAGAGGGACGGACCCGACTAATTATACGGAGGTTTTTGGGCGTATAATTAGTCGAGTGTGAGGGGTACTAAATGGTGGGCCTGGTTTAAATAGTTGGGCGACTATTTTAGTACGAAGCGCACTAAACACCCGAGACCGGATTATTAGTACTATCCGGTGCGCTATACGACGTACCAAACGAGACCTAATATTAGATTGAAATAGATAACTCGAGAATTGTGCATGAAAAATTGTGTTTAACTTCAAAACAAAAATTTACTCAATAAAGAAATTAATCCATTTAAATTTTTTCAAAATAGAAGTATAAGAATGGTTTGTTTTTTCCATACCTAATTCCCTCGAAATAAAAAATCATTTCTGTCAACATTTTATATATCTTGAATACAGTGAATTATCTATTCCAATTAAATCATAGAAAACAATAAGGTCATATTGTCATAATAAAGCTAGCTCACAGAAGAGCTGGCCACAACAAGTTATGAAACCTTGAAAGGAAAGTTGAGCTACTCACTCTAAAGTATCAGTCATTAGAACAAATTAGTCCACGTGTAAAATTTAAGGACCACACGTGATATATTGAATGTTAAAAATCTTATAAAAATTCCTAAGTGTTGTGAAATATGCTGTGAATGCCACACATATAGATGCATGAAGAAGCAAAGAAGCATGCAGAATGAAAGTCAAAAGCTACATGGCCTAAATAGTGTTAGTTTGATTTTTACTGTTATGGTATGTAAATTTTCCATAAGCATTAAAGGAAACGTCGGATGAAAACCTTTATATAAAGAAGTATATCCGTTTCATTGTGATATAGAAAAAAGGATAAGAAAGCAAAGTGTAATAATACTGCTTTCTCTCATTTTCTCATCTTCTATGTCCATTTTACTAGACTAACACTAGTAAAAAAAAATAAACATAGTGATACATTACGCTCGTTCCACTTCAATCTCTAGCAATGGTTCTCTCTCCTTTGCCTATTTATAACACATTATCAGCACGACGCCTTAACCCCAACCAGTTTTCATTTTTCCTCCGCTGCTAAAATGTTTCACTTCCTCCTCTTCCTCACCTATTTTGTGATCCATTGCCACCACAATGAAGAACTGTTACCACCAATCCTTCTTGTAGTCCTCATGTTAACAACCACTAATATTTTTGATTTCTTATTTCGTGTAGCTCCTTACTACTAACCCAATATTTATTTATGTTAATTTAATGCTACTACCTTGAGTGGTGGGGTGTAATCGCCCATCCTACTTTACATTTTTGCTGAGAGTGGTATGGTACAATCACCCTCCTCGTTAATTTTTTTTCTTTTCGTAGTAATACTCGATACTGATGGCAGTGCATGTGTAGTGAGTATTACTAACTACCTAAAATTTTTAATTAATGTCCTAATTAAGTTAACCTCGAGCCTAAAGTTTTAAGTGCTTATCATTTTGGCCTAAAGTTCAAAAATGAAAATTTTCAGAACCAAAAGTTCTAACATTTTATTCCTCCAGAATCTATATTATTGCAAGTTCTTACACATCTCATTTTTCTTTCAGAAAAAGAAAATGACAAACTTGGCAAAGCTTGATTTTGTCCCCTTGATATCACTAGAAAGAACCACCTTACCTAGGTTGTAGATGCCAAATTCCATCTTGAGGCATACAATCTTGGGGACACCATTAAGGAAGGAAACACTGCTTCCTCCCAAGATTGGTCGAAAGCCATGATCTTCATTGCTCGCCATATCTATGAAGGATTGAAGAGTGAATACCTGACAGTTGAAGACCCACTGGCCCTTTGTAATGCCTTGAGAGATAGATATAATCACCAGAAGATGGTGATTCTCCCAAGAGCTCGTTATGAATGAACACACCTGTGAATCCAGAATTTTAAGTCAGTCACAAAGTATAATTCTATAATGTTTAGAATTAGCTCCTAAATGAAAATTTGTGGGGAGAATGTCACTGAAGCAGACATTCTAGAAAAAACATTTAGTATTTTCCATGCCTCTAATTTGCTCCTGCAACAGCAATATAGAGAACATGACTTTACAGAGTACAATCAGCTGATATCAATACTCCTTGTGGCTAAGCAGAACAATGAGCTCTTGATGAAAAATCACCAGTCCCGACCAACTGGATTGGCACCATTCCCAGAAGTGAAAGTTGTTTCCCTTGAAGCAAACACCACCTCCTCTCGTGGTAGTAACTACAGACGAGGACATGGCCACAAGCAAGGTCGATGGAATGGAAAGGGTAAGAACCATGGTGTTCATAATTACAACCAAGGTCCAAGGAATAATCCAAACCCAAACTTTTAAAAATGTAACTGCTATAAGGGGAAAGCTTATATGAATAATGCCCCCAGAAATCCTGAAGGAGTCTGCCATAGGTGTGGTGGCAATAGACACGTACATGTCGTACCCCAAAGCATCTTGTGGATCTTTATCGGGCCTCACACAAAGGAAGAATATCGAAACTAATTTCATTGAGCAGGCTGATTCGATGAATATACTTGATCCAATGTTCGACATATCAGGTCAATTAGACACAACCCATATGGATGTTTTTGACTTCATTGTGAAAAAGAAGAATGAGATTTATGGGTCCGATTGAATCAATTTGATTTTTAATGTACTCTTGTTTTTCATCATCTAACTTGTTGTTTAAAACTTGTAATTTCAATTCAATAAAAGTGGCATTGCAATTTCCTTTTTATAAATAAATCGTTTTAACTATGATTGTCTTACTCATCAGAAAGCATGGATAAAAATTCTGGTTGTTCTGAAAGCATGAACAATGGCAAAGATATTTGTCTCGCAGACTGCGGAACCACGCATACGATACTTTGAGATCGAAAATATTTCTCAAATGTGATGCTTACAAGAGCAAGAGTAACAACATTAGCTAGCCAATCAGACATAATTAAAGGCTCAGGGATTATGTTACCAAATCGAACAATATTATCCATACAAAAGGTATTATATGCTACTTGCTCTATAAGAAATTTGTTGAGTTTTAAAGATATACATTTGAATGGATACCACGTTGAAACAAAAGTTAAAGAAAATGTGGAATATCTTTGCATTACCTTCTATGATACCCATAAGCGTATATTGGAGACGTTGCGTGGTATATTGAGTGGATTGTATTATACATACATAAAGACAATTGAGGCACATAGTGTCATGAACTAGAAGTTCATTGATATAAAAATTTACATACTTTAGCATGACCGTCTGGGTCATCCAAGATCCACCATAATGTGTAGGATCATTACCAACTCTAATAGGCATTCATTAGTAAGCAGACATATTGTTATATCGAATGATAACCCTTGCAAGACTTGTTCTCAAGGGAAGTTGGTAATTATACCATCTTAGTCTAAGATTGATGCAGAATCTCCATCATTTTTGCAAAGAATTCAAGGGGATATTTGTGGGCCTATTCAACCACCTTGTGGACCATTTCGATATTTCATGGTTTTGGTTTTGGTTGATGCATCTACACAATGATCACATGTTTGCCTCTTGTCTACTCGAAATGTAGCTTTTGCAAGACTTCTTGCTTAGATAATTAAATTACAAGCACAGTTCCTAGATCATCCTATTAAGTCGATTCAACTTGATAATGCTGGTGAATTTACATGTCAAACTTTTGATGATTATTACATGATACTGGGCATTGATGTTGAACACCTTGTTCCTCATGTCCATACTCAAAATGGTTTAGTATAAGCGTTTATCAAGCGGTTTCAATTAACTGCTCACGCTCTGCTCATGAAAACGAAATTGCCAATTTATACATGGGGACATGCCATTCTACATGTTGCATCATTAGTTCGATTGAGACATGTTGCCAACCATCAATACTCCTCAATACAACTCGTGTTTGGGTATCAACCAAACATTTCACGTTTACGAGTTTTTGGTTGTGCTGTCTATGTGCCTATCGCACCACCACAACGTACTAAAATGGGACCTCAACGCAGACTAGGAATTTATGTGGGTTTTGATTCACCATCCATTTGGAACCCTTGACAGGTGATATTTTTACCGCTCGGTTTGCGGATTGTCACTTTGATGAGACAACTTTCCCACTATTAGGGGGAAAGATGACTGTTCCAGAAAAACGGTGAGAATTGACATGGGCTGTACCCACCTTGTCTCATTTTGATCCACGAAGTACTCAATGTGGAAATGAAGTGAGAAAAATCGTTCACCTTCAAAGTATTGCCAATCAAATGCCAAATGCATTTAATGATGCAACAAAAGTGACAAAATCACACATACCAGCTGCAAATGCACTAGTAAGAATTGATGTCCCTATTGGGCAGAATAATGTGGGTGCAAATGATTCATTTGCTACATGCCTGAAGTGTGGTAGGCCCCTAAGCTTAACAGATTCAGCCCATCGAAGGAGAAAGTTGAAAACACATCTAAATCCAAATGAAATCATTCATGAAAAGGAAATGAATGACGAATCTACAGTTCATGATTTTGTACTTCCAGAAAAAGAAAATGTCCTTGATGCGACACATGTCCCTGAAGAGGAAAAAGTACATGAAAGTAAAGAAATATTTGTAAATTATGCATATACTAATGAATTTTGGGATCAAAATGAAATGATCATTGACGATATATTCTCATTCGCAATAGCCACTGAAATCATATTAAGTGATGATATTAAGCCTCACTCTATTGATGAATGCAAACAGAGACATGATTGGCCTAAGTGAAAAGATGCAATCCAGGCATAATTAAATTCCTTGAAAAAACGAAGTGTTTTTGGACCAGTAGCCCAAACACCGTCTGAAGTGAACCCCGTAAATTACAAATGGATTTTCACAAGAAAGCACAATAAGAAAAACAAGATTGCATGGTATAAAGCACTACTCGTTGTGCAAGGTTTTTCACAAAGGCTTGGAATTGATTTTGATGAAACATACTCCTCTATAATAGATGCAATTACGTTCTGTTACCTGATAAGTTTGATGGTTTTAGAAAAACTTGATATGCGACTTATGGATGTCATCACAACATATCTATATGGAGAATTAGATATTGACATCTATATGAAAGTCCTAGAAGGATTTAATTAGCCTGAAACAACTAACAAACCAAGAGATAAGTTTTCAATCAAATTAAGGCGATCGTTGTATGGACTAAAACAATCTGGATGAATGTGGTATAATCGTCTCAGTAAGTATTTAATTAAGGAAGGATATACCAATAATGTCATTTGCTCGTATGTGTTTATTAAGAAATCAAACTCTGGATTTGTTATAGTGGCAGAATATGTCGATGACATAAGCTTAGTTGGAACTCCTGAAGATATCAACAAAACTGCTGAATATCTGAAAAGCGAACTTGAAAAGAAAGACTTTGAGAAAACAAAATATTGCCTCGGCCTGCAAATCGAGCATTGTGCTAGTGGAATTTTGGTTCATCAATCAGCTTACATTGAAAAGGTCTTAAAGCGATTTGGCATGGATAAAGCTTATCCACTTAGCACGCCAATGGTCGTTCGGTCTCTTGACATTAAGAAAGATCTATTTCATCCAAAAGAAGATGATGAGATGATTCTTGGTCCAAAAGTATCATATCTGAGTGCAATAGGTGCTTTATTGTATTTAGCACAATGTACTAAACCAGATATAGCTTTTTCACTCAACTTGTTAGCAAGATATAGTTCTGCTCCAATAATTAGACATTGGAAGGGAATCAAAGATGTTTGATGATATCTTCGTGGGACAACATACATGGGCCTATTCTATTATGAGAAATCCCAGAATCTTGTTAGATATGCAGATGCTGGTTTTCTCTCTTATCTACGTCAAGCACGCTCAGAAACTGGGTGTTCACTTATGGAAATACGGCATTCTCATGGCGCTCAACGAAGTAAACATTGATTGCTACATCTTCCAATCACTCAGAAATACTTGCTCTCCATGAAGCTAGTTGGGAATGTTTTTGGTTGAGATCAATGATCCATCACATCCAAGACTCATGTGGTATATCTTCAAAAACAAACATTCTAACTATCATTCATGAAGATAATGCAGCTTGTATTGCTCAAATGAAGGAACGATTCATCAAAGGCGATAAGACTAAACACATATCTCCAAAGTTTTTCAGTGCACATGAGCTTCAGAAAGCTAACCCTTTATTTAGAAAACAAATTCGTTCCAACGATAATCTGGCAGACCTAGTCACCATATCTCTACTAAAGTGTACATTCCAGAGGCTGGTGCATGGTATCAGATTACGCCAACTTAGTAATCAGTCAGATTGAAAAATGCGAAATCAGAGGGAGATACTTGTCAGGGGAGCATCCAGGACACATGTGACACATCCCGGCCTGGATATCCACGTGTCAATATCAAATCGAGATATGTTGGCCGACATCCCAAAAGGGATGACGAAAGCCAAAGTGTAAGTGTTGTGTAAAAGTGCAAATAAATTAAAACTAAAGTCTATTTTGAAACTTATTTCAAAATAGCGTGCTAAGTGTAGGGCCCAATAAACAATAATCAGTCTCAGAGCACAGTTAAGCAAAGGATAGACAGAATACAACTATTAGGAACATACTTCCGTACAATAGCTGTAGAAGGTGTCAGAACCACTAGTGATAACTTCACTTGCCATCGGATCAACCCTCTAAAACCTGGAAGGGGCGCAAAACAGAAAATGTGAGTGGGCAAAAAATAAACATTTAGAAACCTTTGTTTTTCTGAACATAATAACCCGTCTTTTGAAATTCAAGTATACCTTCCCAAAATCATACTACGTATAGTATGAAAATTGTCAAAATACAGTTAAACACATTTACTTCAACATAATATGATACTCATCAACAAAACAATATAAAGGCATCCATGCCAAAAGTATGAGTAAATACCAATATCTCAACATAACGTATGCTCAACAACATATATAATATGCTCATCGACATATGCAGACACACAAGCCCATGTAGAAAGTAGCTACATGGAACAGGCTGGGTGTAATAAATATATATGCTCAGTACTACGATCATGTGAAGATGGCGCTAAGCGCATCACATACGAGTCCTAGCTACCTAATGCAGACTAGTACAGGCTGGCACCTACAATGGATCCAAAGTGAGCATACGGTGCGGTGTGAACATACACGTGAAGGCTGGTCCTGGCCCGAACGAGTACTAGACACCGGTGAATGCATGTATGATGAGCTGATAAAAATATACATAAACATGCCATTCCAGTTTCACAATTCTCAACATAATAATATTTCTTTATACTTAAATCATAAGTAAAATCATGGCATGATGGAGAAAATCAATTATAAAAACATAGTGGGAAAAACATATAATAATATCCTTTAATCAAAACAAAGCCCACTCACAGATACATAGTCGGGTCGCAGTCGCCTCGCCTTGTCTGACCCCTGTACTCCTCGTGGTAAGCCTCACCTATATGAGGTATCATTATGGTAATGATTAAACTCATAAAGGTTACTAATTTAATTAATTAATAACACCTATTCTTGTTTCGCTCAAATCAGAAGTCTGAAACACTCCGAAAAATACCATACATACTGCCCAGAGGTAGTACGTGTCGTCACGAGTCGCCTGGAAGTGACGGAAGTTGAAAAAGTGGCTCCACGCCCCCCCACGCGCGGTTCCACGCGCAGGCTTGCCTCGGCTCACGGGCGGCTCGCGCAAGGTCAACCCTAGCCGGTCAAACTAATGGCGTCAACTGAAGCCGTTAGATCTAACGGAATATTCCAGCATCTCCGTTAGATCTAACGGAATATTCCTAACGGCATCAGAAGGAATATTCCCAGAATATTCTCCGGTCTGGACCATTGCTGACGTCAGCGATGACGTCATTACTGACGTCACCGGCCGGTCTAACCGGTCACTGCTGCAAATTTTTCCGGCGACTAGCGCCGCCGACCAAAACTCGTCGGAAATTGGGAAAATCTTCTAAACTTCCTAGCTTCTTCAATTTTCAACCATTTTACACGATCCACATACCAAAATGAAGCTAGAGAGAAGGATAACACGATTTTACCTATTTGGAGTCCAAAAATTGGTTGGAAATGGCCGGAGATTGGCCGGAAAGCCACGGTATACAACCTGAGGTCCGATCTCCTTCAAAACTCAACCAAATAGCACGAATTTAGTATGGAAATTCATCTACTCAACGAAAGGAAGCTAATGGTGGTGGTTAGGAATCTCACCTTGGTCGGGATTTTCAAGAAACTAGCCGGAAAGGTCCGGTTCTTCCATGTCCGATTCCCGTCAAACCGTGGGGAGTTTGGGCAATCAGCTTGCACCATTGAACTCGGTGAGTTACAACGAACAAGATAGTGGTAATGGTTTGTCTCGGTTCAACAGATTTTGTGTGGCCACTGTGTGCACAGTGAAAGTTTGAACGGGGAGGAAGAAAGAGATGGCATAAAAGAAAAGTAAGGGGAAAAATCTGGGGTGGAAAGAAAATGGAAGGGATTTTCCCAACTAAGCCGGGTAACTGGATACCCGCACTACCATATTTCCATAACAGAAAACAAATATTCAAACGTACGTAACGTTTCCGTTACATGTCGGAATTACGTCTCGTTCGCGCTCCCGCGTTCGTAATGACGAATGCTACAAGAATACGGTAAGTGAGAAGTCAAAATCTAAAAAGAACTCAAACGTCCACGTAGCCCAATTAAGGGTACTTTCGTCAATTTACAACTTCGGGAAAATAAAATACAATTTAAGTAGGGACGGGTTGTCACACATGCGTGTTGTACTCTTTTTCCTTCGACTAAAATTTTTCCCACTGGTTTTTCCCTAGCAAGGTTTTAACGAGACAACTAAAGCGCACTCAACAATATATCAATGATCCAAGCAAAGTTGTACTCTTTTCCCTTCGACTAGGATTTTTCCCACTGAGTTTTTCCTAACAATGTTTTAACGAGGCAACTGAGTATTGATATGTGGGCATCCAAGGGGGAGTGTTGTGAAATATGGTGTGAATGCCACACATATAGATGCATGAAGAAGCAAAGAAGCATGCGGAATGAAAGTAAAAAACTACATGGCCTAAATAGTATTAGTTTGATTTTTACTGTTACGGTATGTAAATTTTCCATAAGCATTAAAAGAAATGTCGGATGAAAACCTCTATATAAGAGGTATATATGTGTCATTGTGATATAGAAAAAAGGATAAGAAAGTAGAGTGTAATAATACTACTTTCTCTCAGTTTCTCATCTTCTACGTCCATTTCACTAGACTGACATCAGTAAAAAAAATAAACAGAGTAATACATTACTCCCGTTCCACTTTAATCTCTAACAAAAATTCTGTCTCCTTTGGCTATTTATAACAAGATAAATCACTCTCCCCTTTTATCAATTTCCTTTTCAGATGTAACATAAATTTCCTTTTTATCACAAATAAGTGTCCTCCATGTCACCAAACATACTTGTCGATGGCCTTATCTTGAAACGATCAAACTCAGTAGTTGAAAAATAAAAAAACTCAGGAGTTGGTGTGATTGGCCAGGTGAGCTTTTTGACCAACAACTAACTCCACGCGCCAATTGGATAGCTCTCTGGCATTTCAGGCACAAAAGTGTGTAACGATAAACACAAAAGTCTTTGGCCTTAAAAATTATGTTTCTTTGATTTGTGAGGGATAAAACTAGTGTGATTTTTCCCGAGAATCTGAGAGTTTTCCCGGAAACCCAGTTGGAGAAAATGCACGATTTCTGCCTCACGATCCCCTACGGGCTGGTGCTGATCGGCGGAGGAGTTTTTGGGTATTTCAAGAAGGGGAGCACGGCTTCTTTGGCTGGAGGCGCGGGCATCGGATTGCTCCTCACTCTTGCTGGATATATCAGTCTCAAAGCCTTCGAGAAGACGAAGAACTCGTATCCTGCTTTGATTCTCGAAACAGGTAGGTTTCTTATTTGGTTTTTGGATTGTTGGTGGGTCTGGATCCCAGATTTGAAATGATACTTTACTGAGATCATATGAAGCTAAAAGGGGAAATAAATAAATGAATAAAAAACCAAATCGTAATCTGGATCTCTGTTTCTTAAGATAATGTTTGAAAAAACATTATGGGATCACAAATTAGGCAACTTTTTGAAGTTTCATTAAGTTGATAGCATTAACTTTGCCGATAATTATGTTGGAAATATGACTTTTGTTTTGTTTTGTTGAGGTTGTTATTTTGTTCCCTCTAGTGATCTGGAAGCTTCGTCCTTGTTTCCTGTTAAAACTGTTTCTACGTTTATAGTTCAAACTTCGGTTTTTGTATGTCGTTATAGAGAAGAACTTACATGCAACTCGAGGGCGAAGGTGGTGGTATTCCAAATCAATCACGCAATGCCGTGTAAGCAAGTTAAAAACACGCTGGTGCGTGATAGGCTTGGATATCGCCACCATAGCGTCCCATTGTGTTTAACAGAGATGGCAGTTTTTGCATAGAGTAATGCTAGAGACGCCAAAGTAAATCCCAAAGTTTTGGTTCACCACTGATGTCGAAGTACTTCATTTTCTAAGCAAGGTTTATTTATGTCATAGAACTAAGGAGGTATGCATTAGTCAATGCAATATGATTTGACCTTGGTAGGGCAATTTGAAAGAAGTGGTTTTAGGTGTAATGTGTTCAGTGATTGCCTATAAAAATTTCAAGAATTGTAAGAATTGAAGAGATTGAGAAAAATCGATTTTTATAAGGTCACATTCTTTGTTTCCTCGTACTTTTTCTGTTTTCATGTTCTGCTCTTGTTACATTGATGCTCAATCTCTCGAAACTGATTGGTCTACCTTGTAACAGTTTGTGCTGCCCTACTTACATGGGTCATGGGACAGCGTTATGTGCAAACTTCTAAGATCATGCCAGCTGGTGTTGTTGCTGGCATCAGGTGAGTTCAGATTAAATCTTCCTTTTCATGTGTTCTCGTTCTTCAGTTTGCTGGATATTTATCTCGCAATTATTTACTACTGCGCAGGATTGTTTCCAAATTTTGAGTGCCATCAGTCTGTTAGTTATGCATCCGGTTTGGATTTTTATTGTTGCATATGACTTCGTTCCTACATTGCATTCCCTGTATTTTATTTCCAACAAGTAAATTCCATTTCGGATGCTTGAATATCTTCTTTCCCTTCCTAGCTGGCATTGTCATAGAGTTAACGACCAAATGCAACCTTTACTATTTATTGGTATGAGTCAGTTTGTGCACCGGAGGCATGTGGAACTTGTGTCAATGTGGTCAGTAGTTTAGGGATACCAGGTTCATAATCCCAGAGACATTTAAATGTAGAAAGTGGCTCTGTCGAAGATTAGCAGATGTTATATACGGTTGTCTCTTGAGAATGGCCTATTTATAGCCCTTTTTATCGGCATGACTTTTTTGCAGAACTTGGGTGAGTTGAATGTTCATACAAATTCAAAATACACACACTTGGATATCATATTTTCTGGACAATCTAGAATCATGTGTCTACACTAACTGAACGAGTGAGGCCCTCTTGAATGATAGAACAAGGTTCTCTTGAAACCTTTTTCAGAAATTTAGTTGAACAGAGTTTCAGATCCCATATATGTTGTAGCACCGTACAATCAATCCCTTTGGGAAAGCATAGTTGCATGATTTCTCTTTGATTTACCTTTTTTTCCGTTTTCCTGTGTTTACTACTATCTACGGTGGTCTCTACATAATAGGGAGGGTAAAAGAGGTTGGGATATATAGGAAATGGGAGAGTAATGAGAGTTGGAGTGGAATGCGGTGGGCATAAGGGAGGGAATCCGGTGTGCCTCTATCAGATTATAAAGTCATATTTGGTTATCATTTTGTAGTAATCGCATACCGTTTCTGTTAGTGCATGAATCCTTATTGTAGAGTACAATTTTAACTATGATTAAAACCTTTCAACTAGAACTCTTAACAGGTTTACATTACTTATAGATCTGCCTTCATGATATGACGTTATATTCCAAGTTTCTGAAGCTAAAACTACTTCATTTTGATGCAGCGCTGTCATGACTGGATTTTATCTGTACAAAATTGCAACGGGTGGAAACCATATTCCGGCCAAGACCAAGTAATGGTATTTGAGGACTTACAGCCAAAAGTTATAAGCTGACATATTTAAATTACACCCTTCCACATGCCCATATTTGATGTTACCAAGATGTTAATCAATCCAATACCACTAGATACTGTGCTATCAGGTGTGTGCATAAAACAAAAGACTTGTCTGAAATTTGTCGAAATCTTGTTTCATCCTTTGTCCACTGTACTTTTAATCGACTCAGCTTGAGCTCTCGAGTGACTCAGTAATAGACATGACCCTTTGATTTCTTTGTTTATCCAACTCTTGTTTAATGGTCGAGGGGAACGGCCTTCTGCTTGTTTATTTAGCTCAGTTGCACTCCGCTTGTTTGGAAACAGGAATTAGATGGATGGCAGGCTTTATTTCAATGGGAAACTCAAATGAGTCCCGATTTTTTTCCTTCAGAAACTTGGGCCTCGTTTGATGGCTAGGATTGAATTAGACGGGATAATTCACTAGATTCAATGTATGGATTAGCCGTGAAGGAAACTTATCCCTTCCACCTTAGTAGAATTAGAAGCAGTCCTTTTGGCCATACTCTTTAGGGAATCAACCATCTCGGTTAGGCCTAGATTCTATACTGTCGTTTGACATTAAACTAAATACGCCCATCACCTCGCGCCGTCCGATGTACATCTGTCGGTCAGAATGATGGCAAAGATTGTCTTCATGCATTTGGCGTTAATGATACATCAAACCAATCTCTTGACAAACTGGACGGAAATTGCCATTAAAAAATGTTTTTGCCGTCTTACATTTGTAATAGATCATCAAATCAATCTCTAGGCAAACTTACGGTTCGAAAAAACTCAAATCCTTCGAAAATTCTACTGTGCTCTAGTGTATGACATGCCACCAGATGAATGATAGGCTGGATGTGCGGCCAAGAATCCAAAGACCAAGGGCGGCTAAGGATTTCAACTCCTTAACTTCATCAAATGTGTACCAACAGATACAAAACAACAAAGCATTATGCTTTCTAGTAAATAAAGGTATATATCACTGCAGTACAAACACCTAAAACTTATATTTCATGCCAAACCTGCCAATCGCCATCTTGCTTCTGCATTTTTCTGTCTAGACCTTCCTTCATTTGACTCCTATTTCTATCGAATTCAATTGCCTTCGATCCTTCACTCACTCTCTTGCACAAAAAACGCCACCCGAATCATGGATGCCCTTCTCCTCGCAGTTTTCCTCTTCCTCATCCCTGTCTTCTTCCTCCTCACAAGGAAAAAATCATCAAAACGGCTTCCTCCCGGCTCATTAGGACTACCCCTTATAGGTCAAAGCCTTGGTTTTCTTGGAGCCATGCGTGCCAACACTGCCGAAAAGTGGCTTGAACGAAGAATCACAAAGTACGGTCCAGTTTCAAAGATGAGTCTCTTTGGCAAGCCAACGGTCTTCATTCATGGACAGGCTGCAAACAAATTTATATTCAACAATGATGGTACATCATTTACCAGCCAACAACCTGAGTCTGCTCGTATGATTTTGGGTGACCGGAATATACTGGAACTGAGCGGCGAGGATCACAAGCGTGTCAGAAGTGCTCTTATGTTGTTCTTGAAGCCTGAGTCACTGAAGCGAAATGTCGGAAAAATGGATGAAGAAATCAGGAATCATCTTGAGATGTACTGGCATGGCAAGCAAAAAATAACAGTAAGTTAGCGGTCTCAATAACTTTTGGGAAAAATACACTATGCACTTGTATAGTATGCCAACAGGTCATGTTTTTGCAGATTTCTGTCGTGTGGTGTTCGTGTTTTTGCAGATTTCTGTCGTGCGGTCTCAAATTAACCAAGTTTTTAAATTTTTTATAGGTTTTACCCCTGATGAAGAACCTCACGTTCAACATAATATGCTCTCTTCTTTTTGGGGTTGAACGAGGACCTCGCAGAGACGAACTCATTGAGTGTTTTCAACAAATGATAGAAGGAATCTGGTCAGTCCCTGTTAATTTGCCCTTCACGCGTTATAACCGCAGCATCAAGGCAAGCAAGAAGGTTCAAAAAATGCTCAAGGAGCTCATATGTGAAAAGAGAGTGCAACTTGAACAAAAAACTACTACTCCACTCCAAGACCTTATAACTTGCTTGCTTAGCATTCAAAACGTTGACAACGACGAAGAATTAACGGAAAATGAGATCCTGCACAATATCATGGTAGTTATGGTTGCAGGATATGACACTTCATCCGTTGTGATTACTTTTCTTTTGCGGCTTCTAGCTAATGAACCTGCTATCTATGCAGCCGTTCTTCAAGGTATGCATAACCCATCCCCAACCTAAACTCTACACACAACCGTTTAACACGAGTATTCGAGTTTACCTTATTCGGTTTGATCACTAACAAGTTGGCACATTCGTGATCGAGCATATTAATAGAATTGACAATAATATCCAACAAAAACAAAAGGACTTGTGCAATGTAATTGATGCTTGTTAGTTTGTGTTTTGCAGAACAAGAAGAAATAGCTAGAAGCAAATCCTCGGGAGAATTTCTGACATGGGAAGACCTTGCCAAGATGAAATACACATGGAGAGTGACAATGGAAGTTCTGAGGACGACTCCGCCCATCTTTGGCGGCATTAGGAGGGTTATAAAAGATATTGAGTACGGAGGATTCCTCATCCCGAAAGGGTGGCAAGTAAGTTCAAATTTACTATATCAATCAGCATATGCAACTACAGATTTCACATTCTCATTTCTCGTTTAAAATTAAAGAACTAGTGATGAAAATCCTAACTATATATCCGATATTGTTAGGTATTCTGGGCTATTCCTATGACACACAATGACGGTAGCATATTCCCGGAGCCATCAAAGTTTGATCCAAGCAGGTTCGAGAACCAAGCATCAGTTCCGCCTTACAGCTTCGTTGCATTTGGAGGAGGATCTCGAATATGTCCAGGATACGAGTTTGCCAGGATTGAAATCCTTGTTGCAATCCACTATATCGTAACTCAGTTCACATGGAAGCTATGCGCAGACAACAATTTCAGCAGGGTTCCCATGCCGGTACCTACACAAGGACTACCTATAGAAATCATGCCAAGGAAACCAATGAATTAAGATATTTTATCAACTTCAATTTATAGTTAGCCCTCTACACATGTAAAGGTGATATACCCTTAGCCATGAGAATGGTCAGATTGTTCGTCGATTTGATATTATGATTGCGATTTGATACATGACGACGTGCCATCATTTCACCGTACAAACAGCATAATTCGAACTATTCATTCTCTTTATCATCATCTAAAGATCATCTCTAGAAATGTTCATCTTAAGTAGAGACCATTTTAGCCATTCATATGTGTCAAACAAATAGACGGTTATGGTAACAAGTAATATCCTCATGAAATTAACCGTTAACTTGTTTGATTCATATGGGATGAGTAAACAATCTCCAAATCGAATGAAATTTTCTGAAAATGGTATATTTAGTTGGCAATAAAGAGAATAAATGGTTCAGATTATGATATTTGTACGGTAAAGTGATGTCTTACATCGTCATGTAAAGACGAATGGTTTCTTACATGTGAGGTTACAAGCAGTGCCCTATCTTTTATATTACAAATAATACTGGCAATCTTTCATAGAAGTATCATTGCAATATAAAATTAAGTGACATTAATAATTGCATAATTTTTTAAACTAATGATTCTTTCAAGCAACAACGTCAGGTAAGGTTTTGTTTTCCGAGTTGTGGTTTCGGAATATTTGACTTGCAGGTATATGAGATACCCTCTCAGAAGCCAACAAAACTCCCACTCATCAGTACTCTCTACTCTCTACTCACTTCCACAAACAAAGTTGAGAGCGGCGCCATTTGCTTCCCTTCTCGCGTGAGAGAGTTCGACCCGAAATATAGAATCCAAAAAGCAGGGTGTGCAAAGGACTTGTAGCTCGGTTAGTCAAGACTCGAGCATTCACTTTCACACCCGATGTTTCATGTTTGAATTTCCCTCTCCTACATCATATTAATTGGGTCAACATTGAGCAGTCTTCCACCCTTCGTTGCAACGACGCAGAAACACCAGCAAAGCTTACCCTTCAAAGCTTACCCTTCAAATTCCACATACTCCAAGGGCAGCTCATTTAACAATTCCAACGATTTAACTACTACTTAATTATACAGAGCTGCTCTCCTAACGTCCTCATTTTGAGGACCTGTGAGGGCCTCTTTTATGTGAGCCTTCATGGCCTATTCGTGTTTATGATCGGAACCGTTCATATTATTAATCACTAGGTAAAGATCATCTTTACAAAAAATCAATCAAAACTAAGATCGTTTAGTCAATCAATTATAGAAAATAGATAAACGGTTCACAATATTTTTACCGAATCCATCCATCTGTTTTTATATAGTTCAACGACTAAACGATTTTAGTTTTAATTGATTTTTTGTAGAGATGATCCTTACATAGTGATTAATAATATGAACGATTCCGATCACAAACACAAAATTTTGTTAATAGGCCACGAAGACTCACATAAAAGAGGACCTCACATGTCCACAAAATGAGGACCTTAGAGAGCAGCTCTGTATAATTAAGTAGTAGTTAAATCGTTGGAGTTGTTAAACTATTTTACTACTACTTAATTATAATTTATATATTATATTACAACTACAAGTCATATTTGCAGGCAACAAAGATCCATGGAGATTTTGTTTTCCAAGTTCTTAATGGAATAATTTACTTAATTATAGGCATATATATATGAGATTATCCAGCTTAGGGGTCATCATTTGGCACGCGCGGATCCATCCAACCTCCCGGATCAGGCAACAAAAACATGTTTTAGCTTGGATTAAACTCCTCATCATCACTCACTCCACAAACAAAGCATTTCACAAATCATGGATACCCTTTTTCTCACATTTTTCCTTTTCCTCATCCCCATCTTGCTTCTCCTTGCAAGAAGAAAAAGATCATTAAAAAGGGTTCCTCCAGGCTCATTAGGACTACCCATAATCGGCCAAAGCCTCGGTCTTCTCCGAGCCATGCGTGCCAACACCGCCGAAAAATGGCTTCAACAAAGAATCGAAAAGTACGGTCCAGTTTCAAAGCTTAGTCTCTTTGGCAAACCAACGGTCTTCATTCATGGACCGGCTGCAAACAAGTTTGTATTCACCAGTGATGACAGCACCATTTCCAGTCAACAAGTTGAGTCTATTCGTGCACTTTTGGGTGACCGGAATATAATGGAGCTGAGCGGTGACGATCACAAGCGCGTCAGAAGTGCTCTTATGTTGTTCTTGAAGCCTGAGTCACTCAAGCAGTATGTGGGAAAAATGGACCAAGAAATCAGGAGGCACCTTGAGATGCATTGGCATGGCAAGCAACAAATAACTGTAAGTTAGTCCTAACAAACAACTCGAAATTAATAACAAACAAAAATCAATGTTAACTAACAAAGTTTTTCTGTTTGATAGGTCTTGCCCCTGATGAAAAACCTCACCTTCAACATAATATGCTCCCTACTTTTCAGGCTTGAACGGGGAACTCGCAGAGATGAACTCTTGGAGTGTTTCGAAAAAATGATAGAAGGAACGTGGTCAGTCCCGGTTAACTTGCCCTTCACGCGCTATAGCCGGAGTCTCAAGGAAAGCAAGAGGGTTCAAGACATAATTAAGGAACTCATATCGGAAAAGAGGGTGGAACTTGAGCGAAAAACTGCTTCTCCGCTCCAAGACCTTATCACTTGCCTGCTTAGCAGTCGAAGCGATGACAATGGAGAGGTTATGACTGAAAAGGAGATCTTGCACAATATCGTGTTAGTGATGGTCGCAGGTCATGAAACTTCATCTGTTGTGCTTACTTTTCTATTGCGGCTTCTCGCTAATGACTCCGTTGTACATGCAGCCCTTCTTCAAGGTGTGCATCAGGTTTAGGGTTTTTATTTACTGCTAGGCTGCTAGCATTAATTAGATAATTATTAGACGCAAGATCTTAAACTTTCCTTGAATTTGTGAGTAATAGAGCAAGAAGAAATAGCTAGAAGCAAATCCTCAGAAGAGTTCCTGACATGGGAAGACCTTGCCAAGATGAAGTACACATGGAGAGTTGTAATGGAAACGATGAGGATAACTCCTCCTATCTTCGGTGGCTTCAGGAATGCGTTGAAAGACATCGAGTTTGATGGATTCCTCATCCCCAAAGGGTGGCAAGTAAGTTCAATTTACTTTCATAAGTTAATTAGTTAAAGCAAGTTCATTCTCTCATTGTCTTCCAAAAATATAGACTAGATGAAAATCCTAACATACAATATTGTCAGATATTCTGGGCTACTCCTATGACTCACATGGACGATAACATATTTCCGGAGCCATCCAAGTTTGATCCGAATAGGTTTGAGAACCAAGCATCAACTCCACCTTACAGCTTTGTTCCATTTGGAGGAGGACCTCGAAAATGCCCGGGATATGAATTCTCTCGGATCGAAATCCTTGTTGCAATCCATTATATGGTAACTCAGTTCACATGGAAGCTATGTGCAGACAACAACTTCAGTAGAGATCCCACGCCAGTACCTACTCAAGGGCTACCCATAAAAATCATTCCAAGGAAGCTTAGTTAAATGTTTAAGATGTTTAATGAACTTCCATAAATAGTTCTCCTGCTTGTTTTCAAATTGTTCTTTAGTAGTGTTATTGATCATGGTCACAAAACTGTACCTTTTCAATCAAGTTTTTGTTTGAATATTGCACATATAGAGGATACATATAATGTCTAAATGTAACAACTCTATAAGCCATATATGAATGCACATTTTAAACTAGTTGAAGAATATAGCTTAGCTCCCTATGAATTTGAAACAAGGTCTGCAACAAAGCTACGTTTGAGGATCGGAATTTGTATATGTAATTTTTCTGGTTAACCTGGGAAGTGTGCATGTATTACATTGAGGTCTCGTTTGTTTTTTAGGATTGTCTTGGCTTGAATAATTCACTAGATTCAATTAATGTTAAATGAAAATATGGATGCAAATAAATTAGTTGCATACTTTGTCCAGGTAGTGAAGATAGAAGATGGAGAAATCACCAAAAAAAATATACCTCCTAATCTCTTGAAAAATGGTAATAGGAATAAGTTGTTTTTTCATGACTTTTTAAATAAAATGGCATGTGTTTTTGTACTGATTAACATCAATCTAATTTGTCTTCATTCATTTTGGGTTCATAAGTTTACATGGTGACTAGATCAGTTGTCTTCATATATTTGACAGCTATGATGCCTGACATGAAACTATAATTAATTATCTTGACAAACCTAAGCATTATTTAGTGTCTGATTAAACAAACAAAACAAACCCCACTTGGGATGAGGAATCCACCAAACTTGTTAATTTCTAAACTATACACACGAAAATTATATACATTGGAGTCCAATTGTCAACTCGTGTTATTCGTGGTTTAATTAGACAACACTTTGATTGGAATATAGGAGTTGCTAAGAGTAAAATACGGGAAAAAGAGCCGGTTGTATGAGAACAATACTTTTAAATAAACATAATAACGACAAGAGAAAGAAAGATGCACCGCACTCATGTGAACCAAAAATCTATCAATAGATAAGAACACATTCCAACTAATTCCCAAAAAAATATAAATTTGTATCAAATTAGTGATTCGTAAAAATATTTGGAAGCTTTTTCATTAGCGAAATCTCTTTCTAACGGGAGTTCAAAAATTATAATTATATTTTTGATTTGTAATTCGTTTTCTATAGTATAATGTGGGACAACGAACATCCATCTCGTTTGCATTTTGGATTTGGTTCAAAACTCTTTAAATTTTGAACTTAACGATGGCACCGACGGGTTGTTGGCGATGACCGACTGGTTGTCAGCACGAAACCTCATTTCAAGTGCTATCTGAGCAACCGACTGGGCGTTGATGATGAGCCGACCGGTCGTCCCTTTTTATTTTGAAAGAAAACTCGATATAAATCTAGCCATTGTTCTGCATTTCACTTCAGAAATCTGAGCATATGTATGTTGAATATGCAAGTGCATATTTCACATATCATATAAATATAAGGCTAGTGGTGTGTTTGCAGAGTTACATATATATATATATATATTAGTACAAGTGAGGAACTTTGAGTTGTGTAGCAGTATTTGGGGCAGTGCACTGGAGAGTAGGGTTTTGATAACCCTTTAGTTAACTCTATGCATTTATTGATCTTTGAAGTATCTCGAGATCAGAGCTTGATAGATGCTTGATAAAGGTCGATATTGTTTGGTCTTTATATGGATGTCGATCAATGTTGACACGTGTAGGAGTTTTGAGAATTTTTTATTAAATTTACTATATTTGAATGTAGTTTCAGTTTTCTTCTCGTCAAACTCATGATTGGCGTTATTGCTCTTATGTTGCTTTTATGATGCTGAATGGCAACGATCACAAGGGTGCCGGAAATGCTCTTATGTTGCCCTTGAGGCCTGAATCACTAAAGGAAACGCCGGAAAAATGGACCGTGAAATCAGGAAGCACATTGAGATGCTTCATGGCATGGCAAGCAAGAAGTGACAGTAAACTTTTTAAATCTTAGACGGTATGTGTGTGCGCGCGCGCGCGCGCGCGTGTAGTACAACAAAGAAAAGAAAAAGAAGGAGCTTCTCCACTGTAAAATGGATTCGGAGCATGATTGAGAAATTATATGCGAAACAAGAGCGGAACTGCAAGACCTTCGCATGCAATTTCATCTGTTCTCATTAATAATTGTTCCAACAATGTTGTCGCTCCCGATTACAGAGCTGTTAGGAAAGACAATACGAAGAAAAAGAAACATATTCTGGAAAATTAAGAAATGACCCTTCTGCATTAAGATTCATAGTCCATTTATCATCTACATTGTACAACAATTGGAAAACTAACACTGCCTTCCATTTCTACTCAACAGATGAACATATTTACAGCTTCCCCATCTTTCATACCTTCGTATCCGACCATAAAACCATGCTTAAAGAAAATGAAACGGGAATAACTTCGACCATAGGCGTAACAAATTTGTAAACGCAGCAAATTGAGGACTTAGCAATTCCGCGACCGGGAGTACTTGGGGGGCAGTGATGGGCACCTTTCGTTCATATGGGAGTACGGTTCCAAAGTGTTGTATAAAGGTAATTCCATTCGATACTTCCCTTTAATTTGACAGAAAGGAAGCTTCACAGTGTCCCCATCATTGCACCACTTTGGCAGGCGGCTTGAATTATTTTCAAAGAAATTGAGCATGTAAGCATCTTTTATCTGCATTAATGACAGAGAGAGTTTAATTAATACGAATCAACATATAAATTCCTTATGAGACAACTTCGTTACGAAGTACCACAATCGAATGACTTTGATCAAGAGCTACATTAACCTAACAAATCTATTTTGTTGTTTATTTTGTAAATGTTACAACACTATCCCATTATTAAGTAAAAACATTACTATTTCATCAACTCACGTTGAAGAGGAAACAAGACATTCGTCATTCATCTTGTGTCTCCCTAGAACTAGTATCAATTCTCCCCCTTTTCAGACAGTGGATTAATTTTGGAGATTATGCAAAAAGGTGGCCTGGTTATTCAAAGCAAACAGATTATATTTTGTTCACGATAAACTCACCGTAAATTCAGTGACCTGGATAGAGCTTGCAATTGGATCAAACAGTCCTGCCTCCTTATACATCTCAAGGATGAAGGCCACACATGATGTTGACTTCCCATCACTGTATTCCCAATCATCCTGTTCGGGAATTGTCAGGAGTTGATCAAAAGATGATCCACTCTTTTCAACTTCAACTAGAATATCAGGAAAAGTAAGGTTCTGCATGAAATACAAAGGGTACATCAGAAACTCAAATGGATATTAATGACTCAACGACATTGACTAATTGTTTAACTTCAAACCAAAAATAAAAATCTTGACCAACTGATATTGCAATGCAAGG
Organism: Gillenia trifoliata; assembly: GCA_018257905.1. Lineage (NCBI taxonomy): Eukaryota > Viridiplantae > Streptophyta > Magnoliopsida > Rosales > Rosaceae > Gillenia > Gillenia trifoliata. The sequence goes on along the minus strand of CM031081.1, from coordinate 8,845,631 downwards.
AAAAAGTTTAAAACACCTGTGTTCCAAGTCTCTTGTTCAAGGCTTCGTTCCACATGTTTGCAGCATATGCAGGCTGTATTTGATTCCAAACAGTCATAACAGAAGCAACCTGCATAACCATAAAGTTAACAATCAGGAAAACTGTTTAAGGAGAGAGAGAGAGAGAGGGTCACAAATCTAACTATGAACCTAAACAAGGCATTTATTTCTATCTTATGTTCCAGTGAAAGAATCCACTACTTATGACCCTATTGGAAATGTTTTAGTTAGAAGGAATTTCTACCTTTATCCCCATCATAGATCCCTTTTAGTCCGCTATAAAACAATCATATTGTTTCTGCATCAGCACTTTGATATAGATCTATCCATACCCATCACGTTTATAGAGTGGTAGTGTGCAAGCCAGAAGTTATTGATCATAAAGAGAAAGATTGGGGTAAAGCACCTAACAGTTAGCTTTTCAAGTCCTCTACTGAATCCCAGGCCTCAACCCAGACAGGTAACGGAAACCACCAAGTTCAATAATAACTAAATCAGAACTAAACAATCAAACAGAAATACTAAGGCAATTAGTTGCAATTGTAGCATTTACTAATACCGTAAACTTAGCCTCATAATGAAATATTAAATGTAGTTAAGATATGATACCAGGTGAGCATCCAAAGGGGGTGGATAGTTGTCTTCTATAGTATCTATCCAGCTGAATATCATGTTATGATAACCATAAGGTTGGCCTTCCATGCTCCTTGCATACTCCCAGGCAGCAGTCTCATTAAACTTTGCTCGTATATCAGGATGCAAGGGAAGCAATGCAATATGGGGATTGGAATCGTCTTTATTTAGCTCAAATTCCCACCACTCATCCCATGGCAGCACCGCAATAATATCTTCTCCCTACAACATGAAAAGAAAAAGCACCACTTCAACAATAACAATAACTTTTTGAGAAGCACTACTTTTAACATTAACAACAGATTGTATTATAGGCAAAACAGATGTATAACACGATATAATATTTTACAAACTTTCCAGCTCACCTTCTCATTTTCGTGTCCTGATTCACCAACCCATAGCTTTCCTTCAGAATCCTTTAAACAAACAGCAGAATGACCAGCATAAGCTCCACTCACCCACTTTTCTAGAGTCTCAAATCCACCCCACCGCCCACGAATCTTAGATATTGCTAGGAAATCTCCAGAGTGAATATCATCAATGCTAATATTTGTTGCCCAAGGTTGAGGACGCTGATCAAAGGAAGCACCCATGTGCTTCTCCAGAAACCCAATATTAGAGTTCTCACCCCATCCAGTATTCGTAAACAAGGGGAAGACATCCCACAACGCTTGAAGGGTGCCCAACATCCCTGCTTGCATAAGGAAAATAGAAACTCCCCTGTTTTTCACCTGAAAAAGGTAAGATTAAAGACCAAATTAAACCCAATTTTTCCTTTCAAAGCAAATCGAAATATCAAATAATATCTGAATACTAGAAAGTAGCAACTCACATATTCAAACTCATCTTTTCCTTGCCATTCTTTAAACTCAAGTGTATGCTCCCGAGACAGGAAATAGTAATCCCATGTGACAGTGTATGGAGTTGCAAAGACGTAAATATCCATACATGTCCAACTGTGAGGCTTACTAACCTGCACACAAACACAGATTAAGTTTTCAATTGTTATATTGCAAGTACGAAAACCCTGATAAGTGGCCCGCTATCAAATTAAAATGTAAGATCATATATATCCTAAATTAGGTATTTTCTTTACTATAGGAATCAAACGATCACAAGAAGTTCAAATTCATAAATACAATATTAATGACACCGTAATTAACACCTTTGGGCCATCTGATAACCATTTCAGAATTCAGTTTTTAGTTTTTAGTTTTCAGTTTTCAGTTTTCAGTTTTTAGTTTTTAGTTTTCAGTTTTCAGTTTATACAGTAAAAATGAAAACCGAAAACTGAAATCGAAATGGTTATCAAACGGCCTTACTATCCAACTTACCCAACTCTGATACTCAAGAATATCCAATAAATTTACCAATTGATTCACTGAACCTAAGAAAAAACCAACAGCAGTAAACCCACAAGCCTCAGCTCCCGCTATACAGTCAACAACTCCAATAACCCACAAACCCAATTGTCCAAATTTATACAAATTTACCTACAAACAAACTAAAATCCCAAAGAAAAAATCACAAATTAGTTATTTTCCAGACAAGAAACCCTCTTCAAAATTTCAAATTTAGTGTCCTGATAACCAAAACTTCAAATTTCCTCAAACCCAGCTAAAGAATCTCAATACCCAATAATCCAAATACTCAAAATCTACAAATTTCCGAAAACCCAACTCGAAAATAAAATTTGGAAAAAGCCCAAAAATTGATTCGAGACCTTGAGATGAAGAGTTCCGCCGCCAAATTCGCTGCCAGTCTTGTTGTGGAACTCCATCCACGCTGTGTTCTGGTAAAAGCACGCGCCTTTCCACTCCAAGCTGTCGCTCGGGGAAGACGCCGAGCCGACGAAAGTGGGCAGGAGATCGACGGCGCCGTGCAGAGAGTTGAGGATTGGCCATGAAATCTGTCGGGGCAGGAGAGGGAGGACGTCGCGGGGGTGAAATGGTAATTTGACGGAGTGGGCGGAGAGAAAAGTGAGGGTGGTTATGGCGACTGTGAAGAGTAGGGAGGGAGAGGAAGCCATGGCTGTCTCTGTGTGTGAGTCTGTCAGAGGGGAGGAAGATCGCTCAGGTAGTTGAACCCGTTTCGGTAGGGGACTTTCTAAACCGTATCACCATTTCCAACGACGAGTTTGTTTTTATTTTTATATTTTTATTTCCTTTTTCCCTCGTGTTTTGGAATGATTTACCATGTTCATGTGTTACTACATATTACAAATGCAAAACTTTGAAAAATATAATATTTTTTATTTATATTATAACATGTGGTGCACCGAAACATATTTCACATGTATTGAAAAATTTTGGATTTACTCACCAAAAAGAATAATGCTCTGATTTTTTTTTTCAAATTTGAGATGTTTAATACTTGTGGAAAAAAGATAAATTAGGCTAGTTGGCTAGTTTTTATATTAGTGTGTTCATCGCCTTATATTCGAGTTCAAATTTATCATCTCGTAGATTTAAGTAGCACATAGCAAATGCTTCTTTCAGAATGCATTTTAAATGTTTTTTTAACACAAAAATACTTTATTTTTTCTATCAAATGTGATTAAAAGTGTTTTTGGTGATTTAAAAACGGTTTTAGTCATATCAATACATATTAGCCAAAAGAACATAGGCCTTATTTGGTGGACCGCATTGGATGATAAGTTCAATTAAATTGGATATGAATTATGATCATTGTGTGGTGAATTTAAGTGTATCACGAATCAGATACGAATCTCAAATCTTAGATATGTATTTCCAAAATATTATGAGTTTCCAAGCCAATCCAAGTAAGCCTATATTGTGGTTTGAATCACATTTTTGCTATGCAATACATTTCACATTTGTATTCCTTAACTTCCTATTCTTTCTGGTTGTTGCAAACTTCTTTGTTTATGATGTCTTTTCGTCAACAGAAAACTTTTCAAATCGAAAAGTAAAAAAGAAGAGGAAAAAACAGAAGATATAAAACCAGAACCATGAAAAAGTTAATAGGAATGAAGCCGATCCGACCACACGCACACACAAAAGTTTCTTCTTTTGCATTCAGCTCAACGCAACTGATCGCTTTCACGTCATAGTTTGGAACATCAATATATATATTAGAAAAACTCCATTATTCTTCTCCAAATTGAATTTAATTTTAAGAGTTAATTAGAGCAATAGTACATAAATTAAAAATCCGTAAGTATTGGTCCATAAACTTATTATAATATGTAGCAATGGTTCTTAGGTAACTCTGTTAGAATTATGTATATTTGTTTCCTAAATTAAACTATTACTCTACACTGTGACAAATTTAGAGACCAATAATCATGAGTTTTTAGTCTGAGAATTAAAGCTTTTTCGGCAAAATTCAAGAATTTTGATGAGCAATTATTATAATATTGACAAGAATTTTCATTTGAACGATGCCGTATATGCTGATCTTATTGGAGAATCATGCTAATTGTAGATGCTTTTGAGGACTTGAATATCCCTCCTCAACTGCATGCCAAGTGTGTCGTTATCATTTACTTGCAAAAAGCTTCTCAAGGAGGACTGGGCACAAGGACCACCACATCTCATTGATCTAAAAACCTTTGCTTATGAGGTGGGAATTATGAGCCACCACGCAATTGAAAATACTTGTTTTTCTTGTTTGCACTTAGGGCTCTAAACAAGTTGAGTTGAGCCGAATATCATTGTGCTCAAATTTGGCTTGTTTAATTTTTTTCGAGTTTGAGCTAGGTTTGGCTTGGTTCTTATGCGAGCCAAGCTTTAGCGAGCTTAAAAAATTTGAGCCTGATACCAAACTCAAACTGTTTCGAGCTATTTCGCATAATAATTTGTAAAAAAAAAAAATCATTATAATAAGAGTGTGTATGAATAAGAATTGACTACCATATCAAATATTTTTAATATAATGTTGTGTCGAAATCACTGATCACTAATCATAATATAGAATTTTGTATAAATCAACAAACAAATAAGAGCGTTAAATTTATAGCAATATCTTGCCTCTAAAAAATTTTGAAGCATATACTAGCACATGTGATAGTGAACAATTGGGCAATTGAACTTTAGTTTAGCTTATTTTGTTGTACGGTTTAGGATTTGTTTGAACGACAACTTGATGTCCTATTTCCATTTCCATGGAATCCACAAAAAAATATTACTATTCTTACAACTTGACATCCTATATATATATATATATATTATTACTTGTCTTGGACAACCAAGCTAAGCTCAAGCCTTCCTCAAGCTGTCTCATAAAAAATTTCAAGTTGCTCACAAGCTTTACAAACTGAACACACCAATGCTCAAGTTTGACTTGGCTTGATTTTTTCACGAGCGGAACTTTGACAAGTTCGAATTGTTTCGAGCCTCTTTATAGCCCTGTTTGCACTCCCTCTTAACCCAAACCAATTCACCTTGGAGGTTTTTTTTTTCTTGGACAAAGCTAATCTACTCTATTTTATAAAAAAAAAAATTCAAACTTGTAAGGGTGAACACATATTACTGTGACCAACTAACCTATATTTAAAAATGATGGATTTCAAAAAGGTAATATCATGTGATCAAAAAGCCGAAAGACAATCCCATTAGGGTAGGGCTTATGCCTATGGACCTATCCCCTTTTATGATCCAACTGTTTATTAACAGAATCGGCCATGAAGTGATTTGAGAAGAATTTTCTTCATAATTTTTTGGGAGCCAAGTATTGTTTTTTAATTTAAAAATTAGGGGTGAGTACGGTTCGGTTTCACTCTTAAAACCGGTTAGTAAGTTGGCATTGGGCTTTGAAAAGCATTTGTGTTTTGAGTTGGGCCAGAGGAATGGTCTTCTAGAATGAAGCCTAATTAATTTTTTTACCAAAGAATGAAGCCTAATTATTTAAAAAACAATTAATTAAAACATTCGGCCCAGTTCGGTTTGAACTGGATTTTTAAAACCAAAAACCAAAAAATGAACTGTTTTAGGCCGCTTTGTTCTGATTTTTGGTCTGAATTTGAACGGTTTTGGTCAACTAGGTTATTTTTGGTTAATTTTTACTCGGTTTGTTTCGGTTCTTCAATTCACCGGTTTTTTCCCCACCCCTAAATGATGCTCGAGGACTAATATTCCTCAACAGCTTAGCCAAGTGTACTATTATATATCATTACTTTCAGTCGTATGACTTACAAGAAGCTTTCTCAAGGAGAGACGAAGAATTCCACCTCAAACCTTTTCTTTCCCTTCTTCAATCAAACCAATCCAACGGCTGAAATGACTCCACGTCTGTGAGGCAATTGACTATTCAACTGAGTTTTTTGTGTGGTCTATCTCAATACAAAAACATGTCGACCTAGTATTGTCAAAGCTTTGAAGGCTCAAGCTGTGTGAGAAGCATGACATGAATTTTCATTTTGATCACCGTATAAAGAAAAAGATAATACTCTCTTGGTAACGAGGTGTTGCTAAGCTGTTGATAATTCGTGTTCTTAATTACTTGAGCTACAAATTATTTGAAATGTTTTGTTCAAATACACGATTCAAATTAATAGCTTTTTATTTTTATAGAAATACAAATTAATATAATATGTCTGAATATCTAAGGATTAAATGACAAAGAAAATCATCATTAGTAATATTTGAGTTCTTTATATGGGGGAGGGTGACATTTTAAGTCCAAAAGAACATTATTTGTGACAAATTAACAAGAAGGAGATTGAGGAGTTCATAACCCCACGCTACCCTATGCCTACCACAACATTTCTCCTTAGCTTCTCACCCCACAAAACCCACCTCCTTTGTTCCCATCCACCCCTCCAAACTTGACAAATATATATATTGCCTCCAATTAGCCTCTTATAGTGTTTTCTCATTAGCACCCTCCAATGGCTATCTTGACCCAAACCAAGTTCCTCCCAAGTCCCAAAAACCAACTCCACGCATCCCACTCTCCAATCCTCCGCACTAGTGTGCATTGCTCTGCCACCACCACCAAGGCGAACCCCACCCCCGAAAAGCTAGTCCTCAAACCGCCACTGCAGCGGCTCGAGCCCTCACCCTCACCAACATTACTCACAGATACCACCATCCGTCCTCCTCAACCCAATGACCCAAGTTTGCTATCCACATGGTCTCACCGTGCATGGGTGGCAAGTGGGTGCACCACAGTCCTAGTTTCTCTAGCCAAGTCCATAACTTGTGCAGCCGATTCACACATATGGCTGGAGCCCATTTTGGCGGGCTTGGTTGGGTATGTGCTGGCAGACCTCGGGTCCGGAGTGTACCATTGGGGCATTGACAATTATGGCGGAGCCTCGACTCCAATTTTTGGCGCTCAGATCGAAGCGTTCCAAGGCCATCATAAGTGGCCTTGGACGATCACTAGGCGCCAATTTGCCAACAATTTACACGCCCTAGCTCGTGTGGTGACTTTCATTGTGCTTCCTATAGACCTTGTGTGTGATGATCCAGTAGTTAATGGGTTTGTTGCAGTGTGCTCTGGCTCCATTATGTTTAGCCAACAGTTTCATGCTTGGGCTCATGGCACGAAGAGCCGCCTGCCACCAGTCGTGGTGGCATTGCAAGACTTAGGCATCTTGGTGTCCCGGCCACAACACGCGGCGCACCACCGGCAGCCTTATAACAACAATTACTGCATTGTGAGTGGGGTTTGGAATGAGCTTTTGGATAAGCAGAAGGTTTTCGAGGCATTGGAGATGATCTTGTTTTTTAAGCTAGGGTTAAGACCCAGGTCTTGGAGTGAACCTAGCTCTGAATGGACTGAAGAAACTGAGACCGCTTCCCAACTTCCAGCCCAATGAACCTTTTATTTCCTTTACATATTTATTCTTCTGGGGATTTTAATTAAAGCGAGTGATTTCCGCACTCCCATTTTAACTTCCAACACTCCTCAATTCTATCTACCCAGTAAATTGAATAATTCAGAGGAAAATCAATGACGGAACTAAATAGAGGGGTGCTGGAGGTGAATGGGAGAGTGCGGAAATCACTTCACGCAATTGATTACCCACCATTTCTTTAGTTCACAGAATTATTTGCTCACTGCTTAATGTATATCTTTCAAAAGATTAGGTGATGTCTATGTAAATGATCACCAGTTATTGTATCAGCTTCGTCTAGTTCAATATTCATGTATCAAGTAAACACGCAACTTTCAAACACAAACGTCTCCGTTATACGATGAATTTAAGTGCATTGTCCAGCACCAGTGTGTTGAACCAACTAGTATTACAAAAGGAAAATACAGATATAGATCAGAAATCTTTGGGTATCCACATTTAACCCTTTTGAACTCCATTATGTTGAGAAATCTCGTGTTTGTTAACTGTCGGCTCCTACTGGAGTGGAGATGGAAGATACACAGGGGAACCAGTATCGGCGTACGCCATCTTTGTGACCATCATCAATCATTGCAAGACCCTCCTGATAAAATCAATGGTTTATTGAGCCCCGGGAATCCTACTATACATATAAAACCGACTAAAGGGAAAGAGAGGATACTAATATGAGTAGATTAGTAAAAGTCATCAACTTACATCTAATAAAGTGTCAAAGGCATCGATTGCACGGCCAGTGGTCCAAGATAGCCGTCTCTCCACCTCATCAACAGTCACAAAGCCTTGAGCCTAAGATAACAGAAGCGAAACATAACCGTAAATAATCAATCTAGAGGATATGAATTACTCAAATCGTTATTTCAGGTGAAATTAGGAGGAAGATAAATGAAAAATTGGAACCTGGGCTAGCTCTAAAACTTCATTATGGTCTTTGTTCAACTCAGTTGGAACGGAGCGAACAAGCTTTCTCTTTCCAACAGAAATAACCTCATAACCATTACCCAATACCTGGAATCAAGTAACAGAATGTAAGTACAATGCATCACTTAGTCAATAATCACGCAGTATGGTAGTGCCTACTGTGGGGATATGATATGATGAACTTTTTAAGAAAATATATGAAATGCTTAAAACTCGATAACGCGATAACAGTTCATGAAATATAGTTTGAATAACATGAGGTCAAAAGATACTATTTGCTATTGAAAATCAATGGGTAGAGAAAAAGAAGGAATTGTAAGCTTTGACATGTATTGAATGAATTGCGTAATGTGGCATGAAGTCAGTAGAGAAAGTTACACTATTTGCTATTCATACAGCTGCAGTAACAAGCTCACTTAAAGTCAACTCTTCCTTAAGATGAGATTATACTCTTAACAATTATTAACCTCATCGACAGTGATAACAAAACTTAATCTCCCTTCCAGAATCACCAGGCGGAGTCGTCTACCCCATGACAAAAATGTAGCATGAATTCAAGTCCATAAGGTCAAGTCACCCAACATTCAGGAGGTGAACCTCTTCTAGTAAAACCGTAGGACCAAACATCTACAATTTATTACTCTATGTCTGGGGGGAAATAACTTGACAAAGGTCTCCTAAGAGCACTTCCACCCGTTGGTGGAGGGCAAAGGCAACAATTGCCTTCCGTGAATAGTGCTTGCCCTTGTGCAACTCCACCCGTTCGTGGAGGGCAAGGGCAAGGGCAAGGTTTTTTTTTTTTTTAAATTTTTTTTTTTGGTTGGTCTTAAATATCACACCGACAATTTTGACCGACACACTCCACCGACACCGTCCACTTAAATTTTTTTTTGGTTGGCCTTAAATATCCCACCGACAATTTTGACCGACACACTCCACTTAAATTTTTTTTTTTGGCAAAAAAAAATCCCACCGACACTTTTCACCTCAAATTTTTCAATAAATACCCTTCAAACCCCCCACAATTTCTCACACCAATTGCATACTCCCTACTCAGCTCAAATCATATTTCTTTCAAAAATGTCTAACTGGAGGAGGTTCGAAGACAGTGATGAAGAAGAACAGCAGCGATTACAACGGGAGCGAGAAGATGAAGAACGAAGAATGCAACTCCACCGCTTTTGAAGGCGGAGAAATCAATTAAACAGCAACATGCTTCAAGCCTGTTGCAGCACTCGAAGCAAGCAACCAACAAGCAAGTGGTTCACGACCCGGTCGTCGACCCAACCTTGATCGAAAGAGGGGAGAATCTCTTAGAAGATTACTTTATCCCTAATTCTTTATACCCAGAAGGTTTCTTTCGAACAAGATTTAGAATGCGACCACATTTGTTCAACAAGATCATGGTTGCTATTTGCAACCATGATAATTATTTTGTTCAAAAGATTGACGCTGCCAGCGTTATGGGTCTTCTTCCTGAGCAAAAAATTATGGCGGCCTTGCGGATGCTTGCTTATGGTGCATCCGCAGACTCGGTTGATGAGATCTGTAGGATGGCAAAGTCCACTGTCCTTGGTAGGTTCTGCTCCGCAATCGAAGAGCTATACACCGCGGAGTACCTTCGTCGACCCACCCCAGCTGACCTCCAAAGGCTTCTTCAGAAAGGTGAGGATTTCCTGGCATGATTGGAAGTATTAACTGTATGCATTGGCAGTGGAAAAATTGCCCAACTGCATGGCATGGAGCTTATGGGAATAGAAAAGGTACGAAGAGTATTATTTTGGAGGCGGTTGCATCATTTGATACATGGATTTGGCATGCATTCTTTGGTGTACCAGGAGCTCAAAATGACCTTAACGTTCTTGGTCAATCCCCTGTTTTCAACGACTTGTTAAGAGGAGAGTCGCCTCAAATTACCTATGAAATCAACGACAGAGTTTACTCAGGAGCGTACTACCTAGCTGACGAAATTTATCCGGCGTGGAATACCTTCGTCAAAACTGCTCCAAATCCACACTCAAAGAAGCAAAAGTATTTTGCATCGATGCAAGAAGGGTATAGGAAGGACGTGGAGCGGTGTTTTGGTATCCTCCAAGCTCGTTGGGGTATTGTTAGAGGAGCTGCTCGCTTGTTTGATGATGGGGCGCTGCGAAGCATTATGATGACATGCATCATCTTACATAATATGATTGTGGAAGATGAGTATGATTATGACATGGAAGAACCCTTGGATGAAGACTCACTCAACAATTCAAGAACGAGAATTTATACAGCTCATGAAAATACTGATGAACCTGCCAATCACGACCCAATAGAAAGGAATCCACGTTACCACGAGATGGTCATTCAACGTTACAATACGATGCATTCGTCTTTCCTCCACAAAGAGCGTCAAAGGGATTTGACGGAGCACATTTGGGCAAGGAAGGATGCTACTAATGAATGAAATGTATTTTTTATGTTTTCAAGTATGGTTTGTAAGTGTGTTTTTTATTTTTTTGTCTTTACTGTTGTTGGTGTGTTTATGTGTAATGCCGGTACCTACTGGACAGAGATTGCTCGGTCCGGCTCGTGCCTTGCATTTTCTCAACGAAAGTTACCGTTGGCGCGTGGCCACGTAGAAAGTTTCATCCAACGGTAACTTTCTACGTGGCCACGTGGCGCAACGGTAACCGTTTGATGAAATTTTTTTTTTAAATCAACGGCCAGGATTATTCTAACATTTAAAAATTGTTTTTTTTTTTATAAATACCCCCAATTCTCTTCTTCATTCCACACAACAACTCAATATTTTTTTTTCTACATCAATTATTTTGGTTTTCTCTCTTCCAAATCCTTGGTTTTCTCTCTTCCAAATCCTTAGTTTTTTACATCAAAAAAAATAAATTATGAGTGAGAAGGCAAATTGGTCGATTGCCGAAGATCTTGCATTACTGGAGGCTTGGATGATTGTCACTCATGATCCGATCAACGGAAATGAGATGAGGGTCGACAAAATGTGGAAGAAGATTCATGCATTATTCGTTGAGAAAATGCAAGGCACGAGCCGGACCGAGCAATCTCTGTCCAGTAGGTACCGACATTACACATAAACACACCAACAACAGTAAAGACAAAAAAATAAAAAACACACTTACAAACCATACTTGAAAACATAAAAAATACATTTCATTCATTAGTAGCATCCTTGCCCAAATGTGCTCCGTCAAATCCCTTTGACGCTCTTTGTGGAGGAAAGACGAATGCATCGTATTGTAACGTTGAATGACCATCTCGTGGTAACGTGGATTCCTTTCTATTGGGTCGTGATTGGCAGGTTCATCAGTATTTTCATGAGCTGTATAAATTCTCGTTCTTGAATTGTTGAGTGAGTCTTCATCCAAGGGTTCTTCCATGTCATAATCATACTCATCTTCCACAATCATATTATGTAAGATGATGCATGTCATCATAATGCTTCGCAGCGCCCCATCATCAAACAAGCGAGCAGCTCCTCTAACAATACCCCAACGAGCTTGGAGGATACCAAAACACCGCTTCACGTCCTTCCTATACCCTTCTTGCATCGATGCAAAATACTTTTGCTTCTTTGATTGTGGATTTGGAGCAGTTTTGACGAAGGTATTCCACGCCGGATAAATTTCGTCAGCTAGGTAGTACGCTCCTGAGTAAACTCTGTCGTTGATTTCATAGGTAATTTGAGGCGACTCTCCTCTTAACAAGTCGTCGAAAACAGGGGATTGACCAAGAACGTTAAGGTCATTTTGAGCTTCTGGTACACCAAAGAATGCATGCCAAATCCATGTATCAAATGATGCAACCGCCTCCAAAATAATACTCTTCGTACCTTTTCTATTCCCGTAAGCTCCATGCCATGCAGTTGGGCAATTTTTCCACTGCCAATGCATACAGTCAATACTTCCAATCATGCCAGGAAATCCTCACCTTTCTGAAGAAGCCTTTGGAGGTCAGCTGGGGTGGGTCGACGAAGGTACTCCGCGGTGTATAGCTCTTCGATTGCGGAGCAGAACCTACCAAGGACAGTGGACTTTGCCATCCTACAGATCTCATCAACCGAGTCTGCAGATGCACCATAAGCAAGCATCCGCAAGGCCGCCGTAATTTTTTGCTCAGGAAGAAGACCCATAACAGTGGCAGCGTCAATCTTTTGAACAAAATAATTATCATGGTTGCAAATAGCAACCATGATCTTGTTGAACAAATGTGGTCGCATTCTAAATCTTGTTCGAAAGAAACCTTCTGGGTATAAAGAATTAGGGATAAAGTAATCTTCTAAGAGATTCTCCCCTCTTTCGATCAAGGTTGGGTCGACGACCGGGTCGTGAACCACTTGCTTGTTGGTTGCTTGCTTCGAGTGCTGCAACAGCTTGAAGCATGTTGCTGTTTAATTGATTTCTCCGCCTTCGAAAGCGATGGAGTTGCATTCTTCGTTCTTCATCTTCTCGCTCTTGTTGTTCTCGCTCCCGTTGTAATCACTGCTGTTGTTCTTCATCACTGTCTTCGAACCTCCTCCAGTTAGACATTCTTGAAAGAAATATGATTTGAGCTGAGTAGGGAGTATGCAACAGATTGGTGTGAGAAATTGTGGGGGGTTTGAAGGGTATTTATTGAAAAATTTGAGGTGAAAAGTGTCGGTGGGATTTTTTTTTGCAAAAAAAAAAAAAAAAATTTAAGTGGAAAGTGTCGGTGGAAAGTGTCGGTCAAAATTGTCGGTGGGATATTTAAGGCCAACAAAAAAAAAAAAAATTTAAGTGGAAAGTGTCGGTGGACGGTGTCGGTGGAGTGTGTCGGTCAAAATTGTCGGTGTGATATTTAAGACCAACCAAAAAAAAAATTAAAAAAAAAAAAAAAAAACCTTGCCCTTGCCCTTGCCCTCCACGAACGGGTGGAGTTGCACAAGGGCAAGCACTATTCACGAAAGGCAATTGTTGCCCTTGCCCTTGCCCTTGCCCTTGCCCTCCACCAACGGGTGGAAGTGCTCTAAGTGAAGCGCCTTGTTCGCATCAATCTCTGAAAGAAACTTGTGCAAGTAATGCATGGAAAAGCTAAACCATAGTACCTTGAGCTTGCTTATAGCGCGCAGGCAATCATCCTCGGTAACAGCTTCGCGATCACTCTTCCGCCTCTGACGAAGTAGACTGCAGAGTTCCTGCAGGTTGATCAAACCCCCATTGTGGGGTCTTGTTGCCAAGCAAATGTCAACAATTTGCACCCCTGTCTAACCAAATTCGCTCCCTTTTAGAACACACATATATATCCAAACAATCTTCGCAACAACCATAACAATTCACAACCAATCAAAGATATACAGAGGGATTAAGAAGATGGGCACCAACCAAGTTCATAGTAGAAATCACCAATCCCCAAGAGCTCTGCCCAGAATCCCTTATTGGATGCCAACGGATCTACTCCGACCTTCGTGCACATGTTGTGAAATTGTGATCTGAAAGCTGGGTTCTTTCGTATGTCATTCTGCACGATCCATATCAAACAGTCCATATAACATTTTTTTATCACGAAACGATATTACTACTCTAAGCTACACTAAGGGGAGGGAAGAGGGATTGAACCCGGGACGAATGGATCGAAGAGGAAGGCCCTATCCGCAAGGGCAATCCACGACTTGCCGAACAGTCAATGTAAATCGATTACAATATAAAAATTTGACATACTTTGATACTGAAATTGATTGATTGAGAAGAAAAATGGGACCTTGTGCTTTCGAGCGAAATCTTCTAACTGGGTTCGGAAAGTGGTGAGCTGCTCCTTCATGAGATCGGTTCTGATCTTGGCAACATTCTCGCCCAGCAGACGATATTGGTCCTGCAAAAATAGCATGGATTGGGTAATTGGATTCCGGGAATTAGCGGCGGCAATCAATGGCGGAGAAGAAGAAAAACACAAACCTTAGCGGCGGCGGCGGTCTGCAAGCCTCCGATTCCAGGTCTCCTCCTCATCGTTGTTCTTCTTCCGCGACCCGCTTCAGTGGAGTTGAGGAGAGGGAAGCACTACGGAAAGCCAACTTCCAACTAATAACTTAGCAATATTAAATTTTGGTTAAATAAATTTGTGGGATTTGAATTCTCAACAATCAAAGTGGCGCAGCGGAAGCGTGGTGGGCCCATAACCCACAGGTCCCAGGATCGAAACCTGGCTTTGATAAATAACGTTCAAATTTTTATGTTTTTTTTTTTTGGCTAACTACATTTTACATCCTTAATGTTTGAAGTGAATTTCAAAATGAATTATGAGGTTTTAATTTTCTCACATTACACCACAAGGTTTTGTAATTATATCAATTTACACCTTTTTTTTCCCGTCAATTGAGTATAATGGGCTATCGCAGTTTAGTATTAGTTTGGCTTGAGTTCCCAATTAAAATTTAGGGAAAATGTGATCCATCCAATCACCATTTATATCATGCTCAGAAATATAGCAAATTTAGATAGGATTTGATCCAATCACACTTTATATCATGCTCACCAAAACCGTAAATTTTTAGAGAATTTGATCCAATCACACTCTATATCATGCTCAACAAAATCGTTAAGAGCTTCTAAATCTAGAGAGTGAGAAAAGAGGTCTTAAGGGCTCAAATTAATTATTAATTTCTATTTTTCTAATAACTTTTTATATGACAATTTAGTATTAGTTTGGCCCTTATCTTTTAAAAATAAACAATTTCAACTCAAGTTACAAAATGTTGACACTTGAAGAAAGGGAAGTGATTCACATATACTCTTTCCCCCCTACACACTCCTCTAAATGAAATGAGAATTTAAGGACAAATAAAAACGAGTGTGTATAAAGAGAAAATGGGTGTGCAAAAATCATTTCGCAAATTAAATTGGCAAAAATGAATATTTTTTTATGAAAAATTTACCAAACTAAGTTGGCCGGATTTTATAGTATCCAAAGCATAAAAGATAAAGAGGCCAAAAACCATGTGATGCAGAAACCAAGTACTTAAATTGTATTCAAGAGTACAGAAGAGTTCAAACACTACCACCTTAGACAGACAGACATAACATATAAGAAATCACTGACGATTGTTTTCTCCGACGGCTTCCATCTGTTTCCATACTTTCCGAAATCAGCATGCATGAAGGGTGATTATTGAAGAACAATGAGTTCTCCGATGACTTCATCTACGACTTTCATCATCTCGTTCCTAACGAACCCATCATCCTTCATATAAAAATGGTGCATCGCTTTGTTCAAGTTCCAAAACAAATCCTTGCAAGCTCTTGGAACTGTGCTACCCTTCTCTAGCAAAACTACTCTTAGCAGTTCTCTCGTATTACTTCTTATAACGCTCTTAATATCATTGATTGCATCTTCCTCCGCCAGAGTACAACCGCCATGAATCATGGACAACGATACAGCATTTAGCTTCCCTTGCTCTAATTCCCTCTGCAAAACATAACAACATATAGCTTGGAGTTGTAAGTTAGTCCAGACCCAATAGTGTTAGATGGGATGTTATTTGTGCTCATAACCTTGGAGAGGTTGTCTACCTTAAAGCTGTGAACATCATTGAGAAGACGCCCACACGTGCTCATAAGCGTATACATATAATGAAGTTCAGAATTTCCTACAACCTCCTCTGAAAGCTTAGGCCCAATAAAATAGATAGCAGTGAAGACAACTGGTCCCAAGGCAAATGATACACCTGCATTTGCCATATATTCATCCATTGTTGGAACCGACTTGTTTCTCGACCACTCAGCTTCCTTCAACATAGAGTTGAGGCAATTCAACCACTGAAAAACATACCTCAGACAAATAAAATGTCAAAATTAGTTACTGTTAAGAGGGTTTCGGGATATTTCTAAGACATTTCATTAAAGCGAAGCACTTGATAGTTTTTTCTGATGCACAGGAAGACATGATCAGTAATGCTATCAGAGCAAAAAAGAAAACATTTTGTCTTACAATCTTAATTACATGATTCGTTACACTACGTCCTTGCCATTTGAATGCTTTGACACCGATCTCACTAATTATGTTCCTAAGTGCTGAGAATATAATTTCAACGTGCTCAGAACAACAATCAACATTTGCATTTACGTCCCACCTGCGGTTTAATACAAGAAAAACTAAGACAACCATAACAAGAAAATATTTACCAACAACAGAAACAGATTGAGTGGAAACAGAAAACGAATTGCATACTTCTCGACCAATTGTATAAGATTTATTAGCTCCTCTTCAGAACCATCAATGTCAAAGAAATCATCAATCACGATTGTGAGAAATCCATTTTTGGCCCACGACATACGAGCATCTGATAGTTCCGGAGTGAAAAGGCCTGCAGCAGCAGAGAGGTAGCAGTATGCTTGCTTCTGCCTAGCAAACTTCAGCTTGTCTAATCTGTACTCAACAATCCACCTGCTTGCGTGGACGAAATATCACAATTCAGAAAGAAGAAAAAAGATAAAGGAAAGAGAAAAAAAAAATGATATTCGCATTGATTGCACTCACCTTTCAAGATGGTTGAGTTCTTTATGATGTATACATTGGCAAATGTTGTAGTCTTCCACTGCCAATTCTAGGAAATCTTCATGTCCAATATTCGAAGAACTAACGAAAAAGCAGATTACAGGGATAAATGTACTGACCCTCATAATAATTTAGCAGAAAACAATTTCTTCTTAAAAGAGAGGGAAAATGAACACGACAGCAATTAAATAGGGAAAGAAAATACTAGAGGTTCTTGTTTACCGGTAAGAAGATTTCAGAATCCTTGTACTATCTGGGTTGTAATGTTTTATAGCTCTCCTGCTCGACAACAGACCCAAACTTGCATGATAAGGATACTTCAGAGCATGATCCACCTGAAAACAATCAGAAGTTGCATATTTAAGCAGTAATATTTCTTGGGATTGAAGAAAACAACATCAACATATCTAATATACTGATATGTAGGAAGCTACTGTTAAAGGAGCTACATCTCCTCCTACAATTCAGCCTAATGATTTGCTGTGATTATATTTGATTTGTGTGATCTTCATTGATTTGTAACAGTAGGCATAATTTGTGTAATTGTGTGATCTTCATTGATTTGTAACAGTAGGCATAATTCCTATATATATGTATACAATTGTTAACACAGAAATATACAAATAATTATCCTTTTTTACATGGTATCAATAGTCTAGGTTTCTCACCCACTTCAGTCCTCCTTCCGTTGCTCTCTCCCTCTTCTCAAATGGCTGCCAACAATTCTTCCAATCCCTCTCACAACACCTCTAGCTTCATCAAACTCACAGAAACCAATTACTTGGTCTGGCTTCGTCAAATCCAACCGTATCTCAAAGGCAACAATCTTTGGGGCTATATTGATGGCTCCCTACCTGAACCCACACCTACGATCATGTCGACAGCAACTGAAACGCAACCTGCTGCTCCAATTCCAAATCCTAATTATGCCAAATGGTACCAACAAGATCAGATCATCATCAGTATTCTCACCACCACCTTAACCGAGAATGTTGCCCAACTCACCATTGGATTCGACACCTCCAAAGACATTTGGGACTGTCTTGCTCGACATTTTTCTCAGCGCTCTGTGGCCAGCGCTGCTAGTCTGAAGATGCAACTCCTTGAACTCAACAAGGGAGGCCAATCTGTTGATGAATATCTTCGTCATGCCAAGTCCATCGTTGATTCCCTGTCATCCATCAATAAACCAGTTCCGGATGAAGACTTTGTCCTTGCAACCCTCTATGGTCTTGGTCCTGATTTTCTCATGCTTCGGACTGCAATCACTCAGAACCCACCTCTCCCAGATTTCACTGAGCTTCGTGCACGAATTCTCTCTTTTGAAGCCTCCTAATCAACTTTGTCGCGTTCGTCAGAAACTAATCCTACCACTGCCTTGTACCATGCCTCCGCACCGCCCCGTGGTCGTGACAACCGTCACCAGCCCAGTCGGACTCAACCCAAAGCTAGCTGCCATCTTCCTGGCCGGAGTTATGCACCTCGTGCCCGTCACTACCAACAGCAGCATGCGTCCTTTCCTGTGCAACAGCCGCATGCCCAGAATTTTGGGCCTTATCCCTCCCCCCTTCATCAGCACGTACTCACTCATCTATTGGGTTATTGGGCCCAGCACCAAAATGGTGCCCCAATTGTCATACCAACCAACATGGAGTGCATCAATGCCCTCATCGATTCTCTGGTCCATCTACTGCCGCTCCATTTGCCGGAGCTCACGTTGCTGCTGATCCCACCTGGTATCCTGACACCGGAGCCACACATCACATGACTTTCATGCCCTTACATAACCCTCAAGCCTATAATGGTCCGCACAATGTTTATATGGGTAATGGGGACTCAATGCCTATTTCTCATACCGGTACTCTTCCACTGTCCTTAGGATCCTCTCAATTCTCTTTAAAAGATGTCTTCCGTCTGCCTTCAATTCGTAAAAATCTCTTATCTATTGCTCGCTTCACTAAAGATAATCGTGTCATTTTTCTATTCGCTCCTGATTTTTATCAGATTTATTGTTCACTAACTGGTCGTCTTCTGTTTCAGGGCCCCTGTAAAGATGGCCTCTATCCACTCAATCTTTCTATTGTGTCTCATGCTCCACATGCTTTAGCGTCCACTCACTCGTCCGTATGGCACAATCGTTTGGGTCATCCTTCATCAAATCTCTTGTCTCGTCTAGGGTCGTCTATTGGCTCTAAATTGTCTTTTACTTCGTTTTGCAAGGATTGCGCTTTAAGCAAATCCCATAAACTTCCTTTTCAGTCTAATAATATGTATGCATCCTCTCTTTTTCAAATAATACATAGTGATGTTTGGTCTTCTTCTATTCCTTCTGTCACCGGTTTTAAATATTATGTTCTGTTTACTGATGAATTTTCTCGGTACACTTGGGTTTATCCAATGCGTCGTAAGAATGAAGTTTTCACTCATTTCCAAACTCTAGTTGCCATGGTCAAAAATATTTTCAATACTTCCATTAAGTATCTCCAAAGTGGTAGGACAGAAGACAGGGCCAGACGAGAGCTTGAATGGACAGGTAAGGGGCAGACTGATTGCACCTACCAGGCACAGGACTTATTGGCTTAAGAAGCAAGCCAAAAAAAGAAGGGATTTGCTTACAGACACTGTCTCGGAGAGAGGCTCGGTGAAATAGACAACGGAATATGTCAATAATCATTTCTCACACTTTTGTCGGTCATTAGGTATTCAACAACGGTTTTCCTGTCCTCACACACTTGAACAAAATGGACTTGCTGAGCGGAAACACCGTCATATTTCAACAATGGCCCGTACACTCATTCTTACTTCTGGTAGTCCACAAAATCTTTGGGTTGAAGCTGTCCTCACTTCTGTCTATCTAATTAATCTTCTTCCATCACCAATTCTTAATTGGGACACACCCCATACTCATCTTTATGGCATTCCTCCTTCCTATTCTTCTCTTCGCGTCTTTGGATCTTCTTGTTTTCCTAATCTTAGTCCTTATGTCTCCAACAAATTCTCTACTCGTAGCCTTGAGTGTGTTTTTATCGGTTATAGTCCTCAACACAAGGGTTACAAGTGTCTTCATCCTCCTACTGGTCGTGTCTATGTGTCTAGGCACGTTATTTTTGACGAACCCAATTTCCCATTTAAACATGTGCAGGTTCAATCTACTAAGGATCACAACGGGTTGCATTTCACCCCTTTGACAGGTCCAGTCCACATTACATCCACTCAAGCCCAAGGTTCAAGTGATCTAACTTTGATCAATCCAGATGACAACCCTCACAACCTCGTGTCTGCTTCGATCCCGAACTCAGTATCACCTTCTTCTTCTTCGCTCTTGCAACCTAACCCAGCTCCAACAACCACATTGACAGCTCCGCCACCAGTAATCACCTACAATCGCCGCCCTAGACCTGTTTCCACAAACACAGACATATCGGCACCTGTTGCTGCTCCCCCTATGCCGTCGCCTCCTCCGCGTCCCCAACACTCAATGGTCACTCGTCAACAAGCTGGCCGGCCAAAACCTTGGGTCCGCACAGACGGCACGATCCGCTACCCAATTCCAAAAGCACTTCTCACCCAAGTTGAAATTGATGAGCCTGCCTGCTATTCACAAGCTTCGAAGAAGGCAGAATGGCGTGCTGCGATGGTTGAGGAAATCAATGCTCTCCTCAAAAATCAGACGTGGTCTTTAGTTCCATCTTCTCCAACTCAGAACACAGTAGGATGCAAGTGGGTGTTCAGAGTAAAGAGGCAGCCAGACGAGTCAGTTGAAAGGTACAAAGCGCGTCTTGTCGCAAAGGGCTTTCACCAACAGTCAGGTATTGATTTTCATGAAATGTTCAGTCTTGTTATTAAGCCTGCTACAATTTGAACTGTTCTTAGTATTGCTGTGTCTCGTGGTTGGGCTCTTCGTCAATTAGATGTAAAGAATGCTTTTCTACACGGCTTTCTTTCTGAGGATGTTTATATGGTTCAACCGCCGGGTTTTGTTGATGCCACTAGACCTCATCATGTCTGCAAACTCCATAAAGCCCTTTATGGTCTCAAGCAGGCACCACGGGCTTGGTTTCAACGACTCAGTTCCTTTTTATTATCAGTCAGTTTTGTTCAAAGTGTAGACTCTTCACTTTTTATCTTCCGATGTAACCAGCATGTCATTTACTTCTTGCTGTATGTGGACGACATTGTAGTGACTAGGAACAACGATCGTCTCCTTCAAAGTTTCATTAACACTCTTGGACGAGGCTTTGATATCAAGGACCTAGGACGTTTGCATTATTTTCTTGGCTTGCAGGTTCATACTCTTCCAAATGGGCTACACCTTAATCAGATCAAGTATGCTCATGATCTTTTGTTGAAGCATGACCTGCTACTTAATAAACCAGTCAGCACACCCATGTCTGCCAAGCTAAACCTCAATTCTACAGATGGTCCTCTTCTTGAAAACCCAACGAATTTTATCACAATTGTCGGTGCCTTGCAATATCTCACAGTCACACGACCTGACATTGCTTATGCGGTGAATTCTATTTCGCAGTATATGAGTCAGCCTCGTCATCCTCATCTTGTTGCAGTTAAAAAGATTCTACGCTATGTCAAAGGTACTCTTGGTCATGGTTTGTCGTTCACACCTCAACGTCAGCCGGTTACTCTATCTGCCTTTTCTGATGCTGATTGGGCCGGATGCCTTGATTCATGTCTCTCCACATCTGGATACCTAGTCTATCTTGGTTCCAATCTGGTTTCTTGGTGCTCTAAGAAACAGCCGACCATTGCCCGATCCAGTGCCGAGTCCGAATACAGGTCCCTAGCTCATGCAAGTGCTGAAACTACTTGGTTAGCCTATCTGCTCTATGAACTTGGTGCTCATGTTACGTTTCCTATCTTATTACATTGTGATAACATCAGCACTACATACATGGCATCCAATCCCGTGTTTCATGCTCGCACTAAACATATTGAACTAGACTACCATTGTGTACGTGAAAAAGTAGCAATCGGCAGTCACAGAGTCTGTTTTCTTCCCTCCATTGATCAACCTGCAGATTTGCTTACTAAGCCGCTCCATAAGTCCCGTCACCATCTCCTTTCCAGCAAACTTGTTCGTCCGGAGCCGTCCAGTTTGAGGGGGGGTGTTAAAGGAGCTACATCTCCTCCTACAATTCAGCCTAATGATTTGCTGTGATTATATTTGATTTGTGTGATCTTCATTGATTTGTAACAGTAGGCATAATTTGTGTAATTGTGTGATCTTCATTGATTTGTAACAGTAGGCATAATTCCTATATATATGTATACAATTGTTAACACAGAAATATACAAACAATTATCCTTTTTTACAGCTACGTAGTACGTACCTCTAGGACAATATGCTTATTCAGCCTATGCGGCGGAGTTAAATTATTGGATAACTTCTCTCTTAGGAAATGACTCATCCAGTAGTTTTGTTTCTCGAGAATTGACTCACGTGGATGTATGATGATTTCTGAAGCCCTAAACAATTCTAACGCAGCACCAACGTCCTTCAAGTATCCTCCGAGGGAGTTGAAGAAACAATCTTCTGAAACTTTAGTTAATGGATCTATATACAAGAAAACATATATAAACCATTTAAATAATTTCTGTCGATTGTCAAACCAAAGTGATGAAGACCAATAAAGGCACCAAAATTGAAAAATACCAGCAGAAACGTCATATCCATAAACGCGTAACAGTCGAAATGCCATTGCACAGGTGGCAGCATCTGAAAATATATCTTCATCCTCCTGCAGCCAGAATCTACAGTTTCTCGGCTAATGTCATGCTTCTCCATGGATGACAATCAGTTTTCAATTTCTCTAAACTTAATGTTTCATTTAAGAATATGGGATCCGGCTAAAATGCTTACAAGCATTCCATGCTTACACGAATCTAACCATTAATGATTAGATTCCTTTAATAGTTAATGGTTAGATTTGTGTAAATATGGAATGCTTGTAAGCATTGTAGCCTATTCCAAGAATATGACTCTTAAAAAATCATGTTACACACCAAATCTGGTGTGTACATAAATATAGGATTTTGTTATCCACACACCTCTTTTTACTTCTCACACACCTCTTGTTATTTTCTGGCCTTAGATCTTTTTCAATTCATTCAATCTGACGGCCAGAATTGAAAAGGGTGTGTGGGAAGTAAAAAATAGTATGTGGATAGCACAACCCTAAATATAACATAGGGAAAGTTAGTTACTTGTATGTTTCATCCAGTACACTTCTGATTTCCTCCCTGAAATGTCGATCAATACCCAAACTTTCAAGACTTGAAACCATAGAAAGCCGAGCATATTTATCTAGAGGATAAACCGTTGAACTGAAAAAGATCAACTGAAATTAATCAATTAAACTGTAATGTATCAGTCCTAATGTAGCGATAATACACCTATATATTTAAGCTTGGAATATTTTCATGCATGTATATGGAGGGAGGAACCTGCATTCCCGAACTTGTCTAAGAGCGTGCGGAGGTACTTCAGACAATCAGCATTCTTAATGTGAGTAAAAGCAGCGGCTGTAGTTGATGGTGAATTAAACAAGGACCCATTCTTCCTTTGATACTTCATGACCATCTTCCAATCCTGCAACTTTCCATTTCCTTCTGAAATATATGCTAAGAAGGCACTCCATCCCACTGAGTTGCTCCCACTTCCTCTAAAATAATAACATTTTGAATAGAGAGTTGTTCACTTAGAATACTTTAGGATGCAATATACAAAAATTTAACCATTTCATTGCTTTCCACGGCTTTGACTAGCATATGAACTGATTCAATTGTACTGTCTGAAGGAAGTTGTGTTAACAAATCAAAGGACCCAAAAAACTAATTACAAACTGATCTGATTCGTATTCCATAGACACAAAATAAAAAAGATGACTATAAATTGCCAAGACAGCTATACATAACCAAAACACTGCATCTTGTCCGACTTAATTAATTTTAGAGTTATGGACTTACACATTTTTTATACCACTTTTCATACCACATGATGTGGCATGTATCACCACCTTCAGACCAAGCATAAGCAGTAGTCAATGTTTGTCCAACCATTTTTTTTCTTTTCCAAAGTTACCATAATTAATAATAACTAACAAAATAAAATTTATGCACCTAAGCCTACTCATATCGAGATAATCTTATATGATTTATGTGTACTTAATTTCTCATGGTTATTGAGCATTTAAATGGAAAGATTATGGTTCACTTGTTTTTAAAGAAATTTGATTTAATGTGATCAATATATTGGGTGATTGAGATTTATTTAATTTTATTGGCAATTGGATAATTTATTTGATTTATTGAAATGAATTAGTATTTATAAGCATGTCATTTAGAAATAGGTAACTCCTTAGGATGTACATGTTACATGCTTGAATTGGGCCTCATCTCTTACTTGTGATATCTCAGGATATATCGATGTTTATGTCCTCGAGGGGTTGGGGAAAGGTAGAAAACACACAAGAGATACATCATACACCGAAGGCACACCAGAGCCGAAATATCACAGCCTCTAGGGTTATCACCATGCATCAACCTTAGTTCTTGGGAGGTGAAAACCAAGGGGCAACTCAAATGCATATATAGCCGACCTAACGACTTTCGAGTTCTTTTGGGCGCATGCACGAAAGTCTCCTTGTATATGATACCAACAAATTGTAACAACTACAAAGGAAATTAACTACGTACGACGACAAGAAAAAAGTCAATACCTTTTAAGCTCAGAGTCTCTCTTGTGAAAAATAGTGGCTAGGGTTGATTCTCCAAGGGGAAGATTCATATCCAAATTCATTGCAGATTCAATCAAACAAGGAAATATTATATCAAATCCAAGAGGAGATTGTTGCTCTTCATCAGTAGCTGAAGCTGCATTTGACTCAATAAAATGTAGTCCTAGAAACAAAAGGGAGAGGATGATCAGAAGATATTCATCATAGAACATTAATTAATTATTAGAGGAAAATTACTAATTAAGCAAGAGCAACAAATATATATATACCATTGTTAATTAGTTCTTCACCAATATTCCATTGCTTTAGTGCAAGGATACATGCTAACGTCGATAAATGAGCATCTTTCTTTAACAAAGGATGTAAATTAGGAGGACCCCATGACCCATCGCGGAGTTTATTACACAATAACCAGTTGACACATTCGGGGAAAAAAGGGTCCTTCTGAGAATTTGGAGAAGGGACCATTGCCACCCAAGCAGTATCGTATGAGGAAACTGAGAGATCAACCTTATTGAACATCTTCTTTATTCTTTGTTTAGTCACCTCAAAGTTCTGCTTAAATTAAAAGAATTTCACACTTTTTAAGAAATATTGTTAATTAACAGCATAAAAGCCACAAAGAAAAATATAACTAGCACAGGATTATCTTACCGTAACAGCAGAACTGCCCTCTACTGTGCCATTAAATCTCAGGACTGTTGAAGCTGCATGTGGCAAGAAATCTTTCCATGTTATTTTTTAATTTTTTATTTATGAAAAAAGTACAGTAAAGAGATAAAACTATGCATGCATGGTTGCCCAGTAATATTGAAATAAAAAACCGAGGGAAATACTGTTAGTGAGAGAGGGAGAGAAGAATACCTGATGAGGAGAAAGTGGAATCTGAGGAATTTGAACTGCAACACCTAAGAGTGTTGAGGTGGGAGAAAGACATGGTTGTAACTTGTATCGGAATTGCAACCAGATTCAAAGTCACCTCAACAACTCTTGCGTGAGTTTCTGGCTGCAACCCAGGAATCCCCAAAAGCGCAAAACCGACATGCAAACACACCTCTGGACCCAATTCCAGACATGGATCGACCGCGCGAGCTTGGATAGTTAACCCGAGCTATGGAAAAAGACCCAGTACGCGACGAGGACGAATCAATCAAGCTATTGACTCAGTTCGACGACCGAGTCGCGCAGGGGTTCAACCGCGACCTCGGCGGATATGGGGAGAAGATGGAGAGACAGAGAGAGATGGTTTGAGAGGGACTGACATGCATACCTTGTTTGGGTTAGAGAGAGCCACAGTGGGTTTGGAGTCTTTTTTTAAATTCACACTGGCGGCACATAAACGCTCCACATGTCAGTGGGCCTAGTTGTGGAGAGGTTCTTGGTTATGTGGCCTAGTTGTGAAGAGGTTCTTGGTTACGGCACCCGGATTTGAGGTGGTGTGAGAGGAGAATGGGATAAAAAGTAAGCCAGAATTAGCATGACAAATAAGGGGGAGTGGGGTAAAGGAAGGGTTTTTTGTGTCTGTGCTGTATCCCGTAGGGATATACATGTGAGCCTCTGACCTGCTGTAACATGTGCTTTCGTTATTTTTTTCTTTAACTTTCTAGGTTCAAACTTTGAAAATAAAAAATAATTTCATTATACAATGAAAAACCTCTGAAAAAAAGTTGTTGAAAGGACTTAGTGTCATTTGTTGCTTGCCATGCCAATGCATCTTCAAGTGCCTCCTGATTTCTTCGTCCATTTGTCCCACACACTGCTTCAATGAGTCGGGCTTCAAGAACAACATGAGAGCATTTCTAAAACGCTTGTGATCGTAGCTACTCAGCTCCAATATATTCAGGTCAACCCAAAATCGTACGAATAGACTCATTTTGTTGATTGGAAATGGTGAATATAAACTTGTTTGCAGCCTGCCCATGAATGAAAACTGTTGGTTTGCTGCAGAGACTCATCTTCGAAACTGGACCGTACTTTGCGATTCTTTGTTGAAGCCATTTTTCGAAGATGAGCGAGGGTTTCGGCCGATTACTACTGGAGGAAGCTTTTTTGATGATTTTTTTTCTTGATGCAAGGAGAAGCAAGACGGGGATGAGGAAGAGGAAACTGTCAGAAGAAATTAAGGTACTCATGATGAGCGAAAGGCTTTGTCTGTTGAGTTTGTGATAATTATTAGGAGGTTAACTGATAATCCATGCATCTCTTGAAGCTATGAAATTTCAGTAAAGTTAAACATGTTTTTGGTTGGCTTCTGGGATAGGGTGGAATTTTAATAAAAAAGGAGAACATGTTACTTGTGGAGGCATTTTGTTTTTTGGTAAAAACTTGTGGAGGCATTTTTAGGTCATACCTAATCGAGTGAATAAGGAGGTGCACTCCTAATCAGACACGAAATATATTTATGATGTCTCTCATTTCTTTTTCTGGATAACGAGGAAAACGTCACGACTCACTCCCAATCAGAAATAAAACTTTAAGGTAAAACTCGAATATGTGCAATTACAACCGCAAATCATGCGTATCAGTAAAATTAGGTATTGTTAATCCATGGTATTTCAAGGTTAATTAGTACTTTTGAGGTCCTTATATAAGCAGTACTTTGAGTGCAAATATATATATTCCAAGGTTAATTAACCAGAAAAAATACACATAGAATTCCGATCCTCAAATGTAAGCTAATACAGTTGTGTTGCGTGACATAACTTTACACATAGACATGCTATGTATATGCATCTAACAAAGCATGATAACTATTTAAGTTGATAAAACATTTTACTATTAATTAACAAGGTTTCCTTGGCAGGATTTTTATGGGTAGTCCTTGAGTATATACTGGCATGGGATTTCAATCCTTGCAAACTCATATCCCGGACATATTCGATATCCCCCTCCAAAAGGAATGAAGTTGTAGAAAGAAATAAATAAGGGAAGTGATATCCATACACAGAAAGCGGAAGCAAATAAATAAGGTGTGCAGAATGAGAAAAGAAGCGTTGTGGAATTCATTTGCCTATAACAAATATTAGTCCAAAAACAGAAACTGGAAGCAACTTCTCACAACTCCCTACATTGCTTCCCTCTCTGGACTAATAGAAACTGAGAGTTATTGTAGTTTAGAGAAGAAAAAAAAAGAACAAAGACAATAGAGATGTAATTAAGCAAGTAAATACTCTTGAGCTGCCATTCCTTTCCTATGTCTGATTTGAAGCATAGAATTGTGGGCAGGTTAACTTTGTAGAACAAATGCAGATGGCTTAAGCCTGATGGAATGGTAAGTTGTTAATTGACGCACGAAAGTTTACTTAAAAGAAAACAGAAAATTGGAAACGAATCAAAACCAGTGCATAATTTCAAACTGCAAACCAAAAATTTGAAACTGAATAAATTTATGTTGTTAAGTGAAAACGGGGAATTCAATCCACGTCTGAAAACTAATTATATTTCACCAGTGCATGTTGCAAATATGCATTTAAACGCACTTTTCTATAAGCATACTTCTTGCTTGATCCTCAGTAAGAAATTGCATTTGGTTGGTCAAGTAAGACGAGACTCTCTATATAAGAATCCATGAAGTAGTACTTATGTCCATCCTTTCTAAAATCTTTAGCTTGTTCGGTCTCAGGATCGACCGATATCAGCCAGCCATGGACCATTTTGAGCACTAAGTCACCATTGTTTCTAGAAATAAATGGCTTGTCTGTCATGTTCTGCAGGCGAACAGTGAATAATTTAGTCCACGATTCCACCACGCCATACTCTGTCATCACCCACATGTGATAATTAAAACCGTTTCGCCTTTCAGGGTCGCCTACAATGAACGCAAGGTTCTCCCCCTAGCTTAAATATCTATGGCAGAATACCTTTTCTTTCAAACAAATTTGGGGAATCATTATCTCCCCAAATGATTCACTGACCATGTCAAACGATATAATGCTATTCGCCCTATTCTCTGGATAACGCTGAGTCCAATGGAACGCACCATTGACGAAAGCAGGTTCGTGAAACGAAACAAAACCTTCGATGGAACTGACACTTCTCCAGGAGGAATATTGGCTAACGACCAAAAGCTTTTTGATATATGTCCTAACCCTATATATATATATATATAAAGGGAGCACATCAATTTAGTAAAACATTCGTAATACTAAATTTACCCCTCCCTACATATATAACTATTGGAAAAACTAAATTAATTATAAAGAAATACAAAAAAAATTATACATATGATTTAAAACCAGCCCACGTTGGGGTAGTTACTAACATTTTTTTTCATATTTTTAAATTATATAAATATAAATTGTTTATTTTTTAAAATAGTCAATTGCCACACGCATACGTGCCAGTCAATTGCCACACGCGTATGTGCCAAGAGGCTAGTATATATAAAGGGAAAAAACAAATTTGGTAAAACATTTATAATACCAAAAATGCCCCTCTCTTTTTACAACTAAAAAAAAAAGCAATTTAAATCATTTTTGAACTTTTTTAAAATTATAAACAGTATATTAATTTTTTTACAAATAAAATTAAAATATCTAAAAAAATAAACTTTAAAAAGTAAATTGCCAACCAAGAGTCGGTGCATTCCTTGCCGCGGTTATTTCTTCTTCTTTTTTCCTGGGCATAATTAAATTGGTGTCCGTGGACAGGCCATTTTTTAAGGAATTTTGGTAGATGAATGTCACACGAGTTTCAGGCCTTTTTTAGAGTATCATCATGCGTTTCGTGTAGTAAAATGGAATTGTGTCATTCGTAAGTATTAAGTAGCTACAACTTCAAAATTCCGTAAATAAATGTCAATTTCTGTTTTTCTGTAGATACGAACCCGTCGAGATAGGAAAAAATATATATTGGATTGATTTTCACTAACTATATGAAAACCTCTTCTGTATTAGAAAAAGGAGAAATTGAATCTATGCCGATAACCCTGCAGCTTCCTTCGGTATAAAAAAAAAGTATATATATAAAACCAATTGGAATGAAAGTGCAGAGAACTTGAATGTCAAAAGAACCTAAAGAGATGTTCAAAACTGATATGAAGCAACCCTTGCGCCGACAAATGATCCCAGTACTGTAGACCCTAAGTTGTTTATTGACATAAAGAGGGCAAACTGAAACAACCCTAGGTAAGGTATCAGTTTGATCTTTGTCATATCATTTAGACTTTGAACCCCAAATGTATGAAGACATATTCAGTGCAAACGCAATAGGGTGGCATTTTATTTAAAAAGGAGAACATTTTACTTGTGGAGGCATTTTTTTGGTCATACCTGATGTAGTGAACAAGGAGGTTGTGAACTAAAGTATATATCGTAATACTACAGCTGATTTCTTAAACGTTCCGTCTATTTTTTTGCTACAATTATTTGACTAAACGACCTTTATTTTAATTGATTTTTGCAGAGACGGTCTTTAATTATACTATGATTTATTATATAACTGGCTCCAATTATAAGCACAAAGTTGTGTGAATTGGCTACGAAGAGTTTTTAGTAGGAATCTTTACTCATCCTTGAGTAGACAAGTATAATTCCTGATTTACCATGTAATGGATTGCAACAAGGATCAATCCTTGCAAACTGATATCCAGGACATATTTGATACCTCCCTCCAAAAGGAATAGTTGTAGATAGAGATAAAATAAGGGTGTGTAGATTGAGAAAAGAAGCGTTGCGGATTTCATTTGCCTATAACTAATATTAGTCCGAAAACAGAAAGGGGAAACAACTTCTCAGTATTCCCTGCAATGCTTCCCTCCCTGGACTAAAACAAACTGAGAGTTTCTGTAGTTTAGGGGAAAAAAGGAACAAAGACAACAAACAAGTAATTAATCTTGAGCTGCCATTCCTTTTCCATGTCTGATTTAAAGCATATAGAATTGTGGGCAGGGTTAACTTTATTGAACAAATGCAGATGACTTGGGCCTGATGCAATGGAATCAAGTGCATAATTTCATACTGCACTACAAAAATTTGAAACCGAATAAATTTATATTGTTCAGTGAAAACGGGGAATTCAACCGATGTCTGAAAATCTAATTTAATTTCACAAGTGCATGCTGTAAATATATGCATTTGGAGGCATATTTCTATAAGCTTACTTCTTGCTCGATCCTCAGTAAGAAATTGCATTGGGTTGGTCAAGTAAGACGAGACTCTTTATATAAGAATCCATGAAGTAGTACTCATATCCATCCTTTCTAAAATCTTTAGCTTGTTCGGTCTCAGGGTCGACCAATATTACCTGGCCATCGACCATTTTGAGCACTAATTCACCACTCTTTCTAGAAATAAATGGCTTCTGTATCATGTTCTGCAGGCAAACAGTGAATAGTTTAGTCCGCGATTCCACCACGCCATACTCTGTCATCACCCACATGTGATGATCGTATTCGTTTTGCCTTTTAGAGTCGACTACAAAGAACGCAAGGTTCTCCCCATAGCTTAAGATATGGCAGAGAACTTTTTTTGTCAAACCAACTTGGGGAATCATTATCTCCCCAAATGATTCACTGACCATGTCAAACGATCACAATGCACTTCGCCCTGTTCTTCGGATATCTCTGAGTCCAATGGAACGCACCATTGACGAAAGCAGGTTCATCAAACGAAACAAAACCTTCGATGAAACTGACACTTCTCCAGGAGGAATTGGCTAACGACCAAACCTCAACTTCGGTAGGTACATTAAAATGACTCAATAGTTCTCAAAACCTTGAACTCATTGCTACACGAGTCATAGGCAAAGGCATAACTTGCTACACAGAAAGTCGGATCCACCCTGGTTATAGGGTAACACTAGGCCTCGGCAAAATCACAAACTTTCTAACACTAGGGTTCCTAATTACGATTGCTTCGCAAACAAAATAGGTAGCATTTGAAACAGGGCATACGAGCCCGTTACAAGTTCCGATCAGGTCAAAAAACCTAGCTTGAATAGTAAAATTTTCGCAGACGATAGGTTCTTGATCGTAAGCATAACGATTAATAAGCTTGGCATACCCACCAAATTTCGAGTTATCCCAATGCAAATAGTAGATCTTACTGGTGTTCTCTCTCTCGGAAAAAGCTATCAACAGGAGGGAAAATCAGCTAGGTTGTTTGTTTGGATTGTCCAGCTGAGGTGCGTGCGAATGAAGGTAGGGTTTCTGACTAGAGACCGCCATGACTTGCACACCAAGCTTCATATGTGTTAGAGACTTGACGGGCAAACCAAGAAATATTTTTATGTGTTATTTCTCCGGGAAAATTGTCTGACAGTATATAGCTTCGTTTTCTCATGACTCTAGCTAAGCATTAGGAGTAATAGAGGGGGTGGTGAGTTATAACTTATAAGAAAGAAGAGTCGGTGCATTCCTAATTAGCTCTTTCTCCGATTATACTAATGGAAGTTGGAGACCAAATACCTTACTTGTACGTACTTTGACTAATTTGTAGAGATTCGGTCAAATTAGTAGAGATTCGGTCAAATTAATACTTTTCTTCCGTGTCCAAATCCCTTTTATGCCGTGATTATATCCTCTTTTTTCTTCTGGCATAATTAGATTGCCATCCGTAGCCGTAGACAGCCTTTTCAACTGTGATTCATGTCGTTTGTCATTTAAATATCAGCAATTTAGCATTACTCAAACATGTTATAACTTATTACGGCTACCACTACAGTTTAGTGATATTTTTCTTTACTTGTAACTTTTTAGTGAAATGTCTGACGTTTGTGCTATTTCACCCACCCAATTGATTATAGTTATATAAATTTAATTTAATCTATTTAGTACTCATCTCGAAATTTAAACTAATATAACGATAATTAATAAGGTGATGAGCATCACTCCCACTTTAGGGTAGTGAGAAAAGTTGCACTCTTTCACCGCAGAGAAATCGATTTCTGGCTATTTTGGCGTTGGAACCCACCAATATTAAGATTCAATACTTTGCACCAAATATTAATATACATTTCCAATGTGAGCATATTGGGATTCAATCTAAATTACTAGAGTATTATTGTCATGTGATTAATGTAGTAAAATGGAATTGTGTCATTCATAAGTATTAAGTAGCTACAACTTCAAAATTCAGTGTGCATCTGTAAATAACTCTCAATTTCCTTTTTCTGTAGATACGAACCCGGTCGAGAAGACCTCGTAAAGGATATATATTGGATTCATTTTCACTAACTACGAAAACCTCCTCTGTATTAGAAAACGGAGGAATTGAATCTACGCCGATATCCCTGTAGCTTCCTTTGGTATCAAAAACAGAAAACCAATCGGAATGAAAGTGCAGAGAACTTGAATGGCAATTCCCAAAAGAAGGTTGTCAAAAGAACCTGAGGAGATGTTCAAAACTGAAGCGACCCCAGCGCCGACAAATGACCCCAATGTAGAACCTAAGTTGTTTATGGACATGAAGAGGGCAAACAGAGTCCCTTCAATTCCGGGTGGGCATAGCTGTCCAGATAAGATCAGGAACGGCATAAACCTGCAGTTCACGGGATCTTGCTTGTTAGTAAGATGGAAATGGTAAAAGCATCACATACTTCTGTACTTTCTGTGGCCAATAGTTTGTTACTTTGATGCATGTATGCATGGATTTAAATGGACGGCCTAAGTGATGAATAAAGATTTACAGAGGAAAACTGCAACGAGCAAGGATGCACATACTTGAATTGATTGATCGCATCACTGAGAGCTGAGCCACAAAGCACCATAAGTTTATCTGATATGCCATATGTGAGATTTACTCGAGAGACTAAAACCATATCTAGGAGTGTCAAGATAGACAAACCAACATGAGACAACCTGCGTGGATCACGACCAAAACACCATCAACAAAATAATCTCAACAGAAAGGGATCTATTGGCATTAAAAACATTAACAGAAATACATTGTACTTACATGAGGATTCTTCTTAATTTCATCGTCTTTAAGTAACGGTTATAGACAAAGGTTCCAAACATGAGGCCTAACCATCCCACAACACGTGCAGTGCCCAAAAAGGATGCTTCCAAGCTCAAATACTCTGTCTGATAATAAAACATCACAGTCGAGAGGTTTGGAATGGAAACATGTGCTAGGAAAAACCAAGCCATTGGTCTGATCTCAAACAAAGTAAAAGCAAAAAAGTAACCAAGATTAAAATTTATAATATATCCACATACAGAGAAAAATAGCAAATTATATCTCCAGAAAAAAAAAAAAAAACATTTAGATTGACATCAAGACCAAGTAGCAACAACGGGCAGAAACATTCCCCATAAATATGCACAACAAGCATATGAGATGATATGACCACCCACTCTCCAAGGACTATTCTAGACCACTTGGAATTTTGTATTCACTGACCAGATAATTGTGTGTTACCGTAACAATGACAACCACCCTAGAAAGGGAAAATCTCAACTTGTACTTTCAACTGGCATGGAAAGAAACTCAAGTAAATAAATAAAATTGAATTACCTCAAAATCAGTGGTTGTTTAAATGCGTGGCACAAACTATAAGTGGCTGCTTTGAGAGAGTGAAACCACCGTGAAGCCAATGAGTCTTCTTTTCCAGCAATCTCGACTTTAACAGTAACTGATTTCTTTTGCTTGCCTTTATTGCTCTTCTTTCTCCTTGACATGGTGGTATTGGATTTCTTCTCTGAGAAACTATCATCATCTAGAAAACTACTATTCCCATTCGCTGCATGGGAGCTTCTTGAATCAGAAGATTCAAGCAAAACTTTACTATCGACAGATTTCTCCTCAACCAAGCCACATGACAACAACTGTATGGATGGTAGAACAGAAAAAAGCAGAAAAATTGTGTGTATCTGTAAGTTGGTCAGTGCATATCCTCCTAATAAACTCCCGCATATGCCACCCAAAGCCATTGCCAACCATGATATCGACTGGAGATCTCCAGCAAATGCGGCCCTGATAAATGTAATCTCAATATATCAAGTTGTATCCTTTAACACATTAAGAAGGGGAACAAAAAGATACATGAGATATGTACTAAAAACGAAGTAGATCCTTGATCAACTAGACAAACTTGAAGCAGAAAAAAGGGGAAACGAAAATATAAGCTTCTTATATTAGGGAATACAAGACATTGCAACACAACAGATTTGGCAGGGGAGCCTACCATAAAGCCAATTACAATCATGCTAATTCCTGAAAATAAGGCATTAACAAGTAAGCAGTTCATCTAATTGCGTGCCAACAGATCTTTATGTTCACAGAATAAGTTTGCAGGCTATTTGGTATGCACAACTCAAACTGCATAGGAAAGAAATTGACAGAATCTCAGTTTTTGCACGTACTTTTCATGTCTTACTGCCTCAGCAATCATTGCATCAACTACAACATCTGCCATGGCTGAGCCCAGGTTCTGGACTGTTAAGAAGGTCATTAGTTGCCAACTGGAACTCCTCAGTGTCGCACTCAGGCCGAGAATAAGCCATGGCACAAGAGAGAGCACAGTTGCAATAACTAAGTAGGGAACCCTTTTTCTTCCTTTTATTGGAATACAATCAGACAAAATTCTGCATATAAGACACACAAAATCAGATTCCAAAGAACTAATAAGAAAATGTGAATACAAAAAAGGCAGCTTCAATGCTTGGACTGCAAACTCAGGAAATGCAAGCTCGCCATTTTTTTTCTTTGGCCGCTAAAAGATAATTGCCATTCAGATGGCTAATTCTGTGTCCAACTAACTGTTTTTGCTCATGCACTCACATGAAATGTATTATATGTGGGCACATTGAGAAAAGCAAACAAGCAGGTCCCCATTCTGAGCAATAACATAGATTCTGTGTTTAGGACGACAGTACCATTATGATAATAAGCAAAAGAATCAGGTACATCCTTCGTCACATTACATGATGATCCCATTTTCATTAAATTACTCCAAGTTTGTTTCTAAATGACTTCGCTACGAGTCTACGAGGACTAAGTTGTGCTTTGAATGACTATCAAGATTATGATAGAACTTTTTTCATCTTCATTAGCCAAAACAATGTAATTAGAACTGCATTACAAACTTAATACAGGTACTCGAATTCAAGTAAAAATGGCATAAGTGCAAATAAGCAGCAAATAAGGGTTATTGAAGCTGTTATACAGAAGAAAGCTTTTTGATGCTTACATACTCATGAACACATCAAAATTATCTAATAAAATGAAAAACGTTCACGTTCCTCGTGTGTACTGAGTAACAGAAGATCCATACCCGTATAGCGGTTTAATGCTCCATGGGAAGAAAGCTATCGAAAACATGAACTGGGAAGACGATGGCGACAACTTGAGCCTATCTTTCAGCTGGTAAGACACTGCCGTCCATACAAAGGATCTGAAACCCTACCATACATCAAACAGGCCCATATCAATCATCATATAGATTCTTCTTAAAACCAACATTAAAGAAATAATTTTCCATCAAAAGTATTCAATTTCGATAATTCGAAAAATCAACAAAATACGCATGCCTCCTAATATCATCCCCAACTTCTAAACAAGGACACTTTCCAATACAAATTCTCTCTCAAAAATCACCCAAATCAATAAACACATAAAACCCAGAAACCCAAAACCCTAGAATCGCCAATCTGCACCTCCTAGAAACCCAAAAAACCTCATTCCGCAGCGACCCAGAAGATTAAATTCCCCAAAAATCAAGAAAACAATTAAACAGAGAGATTCAAGTACAACAAGATCAACAAAAAATGATATAATTTTAGAGAGAGAGATAGAGAGAGAGAGAGAACCTGGGTGAAGTAAATCAAGCAAACGAGCCAGATAAACGAGGCGCCAAATGCAGCTCTTAATCTCGTCAGCCATTGTATCATTTTTCTCTGGGGGATTTGAGTTGGAGCTCTTTTCTGCGTCTTTCTTTCGAACGCAGACAGTTCCAAGTTTTTTCAGTTTCTCTCTTTGGAGTCTTTTAACGGTTTTCCTTTGGGCGTTAATTTGTTGGATAGACAATTTTGCCCCTCTTTTCGTATCTCACTTGTAGACTTTGTAGTGGAAAGTTGCCTTTTATTGGGTGGAGAATTTCGACATTTTGGGGTGTATTTATTAAATAGTTTATATGGCTGCTGGCCACGTCCAGAGGTCCTCCCATTTCTTGACACCTCAGCACCCGGGCCCACAGTAGATCTTCCAGGTGTCCACCCAGTAGTTTATAAATGGACCATAAACTAGATGTTAACTTCTGCTTTCATCTTAGAAAGAAGACAACTTCTAGTCTTCTTTCTAAGATCAAAGCAGAAGTTAACATCTAATTTTGCTACATAATAATAATAAGAATTTAGTACACTTATTCTTCAATTAAGTGAGGTTTTAAATTTGAATTTTGCGGTGAATTTAAAATTAATTTATTCTCTTATTCATTAATGTAAATAAATTGATATATCAAAAATAAAACATCTAATTTTTATAGTATGTTGAGCTCTAAGTTAATTGGTTTTTTTCTTGTTCTAGTGGTAAAAAGATGTTTCAAATTTGAACTCCCTCATTCTGTTTATTCGACAAAAAGAAAAAAAAGTTTGGCAATTTTAATGATTCTACAACAT
Organism: Gillenia trifoliata; assembly: GCA_018257905.1. Classification (NCBI taxonomy): domain Eukaryota; kingdom Viridiplantae; phylum Streptophyta; class Magnoliopsida; order Rosales; family Rosaceae; genus Gillenia; species Gillenia trifoliata. The sequence continues at coordinate 8,808,382 of CM031081.1, read as the reverse complement.
TCAAGTGCTAAACTAATCAATTACCAAAAATTAATGGGTCTATAAGACTAACTCCAATGGTGGCCTATGGCCAACAATTTTAGGCATTTAGCTTTTGCTTTTGCTTTTGATTCCCCAATGGTGGTCAATCTTTAGGCCTAGATGAAAAAAAAAAAAAATGCAACATTTAGGCCAAGCCTTTGGCCCAACCAAAAGAAAAAGGACCCACCTGCGCGCTTGGCATGCGCTATTGCACACCAAACGCCCCAGCCAGACTCGCGGATGCGCCGCACGCGCTGATCGTTTGGAATGAAGGGCTCACTGAAGTCAGGCATGTTGGCCACAAGCAGAAAAGAGTCGTTGGCTCATTTGCGATGGGCGGTCCAGATTGATAGACCGTTGACTGATCCAACGACCATGTTTCAAACCTTTTTTTTATTTTATTTACTTTTACTCTAACAATAAAAAAAATCATCCCACGGCTAAAATAATTTAAAAAAATATTTAACTAAAATTTCACCCAAAAACTTTTAAAATACTCATTCATTTGTTCATACATCCACACAAAAACATTTTCTTCCCTTTCCTCATCCAAATTTCATTCTTCCTTGTACCCACTTCTAAATCATTTTCTACCGACTTCTAAATTTTCATTCTTCTTCTACCCACTTCCAAAAATTTTCAAGATGCCAAAAAATAGTACAAAATTACCTAATTAGTTTGAAGATGAAGATATAGCTTTGTGCAAGGCATCGATCAATATTAGCGAAGATGGTGCTACCAGGACAAACCAAAATATTCAAGAATTTTGATCTCGCATCTATGAATTGTTCCTTAGCACCTCTCCCCCACCGTTGCATGACAAGCCACGAACCCTTGATGGTATGTATGATCGGTTTAAGAGAATCAACAAAAAATGCACTTGTTGGAAGTCAATCTACCATAAAGCCAAAGATGTTCTTGAAAGTGGAAAGAGTCAAGAAGATATGGTGAGTGTCTCTTCACATATTATTTTTTTCATGTGCATAATTATAGTTTTAATGTGCATAATTTCATTTTTTTAACTAATCAATCTTTATTTATTTCATACATAGATTAATAAAGCAATGGTTATATTCATGACACTTGATACCCCTAAAGGTCACGAATTCAAGTTATTTCATGCTTGGAACATCCTCAAAGATTCTCCTAGGTGGATTGAAAGTGTATCTACTAAAGTTCCAAGACAACCTTCCGAAGGTGGGGCAAGTGTTGATCTTGATGATGATTTTGTAGATGAGAGCTCATCTTCATCTATAGCAAGACCGTCGAGGCGAGATAAGCAAAAGGAAGCAAAGAAAAAAAGGGAAGAAAGTGGATTCGGCTAGCGACAAGTATAAGGAAAAGCTTGACAAACTACTTCATTGTAGTGAAGAGAGCAATAAAGAGAAGTTGCAAATGCGCAAACTCATGGAGCGGCAAATGGCAAGGAAAGTTACACGAGATAAATTAGACCAAGATGTGTATGAGTTGGATATAATGAAGATGGATATCGACCAATATACTCCAAGGCCAAGGAGGAAGAGGTTTTTTCGTGAGAAGCAAGATGAAATTTTAGCAAGGTGCACTCTCTTTGATGATGTTGGCTATAGCTTTCACCCAAGTCCTCCACCATATTAGTTTTTTTTAATTATCATTTAGTATCTTAATTGTCCTTTGAAGTATTAATTGTTTAGGGACTTTTTAATTATTGTTTGGTTTTAATTGTTGTATGATCAAACCTATATTATAAATTCAATTGTATGCTTTCGTATGTGTCTATTGTGTCATTTTTCATATTTTATCGAAATTTAAATATTTTTAGGTAAAAATATTCACAAAATTAAGCTAAGTTAATCTAAAAAAATATTATTTAAAAAAAAGGTTAATGGAAAAAAATAATTAGGTTAAAACAATATTTAACAACTTTTTGACATAAAATTTAGGCTACACTATTGAAGAGAAAAAACAGTTTCTGGCCAAACGTCAAAAGCCAAAGGCCAAAATCTATTATTGGCCATAGGCCAAATTTAGAGTTGGTCTAAGTATGAAAAATAGAAATAGTGATATATAATAAGTTTATGACAGTGTCCGATCAGGTTGGCAAAATATTTAATTTTTGATCATTTGTACTACCCAATAAGTTTAGAGTTAAATTGGCTTTGGCCGAGATATGGAGAAGCCAAATTCAAAACTTAGGGCATCAAAAAGCACTTTGGTTAAAGAGAGATGCTTCTAGTTCTAAGTGCTTTTACAACCTAAGAAACTTTTGTTTCAAACTTTTCATAAAACGTTTTTTTCTTTATTATGTGAAAGCGCTTTTTTGAAAAGCACTACCAAACAGCCAGTCATAGCCAATGTCCAATTAGCCAATTACAGAGGTGACAACAGCTGGTTCCAAATGCCAATGAGTTAGCTTTTAGCCAGTTAAAACGGCCACAAAATCAAATTGAAATTCTTGAAGAATTCAGGGCTAGTTAAGGTAAAACCACATCGAAATGATAATTGATAGAAAAATGTCTCTTTATATTCCACATATGACAGTGCTACAAATTTCAAATTATGGAAAGTAAATGAATAAATGAATCCATACACAATAATAAATTGACAATCAAAAGTCCATAAACACCCCCACTCTACATAACCATGACTGCAGCGAAAACCCCAACGGCTAGAGCTCCGGCGGCGGAGAACCGATTCAAAACGGCACCGTTAGCAGGAGCGGGAGCCTCGGAGGGAGATCCAGAAGCTGAAGAGGGAGCAGTCGCCGGAGACGACGATGGGGGAGAAGGTGGAGAGCTGGCGACGGGCGATGTGGAAGGAGAAGCCGATGGTGAAGTGGTCGATGGAGAAGGAGCGGCCGTAGGTGGAGTGCTCAATGGAGAAGGAGCGGCAGTTGGTGGAGTGCTCGACGGAGAAGGGACGGCGGGGGCTTGTTTAGGAGAAAGCGCAGGAGACTTGGCTGGCGACGAAGCAGGGGATTGCGCCCCGGTTGAGGCCAGCAAGAGAGAAGCCATAAGCACCAAAACGACGCCGCTGAAACGAGCCATTTGTAGAGAGAGAAAGAGAGAACTCCAACGAAGATTTAGAGAGAGAGAACTCAAACGAAGATTTAGAGAGAGAAGTAGAGAGGGATCTAGTGAGGGTTTGAGAGGCGAATTGCTGATGGGTTTAAGGAAAGGGTTGGGGGGGTTTATATAGAGGGAGGGGGAGGGGGAGGAGACGCGTGGCGTGTAGAATACCGTTGGACGGTGGAGATTTTCTCGCTGTGATGATTGAAGGTCGGTAAAGAGAACGTGTTACCAACTCGGAGGCGAAACACGGTTTGTTTATTGGACTAGGCAGGTTTTTTTATGGCCGTTGGATGTATGCTTTACAGCCTATAACGGTTAATTTTCCGACGGTGCAGATGGTAGGTTATCTGGCAGATTCGCTTCTTTCTTTTCTTTTTATTTTTGTTGGACTTTTCTTTTTCTTTTGGAAATCTTTCTTTCTTTTATTTTCTGGCAGAACAGATTGTTATATTAAAGCAAACGGATCCTTTCTTTCAATTTTAGGTGCCAGATTGGAAAATTGGAAGCTAAGATAGGGCATGTCGGCTAGGATTATAATTATTTTGTACATGAAGAAATAAATCGAACAGTTAAAATATTTGTTTTTGTAATGTTAAAATAGACGGATCTGATAATTAAACATGGATATTATTTTTAAAACAACCATGAAATTTAGCCCAAGTGAAATTTTTAAAAGAAGAAAAAGTGTTGGAAGTGTCTAGTGGAATTGTTGACTGATTCTCTTATTAGAAAGGGAATGGAGTTCTTGAGTCAATCCACATTTAATCCTTCATAGAGGGGATAGAAGACTAAATAGGTTATAGCCCATTCAACTTTCATCCAATTGTTAGGTTTTGACTCGATATATATGTCAAATTTATATTGTATTTGTATTGCATGTTCCTTCCCTTCTTTTGTTGTATTTTTTTTTATGGACTAGATTCATTATGTCACTAGTACTAATTAAGTGTATATTTCTTGCTTAAAAATGAAATTTGTTCATGTAATTTTTGCTCATAACGATTTCATTTATACCCAAGTATATTAATTGTTATATGAAAATTTAGTTGAGGAGTTGGGAAACAATATTAGGAAGATCCTTTAAACATGCTATGTAGCTCATAGCACACCCGAGAAAAAAATCGTAACTCATGTGCTTGCAAGCAAGGTTGCTAGATCAAAAGAAAGGAGAAGATAAAAAAAAAAAGAATTAACTTGGCTCCTTAATAGATGAGGAGGAGAATCTCCTCAGTTCACTATGTGATCGATTTATGGAACTTTACGCCTATAATCAGAACCGTTCATATTATAAAGCACTTTATAAAGATCGTCTCTAGAAAAAGTCAATAAAATGGGGGCCATCGTTTTGTCATTGATTTGTATGAAAACATATGAACGGATTTGGTAAAAACATTAAGAACCGTCTATATATTTCCTACAATTAATTGACTAAACAACTTTATTTTTAATTGATTTTTTTTGTAGAGATGATCTTTACAGAGACATTTATAATATGAATAATTTCGATTATAAACATGAATTTCTGGGAATCGGCCACTAAGTGAATTAAGGAGGAACCCATCATTAATCTTGAGGAGCCAAGAATTGCTCTAAAAGAAGAGATATGCTAGAATGCTTACACAAATCTAACCATTAATGATTGGATTCTTTTAATTGTTAATAGTTAAATTCGTGTAAGCATTCTAACCGGATTCCTACAGGTCCAGGAGAAAAGTTGCTACAGTCGCATGTTGCTTTACTGATCAAATTTAATTGGATTCAGCAATCAATTCGATCAATATATTTGTACAAGGTGCAGTATCGAAGCATGGAAGAAATTCTGCATTACTTTATGCTTTCCTACATTTAAATTTTATGATCGGTTAGATCATAAAAATGCAATCAGGGTTATAATTAGGGACAGAAATGCAACTTGAGATATCTGTACTAGTTTGCGTTTTAATGGATGCTGCTGATACATTCGTTGTAATATCAATTATGTCGAAACATAGGTATTTTAGTTTAGAGTTCGACATTTTTAAAAACGTTTTCAGTCGTTCTAGGAGCAATACCAAATAAGAACCCATATGTCCAAATTTCAGTAATACGTACTTTGATGAATGAAGGGCTAATTCGGTGATAACACATATTGAAATAATAATCGGAAAAAATGTCTCTTTATATTCTCGTATAACAGTGCAACAAATTTATATTGTGAAATATAAATGAATAAATGAATTTAATACAATAATAAATGGAAATTCAAAAGTCCATAAACACCCCCACTCTACATAACCAAGACAGCAGCGAAAATCCCAACGGCCACAGACGCGGCGGCGGAGAACCTATTCAAAACGGCACCGTTAGCAGGAGCGGAAGCCTCGGAGGGAGATCTAGAAACTGAAGAGGGAGCAGGCGCCGGAGACGATGATGGGGGAGAAGGTGGAGAGTTGGCGACGGGCGATGTAGAAGGAGAAGCCGATGGAACGAAAGCAACTCGAGTCTCGAGGTACAATTAGGGACGAAAATTGCACTTTTGATATATTTTTTTGTATTCCTATGTCTAAATATCCAGAAAATTGCAACTGGGCGCTGCCTTGATGAACACGAAATCTGTTAAAATCGATCGGAGTTCCTACGAGAGTGCCATGACTCGTGAGTTGCTTAACTCGGATTGATGAAAGCTACTTCCCAACAGCTAAGTGTATCTGTAAGCTATTCCAATCAAGGATTGGGTTTTTATACTAACAAGAACGATGTTTAGCACAAACCAAATTACAACATTAACCTCACACAAGCCCTTTCGTAAACACATTCAACGATGACTACATAATTTCTTTTCGGTTGAAGCAAAGTTCATACTGCAACTACGAAATAAAGATGTACATCGGTCCTAGAGTTCTCAAATGCAGTATGCTGGTACACTTGCTGGTCGATAGACGAAAGTTCTGACGGTGTGAGAATAGCCGGATGGGTGACTATAAGTGAACTTTACGCCTGAGCTACCACCCCCGAGATGAGTGCAGTGCTCATGGAAGCTGCTGATAGGTCGTGCCAGGCATGCATCCCACCTGTCACTCTCGGGCATTGTCTCCGCCACTGTATATACCCCTTTATCATTCGTGAATGCCTGGTAATTTAGAACTTCCCCTGATTTCGTAATGCATAATACAGCTACCTCAGCACCTGCACCATAATGAATCAAAGATCAAAACCATTCATTTCGCCCTTCTACATTGTAAATGCACCATAGATGGCGGTTAAAAGCTTAAACACCCACTATACCATTTTAACTTCATTACCAGCTTCAAATGATAAAAGTCACCAGAAGATCGCATGGATGTGGACTTATCATAGTATCATGCATCAAGTGGACACAAAAACTAATAGACGCAATCACCAACAAAAAGGTTTTAGAAAAGCACATTGGGGCAAATAAACTACATTTTGTTTTCATGGTTTATAGATTATAAGTTGCTTGCTAAAATCCTGAACTGTATCAGAGTCATGAAAAACAAATACCGACTTGTATATATGTAAGTGAGGATGTCCTAATGCTTTAAAGGGTCGAACTTCATCCAACTAGATAAACCTCCAGATCAAGAGTAAAATGTATGCATGAACATGATGAAATAGCAGTTATGGAACAGAGAAATGCAGCCACCTGTTAGTACTTCAGTAATTATGTCAAGTTTTTTCTACTAATTGGACAACCATTTGAGCAAAGGTTCTATGTGGAAAGATAGAAAGGTCCCCATTAATCGCTTAAATCTCATGTTCGACTATTGGAAATGGAACCTAGAATCCATGTACTGGGTTGTCAAAGCATTTTCTATCAGATTGCTACTGAAATTTTTCAACCACAGTATTTTCTCTAAAGATAACCAAAACTTTAACATGTTTCCTACTGAGCAAAATGGTTGGGCATCTGTTCCACACCTAGATAGCAATTGGCCAATACCAATACAAATCCAAATATCATGATCGTCCTAACTATTTAGCAAATGTTAAATGCAATTTTTGATTTCTAGGCATTTTTATGCCTATTTTAAGTACATGATCACCACTTCTTGATTATCACACGGTCTTCTTGATCAAGTACAAATGCATAGAAATCAAAATTTTCAAGTATAAGAATGGTATGTGAGCGATTTTGGAATGATATAAGACCTGGTTGAAATTGGTGATGGAATACACAATTTCAACGTGTGATCCACGGTCCACCTACTTTTTCATTCTTTGTGTGTTAGTAAACGCATGATATGTCAGGAATGAGAATGATACCATCCCTTTGATTCCCACTTCTAGTAAGTAAACATGCCATTAGGCTACAAATTCAAATTGGAATATGAAAAGACTTTGTGCAGTACAATGACATAAATCATTGTTCTAGCTGTGTGACCTAAAAGTTTACTTTTAAAGATTTGCTATCGTTCTAAGGACTAGGCGAAAACCAGAAATTCTACTACATCTTCATATCTATGAAGCGAAAAGTATTCCAAACCCGTTAATCATATCGCTCAAAATAAAACCATTACAAACACAAAGCAATGCAAAACAATACAATTACAAAAACTCAGATTAGGCAACATAATCGAACAACAATATAACCAGAGCAATTTTCAAATTTTCAAAGTAGCAGAAAAATCATGTCACTACAATCTAATTACGCTCTTAAACAAGCTGGCAAAACACATCCCAAAAACATCAATTGGACAAAAATGAACAATTTTTATGATCATCACCAATACGTTAAAATTACAGCCCAATTACTCAAACGAATGAACGAGGAATGATCAAAAACTACCAACCCATAAAACTCATAAGCCAAAGATAAAAACCCAGCTCATAATTTTCACAAATAGCAAATAAATAAATAAATAAATAAATGCGTATTGGGCGGGTTGAGCAAAGAGAGAAAGAAGATGACCTTCTAGAACATGATCTTCGGGTCCGACGGCGGAGTCGCCACAGACATCGCAAACAACTCTGCCGTGGATTTCACCGGTCCAGGCTCCGACGCCGGAAATCAAGACTGCAAATATGACAAGTCCCACCGCCACCGCCAGCTCCTTCTTCGTCTGCGCTTCCATGGCTATGCTATCTCTGCTCTGTCGTGTTCGAAACGCCCGCAAGTCACTGTTTCTTCGAAATATTTATACGCAAAGGCGTGAGTCTACTCTTTGACTCTGTCCCACTGGGCCCGACTACTCAATGGTTACGGGACCTACTGTTCCCTTTGATTTGTTTGGCTTTAGTGTCGGTAGAATTTGAAGGAAAATGTAATATTCTTGTTCAATTTACAAGGTTATTTTAAGAAGAAATTAGAATTAGATGCCTCATTCTAGGCGTTTGTAGATTAAACATTTATGTTTTTTTAGTTTTTGATTAAGCTTTCAAATGGAAACGTACCCATGGCAAATGAAAATGTACTAACGTCAAATAAAAACGTACCAACGTCAAATAAAAACGTACCAACCTCGAATTAAAACGTACCCAATTATGAAACTATATAAAAATGAATATTTCATCATTTTTATATAGTTTAAAAATATGTTTGATTCATAGATAATGCTCTAGATAATTTTTTTTTTGGTCGATAAGTCTGGAACAATTTTTAATTGAATTGGAGATAAATCTTAATTATTGTAGATAATGCTAAATTATAAGGATAAATCATATAATTTTGAATTAACAAAAAAGGCTATTGAACGTTGATTAGTATAAGAAATGTTCAATCAAAAACCTAAAAAGCACATATGTTTAGTCTAGAAAATTTAAAACTCAGGCGTCAGTATCAAAATACCTTTTATTTTAATAGCTATTTTGTTTTTAATTTTTACTTTTCAGTCTAAAAATTCGTTTAATAACTATTTTTACTTTTTAAAAAAGTAAAATTGAAAGTTAAAAAATGGAAACTAAAAATAAATTCTTGAAAACTCAATAAAGTGATTTGTGTTGTAGATAATTTATAACATGTGTTAAATGTGATTGTGTAAATCCTAGGTAGATATGGATTGGGATATTCTGTTCTGTTAAAAATTAGAATCCTATTGTAATTGTACTTCTTTCACTATAAATAAAGGCACTTGGCATGAGGAATAATGTACTACAATACAACATAATTCCTCAAGCCTTTCTCTCTATTCTTCTCTTGCCGCACCCTTCACTAAAAACTGTCCACAACACGTTATCAGCACACTCTTTCTGCTGTGCTCAAGAGAATTATACCGGAGTTTTGGCCATCTTCAATCATGGGGAGTATTAATTTCAATAGTTTTTACTTTGATTTATTTATTTTTATTGAATTAATATACTTGCTATTGATTCAATTTTTCCCCCCTGTTATTTTGAACGAGATTCAACACATTGACGATGGAAATTCGGAGTTGAAGGCAATCCTGCAAACAAATTGTTCAACCATCATCATCAGCAATCCAGGTTCTTCTAAAACACGGTCTCGATTGTCGATATTTTGTCAGACCTGATTGCATGAACCTTCACCATGATGCATAACCCAATTTTTTTGCGTTTAAAGAATTATTGATCTTCTGCAAATATTGTGTTAACATCGACATTTAATATATTTGTCATATATTAAGTGAATTGATGATCGTGTGAACGAAGGAAAAATCAAGAGTTTTTTTCTTATTTTTTTTCGCTTTTCTGAAAAAAAAAACTAGAAATTCTTTACTGAAAAAAAAAATTTCGCCGAGCCGGCCTGAAGCCGAGCCTGACCCGAGCCCAGTGCCAGCTCCAGCCGAGCCAGCGCAAGCCCAGATTTTCCTTGGGCCTGTTTTCTTCCTTGGCCCGCGCCCCTTTGCTGGTACCTGCAGTCCAGCCCGCGCCTGAGACACCAGCAGCCCGTGCTGCTTTCTTTGGCCCCTGATGGGCCTCTGTCTTCTAAGGCTGTAGCCCAATGACAGCAAGCAGCCTTGCTGCCTCCCTTCCTTCCTTCAGCCCTGATGGGCTTGGACCGTGGCAGCCCCTGCTGGGCTTCTGTTTCAGTCCACATTTTTTTATTTTTTGCTGGCCAGTAGCCTAAGCAAATAATAGTTGGGCCTGCAGCTCCAACCACGACCCACCAAAAGTTATTTGGGTCATATTTTCACACCCCAAAGGTCCCGTAGACCTATATTTCACTACCCATTCACAATATATGTTAAAATTTTATTTTTTGTTCTATATATATTGTGTTTGCTTGCAGGTATATATGAACTTGAAGTTCATAAATTCGAACTCGAAGTTTCGAATAAGTGCCAAGAAACCTGAAGTTTCCTTAAAAACTAAATACCCATGAAACCCGTAGTTTTCATGACAATTTAAACCAAACCATATCTTAGAACCCGAATGTTCTAACCTTTATGATTATGGAGAATTTATTTCCCATAAGCACCAACCACAATCTTGTTCCCTCCATCCAGTGGATTTCCGAACTGTAACAAGTTCAATTTCACTAACATGGAAGTTTCTAGCAGAAACTACTTTATGTGGGCACAAGTTGTGAAGCTCCACTTGACTACTGAGAAGTTGAGAAACATTGAAGCCAACAATGACGTGGATAGAGCTAAATAAGCCTCCGTCATGATCTTCATCCGAAGACTTATGCCTGAAGCATTGTAAATGGAAGCACCTCAATGACGAGGATTCCATGGCTCTTTGACTCACTCTACGGATCGTTCTAATCATGCAAAGATGATCTTGCCCGAAGCAAGACACACCTTGCCCGAAGCAAGACATACTTTGTCAAAAGCAAGACATACCTTGCCAGAAGCAAGACATATCTTGCCCTGACACAAGGCATGATTGAACCCCATCCGTGAATAGGTACAATTCTGAAGTTTAGAGAATTCAATTGAATTTTTTACTGGAGAAGATTTTCTCGTCCTTCCATGCCTCTAAAATGCTCCTGAAGAAGCACCCTAGAGAGTAGAGGTTCACTAAATTCTCGGATCTGATTACTACCACTTTGCTCACTAAAAAGCACAACAGTGAAAGCGGCACCCCAGTGATTCGGCTGGAAGGTACCGAACGGTGTGATCCAGCTTCGGCTGGAGCCTACCGAATGGTATAGACTCAGCTTCGGCAGAGTCTACCGAACGATATAGACAGTTTCGGCTGATGTCTATCGAACGGCATGCCCTACTTCGGCAGGGATGTACCGAAGGTCTTGCTCTGTTTCGGTAGAGGTGTACCGAACTTAAAGCTCTGCTTCAGCAGAGGCCTACCGAATCTACTCTTCCTTCTTCGGTTGGAGAGTACTGAATAATGGTAGAATCAGGGTCAACCAAGGGGGTGGCATCACGACCAAACACGTGATCCCTTGGCAACTAAGACCCAAAACTTCAAGAATAAGGGACAGTATTCTCGAACCTCAACCGTGCAAAATCTACCTCCATTTTGATGGAATAGATCATTGGCTATGCACTTATTTGTGCCCCTACCAATGTTGTTGACGAGTACCATTCCTGTAATCAATTTGTGAGACTAATTTTGCTTCACCTAACACATATGGAAAAGCAAAATTTTGACATGGAAGGCCCTGTTGGCCGAAACCCCCTATCTTTTGGTTTAAGTTTTGAACAATTTTTCCTTTTTGTTTGGATGATTGTTTTGGTATTTGCTTTAAATTTGTTGGATATTATTATGGATATTGTCCTCGAATATGAGTTAATTGAATCATGTTTCTTATACATGTGACCGAATTCAATTAACATGTGATAAGGTATAAATGTGGAGAAGTTAGTTGTCTGGATGAATGTGCGACTATGCACACTAACTTCATACCTAAATCACCCCTCTAGCAACGAATTCAGGTCTACCTAACCTGATTAAGGGCAATGGCACTGCACCTCATTGTATTAATGGTACTGAATTACTATTAAGGGGCCTTATATTCTCCGTTCCGGAAGAACGTCATTGAGTTATAAGAATATTCGAGCGAACAATGATCATAAAAACCACTATAGAAAATAGAGTGACGTATCTTTGCATCACCTTCCAAAATATGAAGTCTGAAGCTATGTTTTGGGGCCAATGGGCTACCTCCCAACTGAGACATGCCACATATAGGCTGGCTTGAAGCCGGGTGATTCGAGCAGTTTACTTGCTTTGGCACGACCGTTTGGAACATTCAGGTCAAAACACGATGCAATATGTTACACAATGCATCACCTTACCTGAAGTAAGGATTTTGTGCCTACAAGCACACTTTGCCAAGCCTGCTCGTTAGGGAAATTGGATTTTTACATCATCCCTAGCAAAGTTACTACATAACCCTCTTTTCACAGTGGATCAAAGGGAATAATGTGGACTCTTCCAACCAAAAATGCGGACCATGTAAATATGGTTTTTGGTTGATATATCGACACAATGGTCACATGTCTGTCCACATACACATTGCTGCTAAACTCCTGGCCAATTCTTACTTAAGGGCTCACCACCCTAATTATCCCATAAAGTCTAGAAGACTGGATAATGCCGGAGAGTTTATATCGAACAGTATTCGATAAGTATTGCATGTTTTTGGGCTTGAAATTGAACATTGAATTCCCCATGTTCAACCCCCAAACAGCCTCGCAGAAGCGATCATAAAGCGCATTATCAATTGATCGCCCGGACCTTGGTGAACGCACCAAGCTTTCGGTTTCTGCCTAGGGCTATGCAATCTTGTATGCATCCATGTTGGTCCGCCTGAGGCCCATTGCTACCCGATAATTTATAGCGTTACAATTGGTTACTGGGTACGAACCTGATGTTTCGTATTTACACATTTTTGGGTATGCACCTTCTGCCATATTGCGCCGCCGCAATGTACCAATATGGGTCCTCAAAGAAGGATGTGAATCTTTGTCGATTATGATTCTCCTTCGAATTAGCTCTTTAGAGCCCTTGCACGCGATCTCTTTACCGCCATCTTGCGGATTGTCACTTCAATGAGACAGTTTTCCCGCCGTTAGGGGGAGATAAAAACGTCAACGTTCCTGAAGAACGACGCGAATTATCGTGGACGTCCCCACTATGTCTCATCTCGATCCCCATATTCTAGATTCCAGAGTGTTGTTCCAGACACTTTCTCTGATCTAGATAAAGTGACGAGATCACATATACCAGCTGCAAACATGCCTGCAAGGATAGATGTACCTAACGGACGTCGAATCAATATCCCCGAAGGGTGTGCCGCCCCTGAAGGACGGTTTGGCCGCCCCTGTTGGACGGCTTGGTACGCCGACGGCTAGCCAATCAATCTGTTCTCGGCCTGAAGCGCGACAGATCACTCGGTTCGAAGGATTCACCTCCCTAGAAGTGGAGAAGTATGGCACAAAATGAATCCCTTCCTCGTTCGCTATCTCAACCATTCCACCTCATGAAATTAATCCGGATTATCCCGAGACCTGTAGTCTTGGTCCATTATGCATGCATGGATGAGTTAATGGAATTGGAATGAGATTATCATCGATGATATTCATGTATATGGTAGCTACCCGAAATAGTGAAAAGCGACGATATCGAACTGCGTTCCGTTGATGAATGTCGACGTAGAACTGATTGGTCAAACTGGAAACTAGCAATCCAGGTCGAACTTGATTCACTTGCGAAACGTAAAGTGTTTGGGCCTGTAGTTCCTACACTTCCACATGTGAAGCCCGTTGGCTACAAGTGGGTTTTCGTAAGGAAGCGTAATGAGAAGAATGAAATAGTGCGATACGAAGCACGCCTTGTGGTGCAAGGTTTCTCTCAATGCCCTGGTATTGATTACGAGGAGACTTATTCCCCCGCAATGGACGTCATAACGTTCCGCTACCTTATCAGTTTGGTAGTTTTTCCAAAAAACTGAATATGCAGCTTATGTACGTGGTTGTAACGTATCTATAGGGATCTTGATACAAAAATATACATGGAAGTTCCCGAAGGACTTATAGACTGATCCAAATAGTTCTAGACCACAGAACACCCTCTCTATTGAATTGAGGCTTTCACTTTACGAATTGGAACAATCCGAGCGGATGTGGTATACCCGTTTAAGTGAATATTTGATCAGTTAGGGATATGTGAATAAACTATGCCCCTGCGTGTACAAAACTGAATTTGCAAGAGTTGCAGTCTATGTCGATGACATAAATCTCACTTAGACTCTGGAAGAGCTTGAGAAAACTGCCTCGCACCTGAAGTCGGAATTTGAGATGAAAGATCTTGGGAAAACTCGTTTATGTCTCGACCCGAAGTTTCGAGCAAAGTTCAGATGGTATTCTGGTCCACCAATCGAACTACACCCAGAAGGTGTTGCTTTTGAGTACACCCATGACCATTCATACGCTAGATGCAAATGAGATCCTTGAAAAGGTTATGGAACTTGAAGTTCTATATCTAAGTTCAATTAGCACTTTATTGTGCTTAGCTCATTGCATTATGCATGACATCTCATTCGTTGTTGATCTTTTGGTAAGATACAACATTGCGCCTACACGCTACCACCAAATAGGTGTTAAAGACGTTTTTCCGTTACTACGGATTTGGGCTTATTCTATCCCTGCGCATCTCAGAATTAACCATAACCCCTTGGTTATCAGAATGATGCTTACCTTGTGGGATACGCTGACACAGACTATCTGTCTGTTCCGCACAAGGCATGTTTCCAAACGGATTATGTCTTTACTGTTAGGAACACCGCAATATCTTGGAGGTCAACCAAATAGACCTTAGTTGCGATGTCTTCGAGCTCATCGCCATACACGAAGCCACCCGTGTACATGGGAGCATATTCGAAGCACCTGTAATTCTTCATCCTTCGTTGAGTTCCAACAACGATCTATGAAGACAACGCCGCATGTATCGACCAGACCATAACCTAATACATCCAAGAAGTCAACACCAAGCATATTGCGTCTACATCACATTAGCATGAGCATCAGAAGATTGAAGTCAAGCATATCTGATCCGAAGACAACCTTGCCAACCTCTTCACGAAGTCATTGCCGAAGAAGCTTGTTCGAGGATTTGGTATGTGCAAATTTTCTCATTTGCTACGCTTGTAGTTCTCAGGGAGAGTTTTTGTCGAACTCAGGAGGAGTATCCTGAAGTATACTCGCTTGACCTTAATGTACTCTTTTTCCCTACGATCAGGATCATTTTTCCCATTGGGTTTTTGTTGCCTGACTAGGTTTTAATGAGGCACCCATTCTGGGCTGATCATACCCTTGTGTGTTTTCTTACTACTTACGTCTTGAAGATGTTAAGTATTGACATTGCATTAACTCACTTTTCTCCTAGACTATGGGTTTTGTCCCGTCTTGGGTTTTACTATAGCCAGGTTTTGTGAGAGTTTTTATTCTTTTTATATGCAAGTTCCCTATATGAGACTCGAGTGTTTTCTATCGTGCCTACGAGACGACTTCATCAACTATCTCTACATCATCTTGAAGATCTGATGCGATATCTACTTGAGTATTTGCACACTCAAGGGGGAGTGTTGTAGATAATTTATAACATGTGTTAAATGTGATTGTGTAAATCCTAGGTAGATATGGATTGGGATATTCTGTTCTGTTAAAAATTAGAATCCTATTGTAATTGTACTTCTTTCACTATAAATAAAGGCACTTGGCATGAGGAATAATGTACTACAATACAACATAATTCCTCAAGCCTTTCTCTCTTTCTCTCTATTCTTCTCTTGCCGCACCCTTCACTAAAAACTGTCCACAACAATTTGCACTTTCTATTTAAAAAATAATAATAAAAACTGTTACAATTAATATTGGCATAGTGTGATTGTGTAAATCCTAGGTAAATATAGATTATGATACTATTGTAAATCTAATGATTCTATCCTATTAGGTATATACTTATTTAGAAATCAAGTTTATCTCTCATTGTGGTTTGTTATAAATAAAGGCACTGGCATAATATCACAATTTTCCTAAGCCCTATTCTCTCTGTGCCGCCGGTCTCCCATCTCCCTGTTCTTAACCCTTTAGTAAATAGGCTACAACATGTTATCAGCACGCTCTTGACACTACGCTAAGGAATCTGAATGGTGTTTTCTGCTACAAATTGATTCATCATCATCATTTGCAATCCAAGTACTTCTAAAACACGGCTTCAATTTTGATATTTTTTTAGCCTTGATTGCATGAGCCTTCACCATGATGCATGAACCTAATTTTTATGTTTTTAAAAGAATTATAATCTTCTGCTACATATTATGTTCACATTTAATTTAATATTATATATTACTGTTAATTGATGATTGTGTGAACAAAATGAAAAATTAGGGTTTTTCGTTTTTTTTTAAATTTTTGAAAGAAAAAAAACTTGCGCCGAGCTGAGCCATAACTTCAGTTGGGCCAAGCCAAGACTCTAGTTGAGCCAACCCATCCAAAACCGAGTCTCCCCTGAAGCTTGATACCCCGACCCTATTTTCACTGTTTTCTGGTGAGATTCCCGTCCCTTGACGCCTGAAGTCATCCTAGAAACTGTATCTCGTCCTCTCCGACGATGATTTCTGAAATTTCTCGTTGAAATCTCGTCGGATTCTTGAGTTTATCACTTAAATCATCTCGAATTTTGAACTATGGCTCGCCTTGCCCCTAGTCGGCAACTCCGACCGACAGCAGTGGCGTTGCTGGTCCTTCTCTGGCAAATTGCACACCTAACTCTGGCTGGGCTCCTTGCACCTACACCTGAGGCCTTTTAGGCCTCATTTGCAGATTGGCCCACTAACCTAAACTCGACCCCAGTTTTAGGGCACCCATGTTTTTCCCCCTACTCACACAAATCCGACCCTTGTTGGGCCTGGATCTCTTCTTTCTTTTCAGCCTAAGTGCGCTTAGCCCACTGCCAGTGTCACACCAGCCCCTGATGGGCTTTGGGCCTCTTGCCTGCACTTCATAGCTGGCATGCAGCCCAACTTTTTCTTGTTTGGGCCTACAACTCCAAACCCTGTCCACCCAATTTATTTGGGCCGTGACCTTCACACCCTGTGGGCCCCGTAAACCTACGTTCATTTACTTGTTTGTGTTATATATAGCTATTTTTGTTCTATATATTTTGTTTGCTTGCAGGTATACATGAACTTGAAGTTCATAAATTCGAACTCGAAGTTTCGAATAAGTGTCATGAAACCCGATGTTTCTTTAAAAACAATATACCCATGAAACCCGAAGTTTTTCATGTAAATTTAAACCAAAACATGTCTAATAAAACCTGAATGTTCTACTCCATGTCTAGGGACCATTTTCCATAGTACTAACCACAATCTTGTTCCCTTCGTTACAACAACATGTCGAATTTTAACAAACTCGACTTTACCACTCTGGAAGGAACTACCTCAATTGGGCTCAAGATGTGAAGCTCCACCTCTTAGCTGAGTGCAATTGGCGCTTTATTGTACTTAACTTAGTGCACTAGATCGAACATCTTTTTCTCTGTTAATCTTTTTGTAAGATATAGCAACATGCCCACACACAGACATTGGAATGGTGTTAAAGACATCTTTCGTTACCTTAAGGGTACTTTGGATTTGAGTTTATTCTATCCCTATGCATCTTAGAATAGATCACAACCCCTTGGTCTTCGGAATGATGTTTGCCTTGTTGGTTATGCTGACGCAGGTTGCTAGTCTGACTCGCACAAGGTACGTTCTCAAACGGGTTATGTTTTTTTACCATTGAAGACACCGCAATATCTTGGAGGTCAACCAAATAGACCTTAGTTGCTACCTCTTCGAATCATGCTGAGATTCTCGCCTTTCACAAAACTACTTGTGAGTGCTTTTAGCTAAGAGCTGTTGTTGAGCATATTTGAAGAAATTGCGGACTTTCTTCCATCGTTGATGTCCCAACAACGATCTTTGAAGATAATGTCGCCTATATTGAGCAGATAAAAAAAGGATACATCAAAGGAGACAACACCAAGCATATTGTGCCGAAGTTTTTCTTCTCACATCAGCAGCAAGAACATCAAAGGATTGAAGTCAAGTAAATCCATTCCCAAGACAACCTTGCCGACCTCTTCACCAAGTCACTGCCGAAGTCTACTTTTCAAAAGCTTGTTCAAGGAATTGGTATGCCTAATTTGTCTAATTTGCAACACTGTTAGTTTCTCATTTGGAATTTTGTCAAACTCAGAGGGAGTACCCTAAAGTATAGTGGCTTGACCTTAATGTACTATTTTCTCTACGATCATGATCATTTTTTCCATTGACTTTTTGTTGCCTGACGAGGTTTTGATGAGGCACCCATTCTGAGTTGGTCATACTCTTGTGTGCGTCGTACTGACCTCTTGTAGATGTTTAGTTTTGACTTTGTATTAACTTGCTTTTCTCTTTAGACTATGGATTTTGTCCTGCCTTGGGTTTTACCATAGCTGGGTTTTGTGAGATTTACTTCTTTATGCAAGTTCCGTATTTGAGACTAGCATGTTCTCTGTTGTGCCTATGAGACGACTTCATCAACTATCTTTACATCATCTTAAAGATCTGATGTGATGTCTACTTGAGTATTTACACACTCAACAAGGAGTGTTACAATTAATATTGGCATAATGTGATTGTGTAAATCCTAGGTAGATATGGATTATGATACTATTGTAAATCTAGTGATTCTATCTTATTAGGTTTGTACTTACTTGGAGATCAAGTTTATCTCTCCTTGTGGGTTCTATAAATAAAGGCACTGACATAAGGGAAATCATTTCCCTAAGCCCTATTCTCTTTCTTTTCTCTTTGTGTCGTCGGCCTTCCTTCTCCCTGTTCTTAACCCTTCAGTAAAGAGGCTACAACATCAATAGGATTACCAAGCGATTTTCAGTTTAAAAAAAAAATGAAAACTGAAAACAAATGGTTATTAAACAGCCCATAAGAGAAATGAAATTGCAATGAATGAGATTTTCCACCCCTTGTGAATAATGTATTTTTACTGTATAAATTGGAAGCGTTCAAATTCTTAATATTTATTTGAAGATCATCCATACAAAAAAGAATTCAAATCAGAAATGGTTTAGTCATTTAAATATATGAAATTAATCGACATTGTAGGTACTAAGTAACATATTCATGACGAACTGTCCATTTATTTGATACATTTGGATGACTAAATGATATTCGATTTGAAGGTTTTTTCTACAGGGTTGATCTTTAAATAAAGATTAAGAAATTAAACATTTCAGATTATAATATTTATATGGTAAAAATACGTTACTCGCAAAAAAAATGAGATATGTGCATTTCCCGTGGGGATGCGAGTATTATCATAAGTATGAGATAAATCAAGGGTTTTTTTTTTTTATCTCATAATCATTCCTTCAATTCCTCATTATTTTTTATTCACAAGAATCGTTTACGCTATTTGGAGTATGGTAAAACTTCAACCAAAAAAAAGAAAAACGAAACAAAATTCAACTGTTGCATTTCCCTCATTTCTTCTCTCGATGATTTTCAATTGTTCTATTCTTTTTCTTCATTGTAGTTCGATCTTCAATACTTAAGGTTTATTTTCAATTTGAGTTAGGGCCTATGTGAGACGATTCTTGTAAAAAGTATTTTGCTCAAAAATGCTTATGGTAGATGTGTTTTTATATTAAAAATGCAACCAAGAAGCAGTCCTACACGCACCAAGTTTACGCCATTTAAAATAGAATATAACTAAACCAAACAGCTGCATTTCTCCTCTCAAAATTCCCCTCATCGAGATAACACGTAGGAGAATGAAACCTGTTAGAATGTGAGTGTCCAACCCAAAACAAATTGACAACAAGTTGAGAAGCCCAAGATCTTTTAAAACTGTAATGCAAGGCTTCCATCTCTAATGTAGGATAATCTCGACAGTCTCAAATGTAGACCCAAACCAGATTAAAAAAGGTTTAGTATCAAACTAAATTTCCCATTTCTATTGTTGAAAGTGGGGACTTTAATTTCCACCCTTTCTAACCAGAATTTTTAATCACTGGCCAGAAAAGCCCAATATTTTCTTGTGGAAGCTTAAAAGATAATGGCATACAAACTTCCATCAAACATAAAGAGCAGAAACATTCTGCATATGTAGGCTTTGATCAAAAGGTTAATTAGTAGTTACCAAAACATAATCTACCTAATTAGAACTACAAAAAAGAAAAATGTTTTTAAGCAGACCTGAAAAATGAAACTAAAATTTCATGTCTGTTATCTTGTGATCAATGATTCAAAATTTCAGAATGTTGTTTACTTAGCAAAAACACCTTAATTACAGCTAGGTTTTGAACATACCAACTCATAAAATGGCTTCTTTCAAAAGCTTGTTCCCAAATGTATGTGCCTCTTGTTGGAAATATGTGGCGATGAGGATGCTACTTCTCCTACAAAATCACATAAGATAAATATTAGTATACTACAATTTTCATTACAATAACAAATTAAATAAACTCTACAAAATAACATCAAAATACTTATATCTTGTAAAGTGTGGAACCACTCTTCGTCAATGCTTGAATATGACAACGTTAAAGGTTGAGGCGTGTAAGTTCACTGTCCTTAAGAGTAGATTTCGCCCCTTGGAGACAATGTCTCGGTGTAGTAGGTTATGGCGCCCTACCCTCCAGGATACAACAACCTATGACCCTCGTAAGCGTACACTTGCAATACTTGGATCGGATGAACAACTCGATTCGTCTTCACGGTGTTAACAGAACATTCTTCTGCAGCTGGAGATGCCATACTATAAACTTGACCCGACAATATCTCACTGTCACTACTTTTCCTAATCCCAATTTTTCGTGCTTCTTCCTATATTTCAGAAATTCCGATATAGTTGGTTTATCTTTGTCATCCATAGGATCTTCGGCTTCAACTTGTCATGTTTGGGAGGAAAACCAGGAGGTACAGAGGGGTGGTTAGTCCTCAAAGGTAACCATTTCATACTTTTTGCTCTCTTTGATCTTTTTTTTCGCCGCACAGCTGCTTCACATGCATCTTTGGGACCTGACACTGATTGCTTCCACCACTTCAAGTAACTTGTGCTAACATCTGCCTCGAAAAGCCTAGAGGGAAGATACAATTTTACACTCTCAATTTTCCTGATGTAATACTTCCAGGCTATATCGGAATTGAGATTAAATTGAGTAACTGAACACAGTATGTCTTGATCATATCCAAACTGCATTGCTATCCGATGCAGAAGGTGTAGGAAGAGTAGAGGGATGGAAATACTTAAGAAGTATATGGGAAATCTGAGTTGCTACAGCAGAGCTCTTATATTACTTCTTCTTGTAACTCTCTCTCTGTGTTACAAAATGATATTCCAAAGACTATATATATATATATATATATAGTGAACACAAAGTACTAGAGAGTTCTAACTAGATAACTTAATAGACATAGGCTAGGAACAATGACTCTAGAATAATTATTTCTTGGGAATGTCTAGAGTCTAATCATTTAGGCTAGTGCATGAATAATAGTTCTTGGGAATGTCTAGAGTCTTAACATTTAGAATAGTGCATTAGTTTCAACACTCCCCCTTAATGCACTTTCTTCACAACTCCAATGAGCTCTTTGAGGTAGCAAAACTTTTCTTTTGGAAGTGCTTTGGTGAGTAAGTCTGCTAGCTGCTCATCCGTTCGGCAATATTCAAGCTGAATTTCTTTCTTCTCAACAGCTTCTCTGACAAAATGATATTTGACTGCAATGTGCTTGGTACGATCATGATTGATTGGATTTTTTCCAATTGCAATGGCTGACTTGTTGTCACAGTACACTACAGTGCCTCCTTCTTGTTTTTCTCCGATATCTTCAAGAATTCTTCGAAGCCATACAGCTTGAGATGCTGCTTTTGCTGCTGCCACATACTCTGCTTCGGCAGATGATTGTGCCACCACACTTTGTTTCTTCGTACGCCAAGAACATATCCCTGAGCCAAGAGAGAAAACGTAGGCCGACGTACTTTTCATATCATCAAGACATCCAGCCCAATCGTTATCGGTGTACCCGATAAGCCTTGAACTTTGTGGTTCAACCTTGTACATAATTCCATAGTCAAGTGTGCCCTGCACATATC